>QVRM01001450.1:172500-842500 GCA_003439945.1 Dermanyssus gallinae
TGGTGCTCTCCGGTAATCGTGCCACTGATGGTGCAATGTACCTTCTGGCCCATAAAACCTTAAAAATAGAGTCGAAGTGGTGCACCCTGAGGAGTGGCCGAAACTCCCTTATTGCTTTAAATGCCAAATTCGGATCCATCTCTATCTCCATGAGTGGTGTATGGGACTCCGAATCTGCGAGTACTCTCTTGGAGCTCGGGGCGGGGGCTGCCATCAAGCAAGGACACGGACAGCTGATTCGAACTCCACGTGACAACTTTTTACCACAATTTTTATTAAGGCGAGCACTGCCGAGTGCGCAAACGTATTGTAAATGAGTAATACATCATCGCAATATTTTATATATATATATATATATATATATATATATATATATATATATTTAAAATAATAAATCCTGTCTTATGTATATTATGTTTAGATAAATAGTCGTGTCACTAGGATGACAATGGCTGGAGGTTAAAGCTAGATTAAATGTCCTTGGAAAATATTTTGAAGAAACCGGATAGAGGCGCCTCATGTATGCATATATATATATATATATATATATATATATATATATATCCTAATTAAATATTTCTAAATGTTAGGGTTATATATATATATATACAATATATACATGAAGCATCTCTCTCCCCGCTTCTTCGAAACATTGATCTCGAATTGGCCAAGGACGTTCAATCTGGCTTCAACTTGCAGTCATTACCGCCGCAGTGACACGACTAGTCATCACGAGTCATCATAATTTGCCCACTTTGAACTTCAAAATACTGCCGTAGTAATAGTTCTCGCTCTTAGTAGCGGGCGGCAGTAGTAGAAGCAGTATTAGCAATAGTGGTGTTATAACAGTGCAGGGCCGAGGGTTTAGGGCAGGGCATGATCATCATGGGCCTCATCGCCTCCATCATCGTCAAGATCATCATTTGCCACGGCATGGAGAGCGGGCGGCCGTTCGTGACCAATTTTGTCACCCAGCCCGGCGTCATGTAGTTCGGGAGTTCGGCCCATTCTTTTGATGACAACTGCGCGCCCCCTAGAGTGGCGTACGAACGCTGCGACACTTCCACGTGTCGTCAGTTGTGGATGAAAAGGTCATTGTTATCATCGCTGGCATGATCTTCACGGGCCACTAAACCACGACCACCCCGGAACCCCACGTGGGTGGGGGGGGGTGTATATGGCATTGTTTCGTCATTCAGGATCGTTTAGAGTGAGGCTATTCAAATTGGACAGCTAACCAGTAGCCGTAGTTCTCGTAGGGTTTCCAAATCCGAAGCCAATATCACAGCCGCGCACTACTTTGACGACTTCGTCACTCCATAATAATATGCACTCATTTCAAAATGCCTCTCTTCCGGCCCAGTCCCCCCAACCCTGTTCTGATCCCTAGATTGTGTCGATGGCTGGTTCGCTCTAGTCTAATAACGAGCCCACCAGGCTCCGCATGATCGAGCTTCATCTGTGTAACAATTAGTATTATCGCCAATTGCCGAAGCTGATTGCTCCTAAATTGAGACTGTGTCTCCCTCCTCTTACCTTCACGTCCTTATCTTGCTTGATTTCACTCTCTACTCATATAGTAGTATCCATGCTGCTTGTAACCGACTTACTTGATGACAGATAAAAACGGACAGTGGTTCAAATTTTACAAGTCGAATCGGATTCAGACAGTCTGTCCGCAAAGTAGACCATCAATCAGGCCATGTGGAGTAGGGTCGCTTTTGCGCAAAGACAGCGCCTTCTAGCCAAGGCCTTCAGGCCCTACTGGTAGTGGTTTCTTACCTGAGGTTCCTCCGCCCGTTACTATATGATTCGAGCCTCATCGTGCTGTCCAACTCTCAGGCCAAAACTGATGTCATTTCCCAGGTACTTCAGTCAATTGTGCCTATAATAATAGGATATATCAGCATGTCCCCTGTCAGCCCGGTGCTGTCGAGCCCGGTGGCGTTGTGCATTTATTTGCGCCTCGCGACCGTAGGAGACACATAGGTGCGCACGTTTGTATATATGGGAGTTCGTCTATAAAGCAATGCAAAAAGCAGTCGCGTAGACGTTAAAACTTGGCTGAGGGTCAGCCAAAAAGTTTATTTAAGCCTGCACACACAGGCGTTTACGCAAAGTCACTTAAAAAAAATATCAGTGCCATTGGTTGTGCAAACTTTTATACTTGAGAATCAGGGCAAAATTTTCTCCTGTAAAGCAATGACGCAGTAACCGTCAGTCATTAGGCACACTTTGCGTCTAGGTCCTTGCTTTCAAGACACCAACAGACGATGCTGCTGCATACCCTTGCATCACTTAATTATTAATCCCTTCACGGGGATTTGTAATATAGAGGCTACTACAATTTGACCGTCAGACCTTCAACAGGTCAAACCTCTTAGCGTTTAATATGAATGACGGTGAAATTCGTTTCGCTCCCGTCGGTTATAGTTTGCGCCGATTAGTGGGTCAGCCGGCCATTTGGAAACTTTGCTTACGTCACCCAGCCTAATATGTGCACGAAATGTCGGAGCTTCGCCAAGGTGCTATTGTACGCGGACGTCTTAGTTATTTATAGGACGAGTCGTTTTCAAGTTCAAGAGGCGCTAAAGAGGTTCAACACAGCCGTCACTGGCCTTGTGCTAACAATTAACCCTGTTAAAACGAATACGCTTAAGCTCCAAAAGAGGGGCAGAATTGCACAGCGATGATACTCTTCACGTATACCCTCTTGCCTACGTCAACAACTTCCCCTAGTTGGGGCCAACACAGCCGTACAACAGGCATGGTCCTCCAGGCACGTTGTAGAAGGATACAGGGAGGCTCTGACAGCGGCAACTTCTATTAAAAGTCCACAGCTCTCGTGACAGCCATCTGCCTCGTTGACTTACAAGCTGCTCCTGTCGCCACTTACGAAATGGACTTAATATGGGCGCATCTGACCCTGGGAAATCTGAATCAGCTGAATCAAGCAAAGGCAGCATTCTTGAAACGCACCCTGGGACTCCACACGTCAACGCACAATCGACCCGTTTACCTACTCGCAAACTGTCCGCTTATCACGGAAGATTTGAGGCGTCGTTACAACTTCCTCCGTACCGGATTTTTTTTAACACCGGAGCGATGAGAGACGCGAAGTGGAAGAGCATTGCTTCATAGACGGACCCATATATATAAATGTGCAACGGTGGGGGCTCGAACCCGCGCACCTATGTGTCACCTCCGTTTGCAAGGCGCAGACTTATGCACCACGCCACCGAGCTCGACACCGCATCCGAGTTCTAGTCTATATATCATGCTGTACAGTGTCCCTTTGTGCCATAATTAAATTCATTAGCCTGCTTATGAGAGCTTTTCATCCGTATATATACTCCTACTACTCCGAGAGTTGTTATGTTGCTGATAAACTATAACTTTTTAAAGAGGTTGTTTTTTCTTAATTCTAGACTATAATCCTACGGGCTTGGAATTTATCCTGAGGCATTTCTTCAAGGCACTTAGGGTCGGCCATGTTGAGGTATCTTAGGCTTCCCCAGCAGCCCTAGTGGCAGCACGGCCGCTGACTCTCAGCGGCATGGTTTATCATATATGCTCAATAAATATCGTTCAATGAAAATTCGATCAACAACAGGGATCAAACAGGCGACATCCCGATAGACGACAATCATGACGCATAGCGCACTAGCTCCATCGACAGAAACAAACATGAGTAAATAAATTTGATGAATTAAAAAGTCGGAATTTCATACAAATTATATTAACGGCATATAAATATATATACTTTACAGAAACTAAACTCAATTAACTGTGCTAGAAAAATTGCATTGATTGAAAAACATTGGTAGGCGTGATCTCCCCGACAGCAGACGTTCCGAGATCACGGCGTTCGTGCAACCTGAGGCTTCTGGACTTTTTGAAGAGCAAAGTGTTTGCCAGTAAGTTGGCTACCATCGGCGAGCTGAAGCAAAATATTCGGCGGCAGATTTTGAAAATAACGCTCAAGTTATGCCAGAAGGCCATACAAAAATGTTGTATCCAGTTTAGGCAAAGCCGAAAAGCCCCGGGCGACCGTCTTACTTACATCACCTTTCACTCATAACGACATGCAAGGCTCGTTTTAAGAAAACACTAATTATCACCGTACCTAGTCTACTTCGTCGATTATATTAAAATGCTCAAAACCCTTAACTTAAGTGACTTTGGCCGCACCTTATATATGTATGTATGTATATATATATAGACACAATGTAAGCGACTGCATTGCTCTTATGTACTGCCGAGGATATTCCTTAATTAAATGCTGATAAGTATTAACCCAGTTCCTTATAGAGGCACGCTGCTTTAATATGAAGCAGCAACAACAACAACAACAACAACAACAACAACAACAATAACAGCAACAATAACAGCAGCACAACAGTAGCAGCAAAGTCTAGTTTTAGCCTCGTCTTAGGTAGGTCTAGAGGTAGCACTTCTCGAAGCAGAGGAGAGGAGACCCGGCAGGAAACGCCTGGATGGGGAGCCCGCTGCCACCTATTCCACGCTCGTCAGCAGGACCTCCCACGCGTGGCACGCATTAGCAGGCAAGGTTGTTAATAATAGCCCTTTGCTTAACTTTAGTTACGCTACGTTGTGGCTGCCTAGTGCTTCCGCTTGTATATAAAGAGCCGAAACGTCGTCGGAGCTACTGTAACAACGTCATCGTCGTCGTCGTCGTCAGCTGCTCGTGGCCTATCATTATCTTAGCTGACTCCTTATGAGTGAGGCTGTCCCGAAGCTGCGCAAGCGTCGTAGCAAATTAGGCGCTCTTGATTCTGGTTCAGCTAGGACGGAGACGGAGAGAGAATGAGTGAGAAAGACAGAATAAAGGACATTAATAAAGAAAAAAGGGGGAGAGCCAAAGAGGGAGGAAGATATGGCGTAGACGCAATTCTGCGGCTCCCCGAGAGGAAAATGGGTTGCCCCTGTCTGGGAGCTAAGCCGGGATCCGCAAGCAAAACACCCCGAGGTTTGACGGGCAGCACCTCGAACGACATGCTTGATTGGAGGCCAGGGCCGATTGGACGGGTGCCTGATCGACATCAACACCGCCGTCTAAGAGAAAGGGAACAGCAGTGTTGTTCACGGCCGCGAGAGACCAAGTTCGGTCCCGCGCAGTTTGCATTTGCTTAGCTATTGCTTGAGGTTCGACTTCAGTGTTTGACTCTGACGCCAACGTCAATGAATTGTTCAAAAATCGGCAGTCTAGATAATACTTGCACAGGTGGAATGCATTATGGTCGATTATTAATACAATACAGAGTTTGTCAGATACTAGCTGTTGTTTTTCTGCTCTAATTCTTAAACGTTTGTTTATTGCTACATTTTATTTTATTATTTATCGTCTTAAAACCGTACATGTTTACCAACAAACACCTTGCTGAATTTTGGTTGCCGTAGCTAAGATATGATTTCTGAGTACGTTCACTACGTTAAGGTACTTCGGGCCACTCTGGCCACTGAAGTCGATCGGCGCCCGCTGAGTGTGGATGGTGTTGATTTAACCCATTGAAGCTAAAAAAGAACGTTTTTTTTTCATTTTAGCGCCTGACAACCCCAGTGTCGGTAGCAGCCGCAGCGGCGACACTGGCAATGACGGAACTGGGGCCTTGGATGGGGGTTGTTCAAGTGAACGAAGGGAGAAGGGTTGGTCAATGAAAAAGGGAACTTTCAGAGGCTTTAAGAGGCGATGTGCGAAGAGAACTTCCTCCTTTGCCGGTTTTTCGCATCAACGAATGATGAAACAGAGAGAGGTGCTAGACCCCACGGACGTAGACGGGTGGGCACGCCATAGACGGAAGACGAAGCAGCGACTTTGGCTCGACGATTACGACGGAGTGTGTGCAAAGTATTCTAACACAGCACGATCGCTCCCTCACCCCTCACCCCCCACCCCCCGCCTCTGTTCCTCTTTCTAGATCTACTTTTCTCGCTGGCTCTTCTTGTTTCTTTCGACGAGGAGACCCAAGTGGGCCGTCTCCGGTCTGCCTGTTGTGTCCTTTCCTTAAAACGGCTCCAAGTCCCGCTTGTTCGAGCCCACTTTTCTATCCGCCCGACCAACCGACCTGCGATAAGGTTCACCTGGTTCGCAACAACATCAACAACGGCGGGCACCACCACGACTAGCGCTCGAAAGCCGCAGGAAACTGCCCACACGGCGCAGAAGCCTTTTCCTTGCTGCTTTGCCTGGGAGCGTCTTTCTTCAGTCGTTCCTTGGACGGGTCGCGTCCAGCGTCCCTCCGGTGGACGGCGGCGTCGATGCCCCTGCTGTTCCGTAGAAGCAACACCGGCGCAATCAGGATAAGCGGTGGCAAAAATAGTCGACAGCGGAGAAAAGAATAAACATTCAACGTATGGTCCTAATGATAGAACTAATTCTATAGTTCTAGACTTCGAACCAGACGTTTACTACTAGTGCCGCAGAGGACTATACATATATACGAGTATATATAGTACGTGCAGATGTAGCCGTGAGAGGACTTTATTGTAGAACCAGCAGCAGCAGCAGTTCGTTATACGTAGCGTTATACGCAAGTCAGTATAGTGGTACGGTAGTTATTATATAGTAGCGCAGTAGTTCGCTATATGGAGTAGCAAGATTAGCCGTCGTAGCAAACATAGTAGTAGGAGACGTAGACTGCTATAGTTGTAGTTGGTGATCGCAGGGTCGCCTTTGCCGCCATCCTGGTTGCCCTCGCTGGCGGCGTTGCGGTCGTCGTTGGCGCCGGGGGTGCGTCGGTCGCCGTTCTCGTCTCATTGAAAGGCGTTGGTGCGTGCCCACTCAACTTTTCCTACCTACTTCTGTACTTCGTTTCTTAAACCTCAGCAGTGGCAGCGTCCGTTGGTTGGTTGGTTGGCTGGTTGGCTGGCTCGTACGTAAGCACACAGGTCCCATCCCGTCTAGCCGCGACGCCGGCCTGCCGGGTCTATTCACTAACGCGCGGACGCATGAAGCAGCAGGCGCTGTAAAGCTTTAAGAGGCTGAACTCGTTCGGTCTGACGACGACGATGACGCTAGCAACAACAATAACAGTAGCTACGACAACAACAACAACAACAACAACGTCACTAACAGCTTCAACAAGAACGACAACAATGACGACGACGACGACGGAGAGAGAAGGATTGGATAACAACATCAACAGCACCAACAACATCAACAACAACAACAACAACGAACAACGCCGCTGGTCGAATCCCGAGGCACAGCGGCGACCAGGCTGACAGGGCACGCCCGATCCAGACGGCACTTCCTTTCTACTCTCTCCATATCTGCTTCTTCTCTGGACTGGGCTAGCTTTCGTTTTGTTCGCGTGAGTTCCATTGTTCCAAGTTACAAATCTTCTCAGGACATCTTCCTGTCTCGACCTGCGCTCCAGGCCAACCTATGCCCTCCACTCTGGACGGCTTACGACTTGTCCGCTACACTCGAGGCGCGCGGCTACACATGCTGGGTCGGGTGAATTCCTCGCGGGTAACTCCCCTCCGACCGACCCCATCTTTCTGCGACGAGTTGTTTGCACCGACAAGAACTTTCGGCCACTACTATATTACTTTCAATGGAAAAGATCTACTTCCGGAAGTAAGAATGTGTGTACGTATATATATATATATATATATATATATATATATATATATATATATTTATATATATGCATCTATACAAATATGTAACTACGGTTGCGAGTTGTGCCATCACAAAGTGTACAGTTTCTTCTGCACGTGTGCATTATCCATGTGTCAAAGGAATACGTTACTTGTCCTTTACTTATCAAGGCTCACCTGGATCTTTCTGCCGGTCACAGCACCACATCGTACCAATGTGGAGCACCTACGTCGGTGAAGGCAGAACAGACAGTCAAGCTGGTATGCATATAAGCCTGGTTAGTTCTTTTTCCGAGCTAGTTGTCCACTGACGGCAAGATGTAGCATTTTATGTGAAAATTCTAGACATATCAAGACGTTGTTTGTGGTCGAGCGTGCTCTTAGTCTCATTTGCTTGGTCAGTCGACGTCAGCGTGACACCGCCAAATGACTGGCTCCTCGCCAACAAGGACGCCGATAAAAATGATTAGTAGCAACGACAAGAAAAACAGCTGCACTTCTTGTAGAGCATTTTACACTTGTACTCACGAAGCCGCTAGTCAGGTGGTTTGCAGGATCGACATAATAAACATAATGATACAAAATAATAATAATAATAATAATAATAATATACAAACGAGATATATTATTGTGCCTATTGCCATGGAGACACTAGGACCAATCAGCAAGGGATCCGACGCATTTCTCAAATATTTAAGTAAGCGAATTCAGGCGGTCACAAGCGACCGAAGAGAGGGTCAACTCTTGAGGCAGGCGTTGTCCTTGGTCGTTTGCAGAGGGAACGCGGCATCTATTTTAGGCGCCATGGAGTGAACTAATTAATTAAAAAAAACTTTGCAATAATACGTCCAGACCTCACAACTGTAACATTGTTTAACATGCAATAAATAATAATTATTATAATAATTATAATATTTTTTTTGGAAACATGGTTTTATTATTATCATTATGTACATGTATTCCAACAGTAATATATTAATTATATAACATCATTGTTATTGTTCGGGTGTCGCTGACCACTCAACATCATCTTGGCGTTATCTCTCTGGAGCTCCAATGACACCCTCTGTCGGAGGAACGCGGTTGATCTTGGCTCCGCTGTAGCCTCAAAGAGCTTCTTCCCAAGCTGTTTCGTCAGTTTGAGTGCATCCTTGCCCCAGACGCCAGATGACTCGAGACCGAACGCCATTACCGCATGGAGACAAATATCCGCCTTCTGTTGTTCCTAGCAACAGTAGGTATCAGCTGTCAGCTGACCAGCCGATTATACCAGGCCGCTGATCACTCTCAGAGCGTTAGCGCTTGATCGAACGCGAGCGCTCTCGACATTCAACTTCATTTGTCAACACGATGGCAGCATAAGCTGCCACTGCGGATGATCGAGACGAGGCGGCTGTTTGCGCGGAGAACGCGGTGACGATCCTGTTGTTTTGAACGATTTCTACCAGTCACGCTGTCGAGCGCGCACGGTTTCGAAAGCGATAGAGGAGGATCGGCCGACCTGTTTGGGATGGGCTGACGAGATCGGAGTGTGGCTAACTCGGAACGGGTGTTCCTGAGTTCGGCTTTACACTCCACCAGTTCCGAACCGACCGAAGCAATCTCAAGACGCTGACTAAGCACTCTCATCTTACTTAGTGAGATCGGCAATGCGGCGTATGACCGTTGAGTAGTTAGACCGGTGGGTGCCAGCTTCTCTCTGTAGGTAGCACACACACCAGGTTTCGGGTATTCGCAGTGTCTTCGCCAAAGCATTTGCGGTGGCCGATTGTGCCACAGCCTAGCGAGCCGCATACGATCTTGCACACGCCTGATGTAGTGTCGCTGCAGAGAGCACAGCTGATGGCGATCATTTTGGTGACTTGGAAAATGCGTCACAAATGATTCATACACAGACGGCGCAAAACGGGATCGAACCCGACATGGCAATACACCACACAACGCAACAAAGGGAACAACAGTTGACGTGAGCACAAACGCTACACACTTTCTGCAATGCAAACCATGGCTAGGAAACGCACAACACGACCGGCCTGACCGGAGCCTTCGAGAAACACGTCTGTTCGCCACGAGAGCAGACGACAGACTCAATATTGTCCGTTTGTTGCTTTGAAAAAATCAATACCTGCCAAACACAAAAACTAATTCATCAGCTCTGTGGTTTTCTACCAAGCGCCGGAACGAAAGAATGACAGTTAAGGGGATCAGTTTACTAAAGTTGCACTTTTGCGCTACCATGAAGCACTAAATGTGACGGTCTTGGCGGCAGAGATTAGCCCTGTCTACGAACCTGAAAAGGTGTGGCAGTCTTTCGGCAACGCGATGATTCGATCGCTTTTGTAGTGGAAACATCACTGTGGTAACAGATCGACCTTGCACGGGTCGACCTGCCACGGTTGATAATACAAATGTAATATAGATTCTCTTGTTGATTGTGCTGCCTATGTGACAGTCGACGGGATGACGCACGTAGTGAACACATTTATAAATCCGTTGTATCCAACCTAACGAGCCGTAACTACGTGTTAGGTAACTAGGCGTAACTGCGTGCGCGTGACGTCTGAATGCCGCATACACTTACCGAAAACGACATGATAAACAACTTTAACTCGCATTTACTATCATACTACTACTACTACCCTGACTAACTGAATTTATATAACGGAGCAAAAAAAAGCGACTTAGAGAACAACAATGGTTAAAAAAAGATTTATTTAGAGTAGTGCCAGCGGCTTGGTAATGGTCGAAATACTAGATGTTGCATGTGGCACTCAATGGTATCCCCCATCTTGTTCTGACTTCTGCCTCCTTCAAGCTATCATCTATTCTGCCTACTCTACAGGTCTGTGATAGAAGGAAATTGCAAACGTTTGCAAAATATCAAAAGCTACCGTGACCACTTTTTCAAGCACAAAGAAAAGAAATTCTGATCGGTAACGGCAACAAAAAGTGTCGAAAAAGTGATACAACATGTACCATTGACTGAAATCACACCGTCCATATAGAACAAATTCAATTCTGAAGTTGTCTTTAACGGATCCAACGGAACTTTTTCACGGACCCTACACTCTCTACACAGCGCAGGGACGAAAGGCTGCCAAATAGCAAGGATAGCATTCAATCGAGGTGTTGTTGTTGTTGTTGTAGAAGTAGCTATTGTTGTTGCTACTATTGTTATAATTACCTCACTCATCCTCGCCTGGCCATGAGTACCTCAATGGTCGTGTCCGGCTACGTTTACGGTGGCGGCTATGGCAGCCGGGTGCCATGGCGTGACTAAGCAACAGTCAAGCCTGGTTGGTGGTGCTTATTCGGCGGCTAATTATTCCCTTGCCGCATCGCCGCCTGCGCCACCCACGACGCGTCGACAACAGCGTCCATAGCGACAGCAGCGTTCCTTCGTTTGCTGGTTCGTTTGTCCGTTGAATTAGCGAAACGACCGACCGACGCTCCTCTTTCCCTCCCTCCCTCCCGACCAATGCCCGCGGCCGCGAAGCCGGCCCGGAAACCAAACCGACTCTACGCAGAGAAACCGAGCAACTGCTGTTCCGGCATAACGAAACTCCTGGCCGGCTGTGTGGGAGTTGTTGGATGGCGAGACAAAGTATTTATTGCCTTTTGCCGGACAGGCGTACGCTGCTTCGTAGGGGGGGGGGGGGGCATTAGAGAAGGACGCCGAGAAATGTTGTCGTAGTTGTCTGCGGAGTCGGCTCCATACATACACTTTCGACAATGCTTTCGACGCCGATACAATCGCCGTATGAATTATTCCGCCAATGTCGGCCGCTGGTCGCCATTACTCCCCTTCTCCTGCGGCTGCTGCTGCTGTTGTTGTTGTTTATAGTGCTGTTGTTGCTACTTCTTCTGTTTCTGCCAATGCTGCTTCTGCCCGCTATGACAACCGAGTCTATCTATGTTCGTCCTTGGCGTTGTTCTCTATCCCGATATGTAGTATGATGGTAGACATTAATAGCCTTTCGTTCTTATGACGACCACACGATACCGACAACGACAAATATCATACCAATCATATTCGCCATAATCGTGATGATGATGATGATGATGATGATGAGGATGATGCTGATTAATGTTGATAGTAATCGCAGTGATGATGATGGCCATGATCATTCTTCTGTTATTGTTCCTGTTTCTGTTGTTGTTGTTGTTGCAACAATAGTAGCAGCACCGTTTTGTTGTTGCAACAACAACAATAGCATCACGGCGCAAAAAACGGGCTGTTTTTTGTTTTTCCTTGTGCTGCCACCACCACCCTCGTCGACGAAAAGTCGGCTCAATTTCGGTCGAATTGCTGGTCGGATGTCGTCATGTTTCAGGGGGGTTGTACAGGTAAAGAGTTCTTCTCGTTCGCTCCGTCGTATATGTTGGGCTTTTTCTTGTCCATGTCTTGTTCGTTATGTTTCCTGGCTCGCAGGCTACGACCGCAACTGCTGTGCTCCTACAGCTGCTGGTCCTAACGCCGCATCTCTACTACGTTAGCTATGCCGGCGGCGCTCGAACCTTCGAGAGTAAGTCGTACTAGAGTCGGTGTAACAGTCCAAGTAGTAATAATAAAGCAGACACATTCTTCCAGCCTACCTAACGGGATGGCGGGAAGGGCGGATTTTGTCTATTACGTACAACTAGCCAGCCGCCGTTAAAGCCAAAGCTTGCTGACGAACTGTTGGGGTCCTCATGGCCGTCTTGATTTTGCGCAGTCTCATATATATATATATATCTAATTTTATTATTTATATAAGTTCGTTATGTTAGCACTTTGGAGTGGACAATTATATAAATATATATATATATATATATATATATATATATCCATATGTTTGTTGTATGCGTTGGTTTGCCGGTTGGTTATGCGTAAGTGGTGTTTGATCGTCGTCATTCAATAGGCGGATTTCTGGCTAACGGGGTTCTACATGGCCCATGCCGCTCATGGTCCCCCACCACCACCACCACCACCACGGAGCTGCACCACCCCTGGACTCTGTCTCTCGTCTCGATCTAGCTAAAAGACCGACTACCACTGCGATATCATTATTCCGAGTCGACGGCCTCGAATACCTATTGCTACGCCGCGACTACCATTACGGTTGCTAGTTTGACTACTACTACTACGACTATTGCTGCTAGTGCATCTACTACCGATACTAATGCCAGAACAACAACTGCTCCGGTTTGCTTCTGTGATAACGGCCAAGTCTCCATCGAAATGCATGCCAGTCCTCCTCTACTCGTGTCTGACCGGCTGCGCGCTCGCCTGCTGTGACTAAACAGATTCTTCGACATGGCAATGCCATACACATGTGTATCGCGCTGCCATCTCGAAGCGTAACGTATGCGTTTATGTATGTATGTATGTATATATATATATGTATATATATATATATATATATATATATATATATATATATATATATATATATATATAGTATATATATATATATATATATATATATATATATATATATATATATATATATATATATATATATATATATATATATATATATATATATATGTATATATATATATATATATATATGTATATATATATATATATATATAAACACATGTGTGAATATATTTAGAGGTCTTGCATAGCTAATGATCGATAGCGTACAGCTCCGAAAGCTATCTAGACTGAACGAGGTAGCCAGCTTTGGCGACCATTATTTACTACTCGCGAAGGAGGCTAGGTTTTAATGATGCACATACTTTTTTTCTAACAAGATCATCTAATGATAACATTCTCACTTACAACTGTATGTTGTTGCACATTAGATGAAATCAATATTACGAGACAGCCGACAGAAATTAGACTACGGTTACGATTGGCAAGAGTTGCAACTGAAATGAAATTCATTTTTCCATCATTGGCGGGATAAAAGATGTGACCAGTTTAGCCGATATTTAAACAATACAACGCTCGTCACATAGTAAATGTTTAGTCCGGAACGCTACAGTGTATTGTGCCGCAACGCCCTTATGTATGAATAGATGGATGGATGATTTATTATTCGCTCCAGTATCTTTGTAGACTCTTGATGTCACGATCATAATAAGAAGTTTGATATTAAATATTAGACAAAATTCTATCATATGGTTCCGGTATATATCTTTATCGTCTATTGCTGCCCATATATCTAGACCGAATGAGTTTGTTACGTAGGTACCTAGTTCGAATAAGTACGGTAATTCGTATCAAACGATGGTATGATCCCCCTACTTCAGAATGGATATCAGTTTTGTTTGAACAGCTCTGTCGATAATAGATGTGAAGTTGTGTTGTGCCACCCTGGCATCTTTGTAAGTTGTTTTCGGGTTATACATAGGCGGCCAGTAATTCACAAAGCTGGGTATATAAACCATACAGCACGGATAAAAGTGAGCCACCTATGTGATGGTTGTTGTATTTGGTGGCAATATCACAAAATCAGTGCGACTTATTCTTAGTTGGAGCGAAAAAAAACATCAAGCAACATTTTAGTCCTTTCAATTAGGCACAAGTAGCGCATGTTAGCGGTCCAGCTTGGGTTAATGTTAGGCCGCGAGTGATAAGTCTAATTGTAGCACTTCTCGCTTTGATAATAAAAGCATTGTTGTTGAAAACCTTGTGGCTTGCACTTATGCGCAGACTTAATTGTCTGCTAACAGCGGATGCGGCACCTCACCTGCGGCAATTCTTAACAGTAACACGCGATCCCGGCCGAGCTAAAGACCCACACATTAGTGGTCGGAATAAACTATTGAAAATAGACAACAGTGGCGTAGAAGGTGCAAATACCGTGAACAGGCGTGGTGTCTCTAATAAAAAGGATATCGAATTAGTCTGTATGTTTTAAAGTCATGTTTCAAGGTAGACTTGCTCTAAAATTTTGAATACCTGGCACGCTTGCAACGTACAGGTGGCTGGGAGTGGAATATGCACTTCTTTGCGGTGCCAGTTTCAAAATCGAACGGTGCGGACGCGTTTTTGTAGATCCGTGGAACAGTTCTTAGGATACTAGTACTAGCCAACGTTGAAATGAGATTTGAGGGTGTGAAACAATGCCATAAACGTATAGTTAGCAGAATGTCTAGTGTTATATATATATATATATATATATATATATATATATATATGATGTATCCACAAGGGGGGATACCGGAAAAAACGTAATATAGAAAGGGAGGTGAACAGGGCCGAGAGCGGGGGCGGAGACATCTCTCACGCGATGACTGACGAGCATCGGAAGCTAGAAATGGAGTCGTATATAGATCGCCGTGAAGAGAGTAGATAGGCGGAACAACTCCAGAAAAAAACAACTCGAGAACGCCGTCTTGGTGTTGAAGCAACGAATAAATAGCTTGGCGAAATTGTGCAAAGCACACGCTCTCACGAAGAAGGAGATACCCTGAAATACCCTGTATAAATACATATATATATATATATATATATATATATATATATAAGATATTTCAGGAATAAATGTAATGCGATACATGAATTGTAAGGCTCGTTAAAACAAATGTTTTTTTTTCAATAGAACATGGTCTCTAAGAAGTCTTGTTTCGGAATGAGAGTGAAATTACTAAAATTTGTGACACTGGTTGATTTGCCCGGCATAGGAGCATAAAATGTGCTGTTGCGGGACAACCAGTCCTCCTATACAGAAACTAAGCACCGTCGTGTTCGTGAAAATTCTGCTTCTTCTGAAGAACATCTAAGGACGGTCTTAAGAGGCGACATGGTCGTTTAGAACAGAATTCGCAAAAATGAAGTTATTTTATTAACTTTCACACCAAATTTCTCAAAATCAATACCCTACGATCACTCACAGCGCTCAAAACTATCACACTTAGGCAAACGCATTTCATGACGTTCATTTTGGTACCAAACGCATGGCAATGCGAGCCGCGGTTGCTGAGTAATTAAGATTTTTCGGAGGGCATGTTGAGATTGAGTGCATGCATCAATGACCTAGAGTGCTGTATCTGATGGAGTAGGTAATTTATGCATGAACTCAATCTCGATTACTCCGCAATCACGGCTCGCCATTGCCATGTATTTGGTACCAAAATGATCGGCATGAAATGCGCATTTGCCTGAGTGTGTTGGTTTTGGGCGCTGTGATTGGTCGTGGGGTTATGATTTTGAGACATTGAACGTGAAGGCTAAAAAAAGTATTTCATTTTTTTGCGAGTTATTTTATAAGCGACCGTGTCGCATCTTTTGGGCGACATTATATATTCTTAAAAAAAGTCACGAATACGATCATGTGCTTAGTTTATCTATAGGAGAACCGGTTGTCTCGAAATTGTACATTTTATGCTCCTATATTCGGGCAACATTATCAGTGTCACGGATTTTAGTGATATCACTCTCACTCCGCAACAAGACTTTCCTTCAGAGGTCCCACAGGGTTTGGTTCTGAGACCCGTCCTCCGAAACCTAGCCTACGACGGGGCCCTAGACAGCACCTACTACTTAGAAGTGGCTGAACTGTTAGCTTGCGCAGACCGAAGTGGCCCTACAGGCGAACGAAGCTTTATCGATGAAGACGGAGTGGATGGACCACAATCATCCGGCGTTTACGCCGCATAAAATCGAGACACTGTATCACGGGTCGGAAAAGTTATTATGGCGGGACTGCCGAAAGAAATTATAAAGAGATAAAGTACATCGGGGTGATTCTCGATACGGGATTAACTTGATCAGCACATGCAAAACATGTCGCAACAAAAACCCAGCGGACCTCCTTAAACCTGGCACGGATTATGTTGAGGATTGGGGTGTATCAGGGGAGAACCGAAGGCTACTAGCTTCGGTTGCCGAATTATCCACTTTCTACGTGGAGCCGTTTGGGCAGGCGTGGCAATACGAACGGCTAAAAACAGGAGAGCACTGAGGTTGGCCCAACAAATATTAGCAAGTCAGCGACGGTCTCGACCGAAGCCTCCTCTTGGTTGTGCATATGTACGTTGCCCTGTGTGCACAGATCCTTGCACGTTTGGGCGCTGTGATTGCATGGTTTGCGCACCGTTCTTTGTTTGTTTTTAGGCGCCGCCTGCTTTACTGCATCTTTCAATCACTCTGCACATTGTGTTGCACGTGTGCGTTGCACGTGCTCTTCTACTCCCAATTTTCCTTCACTTTGCACAGCCTGTTGCGTGGCCGGCGACGGAAAGGAAGAAAAAAACACCTCCGCCAGCTGCAGCTCTCGTTGTGTCGCAAGCCTCCCTGATAGCGGCCGGAGACACTACCGTTCGGGACTATCAGTTACCATTCGTGACTCGTTATCGTTTACCTCGAAAGCCGTTGTGAGGTATTAGAGTTCATCAAGGCTTCGCCAATAAACATATAATCAATGACTATTTAAAGCGAAATACATGAGCACCGTGGTCCTTTGGCTTGCGGTTGGATGCGTTAAAGACAAAAGACCTTCTCGTAGTAATCTCGCCACTCTGTCGTCTAGGGTTGACCGGCCATATTATGCTAGACGACGTGCAGCTCGAGTCAGGGCCTTTAGCTTCCGTCTTAAAGATCACTCGTGAAACGGACAGAACACGTCCGACAAATCAAACACCGCCAGAGTAGTCGTTGCCGGCCTTCCCCGTTGGCTGAAAACGAATGTCCTTTTATCTGCGGTCTTACTAGCTTATCCTCTGTGAATGAAGCCCATTATAGCGTACAGCATTGCAGTTTGACGAGGTACGCACAAAATGTTATTAGAACGATTTAGATCGCTCAGCGCAATGTCATACTTGGAACGTTTGGCCTGACATGGTTTACCCTCGCGTCGGCCTCAAGCATCTCATTTTGAGCGTTTCAGTCGGATGGCCCCTACATATCTCGCATCAACCGAAGACAAAACTTGTGGTATCAAATAAAAGGACTCCTTGTAATTCACGGCCAAAGCATACGGCAGTGCTAGCGTGAGACGAACTTTCATGGAAAATTAGAAATCTTGTGATTTTTCTCGTGCTCAAATGAATGTTGAACGTTTCTAAGTCTACCCATATATTTACACAATTCAATACTAGAAGGCTACGTAAAAGGGAAATAGTGCATGGCCGTGCATTTGGTTCAGATGCGATAAACGCAGAAGTTTGCGAGTGAGAGATACTTAACTGCGCACGGAATCAAAAGGGTATATGCGGTCCTGTCGAGACATTCATTCAGCGACTGTTAGGAAACACTAATGCGCTTGTTAAACAAGACTGGGCAGATGACCGAGTTCGACTCATGACGTGTTTAACTATATATAAATTATACAGCGCCGTAATGTAGCATCAGCAGGCCACAGTTACTCATGAAAGTGTGTAAATTGGCCTTCGCTGACATTCGTCTTGGCATGAGACATGCAGAGTACTAAAGCGGACACGGTCGCATCCCACAGATACTCTAGGATTTTGTTATCAATTTGGCGACGTTACTAATTACCTAGCTTATTATTCTAGGCTTTTTAAAATGCTTTGTAAAATGCACTTATGTTAAAACATTACTGTTTTTACATCTTATACGAATTGCATCTAAACAACGATACCAAATGGTAGCTAAGTGACCTATTACTGTGTACACTAGTGAGACAGTACTGGTTATCAGTTTACTGCAGGCAACTTTTAGTAGTAATAATAATAATAATAATAATAATAATAATAATAATATATTATTATTATTATTATTATTATTATTATTATTATTATTATTATTATTATTATTATTATTATTATTATTATTATTATTATTATTATTATTATTATTATTACTATTATTATAGAAATAAAAGTCATATTAAAGTATATTCTGCAGGTTCCCACGAACAAAATGTTACTTTCCTGCAGTTGCAACTTCCGCTATGACTACTACAATTTTTTTTTATAGTTGCCAGACGGACACTGTGAGATATTATAGCTTGTGGCTAGCGCCAACGCCTATCCAGAGCGGTTTGTTTGCCAGATAACCCACGTCACTCAATGTGTTGGAAAATGTTGCTGCTACAAAATCTACACTGTATAGAATTTGGGTACGGTGTCGGTGCAAGACGTTCTTTCTGCTTGCTTACCCGCTTCTTCCGATTAGCTCATGATTTAAACGAGTCGATTGCTTTTCTGCGCTTAGAAGCTTTGGTATTTTGACAAGCCAACGTCATAATCAACCGAGCAAGATAGCTTAGTGTCAAAAGCCTTTGCCTTACATTCGGGAGGACTGAGTTCGAGACCAAGACCGGCCACTCTTCAATTGGGGTTTGCGTGGTTTCCAATTTAGACAAGGTAAATGCCGGAGTGGCGTGAAAATTAGCCATGACATGAACAAACTGTAGACGGGCATTGGCCTTACGGAAAGTCTTTAAAAATATAATCAAGAGAAATCGACGGACAGCACGCGAAGTAGTGATGACAGCAGGAGAATAGCAACGTGGTGCATCCGTAACACAGAATGCCTACCCTACGTAGACTTTATAAGAAGGCGTCAAACAGTACCCTTTTAGTCATGACGTCGTCATCGCCGGCGGCGGCTTAGATTGCGACGCCACACGTGTCTATCTACATATCATAACCGTTGTACACACTGTGGCACTGCGACCTTGTCTTGTCCCTGCCACCAAGTACCACCGACCGCCATGATCCTCGGCCTGCTATGATGACGGCTGCCGACGCTCACCACCAATGAGACCACGGGATCGATAAGATGAGTCCGACTGGGCAAGCAGTGCGAGTGGTACGTGGTGCAGAAATGTTAGTACGTGGACTGTGTAAAAGGGGGGGATCGCGGGGGGGGGGGGGGGTAGCGTCGGGTCGACGACGACAACAAAACGACGTCTTTGTTGTTGTTTGCCAATAGTGCATGTCAACATCGTTAAGGCGGTAAGGTCGAAGGTCGCGATTTGAGCCACTGAGCAGAGAGACCTGTCCGCCAGGGCCATCCTTCGCTACCGGGGGTAGTGGCGCTCCAGTTGCAGCTAGACCGCCGGCTTGCCAGCAACGGCTCGAAACAAACGCCCCCTTCCCTCATTCCCTTTGCCTCACTACCTGGCCTCGCCTGCAAGCAGGTGCTGGCAGGCCTTTCTTTGCAGAGCAACTGACGGACAAGCCCGGGCTCTGCAAACAGCTCGTTTGCCTGCTGCGCACCCACACAATCCGCGAGAAGAACAGCAGGCCAACGTAGGCCTACGCCCGCCCCGCTTCGAAGGTCTGCCGCCGCCGCCCCCGCCTGTTGACCCAGTCGACTTCTCTCTGCCACTTTGCTAGCTGATTTGCCGGTGGTGTGCTTCTAGCTCCTGCTAAGATTACTACCGCAATTTTATATGCAATAATAATAATAATACAGTTACTTGTTTTAGCGGTACAATATCTGTTTTGCCATGGCTAGCTTAAAACCCTTGCTTCAGCTCAGCATGCTGGATCCGAATTCCGTCTGCATGCTGTCCGCGCTGAGGTGCTCTGGTTTGCGAGCCACGCTTATGTAAACTTTGCGGAGAGGCTGCAAACTCTAATAACGACTCTACGTCCGCTTAGTTGTCTTAAAACTCCTCTCGTAGGCTCCCCAGACACGCACAACTCAATCGTGTGATTCGAAAAAATCTCGAAAAGGTTATAATATCAACCGCACCTTAACTTAGTAACAACAGAAACCACTTAGAACAGGGCTTAATTAACTACCGGCGAAACAAATTCTGATGGCGGCCATATCCTGCCTGCATCATTGCTCAGGTATAACGTTGCTGTGAGAAATCTACACGGTGTTTGTGTACACGACGGCGTAAGACGTTATTTTTCATCGCTGGCCCGCTAAACTCGAAGTTTCGACTCGAGTCGCTTTACTTGTCTGCGGTTGGAAACTTCGGTAGCTTGTAGCCAGCAGAGAAACCGAGAGACAGCGCAAAAGAGCAGCAAAGAAGTGCATCGGAACAACGGAATACCTTTTCTATGGAAATACAATATGAGAAGGCGGATGGATCACAATACATCGATGCTAGGCGCAGTTTCTGAGGCCGATGCTGTTGTTTTCATGGAGGAAATGCAGGATTTTATTGTGGAAGACATGAACTGAACCAGGAAACGATCGAAGTTTAGCAAAAGTTCACACCTCACTATTTTATAGGTTGCAAAATAACAGTAATAATAGTATTGTAAATATTATATTGTGGAGACGCTAGTGGAGCCGAGCGCACACTATGATAAATATATATATATATATATATATATATATATATATATATACCGATCTGATGCTAAAGATGTTCAATATCATCCATACGACAACGCGTCGTGAGAAGAACATTCTTCCGAAGTTTATAGCGATAAAGCAAACACTAAACCATATGTTCCCATGGAGAGTAAAACGCCAACTCCATGAAAACTTGATGTTAACAGACTAAACATTTCCTTGAATAAAGCGTATTCATAATATATATATATATATATATATATATATATATATATATATATATACTCTCAAAAAATAATAGTCAGTCTTTCTAGGCTAGAGATGAGTCCAGGCTTTTTAGAAGTAGCGCTTATTGCAACATACGCTCGACGGCTATATATACATATTGTCTATGAGATTTTTTTAATTATCTCGATAGATAGTTTAGTAGGTGGGCACGACGGCAGACGAACGTCGATCGAATGCGAAATTGTCGTCGCGAATTTTCTGGCTTTTCAGGACGCCCTTAACGGCTTTTCTAAGGGCTTTGCAATGCTTTTAATCGTGTTGTGACAGGTGTCGAACACTATATCTGATATATAGTCCTAACCTGAGAATACGTAATCTAAAAAAAGGTAAAAGTAGATCAAAGAGGGACAACTGCTATCTTTAAAGCGCTGAATAAGTCAGGAAAGGGGCACAAATGCACATGGCCTACTGAGACCATGCAGCGTTAGAAGGACCCTCCGCAGGGAATCGAGTACACTAAAACCCTGAAGCAATGAGCAAAGGCAAAATGCAAACAAATAGCGTCATAATCCCGGCTTAGGTAATAGACAAATGTGTAGTGAGAGATGCTAACTCTATATTTGGAATAGTCTGCGTCCAGCCACAGCTCGAAGGCAGCTAAAATGGCCCCTGAACGCGCGGAAAAATAGTTCCTGCAAAGCAAAGGGGTTTAGTGACAAAGTTATACTTTGTCACATTTGATCTCCAAACGTAACTGGCGGCTCCGTAGTGATCTGGGCCGCTGTCGGGTATCATACAAAGTCGTCGAGTGTGTTTTTAGACGGTCGTGTTTATTCGACGCGCTATAGGGATTTACTAAATAAGCAATCGGCGCATTTTAAGCTGACGGGAGGGCCAGACTTCGTTTTTCAACACGATAACGCCCCCAGAAGCACCGCCAGGCTGATCCTACGCTGGCCTGCAGTCTCACCTGCTCTTAATATCATCCAGAATGTGTGAAGCTGGCTCGCACGATAAGTTTACTCCGACGAAAAACAATTTTGAAGGCTCGGGACGAGCTCTCGCAGGACGTCATCCAAAATTTGTTCAACACTATACCAAACCGCATTTTTGAGGTTATCCGACTTAACGGGAAGTTCACTGAGTATTAAGTAAAGTTGCTGGGTTCCGTGAAATGAGCCTAAACGCCGTTAATCCGCTTAATTCAGTCGTTAAGACATGCATATTGCTAGTGACTTAAACATTCTTTCGCAGTGTAAAGTTTTTGGGCTGACCTTCAGCCAAGATTTAACGTCCACGGGACTGCTTTTCGCATTGCTTCATAGCCGGACCCCCATAAATGCAAATGTGCAACGGTGGGGCTCGAACCCGCGCACCTATATGTCTCCTCCGACCGCGAGGCGCAGACGAATGCACCACGCCACCGGGCTCGAAATTTTTGCGGTGTAGCTGTGTCAAATATGGAAATCTCGTGGTTCAAGGAAGTCAGAGACCCCAAATGTCGATGTAAGTCTCCGCTGTTTCTCTGTGAGCATGTATCACTGTGATCTTTAGACGATTGGCTATAATAAATGCGTGAAATGTGGCAAAAATTGGTGACTTTATATATATATATATATATATATATATATATATATATATATATATATATATATAGCGAAAAGTCGCTTCGAGAGAAAAGACGAAATACGGTAAATCTCGAATTGGCGCTCGTTCAACCATCTAATTACTTTCGGCCGTCACGATTCTTTCTGTTTCTGCAGCCTTTGTTGATTATTGTTACTGTTGTTTGTTGTTGTTATTGTGAATTATAGTTGCTATGTTTACCAGGGTAGTCATTGAGGTCGTTGTTGTTGTTGTTGTCGTTGTTGCTGTTCCTGTTGTTGATGATGTTGCTGGTTGTTGTTGTTGTAATCTGCTCGCCAAAGCGGGAGAACAACTAACAAGTGTCGTGCAGGAGGTAGTGCTGGTAGAAGAAGATTGCAGTGCGCTGCATAGAAAGAATGCGACAGCAGTATTAGAAGAAGAAGAAGCAGCAGCAGCGGCGGCAGCGGCGGTGGTAGCAAGTCGATCCGTCGTGCTATACGAAGTCAGTGAGGCGCGACTCGTCGCTGACTATGACTCTTATTACTGCTACTACTGGTAGTAGTTGTCGTTCTACGACTACGATGGCATTACAGCTACGGCAAACGACAATCGCAGCTGCGTTTCCAGAAGCACGGCTATGCCGGCGCCAGGCGGATTGGAGCGCTTTGGGTCTGCCTATGTATTAGGGGGTTGGGAAGGGGGGGTCCCGGGGCGAGAAAGGTTCTGTAGCAGGGCGTCAGCTTTTGCCACCATAGCACCGCAACGGGGCCGAATCGGACGTCGATCGAATGCGAAATTGTCCTTGTCGCCTTTGCGAAGAAGTCCTTGCGCCTTTGCGGCCCGGTTGCTCGGCGGGCCGGGTTGCTCGGTTTGTTGTCGCCGTCGCGTGCCAACCTGCTCTTTGTTGTTGTCGTCGTTGTTGTTGTTGTTGCCGTAGTTGTCGTCCTAAAGGAAAGATGACGCTGTCGGAACGAAAACGAATAGTGAAAAGACGAAAAACGAGACTGACTCCCACCCGCAGGATGCCCAGACAGGGCAACCATTACAACACGAGCGGTGGTGCATACACGCTGATACACGCCGCCATTCCTCTATGCTTTACCACTCCTCCTCCCTTGCCTTGCCTGCCTCCCGCGCCTTACGTCTTTTACCTCCGCTGGCATCCCCCCCCCCACCCCCTCGTCTCGACAACTAGAAGTGCGTCCATGCAGCCCCGTAGGTGCATACGTCCCCGCTCTGGCCGCCCTTGAAGTCCATAACCACCATGATCAACACGCACAATCATAGCATCGGTAGCACTACTGCTACGACAACTACCAGCAGCGTTGTCGTCCGTCAAGGCAATACGACCCGTACGGCTACGACGAAGGCGAAAAAAGAGAAAGGAAAGGAACTAGCTACGAGAAGGGCAGCAAAAGAAGCGGAACTGAACCAACAAGGGATTTGATTCAGAGAGAGAGAGAGAGAGGGGCAAACGATATAGCGAAAGAGTTTTAGAGAAACTGAGCAAAGGCAAGAGAGGGAGAGAGAACACGACACAGATGGGGAACAGGGCAACCTACTGTAGGTAGAATGAGCGCCCGTTTGGGGCGCTCACAGTGGGACAGAGGCGACGGAGGCTCTGTTGCGAGGGCGAACGGCGAGGCGACGCTGCGACAGGATGCAGACGAGTCGATTTGGCGGCATTCTCCGGCTGACAATAGAGGAACAGCAGCAGCAGCAGCCACCGCCAGCCAACCGGCCAGCCAGCAAAGAGCCGACGCACGAAGAGAACAAACAGCCCAAGCAAGCCTTTGCCTAACCGGGCACAGAAGCTGTCTCGTGGCCGCCGCCACCGTCGCCGGCCTATTGAAGCGGTGCACTGAAGGAAAGAAACGAAGGTTTGCTCGATCCTGCCGAACGAACGGACGGGCGGCGGAGCAGTCCGCCGGGGCCACCGACTCAGCCGCCAGCCAACGCACCGAGCCGCGAACCAGTGAGCCGGCAGCAACATTGCGGTAGGTTGCGGCTAGCTCGAGTTGCCAGCACGCGGCATTAGCCGCCCGTGCGGGAGCATTTGTCTAATCACCTCTTGCCGCTGGTGTCATTGCGGACTAAATCTTTTTTTCCTTGACCCTGTTGACCTCGTCGTTGTTGTCATCGACGTTGTTGTTGTTGTTGTCATCGACGTTGTTGTTGCTATGTGTCTCGGTTCTGTTTCTTTTTCTTCTGTTATTGTTGTTGCTGTCGGCGTTGTCCTTCGTTTTCCGTGTGTCCTTCTGTGTGCAGCGACTCTTTGAACTAGCTTGATGCGCCACTGCTTCAGCCGTACTCTCATCCACCACTCACATCGATATCCAAGCAACAATCGTCCTGGCAGGAACAGGACAGCCGAAACTGCAACTGCAGCAACAACACTACGCGTCCAGCCGATTCGATACGGTGGCCGGCGGTTTCCGGGGAAACTTCAGACAACTTTTATCACTTGTCTGTGACGTCCGCATAGTGACAGAATAGTAGTTACAATAGCAGAAGTAACAGGCGTACCAGTAGTGGCGGAAGAAGTAATGTTGAACTTCGACAAAACAAGAAGCTCATGCCAAGGCCGCAACCACGTTGTACATACGAACATGTTCGAACGCTTTATGAAGTCAGACAGCTACTGGAACACTTGTGTGAGAGGTGAAACAAAATAATATGTGTTACTATCATGTGCGACATATTAAACGAATGTTTAGGTATTGCCATATACATGTAAATATAAATATTTATTTATATATACCTTTGAACTAGCTTGATCCGCCACTACTCCAGCCGTACTCTCATCTACCACTCACATGGATATCCAAGCAACAATCGTCAACAATCAAGCTGTTTATATATATATATATATATATATATATATATATATATATATATATATATTATATGGCATGTATCTATTGCATATATATATATATATATATATATATATATATATATATATATATATATATATATATATATATGATTGTCAAATAAGATATACAACTAATATCGCCAAAATTGTAAAATCTGCGTCTTGCTTGTGCTGTATAATACGCTTGAGGTACCAAAGTGGACATACTGCTCACACGTGTGGGCATCTTTCTATAGAAGAAATGTAGAACTGATTTAGCGAGTGCACGATAAGTTTGTCAAACGAAATGCATGGCGTTGCAATGTAATACATGAGAGCCTCGTACTCCCAAACGTGAAAAAAAGTGAGAGAGATGGAACGGCGCCAGATAACCAACACTAGAAGGAAGCAGTTATGAACGGAGTGCATAGAAGAACCTCCAATTTCAACGAAGTAAAACGAAAGTAGTTCCACTGAAAATGGTGGTAACATATATTCAATTAAAAAAAAACTCCCAAACGTGAGCGACTACTATATGCAAGTTGACGTAAGGCTTTTTAAACAACTGTTCTGGAGTAATAACTTTAGTACCCTTTTTCATATTAAGTTTAAATAATCTTCGTAGTGGCGTGTCAATTACTCCAATCGAAGTTGCTGATGTCGAAATGGTGAATAGTGCCTTCGCATGGAGAGTCTTATGACGTGTCCATGTGTGTAAATACTACAATGTGATTTCAACATTCAGTAAAAAAAAAAGTGATGATGAACTCACACAATGTTTGATATATGTGTATATGGCCAATGTATTTAGCCGGACATCACTTCACGAAGTGTGTGATCGACAGAGAAGGGTTGCTTTTTAAAGACGTCCAACGGTGATTAGCAGAAGACATGTATCAATAATATAAATTAGGATAAGAGCTTATCTTCCCGTGCCCGTAACACGCAAAGTGTACTCTGCTCCGTATGCGGTTGGCTAGACCCTCCTGGTCAGAAAATACGTATATAGGTAACAGTCGGTGACGCTTCTAGCATTAGACGGAAAAAAACTGACCGGCGCCTACTCTACTTTGTCATCTACCTTGTTAGTACTAAAGTTTCCTTAAACTTACAAAACTCTGAGAGAACAAGAAAGGACCCATCCGCCGAGCCTAGTTTGCCTTTAAAGAAAAAAAAGTGTCATTACTACTCTATAAACCAAAAGCCACATCATAGATTGCATGCGCATGATTGGAATCTAACGTTTACTGTTTTGCTGCACAGCCAAACGTAAATGCAATTTTGTTGATAATCGAACGTAAATATTGTTGTTATTCGTTGGTATAACCCGTACGACACAAACTCAACTAAGCAACATCAAATGAGGTTAGTTTATTATGCATTATGTATGAAATGTACCTCGGCTATTAATCGAATATATGAGTTGCAAACGAGCAAACACATGCTGTGTAACCTTGCGGCAACTTGTCGGCACAGCAAGCCGTCCAGAAGCCAGCGAGTGGCTAGGAATAGTCTAGCCATTAGCACCGACGACCGTTGGGACAATGTCCTCGTGGCGCCCAGCAGGACTATCGGGAGCACCGGTCACCGTGAAAGCATACACTTTACGACTATTTGGCGTCGGCGCTTCGAGGCGGTGGAGTAACGTAGGCAAAGTTGTCGTCATATATACGCTACGTGGATGGCGGCGGCGGCGGCGGCGGCCGTGTTTCAGTGTTCGTGCGCGAGTAAAGGCCGTTGTTGCCTGTGGCATTCATAATGTACTTGCGCCGTCTGTAACATTGGTGAGTAACTATCGTGCAAGTTCTACCCCAGCGATATCGAAGTAAGTAACTGTGAGTATGAGAATGCAAGAGAGAGAAAGGGGGGGGGGGAAGATAGAAAGGAAGACGATAAGAAGCATAGAAGAATGCAGTACGCAAGTGTTGGCGGGTACAATGACGGGTGGCCAAGCGAGAACTGAATGTACGAAGATAGGGTCTGTCTATTCCAGGAATTTTTCCAGGTTTAGGGGGGGGGGGGAGGTATATAGAGGCTGCCACTCATTGCTACGCATTGCTGCACGCAAGTCGGTGGCGAGGCGTATGGCGCAAATCTAGCCTCGAAGGTCTCGAACAGAATCGGGAATGCCCGGAGTAGTGTTAGGATCGTTTTGTGTTGCACCGCTTTGAATGCAAATCCACAAGCCAGGCGCCGCCGCCTCCATCGTCTTCTCGTTCACATGCGCGTCGACCACCACGTCCTCGACGTTCGATGACGATGCCGGTTTGTGCTGGATTTTCGGCGACTCTGCGGCAGTGACGGGCGACTGCAATGTCAGATTTTTTCCGCTTGAAAAAATCTGACACCGAGTCTCGTGGCACAGCGGGACTCAGACACAGCAGCAGCAGCAATACCAACGGTAATGCCCCATTGGCCCCATCCTAGTCGCAACCAGAAGGATCGTCGGTGTGACCATCGCACCGTTCTGGTGAACTAGACTCTCTACCTTTCTCCTGCTCCCGTAGCTCCTGCAGATCGTGCAGACCCTGCGCCTCTTGCAAGCCTTGCAGATTCTGCACCTTTTTCTAGACTTTTTTTTCCGTCTCGTCTATGTCAGACAGACCCCCAAAGGCTCTTCTGATCAAGTCCGCAGTCAGCTCCGTAACCTAGTTGCCGCAAACGAACACTTGCACCACAAAACAAAAAACCCTCGTCACCGTGGGCGCGA
This sequence comes from Dermanyssus gallinae, assembly GCA_003439945.1. Lineage (NCBI taxonomy): Eukaryota > Metazoa > Arthropoda > Arachnida > Mesostigmata > Dermanyssidae > Dermanyssus > Dermanyssus gallinae. The sequence goes on from QVRM01001450.1 coordinate 200,671, forward strand.
CGCTCAATGGAAATGCGCTCCGCTACCCTGTACTTTAATACTTCTAGGGTAGACAGCCTAATCATATTAAATAACAAAAGCATATATAATAGAACATTAATTCGAAACGTGATAGCCGATCCCCGTACAATGCAGCATTCCGTTGCCAGACTTTCAGGCCAATCCTCGGTACCTGAACGTGTTACGTTTGAGTTACTTTAAATGCTCGACTGAAATTACGGATTCTGGCGGAATTGCAAACATTTATTGATTGATGCATGTCATAAAACTATTTTATGAACAAATGGATGAGATCGAAAAGAGCACACAGAAGAGAGCGAGATGAAAAAAGAGAAGCAGCCGATGACCACGGGAGAGTGGACAAAAGTACCAAAAAAAGTAAACGCGTGGAAAAAGAGAGGCAGATAAAGCACGAGAAAAACCATAACATTATAACCATTAACAGTGAATCGAAACGACAACAAAAAAAGACGAAGAAAAATTGAATTGGATGGAGATGAAAAATGAGTAAAATCGCTAATTCAAACAGCGCCCAGCACCTACAGCGAATGGAGCATGTACTCCCTAAAAGCGTTTTAGTCATTGGCAGCTCGAATGTGAATCAAGCATTAAAACACTTGTGATGAGCGTTGTTAGGAATGACGAATGCTCTGATATGATTGGTCATAGAGGGCGACCATGCGGGCGACAGCTAAGCATGCTTTAATCGTGGTACTTACTCGTCACTCCAATCTAGTAATTCTCCATTCGGGATTAAATAATGTAATTAAACAATAATGCACCGAGCGTTTTTTCTATTTTGGAAGTTCGGCTTGAGATTGAGAACGTGCTTAACGATCTCGTCAGTTTCAGGTACAAAACTAGTATCCGAATATAGTAAACCCCACTCATATTGCAGTGGGCTATTAAGATGAGCGTAGGTGGACTACGCAATAATTGGAGTGTAAATTTAATGTGAATACGATTGTTTTTAACGAGTTATGTTATATCTAGTCCACAGCACGGGGTCGGGAAAGAAGCTGGAAATAATACAAAGAGAAGTGATAAGATTTCCATTTGGTTGCCGTTTTAATTGCGCCAGGGAGTTTCTTGAGGGAGAAAGTGGGAGATTAAAACGTATACAATAGGAAGTACAAAATAAGTTAAGATTTAGTATTAGGATTAAAATGGCACAAATCAAAGATTAATTAAACAGATACAGTCAGTGAAGACGTCACTAAGGCTCAAAACGAAGTGGGAGTGCAGAGTAGAGCTCGCAGCTAGGAAGACAGGATGCAATAGTCAACAATGCGCAGGAGCGAGAGTATCGGAGAAAATGATGATTTTTTTTACGCTCTGACAACTACATTTTAGACGCTCGTAATGAGCTAAGTTGCCTGTGGCACGATATCATCTAAATGCATCTATCGTCATCGCGTTCTGGTACTGGAATTATATAGGCTTTCGCCAGCAGAGGTATGTAGCAGCAGGGCAATGACAACCACGTCCAACAAATACAACCAGCAAGACCGGGACTCGAACTTGCGATTTTTTTAAGGATGTTAGATACAAGGATAGAAAGAGCTAAATATAGGGAGAGGCAAAGTACAGAATGTCGAGCATGTGGGCTAGGGAATGAACCAATCGCACATCACGTTAAATAATGTACGGTCTTGGGGGGCAGCAGAGATTTTAAAGTATTGCTTGCGCAGTTCCCAGTTGAGTGTGGGGATGGAGACATGACTGTTTTTTAGTGGGTTGGAGCCCCACACTACCGGTCTACATTTGCAGTGAGCTTTCCTGCCGTGGTGTCCGTGTGTGCGAACCGCATTTTCCAGTTAGTCCCTCAAACAAAACAAAAAAAACAGAGATATAGACCTCTCGAAGGTTCTAGCTTTAAGACCAAATGTTAGAAAGAACCTGGTCGATATAACAAAGAAAAGGTTGTCTCAATGGAAAGCAAATATTCTGTAGGTATTGGAGGATACAATAATAATTGTATGGATGCCTAGGTAACATATATGTTGCCGCTCTAAGCGCCCCTGATATAAACGGGAGACAAGTGTATTTTGGAGTACATGCGAATAATAAAACAATCAATCATATTTAAAAAATCCAAAATATGCATACTGATGGAGTGAAATTTGGAACTTATAGTGCTAGGTTGGTTGTTCAGCGCAGTCCTCGTGAGCTAGCCAACCATCTGGGTTCAACCGTTCAGTTGGATTCTGTACAATCGTCGCATAAAATGGTCGTAGAATGGCATAACAAAATATTTTTGGGGGACAATATAATGGCTTCAGTAAAGAGAGTTTTGTTCGAATCATCTATTAGTAACTGCCCAGTCCCTCACTCCGGTGCCTCTGATCTACAGTTGGCACCACTTTTTCCCTTTATTACCGAAACCAATGCCACCATATTTAATCCAGCTGTTCCGCCTCCCTCACTGCCTCCGTGGTTAACTGGGCTCTAAATTGTTTTTTATTTCAATGCACGCTCTATTGAAAAGGATGACCGTGCTCATGCGCCCAATTAATATATCACCTGACGTAATATTGATGTAATTTTTAAAACTGAAATATAGTGTAGGTGGAAGACATGTGACAAATTGTGAATTAATTAGTAGTCCGGTGTGATCAAGACTCTCAAGGAGGTAACGTCAAGTAAGATGATGATATTGAAACATTAGTGCTGAAAGTATTTTGAAAAACATGTTGAGATAGTATGACATGTTTTTATGCCACGAATGCTGGCTAGCTCTTGGAGAGCAATAAACGCATAAATAGAGTATTTTTTGAAAGTGTATGTGATATTACTAAATCAACTCTAATTCTTAACAATTGTGACCTTCAAAAAATTGACTAGCAAAATGTGTCCCTTTTAGATTTTTAAATCTTGGAGGCTCCCGATAGAAATGCTCGTATAACGACTGGTTTATATCAATAAGTGACTGAAATTACGCGTGCACCGGTAGATGCAAGAGACTCAGGTAAGCAGGTTAGCACATGTCACAATATGACATACATTCAAGTCATTTATCTAATCAGACAAACAGTCATCTATTAGATGCGACAAGCTCAGCTTTAACACCAAACCAAGACCCCATGAGCACATTCATTGATCTGGCGTTTACTACCGATTCAGGTAGATAAAATAAAAAATATATCCATTTTTAAATCCCGGATACCCTCGGACTATAACGCATTTTCTTTTACCCTTTTATTCGATTCTGAATATCCTCTTATTAGGGAGTAAGGGTATAATTTCTAAGGAGTGATTACCACCAAACCATAATAAAGCTGAAATTCGTTGCAAGTATATATATATATACTAATAAAACTGTGATACTGTACCGAAAACTCTAAAATAATGCTAGGCTTCGTGAGTATACCCCTAGGCGACTAAACAGCGTCAAGCAAATAAATACGTAACCAACCTCGATTTTAATTATTCTAAGTCACTTTATGTATCACAATAAGCGCTTTATGGAAAAAGAGGATATAACGGCACGAAAAACAAGTACTACGGTTATCACTGATATCTTCAAAGCGAATTTCTTTCTTTTCCTCTGTTTACGTGGCCCATGCATGTCTAACGCGAGAACTTTCTTTCTCCCGTAAACATCGTCAAGGTGTCCGTATTTATTTGCATCGGAATATAATATCTTAATGATAATAAATCAACTCCCGTCTAAGTGCAGTCTTACCCCAGACCTTATCCCTCCATTATTTAACAAACAAAGTGGCGAATGTTAGGTCAACGTCAATCATTCATGCCAGGTACTACGAAAATGGTATTATGCCAGATTTTTTTCGATAATTTGTTATTACCCCTGTACACAATTAGGGGAGACAATGTGACTTATATCCCCTTCAACAATGCGAACAACAAAGCAGTTCCGTTGACTCGACTTTTAGAACCGTGATGAATATATGTATATGTGAATGTGTGCTTTCTCTGTACGCGCAATATTGTAATCCAATCATCGGTTAATAAAGCTATTATGTATTAAAAACAAAAATAATAAGGGGTCCAAGTCAAACGTTGATAATTATAGGCCAATGGCAAATCGTCAATACCGTGCACATTGTCACTTGTGGATCACATCTTTAGTTTTAAGCAATTTGAGAGGTGATTGACGAGCACCAACATGGTTTTGCTAAAGGCAACTCCTCAGCCACGCAACTAACTTCAACTAATTGCGTTCCAAAATGGGCCATGTATATTAACAAAAATAAAATATCTGCTTGTATTTAGCTTGCTTTTTTATTGCGTTTGACAGAGTAAACAAGTCTTAACGTTTACAGAAATTAATTAACTTAAATAAAGTGAAGCATACTGTCTCATCGACTTCAAGTTATCTAAAAAATCGGACGTTCTGTGTGCGGGTCCACAATGGTTTTGTCGGTATGGGGTGTGTCCTTTGAGCGTGCCTCAAGAATCACATCTAGGCTTACTATAATTATCTTGTGTATTAATTGTATATCTTAAACATATTATACCCAAAACCATTAATCATAAATACTACGCAGATAATCTTCCATCCATTATATTTTTATATTTGCAACAACAGTCTGCGCGCTACTCAAGCCTTATGGTCGAAAACAGTTGCACGATATGATCGGATCAACAACATTTTTTGTGGCGCATGGCGTGAATGTTGAAATCCTATATATCAGGAGATTATATATTTATATATATATATATATATATATATATATATATATATATATATATATATATATATATATATATATATATATATATATATCAGGAGTTCATGGCTTGATTATAAACTGTAGCATTGCATATATCAGGATTTGAATTGTCCTGTAAGACTCTTATATTATGCATTGTGTATACTGAATACAGGGATTTTGTGAATATCCATATATATAATTATCTACCCTTTAGAATAGATAAAATAGCACTTGAATTAAATTAACATATATTGTGTGCAGCCGTACTTTCAAGGCTTTAGGCGATTGTCAGAAACACTAGGAGTTGGGAAGAAGAGCACAGATGCTTTTGCAACTTGTAATTTCAAAAAAACTATAATTATTAGAGTTGCTGTGGCTAGCTTTTCAATGCTAACCGTACAGAGCAGCATAATCAGCTAAGTGCTTTCCGAATCGCAAAATTTTGTACAGCCGTGTTTGCGTGTTTTGAGCCTTTTTATATTTAGACGCGTTCGCATGTGCTCAACTGTGATATCTGACTAGCTACGTACCTAAGACCGTGATCATAGATGATTGTATCGTGCGTAGATGGTAAGATGTAGAAGTGAAAGAATATTTATGGTAAAGATAGATAGTCTTCGCTTATATAAATAATAAGCTTACTCACTATTATGAACTGCGCAAGAATCGAGCAAAAAAAGACAAAACGTTGTGTTTCTTACAAACGCAGCATAATCGCTGATTCTCAGCGGTATGGTTCACTATATATTCCCGATGAGCATCGCTCGAAAAAAACTCGAATTACAACTGAGTTTCAACTGGCGACACACCCCAGTGGATCACAACTATGACTTGCGCACTAGTCCTCTAAACCACTCGGCCACGATAGATTAACAAACAAAATGGCTAATGCAAACATCGAACGAGGAAACTCAGAATGGTTCACAGGCAGAGAATGTGAGGACTTCGGTATTGGTCAGCTGTGGTCAGATGCGGTCGGGTGCAAACTCCAGGCTGGTTGGCGACGGTCTGCCTCTGAGGCGGCAACGCCGACACATTCCGTCAGCCAACATCGACAAAGACAAAGTGTATGCTAATGACGCCCACCATCATCACCATCATCATCATCATGATGATGATGACGATGATGGTGCTGATGGTGATGGGGACCGAACAACTCTAAACCCGTTGACTAGCAGGAGCGGTCTAAACATTGCTCCCCCCCAGTTGGAGACTGCGCTTGTACCCCCCGAGGCGGCATACAGCAGGCAGCAACACACAGACACACGACAGCAGCAACAACTGCCCTATCGAGGACGCGTACCGCCGTCAGCTGATAGTGATGGGGACCGAACAACTCGAAACCCGTTGACTGGCAGGGGCGGTCTACACATTGCTTCTCCAGTTGGAGGAGGAGTGTACAAACAACAGTGACACAACGAAGACCACGAAGACAACAACGAACACAACGAGATCGCCGCCATGATGGATTATTGTGTGGCGGCCGCTACGACTACGATGTTTGAGCTAACTTAAAGAAATGCTACGATGCTTGAGCTAGCCTGTGATGCGAGTATGGTCGACGACGACGACGACAAAAGATGAAAAAAAACGCCTCATGGCGAGCATGAAATGGGCCCCAAACTAATGCTGCTCGCAACTCTGGATGGTGCCACTATTGTGCTGCTGTTTGCACTACAACTAATGGGGTCACTACTATATATATATATATATATTTGTACTACTTACTACTATCATCATCGCCAACACGTGTTTGTCTTTTTTCTTCATTGCACTGCGTGCTTAGTGTCTTGTTCTTACAACTGGTTTTTCGATCCATTCCCTGTTTTGTCCCCAGCTCGTTCTTATTCCTCCTCCTTTCTATGCGTTTTACTGCAGCCACTGGCCCCCACTTGCATACCGCTACCGCCACTACTACTCCTGCTTTTACAAATGTAATTACGGCCAGTAGAGCCAATTGACAGTGGGACGGACGGGCTGAAGTTCTAGCTTTTTGCTGTCGTGTAGGACACGCAGAACACGCCGAAACCCCGCGTGCTTATTGTCCTCGAAGTCCGAGAGCGAAATCGTTGGCGTCGTGTCTACGTGGCTAAATATCATCGATGTTGTCAAAGCTGCTGTGTGTGCAATGTGCTGTTGTTTTAGTGATAGCCTATTCCTACGACAATGTACTTACCCTATATCCTTCTTATCCTCGGCCTACGCTCGGGCCAATTCGTCATGCGACCTCGGCAACGTTCTGCAACGACGCAGATTGCAGCGACGTAAATATAATCGCTTCATCGCATTGTTAACAGTGCAAGCGTCCGACTACAGCAATTCTTGTTTGATTACTGTTGTTGTTGTTGTTGTTGTTCAACCTCCCTTCCACCTGCCACTGCAAACGTACGTGCGTACTTGTATTTATCTAAACAATCATTGTTTAATGCTCTCAGAATACCTGCTCAACCTAGCGTAGCAAAAACAGACACAATTTGTCTATTGTCGTAATCATTGGCGCCCAAAAAAAATATTATATATATATTCATATATGTATATATTTATATGTATACGCCGTACATGGTAATCCGTTTAAATGGATCATGCAATATGTACGCATCTTTGTGGTACATATTTTTCATCTGCTTGTAAGTATACATGCAGTTGCAAAGATTTACAATTGAATATATATATATATATATACCTACAGCCAATTATGTTAGAGTTGCCGGGACAGGCGTCGTAATATTTACATAGGTTGGATGTGAGTGTTTTTCAATAGTTACTAGTTAACTCTCTGTTCCTCTCTCGTTCTCTGAACGTTGTCGACCTCTTAAACTAACTGGGATTACCTGTATCCAGTTGCTACGGGAGGACAAAACCATGCTCGTTCCTGCCATGCATCTCAACGAGGTCGTTCTCGGTAGGTTTTTCAAACGTAACCTACTCTAAGTTGACACTAGTGGCCACCTATGCGCAACCGACAGGGACTAGTCAACAGAGAAGACAACCGAGCGCCTCGGTTGTTAGGTTAGGGGTAGAGGCGTTCCTGCGGAAGGTTCCAGTGATCATAAGAGGGGACTTTGATGCGAGATTAGACTAGACTGACTCGAAAATAACGCTGGCCCTGCTAGTCTTGCTGATGAAACCGGCTGCTGCTGAGTCGTCAACACTTAGCAGTTAAGAATTGGATCCGAGAATAGGCCAACATTTAAGTGTATGCAGATGATGTGGTCATCGTTGGTTCACCCTTTTAGAGTGAAGGAACTCATGGGTTTACTAGCTGCTTGAAAGTTAACTGAAAGCTATAGCTATGAAATTTTGAAGAGCGGGCTTTCATGAAGCACGGTATGGATATCGATGCAGACAGTGCTGGAGCAAATAAATACCACGTCGCGGAAAATCGGGCTGTTCGGTCCATATCAGAGCTAGCAACACGCTAGATTAATGGTTGTCTTGAAACCTTTTGATGTTACATACACACGTCTACCTAGCCCGGCTGGTAGTAATATTGAATTAACATACTTTTACTTAATATAAGATATATGACAGAACATGGTACTAAAATGTCCTATATATAGGGACAAGAGTAACTAAACATTTATGAAAGCAAAAACCGCAACAGTTGTAGCGTGCGACAAATCAAACGGCTGTTTCCGAGTCGAAAACGTATGCTGAAAACTACCGGTCTGTTTGCAGTGCCCTACGCCATTCTGCAGGTTTAAGATGTTTTAGTTTATTTCTTAAATAATGAATTAATTTAAAACTGCTTGCTTGACTCTGCCTAGCACGACTTTATCACCCATCAGTCTACGTAGAGGCGACCAGGACTGGGCAATGTTTCTAAATGTTTATTTAACTGTGCATCACTCTCCTCTGCTCGGCAAATAGAAACATCTAAGAATCCACATCCATGCAGGGCAATGGGTAAGGATATTTTTTACTATGCTTTTACTATGCTTTCAAGTAAAGATTATTAATACACTTAGTTGGTTATATCCTGTATTATCTGGTGTGCCTCAAGGGGGGTGTTTATCCCCTCCGTCTGTACCCAATTTGTGTTTTAAACATTAACGTCAACTATCTTGACTATGCACATCACTTAAGACTTTATCATCCTGTGTGCTCAGTAACTTTCATGCTGTCCTGCAGTCGGCTGTCGACGGCATTGCTCTTTAGTGTTCTGAAGATAACATGATTCTTGTATCCTTCAAATGCGTCGTACTGAAACCTGGAGTAATTGATCTGACTACAAAATGAAGGACTGCATTTTACAGATTACCTTTTCTACACGGGATTTAGACATAAATATTACACCTGATTTTAACCTCCAAATCATCAAGATTGTAAGGCATTAGCGCCTTGCTTATAACATATGGCTGCTTTCGTTTAACGGCTCCTCAAAAGTAAATTTGCCTTTATAATTATTTGGTTGTCCCAGAACGTACATATTGTTCTCCTGCATGGGAGCCCCATCTGGCCAAATACGGAAAGTTAGTGGAGGGCGTCCCAGACGTGTTCCTTAGATGTTTCTGGTGCCCTCAAACCGTTTACCTGATATTGTTCCTAGTATAGACTCAGTGGTCGCGCAAGGAAACATGTTTGCTGTACGTCAACTAATCAAATGTGAATTGCTGAGGCACGTTTTGATGTACGCTCCAATAACCTCAGGAGTCAGCGATCAATCACATCAAAAACCGTGGCCCGTTATGAGTCCGTAAACGGATTGTTTGCTTGGCGTACGGCCAACTGAGCGCAAACAAATACAAATAGTACCCGCCTATTTGACGATTAGTAAGCTTCTTCTTGCAGAGGTACGCATATTGAAAATAATGCATATATGACGATAATGCACCGTACCACACACGATAATAAATGGGATTGTATGTTACATAATGTTAAATGTTTTGTTTTTACCAGACGTCCTAGTAAGGCTGTGGGCGAAACATGGACCGCACTTGTACTATTTCAGCGCACATCGGCGAACCTCTAGAAATACGTTGTAAAGAGTGAGCCGGTGCTTCGCGGGAATCGAACTCACGACCTCTTGCGGATGAACTGCTCGTCATCGCCTTCACTTTGTCTCATGGACATATAGCGCCACTAGGTGAAATGAACATTCGTAGCTCGTTACCTGGAGGTCAACCATTCTCACCGAGCAGCAGCCTAAGTCAACCAGACACCATTTATAGCAACCAAAACTATTCGGATGTCGCGCAAAGATGAGAAAATGGCGAAAAAATATCGTGGGAACTGGATCAGAAAAGCGACAGGGGTGGCGTAGAACCATACAATGCGAAGCCTAGAATAAGCTCGTCGGGAAACCGTCTTCCACACAGGTGCCGTGTTCCGGAGCACATACGATACGTGCTCCGAAAAGCACCTCTAGAATAGGGTAGTTATCTACACACCTAGCACATCATCGTGTATTCTAGAATACGGGAAAAACAGATTAGGTAGCCCATGCGCCTAAATGCCTGCAAATTGTCATGGATTCGTCGTCCTCGGTCAAATATAGAGGTGCTAAATGTACAGGCGTAGTCGTCGGTAGACAAGTTTACAATGTACGTTTCCCGTTAGCAATTTTGGGTCTAACTGTAACGTTTGGTATAGATTCAGGCTATAAGGCCTACCCTTGTCTGTTAAACAGTCTAGCGTTTTATTTTTGTCTAGACTCATATACGTTCGTTGCACACGCTGCAGAGTCCGCATACAATTAGGTATCACACGATAAATGAAAACCAGAAATATATCGTCTCGTGAAAAATTGCGTATTTGTTGACTTCACTAAAGTCTTGGCATCTTGAGTTCCAATATTTAACTTTCTTCTTATGTTTGTTCTAACGTGCACCACGACTGTCGTCTGCACGATGCCTGGAAGTAAAATAAGTAATGTTAACAATGTCACTGCGATGCAGACGAACTCTGCAGACTTGAAATGTGTAAAGTGGTAAATCTATGCAAATACGATACGGATAATAATACTGAACGCGCAGCTACCATTTTAATATCATCCATATATGTGTCACTCTTCATAGGTAGATGAAAAACTCTAGTTTTACGCTATCTGTGACTCTGGTAATTAATACAGGTGACCTAGGTTTTTTTTGCAGCAGCTTGCATTTCAAGGGCACCGTAGCGTGATAAATACAGTAAATCTTAAGTTCCGACCTCAGCGGCAACAGTAGTACGATATAGAGTTTTGCCCCATTTCACGCGGTCTCAATTTGATTTGACTTATTAGAACATTAATTTAAAGCAAAGCGTGGGAACATACCAGGGAGACCCACTGAGCTGCATCCCATTTTCTGTTTGCCTATCTGACTTCGTTAACCACGTGCAATGGGAGTTCAGGAACGTCTTGGCAGTCATGAACGCTGATGATATCATTGTCGCCCATAAAAACATCGGTGCCATCAAGTGCATCAGTTAAAAGAGATTTTAGACGAGAAACACCCGAAAAAGCAAAGCCGTCAACCGTGTGGCAATCTCTTCAAGTTCATGAGAACGTTCACGTCGTTAGGTGTTCGACTCTACTATACAGAAACGTGTTAAGGCTTCATTACGTAGATCAAGTCGGAAGCTCTGTTGGTTAAATGCGCACTACTCAAACCATATCGTCGAAAATAGTTTTCGTGGCGCATGGCCAGAATGTTGAGAACCATGAACTAGTGATATATTATTATATACTGTAAAATTACATATATTTTGCAAAGGTACTATTTCGACCTATTATATAGTAAATTGTTCTTTATGCCTCTTACATTGCGCATTGTATATATTGAATACAGGATTTTCCTGAATAATTATGTATATAATGATCTACCATTTGAACGCAATAAAGGAGCACTTGAATTGAATTGAATTAATAGTTATTGGGGTGTAGGATATGTCAAACCACTTTCCGTTAGCGCAGCTGCGCTCCTTCTTACGCCGAAAAAACGCTTTCGACCCGATTGGCTATGCGCCGATGATGAAGGCGCATCGGCTGAGATAGGCTATGTTTTCACTTCCACCGCTCTAAGTCTTGGTGAAGTGGAGGATAAACGTAACACAGGTAGCGGCGGAGACCGAGAGACGAGACACCATTGTCTTGCCTCAATTGTGGCCCCGGGGCAGCCTGCAACGATCGCCAACTAACAGCAGGTACATTGTGCATGGCTATTACCACCTTGTGTGTTCGTTCAACGAATTTCAGAAGAACCACTCTCAATTAACTTGTCGGCCCTACTCGCAAAAATACTAGCGCGAAGTACTACTCTGTTCACCGTCTGATGCGTCGAAGGAGCCCGCTACACTTATATCTCGCTCGAATAGGGACCAACTGCTTGTCATATTATAATATAAACAATCTTGACAAATATTTTGAGTGCACTAACTAAACTATGATGTCAATGTAAATCTGCACATTTTACGAAAAATCGAAATTTAAAAGGGTATGTGTGGTGTCTAGTCAAACTCGCGTCTCTTAGCGGCAGTCGCCGGCCATCATCTACACTCTGTCCCTTGAAAAATGAATATGCTGCTGGTAAATTGCTGTTCGCGTCATTAAAAGCATGTGTGCCAATTAAAAACACGACTTGTATTAGTTGTGACCGCCGTGGTGTTAGGAATTGTTTAACTGCCACTGGTACCATTTGTAAGGGGCTCTCGAATACTTGCCAGGTACGACCTGCAAAAGTACGTTCACACTTGGAAGAAACGATTCGCCTGATATATTAGGAATAGTAAATGAACTATTATTGAACTAGTTGTAACGTACATTGTACCAGTTAATATTATATATATATAACGCATGGGCAAATTGTAGTGTCTTAGAGCAGAAATAGTACTCCTTTTCAGAGGAAGGCGGGGAGAATCACGGACGGAACTCAAGCAAATGTGATAATATATTGTGAATGTAAATTAAAATAACTTGTTTATTCCAAATTTACTTTGAAACCTGTCCTTTACTTCATTCTGTATCTAAGCTGCGCCAGATCTAGCAGGACCGTTGTCTATCTTGCCACAGCACTTGCAGCACGGCCGTACACGGTACGAGCTGATTCGCTGATTCCCGTGCTGTAGAATAGAGAGATAGAAAGGTCTCGATCTTTTATCCTTCTCTTTTTTTGAGAGTTAGTTGTTTGTCAGGTTAATCAAACCTGTTGAGTTGCCTCACAGTTTTACCCAAAGCATACACAGGCAATGTTCAAATGCAAACTGGTTGCTGTGCTGACTCCGATCTGCCCTTACCGAGTGTGTGCTGTTCAAACACAAACTAATCTCGACTATTGTTAATCTACTATTGTCTTGTGCGTCTCAGTTTGTAATTGCCACCAGATAGCTGACTAATCCAGCACTGTTGAATAGCGTGCGCGTCGATTTCGTGATTGTTATTGACGGTGGTGCAAAACGCAGAACACTGCTGCCCTGTGATATCGCTTTGTCGATAAACGGACGTAGTTTTGCCGATGCTGTGCAAAGGATTCTAGGCTGTCACGCAAATCTGCAGTTACTAGATAGAGTCCGATTTTTTTTCCAGAAAACTTTTTGAGGGCTTAGCCAATTCTTGTAGGAATAAAATCGTTTATATCTTAGAGGCGGGGGGGGGGGGGGGGGGTACCTGTGTCGCGCTCTATCTTTCTCTCGACCGAGATATATGACGCGTGTCTTTACGAATACGCGGACGGCTGATACTTAAAAAAATGTAGCACTTAAACTAGCCTGGGGGCGGCAGAGGAAAGGCGAGCTAAAGGAACAAAATGTCGATCAGCTGAAGACAGCCCCGTAGCCGTAACAGTTCGTGGTAGGTTGTAATCGTTAATTTATGATCCAGTTATAGTTTTGTAGTAGTGGCGGTAATAGTACCTTTAGTAGGTGCTGCAGTAATAGCGGCAAAACCGGCTCTCTGTTAGATGGTACGACATAGTCGAGAAACTTTGAGTTGAAGCTAAAGTTGTCGCTGGATACGCACATACAGGTACATGTTCACGAGCGGGAGCTGTCAAAGTAAGCACAGCGTTCCCTGGATCGACCACCATCGTCCGTTGGGCAGCAGGTGGTTCAGGGGCAAGTTTAGAGTTGGGAATAGCAAACCCATTGTAACAGCCACCCATAGTCTAGTAATGCAATAAGCATGTTCTAGTCGCTCTAGCCGCTCTAGTAGGATAGTGGTATTGAATATGTTCAAGTTAAAAAAAATGCAGGTGGTCGCCAATAGGCCGTCGTCAATCGTTCGTTGCATTAGGGCACCTTTATGACATTGGGTGTAATGTCGAGCTGCTTACTTACTGCCAGTCTGCCGCCGGTTAACAAGGGCCAAAGGTCAGCAGTAGCCGGTCTCGTAATTCGTATTCCGGAGCTAATCTTTTAATCAAATTTAAATCTGCTTTGATAAAAAAAAATGTTTTAATATTTCTAACAGTTTTCGAGTTTCTAGAAGTGGCAACTCTGTCCACCTTTTCTAGTTCAATAGCTAAGCTAGGCTTATGTACAGTGTCTGTAATGTAAAATCGCACGCGACAAAAAAAAATAGTGGACATGCATTGGGTGGGCAAGTGCAGCTGGTGCGAGAGAAGAATAAACTGTACATTACCGGTATTATAATGACTGTCGTCATAAAAAGTTATATAAATAAAATATTTAATGCTTACATGAAAAGTCATGACTGTGGTTTATCTTTCACGAAATCACGCCTCCCATCGGCAGGTGATCGCCGCTGATCGATGAGGCAGAGACTCAACTCGGCCATCGAATGCTGGCAACAAACAGTCTATGGACACACAGATGGTCTGTAGCCTCAATATGCGACTGACTCGATGATGAACGGAAGCGATTCTAGTGTGTGGGGTGCCCAATGCGAGTGTGTAAAAGGCCTGAGGTATTTTACTGGGGTACATGCGCTGAACTGCTTCGACTAAGATGGCTGGGTCGATTGAGCATTCGCGTGATCTTTGCAATGTTACTAATGTCCTCGTTATCGTTATTGATGCCGTGGTGTTGGATGTCATCAGCATTGTAAGATATGCGCGATTTGAGCTGGGGCCGAGGTTACGGCAACGCAGTATGGCAAAGCGGCAATGTGTCTGCATACACCTGTGAACGACCCTAAGATAAATGACTGAGTTTCGAATTGTTCGATGACGAGTTGCTACTATCATTAGCATCATCACAAGCATCTTTTCCCCTTTTTCACTATTCAAGGAAGGTAAAACCGTTGCTGTTAGACAACATCCCTAGCTAGCCAGTAGCAGTTATTTTTATCCATCTATTGATCTGTATATTCGAGGGGGAGGTAGGCAAAAAGTGAGATTTTTCCGCACATACATCCACATCTTCTACGCGCTATTAAACCGGCTTTCGGTTGATAGTTTGATTGATGTACGTCCTAGTGAGAAAGAGAGCCAGAAAAGCGTTTGTATACAAGAGACATCCCCCCTTGATTGAGCTTTAAGCTCCTCTAGTTTTGAACCCTCTTCACATTTCTTTTATAACTCTCTAAATGTACCGTAAATCCTGCGGATCCTGATAGATGACCATGGCATCATCTCGTTCTTCTTCCCGTTTTTCGCTGTCTCCATTACGCGACTATCGCGCTCCTCGAGCATACCGGTTCAGATTTTTAGAGGCTTAAAGCGATTCGAAAGCAACAAGAAGATGGCAAACCGTTGCCGGGTCCAGCATCGCGATGCATAACGAGCTATTACCGAATACCATTTTGCATACGAAAGCCACAGTGGCGCTAACGCAGGACCGCTATGATATGCGAAGGCGTAACATGCACCTACTTAAGAAAAAATGTAAGAAGAAAGACAGGAATCACACGAACCTTTTGGGGTAGAAAAAGTGCACGCCCAAATTAAGAACCTAATAAAGTTGTATTGTAAAGATACTTGTCAAGGAATAGCCGATACAACTTGCAGCATTTTCCCCAAGATCCAACGCTAGGGATAGACAATAGAGTACCTAAATAACGATAACCAATTTATATTGGCTATCGTGCTCTATTTGCTACTTTTGCTTGCTACGTGACCCAGGTGATGCAGCAGATAACGATGCCTATTCCTAAGCTACAACGGTAAAAACAGATATACGCAACCAGCCCAATGATCATAACCATATCGCATGCGTGTCGCAATTGCAACTATAGGTCGTCGATGCCATCGTTGTCGCCCTCTACGTCGTCGTCATCAATGTGTGATGATGACGTCGTTGAGGGCATGATTCCCCCGCTTGTTTTTGCCGCTCCTTCACCGGCTAACGCCGAAGCCTCGGCAAGGGGCAATACGGGCTTCGGCGTGAGTCGCCGGCCGGTCAGAACGTCTCGATTTCTTCCCCTGAGGTCAGCAGGCGCCTGTCCCTCTACTCCGGTGTGTTTTCCCTGCCGTTGCTGTCGAAACGAGTGTGGTCAGCGAACCCGCCAGCTGGCCGATGCGGAACATAACCCTAACAATAGTAGCGCTCACCATCGCCAGCTGAGGAGCACGAGCTCCTTTCATCTCGACGCTTCAACTACTACAACGAGTAGTCTTCTCGTCTCCCAACTTTTCCCTCCGCCCCTCCCCCCGCCCCCCCCCCCCCAGCCACCTCTCGTGAGGAAATCCCTCGACAGCCAGAGGAGGGCTGCTTTTCTCGCCGGCCCGGCCCAGATGAACGGACCTTGCTTCGCAATAGCGCCTTTTGGCATCAGCGGATACTAGACGCTGGGTGCCCTTCATGCTGTGTGAGTGCGCGTATGTGCGCCTTTCTCTCCTAGTGGGCCGCCAACAGCTTGGCATAGATGTCTAGAGAGGGTCGAGCGCGAATAACACGTGTTTGCCGTAGCGGCCTTGTCCTGCCAGAGTAGAATCCATCTACGCAAATATCGGAACTCGCACCCGGAACGGCTGTCTAGTGCGCGCCGTGAACGAGAAAAAGAAGCAGAAAGTGGCGGCAAGGAAGAAATCTTGCCCCGGGCTTTTATGTAAATAGGTAATTTTCTCTCTATGTGTATATGCATAGGTTATTTTCAATCCATATATTTGGGCAAAAACTTGCCTATATATGTGTGCGTACGCATCTATATATACTAACAAGCACACACATATATATATATATATATATATATATATATATATATATAGAGAGAGAGAGAGAGAGAGATAAAGCGAAACTGAGAAGGCAAAGGCCATCTAGATATTTGCTGTCATCGATAAAACTTTTGCGAGAGACGTCAGGTGGTGCTTCGAGTGATAAATTGCATACTCTTGCAAGGCTCGCGTTTATTGCAAATAGCAGAATCATTGTACCAGATGCTCTGATTGTTATAGTCTATTTACGGAGAGTGTAACCTGCATTTAAATGATATAGCATTTTGGGGTAGAAGGCATACGATTTTAGACGAGTGCACAATTTGAATACGCCGATTAAGTCAACGTTTAAAAACACTTTATTGAGGGTACCTTTGCACTTACGGTTCCCAATTGTATACAGTACACTTACATGTATGCGTGTGCAAATGTAATCTATTAAAAGTAGTGTGTGTTTGTGTGTATATTTATAGGGTCTTCCATAATCGTATGTACTTATTCTAAGGTTTGGTAGAACTCGTCAAGAAAATGTTTTTCCCAATGAAAGATGGGGCGGAAACGTCTTGTTTAGGAGGTAGGATGAAGTTTATAAAAGTAGTTATTCTGCGTTTTTGTCTCCTACATAGTTGTGCAAAATCTACGTTTGTGGGAGAGCCAGTGAACGCAAGAAGAGACTGATCATTGCGGCGTGTTCGGCGGAAAATTCTACATAACCCGAATGACACTAAACACAAGCTAGCAGAAGGAGAATATTCAGATTAAGGAAAGTCATAACAAGTTGATATGCCGTTATGCCTTACGTTCAAGTTTTTACGTGCAGAACCGTAAAATGTTGCCATTACGACCAAAAATTTACGGCTAAAAGACCATTCTCAGGGACTAGCAAATTCAATGTCTATCATTTTCGTACCAAGTAATGGTACTGCGTTACGTAGTTGCCGAGTAACTTAGATTGTTCTACAGCCATAGTTGTTATATTTTACGTTGAAGCTTTCACGTTTGGAACCTAAAATTTTGCCAGGACGTTGCCGCGCCCTCCTTCCATTAGGTAAAATATTTTCTGGCGGAGCTTTACCAAACCACAAAATATGCACCTAACTTTCTCATACATCCTATGCAAATATGCAGACCTTCGCTTGCGATATGGCTAGCGAAAAAGCTTAGTTACTCGGCAATTACGTAACGCAGCACCATCACTTTGGTACGGAAATGATGGGCACACAATTTGCTATTGCTCAAAAATAGTATTTTGAGCGTAAATTTTGAGTCATAATGGCGGAATTTTACGGGTTTGCACGAAAGCTTACAAACATAAAGCAAAATAAATAAGACATAACAACATACCGACTTTTTATGACTTTTCTTAATCAGGCTATTCGCCTTTCGCCGGCTTGCGTCTGGTATTATTCAGATTATGCAGAATTCCACAAAACGCGTCGGTGTGATCGGTTCTTTCATGCGGTAACTGGTTTTCCCGCAAACGTAGGTTTCGCACAGCTGTGTTGGAAGAAAGAGCAAAAAAACGACTTTTATGAATTTCACTCTCACTCCTAAACAAGACGTGTTCGCCCCCTTCATCTATTGGGAAAAAATATTTTCTTGCCGATTTCCACCAAACCTTAAAATAAAAACATGCAGTTATGAACGACCCAATATATATACAATTTTTTTTTCAATGTTTTTCAGCTTAACGAGCTTACTCAGTTTAGGCGCCAAATAACTAGAGTTACGTAAAAACAGTAAGACACATTCAGTGAGAAACACCAAATTAAAAATATGATAGTGTGCAAGCTCCTAAAACAAGATGCAAAGGTTTTTTTCGAACTCTCTTAGCCATTTTAAGGATGATTCTGTGTCCGTTGTGTTGCTCCTAATAGTTCATCTTCTGAAATAGTCTATTGCCATAGACGCGTCAGGAGCATACTTTACTTTATCGGGCTACAGCTAAGCTCAACAGTTAAGCTGGTTCGATATATGCAACTATTATCCGGGCGTTGAACGAAGTTAGATATTTATCAACACTTTAACAAACAAGACTCTTTACGTCCTGAGCTGTGCCAGTAAATGAGCCCCCTTAACCCGCTCGCAACCGCTACTTTAGTTTCCCAAGTTAGCTGCAACACGGTATCGATCTCTTGCGAGAACGTAAGCAAATAACGTTTTGATCACCGGGCAATGCGGGTACGTCGCACCAATAATCTAAACATCTAACAAGGCTTAAAGAAGGCTGTGCTGTTGACAGGATACTGATTTTCTATGACCGAGCGAGACATCAAAATGAAATTCCTTTAAGGAATATTCCAGATTTCATTCCAAAGCTTACAAAAAATAACTATGCATATGGAAAACTTTAAAGCAGGAAAACAGATTAGAAACCGATTTATTTCTAATATAGACAGCGCGAAACCACATATAGTCGTTATAGCTCGTAAAGAGTATATGACATGAATTAGGAATTAACTAAGCACCCCATATATTTGAAACACCCAGAACCCTTTGAATATCTTTGCTCTAGTCGCTCACATTTTTTTACCAGAAAACGTTACATTCGGTAACAAAAATTAACATTAGGAGTGCCTAAACAGAAGAGAGGATAGCTCTTTTCTAACTATATGATTGACAAACACGCTGATTATGAAAAGAAAAATAACTGTATTGAGTGCATTTTTATTCAAGCTGTAGTTTTTGTTTCTTGTTGAACACGCAACAAATCACGTCTACGATGTATATATATATATATATATATATATATATAAAGCTGTGCTGGTATATCAAATCGCTCTACCCTTTCTCACACATTTATTGTCTACATAGCGCGGGGACCTTATTCCTTTAAAGCCGCTGCAGTATGTCGATGTTGTCCGACGAAAACACTAGACATCTATCGTCCATCAAACGATTGTGCTCAAAATCAGCACAGCTCCGGTCCACTTCAAAAATAGGCCACGCGGAGACGCCGAAAGAGATATACGTATACAGGCAAGTGACGAAGCGATCCGTCTTGTCCATCTATTATTCTTTGACCCGTCTAGGGACCCTGGTAGCGACTGGCGTCCTTTCAGCCGCCACTGAAGTCACGCCTCTCTATGGCAGTAGCCAGACAAACACCTACTTTCATCAGCAGACCCCGTAATGGATTCAACTCTCATTAGTAGTGGTAGCTAGCCAGCTATCGAACCCCCTCTCTGGCGCTCTAGCCAGCCAACGTGACCTATCCCGAAGTGTTGTCGATGTTAACCTTGATCCTATCTTGAGCTCGGCCGATTGAATTTCTGCCCCAGCAAACTGCGCTGTTGAGTTACCCTAGACGTGGGGTGCCGTCCGGGGCGCGCTTCGACGATAGGCCATGCCCTCTACGCAGCCGCTTTTGCTACTTACGCCTCCATCACAGTTGCCCGAGGGACGCACCGAATTAGTGCCGAATAACGAGATTCGAACATTAAAACTTCTTCTTCTACAACAATGATTTGTACTACCGCTAGTACGAATCTGCGGAGGGGCTTTAAACCATCAACACTCTTTGTCTCTCGATATTCGTAGGTTCACATCCCTGCTGCTTTAGCGCATTTTATGCACACATAGTAGGTAGATGCCACGCACATGCGTAACTCGCTATTGCATTAAACCTGATAAGGATGGGCTTTTGTGTAGCTTAGTATTTTAAAATCAGGACATAGATTGCTGTCTATGTCGTATGAAACACAGCAGAAATAGACAACTAGTTGCTTGACCACTATGTGTCACCGTAATAGACTTATATGTTGTGCATATTATTGCTTAATGATTGCTCTAAATATTGTCGTCGTCGTCGATATTAAAGACATCGCCGTCTCTGGTGCTGTTGTTCTTATTGTTCCTACTAGTTTCGTTGGTATTGCTATGTTGATTGCGTTGTTACGGTTGTCGGAAGGACAAGAGAAACGAAGTGAGGGGGGGGGCGGGGAAGGCATAGGGAAAAAGGGCAGCCCCTGCTGAATGTCTGCTGAAAGAACTGTTGGCCAATGGGCAGCAGTCTCGGATAGATGGAGGGATGGACAGATGGTTGGTCAGTGGACGAATAGTGTGCAAACGAACCTGGGCTTCACCACCGACAGCGCCTGTTTGCCCACCTACCGTAGCCGAAGTAGGTAGTAGCCGCATGCGGCCCATTTGGCGCCTAATGATCGTTGTTATTACTATAATTCGTATTGTTGTTGCCGTTGTTGTGTTGTCGGTAACATCATTGTTGTTGCTGTTGTCGTTGCCGCTGTTGTTGTTGTGTTGTCGGTGACATCATTGTTGTTGCCGCTGTTGTTGTTGTTGTCGGTGCCGCTGTCGTTGTTGTTGTACGTGCCGCTGTCGTTATTGTTGTTGTTGTTGTTGCATTGCTTTTGTTGCTGTGCTGTTGTCGTTGTTGGTGTTGCCGCCGCCGTTGCAACCAACTATAGCTGTAATCACCGACACACATAGGCCACAACCACCATTGTTAGGTGTACGTGGCTGTGTATGCACGTGCTCTTGTGCTGCTTCTGTTGTTGTTTTCTCGTTCGGCCGGAGTGTGCAAGCCGGACTACGGACGAGTGGGCGGACTCTGCCGATTGTCGATAAATTATGTTACTATTAGGAGTTGGCCCGCGCGCGCCTTCTGCTAACGGACTCGTTATCGGCTCAGAAGAAGGCCGGTAGGATGTAGACAGCGGAAACGCAAGAAGGACATGAAGAAGACTCACTTAGAAAAACAGCAGAGCAGCATCGGTAGCTGCAGCAACCAATGGGCCATTGCAACCGCAAGCAAGCAAGAGCCCACCCGCAAAGAATCCAGGGTCGCTCACCGACTGCTCGCTCGCTAGGCAGCTGCCTACTATTTGTTCCATCGTGACGACAAGCAGGGTTCTATGGCTTGTTGTTGTTTTGCCGTCCGTGTTGTTTTGTTATTTTTGTTGTTGTCATGTTCGCCAATTGTTGTTGTTGTTATCATAATGTTACCCGCCGACCACTCCTACAAGTATCAATTAATCTTTGGAACTATAGCGGTATCATCGGCAGCAACAATATCAACATTAAGAACGATGATTACGTTTAATGATTACTGCTGATTGTTGTACCGTCCAGCATCTAGGTAGCCCAACCAAAAGCATGGTTGTTGTTGTTGTTCGCCAATGAGAGTTGCTGTGGTCGACATTCCTCAATGACGAGGAAAACGCATTGCCCCCCCAATTCAC
This sequence comes from Dermanyssus gallinae, assembly GCA_003439945.1. Lineage (NCBI taxonomy): Eukaryota > Metazoa > Arthropoda > Arachnida > Mesostigmata > Dermanyssidae > Dermanyssus > Dermanyssus gallinae. The sequence goes on from QVRM01001450.1 coordinate 222,580, forward strand.
CTCAGTGTAACACCTCAGTGTGCACCTACCAGCGGGTGGCTGGTAGACAACTGCACCAGAAGGCCGACCTAGCTTGAATGTTACAGGTGCCAGCAGCAGCAGCAGCTGTCGTACTGAGTATTTGCAGGCTCAGTATACGTAGTGGTACCGTAAGCCTTTTTTTGAGAGAGGATTAACTAGGCAATGCGGAACGCACATACGGTCGCCACTGCAGGATTGTCTTCAACTGCAAGTGTGGGGCGGTAGTGTGGGGCTCCAACCCATTAAAAGCCAGTCATGTCCTCCCCCCCGCCCCCAGCAGGGAAGTGCTGTTAGCATTACTACAAACTACTGAGGGGAGGGTGTAATAGCCCGGTTTACTGGTCGCGCCGGCCTCCCGTAGCCAGAGAGGGCGTCGGCATGCGCATGCGGTTAACCCGCTCTTTCTCGGTTAAAACACGCCTGATGACGGTCGCGATTGTGCACCAATCACCAAATGAAGTTGTCATCCTTGTGACCCGAGCAGCAAGACCAGATGAAGTCGGCGAAGTGCAACCTGGTCTTCGAATAAAGAAGGGAAGTACCTTGGAGTGACTCTCGACACGGGGTTAACCGGAGCCACCTTCTTGAGGGGCCGCCCCATCAAGAAGAGGGCCAGTTAAATAATGACCTTGGTGAAAGCATGGGAAAATACGAGATACCTGATCGACGTCATTTTGACGCACAATACAGCTAAGGAGACCACCAAGCGGGAGAGGCTGCTAGTGACGCATTTGCATCCAAAACCAATCCAGAAAGAAAAACACCCGGTCATACGCGAGGGCCGCAGCTCGTACTGCCTAATCTGCCTACTCGGATTTCTGAATAAGGGATGCTCCCAGTGGACCGGAGAAAATGGCCCACCCTTCATCTTCGTCAACAACGTAAGGTACCTGGGGGTCACTTTTGATAGAGGTCTCCGCGGTACTGAACACATGCGGCGGGTGACGGACGACTGCACACGTTCGGCGAAGGGAACGAAGACAGCCAACTACTCGACAGGCCTAGAGCCCAATACGACAATTGAAAAGATGAATCATTATATTCGCGGACGAGTTAGTCGCCTTATACAGAGCTTCGGCCTGAAACACTAAAATGTGTCGCAAATAGGATTTGCCTGCATTTATCTTGCGGCCTAGAGGGTCAGGGTCCTCATTGCAATCGCAGCGGTGACTCTCGTTCTTGCCGGGACGATCCTAAACATCAGGAGCTGGCTCTACCGTCTGGAAGGGGAAATTACATGCGGTTCTCACAGGTCACGGTGACTTCAAATCCAACCTGTTTACAATCCGGTATGCCTCCGGCTCCACGTGTGTCGACTGCGGCGATGGTGTCAAGAACACCCCGGAACACACCGTGTTGATTTCCAGTATAGGCGGAGCAGCGCGCACACCTACTGGGGGTTTTAAGGACCATGACATTATTTAACTTACGTAGCACTATTAAAAAATTGACAGAAGCATCTTATTTAAATGAAGCGTCACATGCTTTCAAGAATATACTACAGAGGGAGATAAGAGCCGCCCTCCTAATTTGCCTGCGCCTCCCCGTAGCTTCCCGGGAATTTAGTTATAAACTGGCCCTTCCCTAAATACCTTATGGTATGCGCAGAAAGTTTTCAGTTAAACCAGGGGACAAGAAAATGATTGGTTTTTAGTGGGTTAGAGTCCTGCACTACCGGCCCGCGCTTGGAAGGTGCTATCCTGCCGCGGTGTCCGTGTGTGCAACCGCATTGACCAGTCCTCTATTAAAATAAGAAAAGTAGACATTGTGAGTAGTATTAATTAGGACAATATTAGTAATAAGTGTTTACATGGCGGCGCAATACTCGTGGTTTTCTTCGACCGAGGTGTCGCTCGTTCAGTTCCTGTTTTTGATCGAATTTTCTTTGAACTATACTTATTGAAAATAGGTGATAAACCCACTCTGCTGAGAGTCGGCGACAATCCTGTCGGAAGAACTGTTGGGGAAACGCTAATTATCTCTACATATCCGACCCTCGGTGCACTGAGGGTATACCTCACGGCTATTCTAAGCTTTTATGGGATGGTCTAGAATTGAGAACAACCAATTTAAAAAATAATTATAGTATTACTAGTTCTTGGTAATTCATAATATTGCATACATAGCCTGTGTTGCTAGTTAGACGCAATCCTTTGCTGGCCTTAGGTGTGCAGGGTTGATCCCGGGACTCTCAGAACGCCCAAATATCTTGCTAACTTATTTAAACAAAAAAGCTTATATTCGATCTTATTGTTAGAGGTTATAATTATAGTATATTTATTATTAATTAATCTCTATATACATAAGCTTGTACTTTTTAAAAAGTGCAACTTTTCCAAACTTTCCGAGCCGGAAAAGTTCCAACTGGAGCAATTGCGAATGAGGTAACGTGAAAATGGCGAAGTCCACAAAACAAGCTTCTAACCGATGTCATAATAGCAATACTAGTTGTGGTTAACGCAAGAACATTGTTTGTTTATTTAGCAATTAATCGATTATCTATTTAATGTATTTGTTGGTCCCTTATTAATAAGTTTACTGCTTTTTCTTATTTGTTTGTTTGTCTGCTTCAGTTCTAGCAGGAGCGGCACAAAGTAGCAAACATTATTCCTATTTTGTATTGTATAGTATTGTATTATACACGCAGCAATGTCAAGGACAAACATAGAGAGTCGACAACAGTGAGTACGATCGGAACGACATTAATAAAATAAACTACGACAAACGACGACAACAACAACAATAATGGCCACGACGAAAAATAACTATGTAAACTGCAATACCACAGCAACTGTAATAGTGTAACGTAATATTACAGAAACATGTTACACATTAGTAATAACAGCGGATCACGACGACGGAAAAAAAGCATGACTAACCAAATACTATACTAACTACTATCATCTTGACACCATCTTCATCCCACGCCTGATGGTTAACGGCCAACCAATTATTTCACGGTCGAGACGTAGTAAAAGGTGGTTTGACCGACTTGGTGGCAGTCTGTTAGTTGCGAGTTAATATTTACCCTTCAGATAACAATGATGCCTTTACAAGGACGTCGTATACGAGGTGTGTTCAAAAAGTATCGCGACTTGAATTTTTGCGGGTTACGTATATTCGAATTTCGATTTTTTGTGGCGTTATGTTGGTACTCATGTCTCTCACTTATGCCGACAAGCTCGGCCATTTTGAATGTTCACTTAATTGTTGACAGCTGCTTTGCTTGCACGTGTTTTGGATCGTCTTCGATTTTTACCTATTCAAAAAAATGGATCAAAGAACCTGTATCAAATTTTGTGTGAAAAACGAAATTAAGTGCGCGGATGCATTCCGAATGTTGACTGTGGCATACGGAAAAGCTACCTTGGACCGAAGCAACGTTTATCGGTGGTACAAAATGTTCTCAGAAGGCCGACAAGATGTGAACGACGAAGAGAGTGCCGGACGCCCGAGCACTTCAACAACAGACGAAAAAATTAATGAAGTGGAGAAAATGGTATTGGCCAATCGTCGAATCACCGTTAGAGAAGTTCCTGAGGACCTAAACATATCGATTGGCTCGTGCCATTCGATTTTTATCAATGATTTGGGCATGAGACGGGTCGCCGCGAAATTCGTACCAAAATTGCTCAATTGCGACCAAAAACAGCATCGCATGAACATTGCTAATGAGATGTTGGACTCTGTCCGCGACGACCCAAATTTGCTCCAGAGGGTCATAACTGGTGACGAATCGTGGGTTTATGGTTATGACGTGGAAACCAAAGCTCAATCATCTCAATGGAAGCTGCCGCACGAACCAAGACCGAAAAAAGCGCGCCAAGTTCGGTCGAATGTGAAAGTTTTGCTGACAGTTTTCTTCGATTGCAGGGGCGTGGTGCATCATAAGTTCTTGCCACAGGGTAGAACGGTCAATAAGGAATATTACCTGCAAGTTATGCGCAATTTGCGCGAAGCAATCCGCCAGAAACGCCCGGATTTGTGGAAGAACAAAAATTGGCTTTTGCACCACGATAACGCCCCTGCTCACACATCGTTGCTTGTGCGCGAGTTTTTGGCCAAAAACAACACACTAATGATGCCGCAGCCACCGTATTCCCCAGATCTGGCCCCCTGTGACTTTTTCTTGTTCCCTAAACTGAAGAGGCCCATGAAAGGACGACGTTACGCTACGCTTGACGAGATAAAGACGGCATCGAAGGAGGAGCTGAACAAGATAAAAAAAATGGTTTTTTGAAGTGCTTCGAAGATTGGAAAAAACATTGGCACAAGTGTATAATATCTCATGGGGATTACTTTGAAGGGGACAAAATAGATATTCATGAATAAATGAATAATTTTTGAAAAAACACAAAAGTCGCGATACTTTTTGAACACACCTCGTATGTTGTACTGACAACATACTGCGGTTTCGGTATAACACAAAGAAACGCAAACAACAAAATTAAGGGCTATAACAACAGCAACATCCGCGCTACAACGACACCAACGGCGGCTGCAGCGGTGGTGAAGACGATGCATCTACTTCTACCCCAGAAGAACTTCGCCAGAGAACCGCCACACCGCCCGAAACCATGGCACCGCCAACAATCATCCCGGACGGCGTCGGCCTTCTCATATCTCGCCGCCTTCGCTGTTTCTTCTAGTCCACCTCTCCTTCTGCTAGCCCTTCGGTGTTCCATTGCTCTACTTGTTCTGCTTAGTCTTCTTTTTAGATCAATGCATCGGCTGGTAGCCGAGTGGCCTCCTATGTTGTCACGCATATCGTGGAATTCCCACGGCACCAAATACCAGAAAAAGGAGGACCAAAGGGTCAGCAAGACGTCCGAAGGGCATCGAGCTAAGTGATGATGATGAAAATTACATTTGTACTCCCCGTTTTTTTTCGATCATGGTCGATTTTTAATCCACTCCGTCATTCACCTTGTTTAAATTAGGAACCATGAAAACGAATTTAGGAGTGACCGGTCTGGGTATCGAACACAGACCTCCCGGATGCAAGGCAAAGGCTTTTGCCACTAAGCTATCTTGCTCGGATAGCAAAATGAATGATTGAGAAACGCAAAGTTGCTGCTGCATTGCACTGCAGTCTATTAGAGCAGTTTGTATGCGGCAACAGTAGTACTCGAAGTAGTTTAGCGGCCATGTTGCCACAAGGACTGTTGGCGAAACTCTCGATATCTCAACATGTCTGGCCCTCGGTGCATTAAAGATATGCCTCACGGCGATTCCAAGCCCGTAAGGGATGGGGGATGGTCTAGTACTCGCGGCAATAGTAGTAGCAGTAGTAGGAACTGTAGTTCCTAGTACTAAAGTAAAGTTTTCGGGCTGACCCTCAGCCAAGATTTAACGTCCACGGAACTGTTTTTCACATTGCTTCATAGACGGACCCCCATAAATACAAATGTGCAACGGTGGGGTTCGAACCCGCGCACCTATGTGTCTCCTCCGGTTGCGAGGCGCAGACTTAAGCCACCACGCCACCGGGCTCGACTTGAGTTCCTAGTACTGCTACTACTATTAACTGTAGACTGTAGACGGAGAACTGTAGACGCAAGATACTCAGTACGCAGTCGTGCCCACAATCCTTGTTTTATCATTGCAGCCATATTTAAGGTGTTACGCCTCCTGTAGGCCATATGGCCGTGATGTGGGCCATGTACGCCACCAAGATGCATCTAGTATAGCGTGGCGCGTCTGCAAGGATAAAGGTCGCGAAGACACTGGAAACGGCATTTGAATCGAAATAACATCGTCGTTATCATGGTCATGACTATTATCATAATTAATAATACTAATAATCGACATTATTATAACCCGCACCATCATCGTCGTCCAGCAACGTTACTATCGCTATGTTTTGTTTGCGCCGCCCGAAGGCAGTGCAAAACGGCAGGGAGAAAACAGAAAAAACGCCCTTCTGAGGGGACGACTACCGATGAGAGACCTTTGATCTGGCGAACCTACAGCAAGGAGCGAAGGGTCAACAAAGATTGGGGTCCACGCTCAGCAGGAGAAAACTTAATTATGTTGTTCCCTCTGTCGTCTCGATCTATCGCTCTCGATTTTTGCTTGCTCCGGTGCGTCTCCATTCGGCACGCCTCTTCGGAACAAGAACGAGAAAATGAGGAGGAGGAGAAGAACAACATGCTATAGGGCATCGGACATACTCGTACGCAACCGAAGGCTAAAGCCCGCGGCTCTTCTAACTGCGAGACGAAAATGAAATGGAACAGCAGACATGTGTTTACATTCTATACTGCGGTATCGGTAACCCTTATCCTCCATCCGCCTTACAGTCATTGTGTGTAAAAAATTATACACTTAAATACACTAGTGTGGTTATAGAAACTCACGTATGGTCTGTAAGTTCTAGCTATCGACTAGCGCTATATAGTATCAGCTAAACCAAAAAGGATGACGACCTAAGACTAAGGTCTCTAGAATACGTATAAATTGTGCGCCGATCGCATTTACTTCGACAGCGTCCGTAACCATCTAGCAATGTAACTGCAGGGAAAGAGCTGCGTGTACAAGTATAACCTTGCTATCTTGATAGGACCTTAAGGCTGCTTTTTTATCAATAGGAATCGTTGCTTAGGTGGTTCAATATCGTGTTCAACCCCGTTTCGTAGTCGTTCAAACAACGACCAAGCATTTTATCGACATTGTCGTCGTTTTTCTTGGCTTTTGTCTTACGGGAAGACTCTTTGTCGAGTCGGCTGGCAATTCCTACTGGATACATGCCCAGCCAAGTAATGTGTCCGGATACAGATACACGGCCTCTTCTTGCTTTGCTCCGAAGATGCCTGGCTGCAATCGAAGGTGGTAAGCATTAGACACACATACCATTAATCTACGAGCATACGTTGGGTATCCTCCGTACGAACACACTCGTAGCCGCAACAAAGCCGAGAGATGCCAGCGTACGACGGGTCAGAGATCGGTGCAGAGAAGCTCATTGGAAAGCTAGCCAGGGAAGTAAACTTGCAAGCAGAGAAAAGGAGAAACCTTGACATTGACGACACAGGCCGGAGGGGGGAGGGTTAGGCGTTCATCGGTTAGATTGGGCTGCGATGGGATTGTAAGAATGTGCCTAGGCCACGAAAGAGTATTGACAGGATCAGCGAGTGCAGCAGAGAATGGCAGAACGGCAGCGTCAAAATGCCAAACATAAACTGTGTTGTTGGTATTGCCGTTGTTGTTGTTGGTTGTAGTGATTGTGGTCGTTATGGTGGTGCAGTCGCTTTAACAACAAAGGAGCATCGAAACTTACGAAGAAAACGAATATGATTGTAGCAAGCAAGGGCAAGGACAGGTGCAACAAACAACTGTTGAACAAGAGAAGGTTAGAGAGACATGGGGGTGCGAGAGGGAGATGAGGCGGAATGAATAGGGGGCTGGGAGGAAGCAAAGTAGAGGGATGGGATGTACATTGAAAGGAAACAAACACACTCCGCGTGGCGAGCTGTGCGTGCAGTCGCATGTTGTATGCTCTGTACAAATCAGAACGTCAGCTCTGCTGCTCCTGCCATTGCTGTTGTTGTATTTCTGCTTTTGCAATTGATGCAACTAGGTGCCCGAAGTCGCTCTAGGTGGGTTCTATAGCGTACAGCGGCAGGCGTAGTTTCCGCAAGTCACAACTGAGGCGTCCGCCGTAGCTGCTAGCACCTATCTACCTACCATAGCATCGGGCGGTGATTCTGCTGCGCGCCCTGGAGTGGGCGCGCGCACCCCTGCTGCCGCCATCAGAAGGCCAGTGCAGGGTACCGTCGTCCGTCCGACGACAGCCACGAGCCAACGGGGAAGAAATAAACCAATTTGGACAGACGAACACGCTCCCCATCGTGCACCGTTCCAATACAGTACCAACAGTAGCAGCAGTGATGGCGGCGGCGGCAATCGCAGAAGCCGAAGTCGTCATCAACGTTTGTATGTTGTGTCTGTTCCTTTTCGGAAAGAGTGCAGCAGTGGCGGCACAAGCAGGCGCCACCGCTCCGTACGTCGGCGTCGTTGCCGAGACCCCATTTCGCATCTAGGTTATCGGCGGGAAAAATAGGTCGAGGCAGATCGAAGAGGGAAAAGACAGACATAGAGAAACAGAGAGAAAGAGAGAGAATGAAGAATGCAGACAGAATGCACGAGTTGGCGTACCTACCGAGGTTTAGACACAACACAACGTCAACGTCCCGGTTGAACGACGATGGCCCGACGCTTCGTTGTTTGTTCCTCGACTCGCGTTCGCTGAGGGACGGATAGATAGATGCATTGGATGTGCAAAATGTTTGAAGTAGTTGAATGTACGTCACAATGTGTTAGCATATATATATATATATAATATACCGAAAATAGGAAGAAGCAGGCGTCGTGGCTTCTATGTGGGAAAACACAAACTCCCTATGGGTTAAACGGTTGTTCGTTTTGTTTGTTTACAATAGCCCTTTGGTAATCAACTAGATGACACGCGGCAGCAAATTAGAGCGCACAGCGACATAGTGACTGAGAAGTCATAATTCGTCTGGACGCGCTACACATGGGTTTCGCTCGGATGCGCGACGACCATAACAGCCGCAGATGCTGATTGGCGATGCGACAATCAAATGCGAACAGATGACCTCTATTGAACGCCTGGTGGCTTGAACAGGAATAAATCAACATCTGACGGTGTAATATGGTAATCATCCTTACAGAAAGATTCCACGCACAGTCTGGATAATGGTAGCTAGCTTCAGGAAGACGCCCACGTTATCAAAACCACAAGAACTGAGAGTTTTGGCACTTTCAAGCATCGCAGTAACTGCGCCACGCTTAGCTGTCTTTTCTTCTGAGGGAAGTCGTGTGTAGGTGTTCCGAGCCATGCCTGCATCATTGGTGAGGTAGCAATGTTACAGCAATAAACAACAGCAAAAACATCTGTTAACTGGTGAGTTTAGTTTAATGGGCTTTACTACCCCTGGGCACGGTAGCGTCAACAAGCTCACGCTGTCGTCGAGTTCTTGCATTTAGCCGATTTACGTAGGCCTTTTTTTTCAAAAAGAGGAACGTGGCTGCACGGTAATAATTTACTTAACGGATTCCTACGGAATCAACTTTTGCTGGTCTGTTATTCGTGGTTGCTATAGTAATTCTGCGATCTAAAACTGTGCGTGACCGCTTCAGTCACTGTTGCTAAAACATATACATAAACAATACGTTTACACACTCGGCAGTGCTCGCCTTAATAAAAATGGTGGTAAAAAGGTGTCACGTGAGATTAAAAATCAGCTGTTTGTGTCCTTGTTTGATGGTAGCCCCCGCTCTTATGGACCCGGTGCGAGCGGTATATCCTCAAGGCTCCTTGCAACGTTAAAACGGTAAGATCCATAAGATTCCTCTTCGTGACAACGAGCCCCAAGAGCGTACTCGCAGATTCAGAGTCCCATACGCCACTCATAGAGATAGTGATGGATCCGAATCTGCGAGGTTTTTGCGGGTCGGGGAGCGCCGCTCTTAGGAACTCGACGTCATATTTGGTGATCTTGTCCTGCCGCGCTTTTGCGAGGTCTCTGTTCGGGCTGCAGACCTCGGCATCTTAAACCCAGATTTCGGTTAATGTTGTTATGACGAGGTCGGGCTTTAGACCGGTTGACGCCGGTTGCGCCCGGTTGCCAAAATACTCGCTCACGAATTACCTCATGACCCCTCTCGCGGAGAAGACGCGCCACGGGATCACAGACGTCGTCATGTCTTTTTATAGTTTGTTTGTGCGTTGTATCGCACATCTGAGCGACATGAGCCAACGTCTCAGGCGCATGACACCCGTGCCTACAACGTTTGTTGTAGCCCGGGCGTCCCCTGGCCAATCTGGCACGCGTTGGTAATGCGTTGATCCAGAGCTTTAGTCTGTTTAAATACGCCTTACCAGATGGATAGGGCATACCTTTAATCCAGTAATGTACAAAAAACGTTTCGTGTGCTTTTGTAAAATGTGCCCCATCGAACGTGTTGTGTAGTTGTTGAGACCAGTAATTGGTCTCTTGTATAGCGGTATATGGAGGTTCCCAAGCGCTCGCAAAGAAGTCTTGTTTTTGCAAGTTCTTTGTTGAAGTGCTCGGTGGTTAGCATCGATTGGACCTCAGGGTGCGTGGAGTGTTGTAGTGCTGTCAGACGGGAGAGGCGGAGTCTGGGGATAAATGTTTGGAGGCAGGAGATGTCCAGATTGCCGTGTGCTATGTGCGTGTACAGGTAGGCGTTCGGCACCGAGTTTTCGAGCTCAAGCCATTTCGACTTAACAACCTTTCTGATCTCTTTATCTAGGTCGCTAAGGAGTGCGTGAGATGGTCTGGGACCGGAGACCAGTTTATATAGGAGGCGGGAAATGAGAAAGTCTTTCAAAAATATTAGTCTTTGGTGGGGTTAAAAGGGAGCTTTCGTGAGTCTGTTGAGTAAATTAAGGAGTATATCCTTGGTGGAGTCAACTCTGCCATTGCTGTCAAAGTCGACTCCAAGATATCTCCATCGATCGCTCATACTTTAGCTGGCAATTGCCGATTTCCAACGTTAAATTCTAGTATGGTATTAATAAAACCTTCACTTTCCTTTTTATTAAATAGGTGGGAGATAGTAAAGTTTTTTATTAGTCTTAATTTTAAGGCCTCAGGATTTCAAAAGGGGGTCCGCAATAATAAGGAGCCGTTGGAGAGTAGATTTCGTGGAGGCTAAGAGGATGAGATCATCCGCAAAGGCTAAGCCCATAAGGCGGAAGTCATCAGTCAGTTGGTACCCAATATTAGTTTTGTCTAATTTTAAAAGAATGTCGTCGAGAACTAGATTAAATAAAAGGGGGGGCAGATGATCTCCTTGCCTAACACCCCTAGTTGGCCGAAATGTGCGACATTCTTGTCCAAATTCTATGAGAGTTTTAGATGAGAGGTACAAGCGTTCGATATAATTAATGAATACCTCCGGGTATTCGCGAGTCCGGGGTGACCACAGGACGGAGTCATGACTCACCATGTCGAACGCCTTACGGAGGTCGATTGAGGCGACTCTGAGCTCACGTCGTGCAGACTTGACATCGTTAAGGATACCATTCAGAACCGCAAGATTCTCGAAGGTACCATTGTAGGGGAGAAACGCTCACTGGATTGGGGGAAGCTTAATAGAGTTCTGGAGGCGTCTAGAGAGAATTTTGTTAAGTGTTCGTTGTAAGTATGAACTAATAGATAGGAGTCGCAGATCGCTTGGGGATGTGGCATTGTTAATTTTAGGAATGAACGCTAAGCGAGCAGTTTCATGGACTGAGGCAATATCGCTAATTAATAGTATGTTAAGAATACAACAGACTACTTCTAACGGGAGTTTACGGAGGGACGAAGGACAAATCCCGTCCAAGTCTAGTGCTTTAGAAGGTCCGCGGAGAGCTACGTGGGTTTCCTTTAGGGAGATAGGGAGGGAAACCTCGAAGAGATCAGAGTTGGGAGTGTATACGGGGCAAGGGAGTGGTTCAGGGGGTGGTTGTGTCATCGTTGTCATCGTGTTGGCCCAGTGTTCTACAACTTCGGTGGCCTGCATGTTGTGTATGGTGTGTTTGCCGTCCAGCACCTCATGAGCGCATTTGGATCGGTTTTGGCTAAAAAGTTTTTCAGTGGTTGCGTAGTCTTGACGTCACTGTTGCCTTTTAAATATTCGCGCTTCAGTGGAAGGTGTTTCTCTAAAGGCACGACGTCGGACAGTGTGTGTAAAATGTTTGTTCAGAAAATCGTTTGAGGCGATAGTGTGGTCCTCGCCTGAGCAAATTATATCTGACAGATGAGTAAGGTCTGTTGAAATTATGTTGCGTTTGGGAAATGTGTTTGTAAGGGCTTGTATTTTGGATATAATAATATCGTTTTGGGATGGATTACAGGGGCCATCTTATTCAGAGTATCGAGGCCGACTAGGCCCAGGAAGCTCAGATCCGTCGGGGTTGAAATCCAGGTGAGGCCTCTTTTTACAGAGGTCCTCAACCAGATTTTTCTGCGCCTGAGAATTACGTTGGCTTCTAATCGCTCCAGGTGTGCGTGAGTTAAATTAAGTAGCTAAAAGGTGGTCAATTTCTCTAGGTGTTTCGTTATTATTATCTAATATAAAATCTACTTCTAATGCTGCCAAAAGTTCTTGTGGGTTCCATCTGGCCTTCTTAGAGGGGGGGGGGGCTAAAATGTTCTCATTATATTCGTCCGGATAGGCACGACGACGGTGTAAATTAAGATCTGACTTAGAATTAAAAGCCTTAAGCAAGTACCAGATGGACATTTACAATTTAGCTGTGAGACGCGCGAAGTACTAGGGGAGTTAAAATTATTATTAGAAGCAGCAGTGTCATTTTGTGAGGAACTTAAAATCAAAATATTAGTTTGTGATCGGTTAGGAGTTCGGGAGGTGGCACGAACTTCTCGCTGATTGTGAGTCGCCCGCAAGTCTGGCAGCTGAGTCTTCCGGCGGTGTTGTTGCCGTTACGTGATGCCATCGTTCTCTTGGTCCACAGCGGTGGTAAGATTTCTTTAAAAGTTTCGTATGTGAACGATGGCGCGATTTTACGCAGATGTTGTTGTTAAAATCGCTACAGTGAAGCGGTCTTTAGACCATCATTCTGTTTATCTCTACCCAAGGAGCACTATATCATATCTCGTCACGTACTGTATTTATGCAAAATAGCGTCGAAAGTAGAAGCTAAACATTGCACATTAATAGGTACAATAGTAGTGTCGGTCTAAGATATGTATTTGTGGTAAGTAGATGGAAGACTAGCATCCGACAGATTAATTGCTGTCTCTTCGATTCAGTGGATATATATATATAAATAGATATATATATATATATATATATATATATATATATATATATATATATATATGAAATCATTTTAAGCAAACATATCAAACTATTAAAGTAAATGGAATAGTTTCTATAAGGCTGTAATGAGTCGACGCCGATAATCACGTGCATTGCTGGCTTTGAGAGGCGCTGTACGTAGGCCCGAAGCCTGCCCCAAGTAACGAGTGTTCGAAAGATGGATGGTGACTGTCCTCTCTGCTAAGTGTTAGACATTGCCAGCCAGCTCACTTGCGAACATACTTTCGACAAGTATAGGAAGGACGAAGAGACTGTGCCGTCGGCGGGATGATATATATATATATATATATATATATATATATAAACTAGTCTACTATAATATATATATATATATATATATATATATATTATAGTAGACTAGTTTGGCAGGAAATCTGAGCTTACCAGGAAAAACAACGATGGCTAGAACACCGCTTTCTGATTGGGGGTTACGGCTAGAGAGAGAGAGAGATACAGTAAGGGGTAATGGATAACGAAGATTAAGCAGAGAGAGGTAGAGAGAGAGAGAGTGAAATGAAGATACGAACAGAGAGATCGAAAGAAAGAACGTAACAACACGGGATCAGTAGTGGTCGTTGTATTCCGCCGCATCGACGACTTGCAAAATCACCTCTCTGTGCAAACCAACAGTGTGTATATTCCGTGGATGAACAGCTGAGTCGGCACATCTGTACACGTCGTCCTGCTGCTGCTGCTGTTGGTCGCACCACTACCGCCACTATTGCTCATGCATTGGTCTAGCCGCACCGCCGCCGCACATCGAGTACAGACGGTCGCCGTGTGGGGCACGAGAAGGGCGCAACACACGGAGTATGGCTAGCGGGGGGGGGGGGGGGGGGGGGCTGCCATCCCCGCTCTCGGTCTATCGGTCGGCCCCCCTGTGCGGCGGCTCGCTTGTCGTCAGTAAGGGCACAGTGAGATTGGGGTCCGCTCGTCTTCGGATGAAAATCAAACGATGACGCTGCATAATTTGTGCGACGGCCATCTAGCAATCTGTCGTTTTTGTCCTGGCTCTGGGTAGCCTGGGCTGCTTTCGCTGTTGTAGCTGTTGTTGTTGCTTCTGCTGCTGCTGCCGTCGTCGTTGTTGTCGTTGTTGTTATTGTTGTTGTGTCGGTTCCAGTCGTCGTCTTTTGTCGTCGGTTGCAGCTCCCAAAGCTGACGAAAATATCCTCCATATCTACCACGAGTAGTGATTCGCATAGACTCCCGGGGTGTGACCGGCATAGACCATGGGCCGTTTGGCATCTGTGTCTTCCCCTCCCTTGTCGCATTTTGCTTGGCGTCTTTCACAGCCACCTCCTATCCCGATCGCAGCAAGGGACGTGGGGAATGAAGCAGACGGGTTTCCGGCAGCGTCGTCACAGCAAAGGTGACAGACTGACTGACTGCCCCTATCATCAGCCTCCCAAGTGCGTCTAGGAGACGGGCGAGAAGAACAAACAAGTGAGAAGCAAACTGTTACTGCTACTACTACTACTACTACAACTGCTGTTGCATTCGCCGCCCTGCTGGCCGCCGCCGCCAACGCTGTCGCCGTCTTCTTAACAAGGCAATGTGATCCCTGTCCATCACGTTCAGGCGCGAACTCGGCGGAAAGGGCTGCGTCGGCCCGGGAAGGGTAGGGAAACGCGCGGAGAGTCGGGTTGCCCCGGGAAGGAGTGGAAAGCGTGCGAGGAGGCGGATAGCCCCGGGAAGCAGAGGAGAGCTTTGGGAGGACATGAAGAGCCCCGGCAAGGGTAGATCTTCTTGAAAAGGGATATCCAGTCCTGTCTGCCGTCCTGACATCCCGCCTTGATGGGAAGCAGAACGCCAGGAAAGCAAACGTACGCCGGCTGGCATACAAGAGCAACCACGGCCGACGGATCCTTCGGCTTCTTTATGGCCGCTCGTGGGCCCACAAGTATTCTTTCGATCCTCTTTGCACGATGATATCGCATAGCGTGACGCCGAGACACGTGCAGCCGGCTGGCTTGATGATCCGCATACGCTGTTTCACATATGTACACACAAGCACTTGAATCACGCGGTGCCTTTAGAAGCAACCGCAACCGGGGTTACATTAGCACTAAGTTGCCGTATATAGGAATGTATGATGCGTATATATATATATATATATATATATATATATATATATATATATATATATATATATATATATATGCGTACGTGCACTGAACAAGCTCATAGTGCCTAAATTAATATGAGCCTTAAAGGGCTAACCCACGAGTAACCACAGCAAAGTAATATGACGCTTCAGGTCCTCTTTTCCGGTGCAGAGAGTTGTGCGAGCATATAGTTGGTGTACATAACTATAAAACTTTATACTGCATACCTACCTGCAGAACTTGGTGTCAAAATGCAACGCCTAACAATGTTTAGGGTTCCTAATAAGAGCCTACATGCAATTTCATACACGCAAATAATGCATAAATATTAGCACATGTAAACAGTAGCTTGCGATTTACGTTTAACATGACGGTATGAAGTCATTATTTTTCCTACCTACAGAAAATAAGAACCGCGCTTTGAAATCTATTTTTCTGCACGACATGGTTACACGAGTGGAGATATTTGTCACCTACTACCCTCCTCCAAGTTGACAAGCTGTACGCACTACAAAGTTGCTTTATTTAAGGCTAACGCAAGGAACAGAACTTAGCCAATCATTTAAGCGTTGCAGTAATTGTCGTTTTGTCTAACAAACTATATTTTTCAATTGGAAAAATACAGATTGAAAAATACAAAATGCCTATTGGTCTGATACAGCAACCGCTGACTATCACACAAGCTGAGCGGAATATATAGCAAAGAAAACCTAGGATGTCTATTAACGGAACTACTATAAGAGCAAATGGCCGTAATTGTACTAAAACCAGAACTGCAACAACGACAGATAGTTGCGGTGCTCAAAGGAGCAGATACGAAGAAAAGACAGCCTTTTTATTTTGGTATTTTTTAATTAAAGGAAATACAAATTAAAAATAGGTAAAACGCTGAAATTCCAAAATATGTTGTTAGCGAAATGAGTAAACTGCCGCCGGAATGACAGAAGTACACTGCTGGGACAAGTACATAATTTAATTTACATATATAATTTAAAATTTTACTGATTTAATAAACAAGACGTATCAAGTTTATAATGATCGAAAACATAATAATGAAGTTTTGTTTATATCATTTCCTGTCTAGGAGCATAACTTTATAAGCATATAAAGTCGGCTGTCTCAAGCCCGGCCTGTTATCTTCATAGGGACCCGAAAAGTGCTAGCAAAGATATTCTAGCGAGTCCGAGTGGCTTGCATAAACCCTTGCAGATAGGCACAATGGTACTTCACTAGCAAAGATGTTTTCCACTAAGTAAGGATTTCAATATTTACAAGACCTGCGTGTCTAAGTAATTACTTGTTTCTAAGAGAAGAGGTGAAGTGTCTGCATGCGGAGGATCTGTATACGTGGGACAATCGACGCTACGAATCTAGCTGTCGGCTAATCGACGTTTACTAGACAAAAGAAACGCTACAAACGAAAAGTAGGTTTCCATCTTTCCTATCGGTAGATGTTGAGAAAATCGGGAACCTAACTTGGCCAGCGTCCTTTCTAGAACAGGTTCTTGATCTGTCTTTAATCTAAAATGATTTGCCTACTGGACCGGTGGCTACTCTTCTTCGCAAGCAATCGCAAAGCAGCTGTGTGCTCGACAACGCGCGAGCGTTCCTCGAGTCTATCAACTTGACGGGCTACCGCGGTTCCCGTTGAAAAATGGACAGGCGTCGGGACCTGCAACGCCGACAGGTCCCGACAGGTCTGGTTGGCCACAAATACCTGTCAAGGCCCCGCGCGAACGCCAGCAAACATGGTTTGCCGGTCTAGATGGTTAATGTTTGTTCAAATTCAACGCCAGCTAGAAGCCTTTTTAGCAACTTTGGAAGCGACCATCACCCGACGCAAGATGAAGCAGTTTTGTGCCGAGCAGTGTGTCACGCTTCCTCTATTTCTCCTTCGCTGCGTCAGGGCCAACGATTCGTTGGCCAACCGAGCGTCGCTGCATGTCGAACATCATCAACAACACAAAACGCATATATTGACGTCAATCAACAGTTGGCTTGCAGCCGCCTCGCACGTCGTCAGTGGTTGTCCTCGGTCGCCGGTCAGAAGCGGGTGCGATATACGAAACCGCAAGATCTACGAGCAAAAAGGAGTTTGTTTTTATTTTCACCATCTAGTTGCAGTCTTTGGAGACAGGCACGCACGACTTTGGTGCGAGACAGTGCAAGCCTCCTGCGAGTCGTCGTAGCATTGCTACTACGACTATTTGCACTAGTTTAACTTCGACTACTACTACTACTACTACTACTACTGTAGCAGCAGCAGCAACAGCAGCAGCTTAGACTTCATACTATCGCACCCACACCACAGCACACTCCCTAAAGAGTCAGCATTGACCATTGCCGCTATTGGTTCTGTGGCGAGTTATGTGGCCACCATGGCTGGCGGATTCGCACGCTGCCTGACAGCACAGTAGGGCAGTGCTCTGATGGGTCGACGGCGCGCCGGCCCCCATGAGGCAGAACAGCGAAGCCGAGGCCGGGGTCGAGGGAAAACGCGGCAAACGCAGTCCTCTTCGCTGGACAGCCGCGCTGTGATGAATGTGAAGTGAACAACAGCTGAAGTTTCTTCCAGGGCTGTGCCTGCGGCGGCGGCCCGGCAGGCGGTGGCGTCGGGGAGGGGGCAAGCGGACCATTTCCAGTGGCCGTTCTAGGCGCCCGGCCATGGCTACTCTTTCCTCTTTGCCCGCCCATATGCGAACGGGCGGGGGTTTCTGCACCGAACGGAAAGAAGTCGGTGGGAACAGAGGACCTTCAATTCGAGGTGATTGATGATGATGCTGCTCCTATTTCGGCTGCCGCTGCGACCGCCAGTCGTCGTCGAGATGTGGTCATGGTCGTGAAACTGGTGGAAGTGGTGGTACCGCAGCCGATCTGAATGGTGAGTGGACGAGGGGATCGGGTCTGTTATCTGGGCTCAGAGACTCGGGCACCTCTGAGACTAGTTCTACCACTACAGCGACTACTAGGTAATGGCGGTAGAGTTTGCCCGTAGCACTGCTGCCGTCGGCATTGCCGGAAGCCGCTGATACTCTTTTTCCCGCTTCGACAGCGGTCGAATCTACAACCGAGTACGAAATCCTGAGTACCACGATCTGCAGCCGCAACCGCGTACAATCCACCACGATCTAGAGTCGAATCCCACACCGTACTTCTACGATCTTCTGTCAAATCCTGCACCGTACGGTTACCATCTCCACCATGCACAGTGCATCCGCACGCTATGACGAACTACAGCCACATCTGCAGGAAGTATATATATATACTACAGGGGGTTGGCTGACGATATGGTGCACATTGTGCACCGATAGGTTCTCGCTTCTATACCACCTTGTCATCCTCGTTAAGGTCTGTTTCTTTGAAAGAGCACCCCGGACAAACGTATGCATCTATTGGAGAAATAAACACCTACATTTAGATCCAGAAAGGGAGATAAGGAGGATGTCCCACGTAGTACGTGTCACGGGCATCGCGTCAGTGGGCGACCTAAGGTATACACTAGTGAACCTGCTTTTGACGCTGCAGCTGCCTGTAAACGTAGAGCGGCAAACTAGCGTGCTAATGACGAATGCTCAAACCTAATCGATTGCTTCTGGAGGTAAAGCGGATGTAGATAGCCAGGGGCACACTTATGGTATTAGGAACTATAACTCATTCCCATTGTGTGGATGATGCATTCAGCTGGATTCGATTGCACTTTGGCCGAATTTTCGTCGAGCGACGTAATGTGTATGTGCTTACCTGTCACAAACCTTTTCAATGTAGATTATTACTGCCTACCCAAAGTTGCGGACCTATTCGTCTTACGGTAGTCTATGTATTAGTCCCCTAAGCCAGAGAGCCCAACGTCCTACTAACGTCAATATGCAATATAAGGATCGAGAGATATAGATTGTATAATACCTGCCTCCGCGTTACGTACGAGCATGTGGACATGACAATTGACTGGGTACTTGAGAACATATACGCCAACCATAGAACGTATTAAACTCACTAACGTCCATGGCCTACTGGTCTCATCGTTTTTATTAACCGTTAGTGACTTACGTTACCCTCCGCCTTACTGAAACCCCTTGTTTTCCTCAAAATAAATGTCTACTTTTAAAGCAAATGTGCGTGTAGAAAACGATAATTGAAATAGGGAGCTTCTAAAAATTACGCGGATCTTCTTCAAATAACCGATGGCTCCTTCTCTAGATCGGGTAGTTAGGGAAAAATAAGAGCCGAGCTTACGTAGAGAGGAAGTCTACGTATATTGGTAAAAAGATTTAGTAACTATTTAAAAGACAAGGTATATGGTGGATGCTCATACCATCAAAGTATTGTGTGCCACGTATTGATTGCACTCTATTTGAAATAGTTATGGCGGATCGTTTTATCAACATTTTAACTGTAGGTATGGCAAATGCTATTCCGAATTCTATGCATTTCTTTTATTTAACCAAATTTATGTCACATTTTGGAAGACTAGACAATTTTATTAAAGTGCGGAAACAAAAAGAGTTAACATGCTACCGTTGGCAAGGTAATACATTGACGCAGTATCCATTAGTAGGAACGCAAATGGGTCCCCTAAGATAATTGTTTGTATCCGTTGCTCTGCATAATATTTTTGATTTAGAACCTTAAAACACTATTGTTGATACAAGGACTATTACTAAGATATACGGTGTATGTCGAAGATTTACAGTCTATGCGGTCAGAATATAAGTACATGCAAAACAATCTAAGCCACTATACATGTATTACTAAGTTAGTCTGACTCAAATAAAATTCTAAGATCACTAAAAAAGCACGCAGCTTGGAACAAGGTCCAGAAAGATCACGAACATTGTTCAAGCAGGACGCCTACACCAACGGCGTATCTTTCAAGGACCCTTGCGTTACATTTGATGCACATTTGAAATTTATCCGATACACCTTGAATTCAGTTAAATCAGCATCATGCTATCATTAAACTACGCTCTCTTGTTATGCCATAGAGCGTCCTTTATATGTGTCTTTGCTAATGTTTCTATATAATACACGGCTTGAAGGTGTGGTCGCATTTACTTCGAGAGCGATTAACCTGTTGGAATCGTGTGCAATCAACGCTTCGTAAAGCGCGCTGCACATACTACAGCGCAAATGCAATTTTGTGTAAGAGATTATACTGCTATCAGTTGCTGTTCTCTTTACAGACAGTCATTTGCGTATTTTCAATAGACTCACTAGTGACTCCTCTTTGAGAGATTTCTTCGCCAGGCAGCATAGCAACCTGCGAAATTGGGTGGCAATTTAACTTTCCAAAATCAGTGTGGTAGATACTGTCAATAATACGTTTGCTTGGAGAATGGCGATATCAACTCATGCTGAACAAGCACTCTGTGACGTTGCGATTCCTCTTATGCTAAATAAAGGAGATGAGCATGTTTCTAAATGCGTACCGCAGACAAGCAGGCTCTGATACAGAGCCGTGCCAACAAAAGAACATTTAATCAAATTTAATATGGAACCCCACAGATAGCAGATTACTGCAATTACCTTAGTATTTAATACTATGACACGGCATGAAAACTTTAACGTGTGACTAACCTTGTGTCACACGTTATGTCATGGGATTTGCCAAGAACGCAACACCCCATTCGCTACAGTCACTTAGCATTGCAGAGAACAAAAACTAGAAATCTAGAAATCAGAATACAGAAACTAAAAATCTGCTTACAAGGCTAACTGCCTCTTACAAGGGGGCGCGACGCACTATTTAGCTGGTGGGCCGATCAATAGTGGTTAAATAGTGGATGGCGGTCTAGTGTAATTGCATAGAAAAAAAATTCTATTGGGAAGTAGTAGACAAACGAAATGGGAAGGAGTATAAAATAGGAGAATCGAGAAGCCGAAGCATGCCGAGACTCAGCAAAAATAATGGGTTTAGGCAACCAGATTTGACCGATGGAAATTGAGGCGTAGCGGCGATCAGGCAGTCGCCCAACTATTTCTATGTCACCCTTTTCTTTGCCTCTCTATATGTGTCTGTCTCTCTTGCTTTCTTTCCCTTCTTTCTCTTGTTTTGCTTCCCTTGACTCCCTTCTTCGTATCCCAATGCTACGCTTTGGGTTCTTCGTTCAACGCTCTGCTCTCGACAAAATCAGTAGGCCAGCGGCAGCGTTGAAGCACACGACCGAGACAAACACGAGGCGAGAGAGAGCGGATTTACTACGTACGCACACTTACATAAACAGCTTAAATATTGACGACATTGTTGCATCTTTTGCATAGCGGTAGCGGGGATAGTCGTAATGATAATGGTCGTAGTTGTAAAGAAGAGACGATGTTGTTGTTGTTGTTGCTGCTGCCGCAGCAGAACGTAGATAACGACGTGTAGATAACGCGTCAACAACATAACTAGTAACAGAAGCAGCTGGGGGCAGAGGAACAGCGGCGACAGCAACCGCAAGATCGCTACCACCAGCTGGGAAAGGGGTAGTACTTGGTGGAAGTCGAACACATTAAGTGTGGAAAAACAGTTAAGGAGGGTGATTCCGAGGGGTACTGCAGGGCTGACAATGTAATGCATGCAAATAATGAGATGGGAGAGGTTAGGGAAAGCAACGTTGATGGTATGCTCATTGCCCAAAACGGTTAGTCGAAACACAGGACGATACTATAGGGTGGCTTGCAGGGCTGTCAACAAAAAGTTTGCTTCTTTAGTGCGGGAAGCTAACTTTGGATACCTTGTCCTGGAATACACATAGGACACCGCTCCGAACGGCATCAACTATGGTGAGGTGGGTGTTGGCGTGTGTGAGATGGCATACCGCGCAATTAGCTGGAGAGCCTGCGAATCGCTTGCAATAAAAATGGCAATGCAGAGAGTAACGGAGAGAGTCACAAATACGCTGGAATGGCAAACAAATATCTTCCGCAATTTGTAGATCAGTATTGGTGTTGGGTGGTGAGCAGAGGCGCAGCGTACAACAAAAATATTGGGGCGACAGGGGGACAGGCAGATATCTAAGAGGCAGACGGCACCCGCGCAATTAAAATTCAGAGAGATACGAGACAGCGGTGAGTGTAGAACTGGAGGAGGCATTGGGTGTGGTCTGGAGTTTGGCCATGGGCAACCTTGCGAATCTCAAAAACGTTAGGCATGCTCCAAAAACGAGATTGAGAAGTAAAAAGAGGTAAAAATAAGCGAGCACCTTTTACACGGATAGCATTGCCACAATATCAGAAGTAGTAGGCGACGGGGCAAGTGGGAGGAATTGTGCAGCCTGATAGAAAAGAGAGAATTAGATATAATGGTGGTCGAAGAGACACATTTATGTGAGGCAGAAGTTCCACCGGGGTTTCATGGGTACAATTCGTATGGGACGAATAAAAATACGGGGACAGGATAAATTGGTTTGGAAAAGCGGGTATGCTGGTTAAAGAAAGCATAATAAGGAAAAAAACGAGATTGAAAATTAAATACTCAGAGGTGGTTAATAGTGAAGTGCTTAGCGGGGTAATTAGAATTGTGGTATATTCATAACACCGCGCAAGAGACGCACTTCATTGTATAGTGGATTAACAGAGGCGGACACAAGTAGTGATAGGATGGATACTAGGATGTGTTTTGCATTCATCAGTTGGACGAGCGGCAGAATATAGAAGGGAAAATGCTATTAAAATTGATAACGACGGGGCTGAATATACTAAAGTTATATAACTTAATGATTGAGAAATATACGTAGAATCAGTTAATAGAAGAATAAAAAGGACGACGGTGTGGATTCGACGGAATAGCATTAAAGGTTGTAAATACGCTGGAAGGGGACTACATAGATTATTTGTCGAAATATTCAAATATAATTTTTGCCGGAGCTAGCATACCAGGAAGTTGGCCTAGGGATAGGGTACATTTGCTGTCAAAAGATGGCGTCAATAACGATGATTTGAAAAAGGAAGGCCGATACTCATATCACAAATCCGTACGTTTTTTTTGCATAAAAATGCGATATCTACTTGGTGTAATGGTGGCATGCAATTTTGCAATGTTTATGAGCCGGGTACAGAATAGTTTAAGAGCGAATGAAAAAAAAGGGAATGACAAGGCGGGTCTAGGTAGGGGTATAGGTTAGGGCCATATTTGTTTCGATTAAAACAAATAGTTGAGATATCAAGAATACCAAAGCTGGGTTGTATTGAGGAATTTTTTTTATCTCAAAAAGCCTACAATATGGTAAATAGAGATTCCTTATATAAATGTATGGCGGAAGAAGGATTTGACGCACGTTTGAAGGGCTTACTAGATTATATTAATAGGGAAAACACAGTAATGATCAAAGGAAATAAGAGAGAATCGACTTAATAATATGTGCTAAAGGTGCAAGACAGGAGTACCCTTTCATCGCAACTTATATATATATATATATATATATATATATATATATATATATATATATATATATATATATATATATAATCGCGAGATAAATTATTAAAACCGGGTTAGGGTGCCAGGGAGAAAATGGGGAGATAGAAATATTTATTCAAACTCCTCTCTTGTTGTTTGTAGATGATATGGTTGTTTTAGGAAGAGATGAGGGATATGTACAGTTCAAGGAATGCTTTATGCCTGTGGAGAGGCAGCAGTCTATGGGGGTTCAATGAATATGTGGTTAAAATTTTTATTAAAAAATTATGGAGGATATAAAAAGGGATTTAGAAAGAAAAATAAATCGGTTTTTATTGGCGTGCCGTTTCAATTGTAGCAGAAGGATTCCTGACCGACGGGGCGGAATGTTAAAGTTTATAGAAAGTAAAGTACAAAGTAAGCTAAGGTATATTAGTAGAATAAGGTCATTCAATAACCGACGATGGGTTAATAAGATACAGTGGGTAACAAAATAATGGTAGAATAGTAGAATCGGGCTGAAGGTTGGACCTTGCGGCAAGACAGATAAAGCTCAGCAGTCAACAATAGACAGACACTGCTATATCCAGTGGACAAGTTGAAAGCAAAGTAAATGCAGCATACACACAGAAGCGGCAGGCAGCTTTTTTAAAGAAAACTAATTTAAGGGAAGTATACGGAAATATGAAATCGGAATGGGGTGGAGTAGAAGGGTTACACGATAATATAAGAAGCCGCGGTCTGTTAGCGGATGCAAGAACAGGTTTGTTAGACACGAAGGTGCAGCGTGCTTGCAACAAGAAATTAGAAACAACGGTTGGTCGGATATGCGGGAAAAGAGGGGAAACGGTAGATCATCTGGTTACGGAGTTATCTTAAAACATCTTATCTTGAAACATCAACATCACTGCTAAAGACAACTCAAGCTATTGGATGAGGACAACAACGATAACGACGACGACAACAATCGCCGAAATGATGGGAATGGCTGACGTTGTGAAGTCTGAAGTCGAAGGATCCAGGCCTTTGCGAATTACTACGCTACCTCATTATAAAGACAAATGCGACAGGCGAGGAGAAGCTAGGCAGCTTGTCGGGAAAACAACGTCGCATCAAACTTCATTGGGGCTCATCTTTCTGTCTCTCCTAATGTATGTATGTATGTATATATATATATATATATATATATATTCGTACTCTATTGTTCCTATTTCAATGCAGGTTTATGTATAAAACTTTGTTATGTTAGCACCTTGGAGTAAACAATTGTCTCCACGTGAACGTGTGGTCACGGGTTCTCTAACATAGGATAAGCTCAGTTCAACACTGTGCTCCGGACAGATGCCGCGTTTTCTCGCTGAATGTCGAGCGACAGCCTTTGACGCAAAAATTCCGATGCTTTTGAGTCTCCCGCCGAATGATTAAGGCTACTACGCGCTGAACCAGCTTAAGTACAAGAGGGCCTGGCCCTCCCATTGTTTCGAACGCCAACAGACAAAATTGTTGCGAACGATCGGGGGAAACTAGGGATTTAGAATTAGGAGGGGCATTACAATTAGGCAAGGATCTAGAAATAGAACAAGTTACAATTATGAAGCACAGGCTATCCCGATGGAAGGTGCTCAGCCCATAAGGAAGAAAAATGGGGAAGTACAACACAGGTTAGCAATTGTATATACATAGCTATGTAAGCATAGCTTATATTATTATACAATTAGCTGCAACGTTATGTCCGTCCTACCAACTAACCCACCGATTGACAAACAAACCGACCAACTGCTCATAATATACGATCGATTGGTCGACGATATTTGTGTTGCATCGGGAGGATTCACTGGTCAAAGTCCCGCTGTCACGTCTGGCTGTGACGCGCGCGGGGCTCACATTTTGTCGACAATGTTGTCGAATTGAACAGCAAAAAGCAAAGAAAGCAGAAGAGGAAGAAGGAAAGGAAAGAAAGGACAAAAAAGGACGAAGAAAATAATACAGAAAGAGAAAAGGATTGTTTGTACGACGTACGACGCTACACGGGGAACGGCGACGTACGCGAGCCGACGCAAAGCTTCGGCGTCAGCAGATGTTCGTTGAATGCCCTCGGGGATTTAGCGGCAGCGACGACGACGACGACGACCCGCTGTCGCCTGTTTATTGATCCTTTATGCAGCGCGCACCTCTCGCTTCTCCTCTTTGGCAGATGTTTATGCCTCTCGGCCCTTCGCTCTCCTCCGCCGCCCCATGCGCGAGTCCCAACTCGCCGGTCCGCTTCAATGTGTGGTCTGTGCCGGGTTCTGTCCGGGAGCGCCTTCACTCGGTTACGGGCCGATACGCCACGATGCATCTCCACCACGACCGATCGGGTAGCCGACCGCTTGAGCAGTTGTTGGATAGCAGCAGCAGCTGGTTGATAGATACCTATCTGAATGGTTAGCTCGCTACGTATTCATCAAACTAGCGCAAAAGCAGGGCCACACGCCCAGGTCTGAGCCGCTCTTCTCGTCTATTCATCTCGGCACCATCTTATCTTGAAACATCAACATCACTGCTAAAGACAACTCAAGCTACTGGATGAGGACAACAACGATAACGACGACGACGACGACGACGACAACAATCGCCG
The DNA here is from genome assembly GCA_003439945.1 of Dermanyssus gallinae. NCBI lineage: Eukaryota > Metazoa > Arthropoda > Arachnida > Mesostigmata > Dermanyssidae > Dermanyssus > Dermanyssus gallinae. The sequence goes on from QVRM01001450.1 coordinate 248,579, forward strand.
AAATGATGGGAGTGGCTGACGTTGTGAAGTCTGAAGTCCAAGGATCCAGGCCTTTGCGAATTACTACGCTACCTCATTATAAAGACAAATGCGACAGGCGAGGGGAAGCTAGGCAGCTTGTCGGGAAGACAACGTCGCATCAAACTTTATTGGGGCTCATCTTTCTGTCTCTCCTAATGTATGTATGTATGTATATATATATATATATATATATATATATAGAAAATATTGTGATGATTTATTAATCATCACAATATTTTCTATATATATACCGTGTCCTTGCTTAATGGTAGCCCCCGCTCTTATGGACCCGGTGCGAGCGATATATCCTCAAAATTCCTTGCAAAGTTAAAACGGTGAGATCCATAAGATTCCTCTTCGTGACGCCAAGCCCCAAGAGCGTCCCCGCAGATTCGGAGTCCCATACACCACTCATAGAGATAGTGATGGATCCGAATCTGCGAGGTTTTTGCGGGTAGAGCGCCGCTCTTAGGAACTCGACGTCATATTTGGCGATCTTGTCTTGCCGTGCTTTTGCCAGGTCCCGGTTCGGGCCGCAAACCTCGGCATCTAAAACCCAGACCTCGGTAGGTGTTGTTATTACGAGGTCGGGCTTTAGACCCGGTGCGCCCGGTCGACGGAATACTCGCTCACGAACCACCTCATGACCCCTTTCGCGGAGAAGACGCGCCAAGCGATCACAGACGTCGTCATGTCTCTTTATGGTTTGTTTGTGTGTTATATCGCACATCTGAGCGACATGAGCCAACGTCTCAGGCGCATGACACCCGTGCCTACAACGTTTGTTGTAGCCCGGGCGTCCCCTGGCCAATCTGGCACGCGTTGGTAGTGCGTTGATCCTGAGCTTTAGTAGGTTTAAATACTCCTTACCAGATAGGTAGAGCAGATAGGGGTGGGGAGGAATCCGGGTTTAGTGGGTTTGCGAGTCTCACACTAGTCACGCAGGCTGCTAGTGGCGCATGTGCATCATGCATTACCGAAACCTCCCAGAACAAAAAAAAAAAAAAAAAAATAGGTAGGGCATACCCTTAATCCAGTAATGTACAAAGGGCGTTTCGTGTGCTTTCGTGTAATAATAATAAACGATAGATAATATACATATGAGAAGAGAATTGGATAGTAATGCATATTTTATTTTATTGAGGCATCTATGTTCACCGTCTTCTGTCTTGCTGTAGTCTAGTATAGTCGACTCCAAACACTAACCTTATCTAAACTGGAAACCATGAAAACCAAAAAATAAGTGGCTGGTCTAGGTCTTGAGCCTACAGTGAGCACTACCTTTGACACTGAGCCACCTATTTCAAGAAAGCTTCGGTATTGGGCAGCATGTGAAAACAACTGGGGCTCTTAGTATCTCAAGAGGATTTATGTTTGCCCCTGTGCAGAAAAAAAAATGTAACACAAACACCTGAAGAAAATCGGTGGTGGTGCTTTTTGGAGATAACGTTGAGATAACAAAGAAAACAAATTCACCAAGCCGAACTTTTCCTAGCCAAACAAATTTAGTAAACGTCTCCAACTATAATGACAAAAAAGCGCAGTAACAGAAAACCAAACCAGTTGCATAAAGAGTGTTTGAGGACGGGGCCGTAACAGTGACGACACCAGCAAACACCGAAACGGCGTTGTCATAAACCCTAGCAGCAAAGTGAACTTCAGCTTAGAACTGCGCGCCAGGGTTAGTTTCTTATATTCACGCCGATAAGATCGCCAACGGGTTCACCATGTGTAAACGGTGTTCGGGCGGAAGATGCATTAAGCAACCCACGTTACATTAGTAGAGAAAAAAAATTGTGCTGGGGCAGAGGGCCCCGCCACATTTGGCTGATGGGTTCCGTGCAAATGAAGTCACATGCGTACAGATACACACATAGATGCACTCCATTACAAGTATATCTTCGCACCATTAGAGATACTCTATCGAATGTATATTTTCGAGTAAAGTTCATGCTTTGATTATTGGAGCGTGCTCGACCAATGTGTAGTCGGCACATTGAATCAGTTGCCAAGAGCATAGTTGAATAGTTGAACGAGGGGAAGCCGGTATAGAGGTGATAACTAGTCTGGGATACTACAGCAGACACAGTAAGATGCCCAGAGTACTTGTATGTAATAACAATAATAGCCAAAAATCTACTACGTGAATCACTATTAGGTTAATCGGCTATGCTTCTAACGAGGGTAAGGAGATTCCGTTGTGGCGCAGTACAAGATGCGAAGTGCATACGGTATAGTATGTACGTTGAGACTATGGCCTATGTCATCTTTGACTTTAAGGCTTCTTGACATACTTAGATGTTTATTTTTCTGAGAACACTTTGCTCACCAGAATCTATTCACACGTTGTTTATAATGCTTTGTCTAACTGACGAGTCAGGTAGGCAAATGCCTACACTCTAGATCAAAGCGTTTCTAAAATGAGGGAAAAAGAAGTTAGACGTGAGGCCCCCTCTCTGAATTGATGAATGCCCATATACGAGCAGGAAAACTGGATTGCGATGAATATAAGCTGTACTAAAGCTAAACGTTATAAAATAGATTAATCGGTAAATGATAATACTGGTTCAGTTATCTACGCTTATACGACCGAGGTTGAATTGTACATATAGAATATCGTCGATGCGTCTACAATGAGAACTTTGCGTTAACTTAGTTTATTAGCCGTGTTGTGTCCTACCTAGCAGTCGTACCAACCTGGGCAGTTCCTAGATTTTTAGTGCTATGCGGATATATAATTTTTTTTAGGAACAGACAAACAAAGTTTGAGGAGAACCTGGGCAGTTCCTGGATTTTTAGTGCTATGCAGATATAGAAATAGGAACAGACAAACCAAGTTTGAGAAGACAATGGGTGTATACTAGTCTCATTGTTGCAACAATAAAGAGTGACTTACTGCTGTCTCTTACGATGTATCGAGCTCGTTGTATTTATAGCTTTTTAGAGCTTTGTCTGCGAGCCGGTAGTGTGGGGCAATGCTTCAATTAGTCGCAGAAGGGACAAAATTACTTCTGGTAGATTTCTGCCGTCGTCTTGTTAACGTCTTCATCTTTATGCAAACGTCTCGCTGCGTCTAGTTAGAAGCACATCTAGTCAGTTCTGTTAACAACAGTGCACGCTGCTTACGAGGTGGTCCTAAGTCTAGCGGCCACTGTGCACAATCGCGGGGTGTTTACCTATGACCCATACAACTGACTATACATGTTATTGTTGAGGATAGACGTATGATATACAATATCGGCAATGAACATTTGCAACATAGTGGCTTTGAATAGCATTGTCAGTTGCCCTTGTGCACGGGCCAGCATGAGGTTTCACTGTAAGGTTTCAAACGGTTTCAAGCAGAGCGGACCGTTAGCAGGTGTTATCCTTGCGTATTCCGTACTACTATCACTGTACGGCGGTAGTACTATTGGGCTCAGGTCAATAGACTGATTGAAAATAGATAAAGATAATATTTGCAATCCCACATATTCCAAAAGAAGTCGAGTTGGAGCGAACGAGAAACTGGCAAAAAGGTTAAGCGAGCCTAATTGAAGTCAGCATACCTAGGATGGACTCAGGTCGGTGAGCCTGCAGGCCACCAGCCTATGGGTTGATTCCCTCTCTCTGTTCACTTACATCAACATACATCGCCCGCAGCAGCAGCAGCAGCCTCAACATCAATAGCGGAACTAACATTGGCAAAACATTAGCAGCTACAAAGGTGTAATTTTCATGTTGTTGTTGTTGTTGCTGTGGTGGATCTTGGTCAAGGAGTGATAAACCAATCCACGCAGAGGCTCAACGACGACGTAACAGCAGTACCATGCGTGTAGCGGCCTCGAAGCATCCGAAGCGAAGATCCTTGACAAAGACCGAGACAACACCTGTCGGCAAAAATGTGCCGCCAGCCAGTAGCGTGGCGAATGTCACGCACGTTTTGTTCGAGGGAGTCCGAGGGGCTACGAGGGCACTACGATGCCATCCTCGCCTTCACCGCTGTCAAGGACAACAGCTATAATGATCGCAGTTTTGCCGATGGTGCTGATGATTTAGGGGGGGGGGGGGCGAACTTCCGCCAGAATCGGACGTGAACTGAATCATCCAAACAGCAGCAACAAAAACGACGACAACAGCGACAACAAAGACAACAGCATATACGCCTAATGTATACGCGTATGTGCTATGGGTGTAAACTAATGGAAGTGACCAAACCCGTTAACACCGACCATTGAGGCCAGCCTGTCTTCCGTCAGTCGTCGATATAGTGGCCATAGGGATCGTTTATACGGTATAGTGAAATAGCTCGATAATTTACGCAACCGCCTGCCTTCCTCTTTCTCCTATATATTTGGATAAATACGACCCACGTCGACAAAGAAAGCATGCACTCTGTATATGATATGTGAATAATGAGAACAACGATTTAATTGAAATTATCTGTCAATTGTCTAGCTAGGATAATGTTTTTGGCTAGCCATATCTATCATATTTTCTAGGCAAGCCACTGAGTTTATAAGGGTGGTTACAATCATTTCAATTTTGCGAGGTGGAAGCGGAGTCTATTGCGTTTTAGATAGACGTTAGCGTCTTTCTATAATAAGCCACACTCACGTAACGTTCTGAAAAGAGGGAATTCCCAAAGCGAGAATTGTTTTGATAAACGTTAGTCTTATCTATAATCGTGAATTACTCTTGTACAAGTGTCTTAACCCAGATTAGCCAGACCTGAGGGAGTTTTGAATTTTGTTAAAATAGTATATTTCTATCGAGGGCGGACAGGTGTTGCTTAGGAGTGAAAGTAAGATTACTAAATTTGTACATACCAGCGTGTTCGGTCTTGTCCAAAAAATACTCAACGCTAGCTTCCTGGCTACCTAGAGAAAACTTGTAGTAATGAGAACAATTTGCCAAAGTTGTAACTGTGTAATATTTCATTTTTCATATTTCACGTTCAATACCTTAACATTTTGCCATAACACTCAAAAAACAAACACATTCAGGAAAATGCACATAGGAGTTGATTTGGCGTCAAATCAATGGTTCTTCCAACATATCCTTAATATGATTGCCGTACGCTGTTTTCCTTCGTCCCTAATGTCAATTTTCGACTGAATCCCATGTTAGCTGGGGTGGATATGCCAGCGCCCGTCGGATACAGACCGTGCAGACCAGCCGCTATCACCCCCGCCTCTGTTAACAAAGGACTCTACGGGAATCCGACATCGGAGAGTGGAAGCAAACAACTTGCGATAATTATATCACGAAGCGAGCCATAGGTGCTAAACTAATCCGCATAAATGTGCATCCTTAATTTGTGGTTATGTTTGTGTTATGCGCATAATGGCAACATCCTAAGGTAGCAAACGCGAAAGAAAAAAAGACCCTGATGCGCCCAGGCCAACTAGATTTTGCTTTACGTTTGGTGGAATAGGCATACCATCGTTTATTACAAGTTTCATCTTAGTGGCCAAACTACAGATTTGGGTGCCTTCTGTGATTATCTTAAGTGAGCTTTGCTGCCCCTAAGGGAAGAGGCACAGTCTCGTAAATTGAAAGGGCGTTATTTTCAAGACCACGCGACGCGGCACATAAGTTTACTCAGCCTCTGCAAGATGGCAAGCTTCAATTAGAAAATTTTGCCGCACCCGCCTTATCCACTCAATATAGCATCGTCAAACCATCACGCCAATTCAAGTATTTGCAGAACTCTCGATATGGAAATAAATCAACTTTACCAGAAACAGTAAAAATACACCTGGAGACACTCTTCGGGATGTAGAAACCAGATCTAATTGCCATGGAAGTCGATAATTTGGTCCAAAAATGAAGGAGTGCTGTGACTAATAATCGAGAGTTCTTTTTGAGCGAATAAGATTGACTGAATCGTTATTGTTTTAAATTGATTTTAACGTTAAAAAATGGCAGTTACTTTTTATTCTGCAATATATATATATATATATATATATATATATATATCTAGCGGTCGTTCCTGCAACTGATCTTTGCATTTGCGGTGAATATTTTCTTGTCAGACAAGAAACGGATACGACCTACAGCTTCATGCTTGAAAAAAGAGAACAAATGGCACCAAGCACGTCTGTTGGCTTGCGCAGCCTCAGAGAGTACTTGTCAAATTTGTATAACGTACGAATGGTACCTGAGGTCCTCGTGAACAAGCGCGCATATGAGCGCTATGGCCATGTTTAACTTACTCATAGTTTGACTGTTTCAATCAGTTCTTGTGTTATTGCTGGGCGCACTCTGTCGTGAATTGACCGTGTAGAAACTGGTTTTGTCTCTTGTGCAGCTGTGCTATAGGCTGCGATTCGCTGGACTGTCCGTATACAAAGAAGCTAAAAAAATTTGCAATAAGGGCGCAGGTCTGATCGGCGCTGAGAGCACGGAAAATAGTTGCTCTTCACTTATATTTCGATGAGGACGTATCCTATACAGCCATGGTAACCACGTATTCGTGTTTTACTGAACGTGAGTTTTCTTTTCTGCTATCTATTAACCGGATGGGCGCATGTCTGACACGACGAGGATTCGAGTCGAAAAGCGCGCCAATTGAGACAGAAGATTCCATCCACGCCCACCCGGTTAGTAGGTAGCAGACGAAAGCTCACTATTGAGTAGAAGACGGATACGCGTTAACTATGGCTGGAAAGAATGCGTCCTCTTCGGTGTGTAAGTGCATAACATAAGTGAAGAGCAGCTACTATATATATATATATATATATATATACTACTAAGCGCGCTTCGTCGCCGTGATGTGGCCGTACGGCAGATAATAACTTTGATAGCAGAGAGCGGAGCAGCGAGAAGTGTACGTCCTTTACTAACCTCTTGCGCTGTTGTTTGTCGCCGCTATGGCCGCCGGCTTCATAGGGCAGCGGCATTGGGGGTCGGAGAAGCAGAATCCCGTCACGTCGGACGGGACGACATGTGTGTGCACCGCCTGAAGCTATGCTTGGCCAGCCAATTCAAAGGAGTTGCCGCTGCTGCTGTTGTTACTGTCGACGCCAAGGGTCGAGAAATAAGAACGGGGGGGGGGAGGAGGAACAAGCTCGACAAATTCCACCATCTCACCGGGAACTCAATCGGTCAGTCGCGCCCTGCCAATGTAAAGAACATTTGCCTCAGCTGTGTTCGTATTGGCATCCGGTGTTTTCTTTTCTCCCTCTCTCTATCTCTCTCTCTCTCTATCTTACTCTCTATGTGAGAGACATAGAGAGAGAGAGAGAGAGAGAAAAAAAAAGTACCGCTGCTTGTCTTGTGGTCTCCTACTCATCTTTGTATTTCTGTCGCTCACAGATTCTTACTGCATTTGTATCATTTTCTCTTATTCTGCCGCCTCACACGCTTTGCACCTGCAAACTGAGCGTGGTCATTTAGGTATATAGGGTGCATATACGTGCAGACGCAAACGCGGAACACAACCACGCATAACCCTTCCCATCTGTTGCCTTTTATGCAGCTCATTGACATCGAGTGCTCGTTAGCTGATCATATTACTTACTACTACTACTATTGCAACTAATACTACGGCGAGCATATAAATATATAATCTGGCGCAATGATTTTGGTTCGCCTGGCAGGACGGCCAAGCTATAGAGTACGGCCACATAAAACTATACGCAGGAGGTCATATATTTGTAGCCACAGACGTCCCTCGCCGCCTAGCGGTGCCGTCACCACGGCTACGCTCTCGGACAAGTCAGGAAGAGGCTTTCTATTCACGGTCGATTTTGCCATCGATTCTGCAATAGGCGGTGGATGTGGCACTTCGACTAAACTGGCGTAAGGCATGGGCTCGCTCTAAACCGCTCTTAGCGGCAAAGGGTCAATCAGAGAGCCCAAAAACCGCAGGATCGCGCTGTAACGGCCCGATAACATAGCTGGTTTTAAGGCCGAGAGCAAGTTCGATTCTGTTTGAGGAGGTTCCTCTCGAAACTTGGACGTTTTCATCATCAATCATATTTAGTTCACTCCAACAGAATATATACAATATTGTTCATGTTAATTTTAAATATCATTATTTATTGTCCTGCCTTGCCACCGAAAGAGGAAGTGCAGAGATCTCCGTTGCAGTGGATGGAAGGCAATGCATACGATACAGATTGTTAAGGCAAATCAAATTGTATTAAGTATGTAAGTAGAGCGATAATTGGCTCCTGAGAACGTGTGCACTGGAAATCTTACTTTATCTCGTATAGAGTGGGTCAGAAGCACTTCATCCACGGCCAATCATTGCGCAGATAGGTAACTGCTACCGATTTAGGACCGAGTGGTTAACGTCCCGGACCTAGTCAATTAGGGCAGATTGATAGGCAGAATGAGATGAGAATAACACCAAGCTGCGTTTCGAGTTATATTTAGCGTTGCCAAGTAAACCCATTAAGCTGCACAATGAGAAGGAGGACTAGATTGTTTTGTGCCGACTACTTATGTAGAACTCCAAATGCTCTTCCATTGCTACATGGTCTACTAGAGAATAATTTAATTGGATGTTTTGCTTAACAGATTTTCTATGGCAAACGTTTTTTTTACGGAATGGTCATACCATGCTTGAAGCTGACATGTAAAATGTTGCCTTGCACTAGATGTTTCATCGGTAGTGTTGGGTCGTCCCTGGGTGAGTGTTGGAACCGCGCAACCCGGGGCGATTTAATGGGTTTACGAACAAAGCGTACAAATGCACGCACGGCAACTTTAGCACAGATCCTCACAGAACACGGACAAAACCAAGCTTACATGGTCCGATTCGGAAGGGCCGTAAGTGACGCGTACGTGCTGTGTGATTTAGGCGAAGTAGACGACGGATCCTATACAATTATGCGCTCTGCGACGTGAGGGGAAGCGCGACCCTTGACAGAGCCGCACCCCCCCCCCCCCCACGTAGTGGAGCCATGATGACGTCGAGTGTCGGATAGAGGGAAGGATGTGCGTTCTTGAACTCACAGTTATGGTCCTGAGAGGGTAGGGAGGAATATGGATTTAATGAACTGCATTGAAATGAAACACATATCTTTATTCATGAAGACTTGCAAAAACACTCGACAGCATACAATCTCTGTACTGAGCAGGTTGTCCAGGGGCTAGGCCGGAGATAATGTGCTCGTTGCATCGAAACGAATAGAATACATATTACTCCAAGTAATAACATATGAATGATTTTGACGAGCATAGATTAAATATTTAATGAAAAATAAGGGCACCTATGAATGTAAACGTTTTGGGGTGCAATGAGTTACAAAGCTCCTAGTAAAATACTTTTTTAATAGCTAGAGTTAAGCTGAAATTATATGTCTAGCTTGCAATTCTTGAAAATGGAAGGGCGCAGCACAGCGTTTACTTTGTTTCGTCTTGTAAAGGACAAGGGAAGTAAACAAATAAAACCTTGAGACATCTTTTCTGCCTGCTGGGAGCGACGCCCTCCAGTGCAGCTACAAGAGCATTAATTTGTTTTATTAGAAAGGATAAAATGTTACTGGTGAGTAGTGTGGGACTTAACACTGGCTGTTTTAGTCAACGTAAAATATTCATTAAAAAAATCGTCTTGGCTCTTGTAGTCCATACCTGTCTGGAATACCTCTTTTGGCTATGTCTTCGTCACATTCTAGTTGGGCTCTACTCCTTTGGTCGCAGGGTACGGGCCGTATGGGCCGCCGTTCTCCAATCGGCGAGTTCTTTTTGAGCATTATATATGTATCGGCTCGCGCTCAATCGAACAGTATCTTCACCGTGTTCTCCGGAGGAAGCTGCTCTATTTCTACCTCCATATCCTTTCTAGCTCCTGTCTTGCTTCATCAAAGCCTTCGCATCTGAACACGATTGTGTGTGCTATCGTGTCATCCTTGCCACTTTCAAACATTCGACAGTAAGGTAAAACTATCTGTCGGATGCAGTGCAGGCACTGCTGAAAGGAGCCGTAATAACTGAACACCTGGGTTAAATTGTAGGTCATCTCAGGCCCTATGGGGCCTTTCATACGTAATGTATGAATATCAAGTTTTGGTATCCATCCTGATTTTTGCGGGTTCTCTTGCCATTCCTGCTGGAGGGCATTTAGTTTGTTCACATCTGCCTTAACTTTGTCCGAAGATCATCCGTTTCTTAGTTGCCTGAGGCAGATATGTCTTCTTATTGTAAAGTCTGGAGATGGATGTTGCTCGGTAAGGTCGATTGCCTCTGCCGTCACACTTTGCCAGCGTTGACTCCAACGCCCTTTGGCGGAAACCAACCAACCGTTGATTGAACAGTTGCTACGAAACTTTCGAATTGAGCTAATGGCATGCACTAGTCCCAGCTTGGCAGTCACTAATCGCGCACAGACACACAGTCACAAAAACACCATTACAAGTCAAATACACTGAAGCAGTGCCCCTGAGTCCAAGAGCAGCCAAGCTGAGCTCACGTCCGCCCACCTTACCCGTCAGCACTAGATCGGAGCAATAAATTAACGACCTTACCGACTGCTGTAAAAGCAAGTCATACCAGTATGTGTGGCGAAAGCACTAATCAGTCGATTTTCATCTATGGCATAATACGCTATATAACGTAGCTAAAACTTAGTAAATATCATATGATAAACCGCGCTGTTATCCACTATGCAGCCACCGTGCGTAGATTGCCTACACCTCTCGTAGGTATATGATGACCTTACTAGGGTGCTTTTACTTGCGGACCTAAGAAAATGTCCGCATTTTCCAGCGAAACGAAGTGTAAGCTAAAATCCAACCCACGGGTGTATAACGTCGATATTATTGATGTTTGGGTCGACAACGTTGTGAGAAAATGGCAACTACAGCAGCATTTCTGTGATACAAGCCGTATAAAAAGTGGGTTACGTGCAGATACTTTAAACGTCTTGCGGCGATGATTAAGTGTATCCGAATATCTTGAAGAGCGTCAGTCTCGCGTTGAGAAGAAATCTCGATCCCTGAGAAGTGTGCATGGATGGCATGACACACTTTGAACTGGATATTTCAATATGTACGAAAAAGCGCTTAAAGGGCGTCCAATAATAACAGCAACAAAAGAAAAACATGTGACCCATACAAAAGTTGCGATTGACAAAAACTCAAACAATAACAAATGCTTCGCTAGAAAACGTTTTGGGCCTGATGGCTGTGTCCCTTCATAGGATCCGTCACGACCGCCTCAGTTCTACCAAAAGTATGCTCTACAGGCATGTCGTGTGTGTGTTACAGGAAGAAAATGAAACGCAGTTTTTCCTGGCTCCAGAATTTCTTATCACATCAGAGGAGGACCGGACCGTTCTTCTCTATTTTCGAGACTCGTCGCACGTGATGATACTTGGATACATTGTTATGAACCTATCTACTCATGTCCTAGAGCTCGCATTGGTCAGGCGTTAGAGCGCCTTCACCGACAAAAGTGAGGCGCCAAAGACTGGCTGGCAGGGTGATCATCGCCATCTTTATCTCCAAAGGTGAAGCTGTGGCAATCAACCACGACAACGTGCCGGCTTACAGGGCTGAAAATACGATAGGCTACTGTCGCCGCATCGCTGGAATCAAGCGGGCGAAGCTTATTCATCTGACTCGGCACCGTTCGATTTGTTTTTACTCTAAACATTAAAAACACCAAGATGAAGACGACTGTATTCAAACAAATCAATGCTCAAAGCCGTGAAGGTATAGCCGAAAAACACCAAAAAACGCGATTTAAAGAGATGCGTCGATGTAAGGATCCTCCGCCCTAAAGAAATGTATGAAACTTACGTTGAAATCTAAATAATGGTTGTAACATGCGTGTACACTGTTAGAGAAATTGCATGAAATTGTACGTGAGTAGATCGAACGAACATAGACTAAATCGTGAATCGCTCGCTAGTAGAATAAGAAGGTTTTTCGAAAAAGGTGCATCCTTTTTCAACGACAGAGGTGGGTGGTAGAGCACGGGCTAGGTGCTTTTTGTGCGGCTTTACAAAGTGTCGTCGTGTCCGGTTGCCGGATCTTGAAAGCCATCGTGGCAGTAACGGCTCAGACCGGTGGCAACGGACGGGTCGTCCGGTCCAGTCGGTATACTATTGCTACTAGGTCAATACGAACCCCTTTTACCCCCTTTCTCCGCCGCCGCCGCCCACGTCACTGCCGCTTCCCCCAGGCGCCGCGTCCCCCCCCCCCCCCCCGGAACGAGGTCGCGAAGAAGTGGAAAAACGGACAAACAAGCTCAGAGGAGAAAAGATAGCCGCGGCGGCGACGGCGGCGGCTGCGTCGATTCGGGAAATTGAGGCCAAAAAGTTTGCCGTTGCCTTCATATTGCTTCGGCTACTTGCCGCTAGGTACTGTTCGTAATACTACTACTACTGGTACTAATACCACGCTTCGCAACCGAACACTAATGCTGATCGTGGAGTTGTTGCTGTGCTGTGAGCGTGCCAGGTACCAGAGGTTATACGTGTGTGTTTAGTGTGTGTGTGTGGGTGCAAACGGGCGGGTGAGTGCAGGTGCCGGAGCAGGACCCCAGGCTCCCGAGCCGAGAGGTTGGTTCACTCCGCATTTTGTACTTGGCGTACCATAGGAGAGCGTTCTTGGGGGAAGGGGGAATAGTACTCGGACTAGCGGAGTGACAGCATCACGCCCTGCAACTCAATGAGCAAAACGGCAATTGGCGCTACCTGTCCCAGCGATCAGCGGCGGCAGTGACGGCTGCTGTTGAGGTCCAGCAGCCACAAATGTCCAACTACCAAGCAACATACACATCTGTCATCCAATTTTCATGCAATCGCCGCTCGTAATCAAAGAAGAAAAAGCGAGCTGTATCTGTGGACCCCTTTGATGCTATGGCTACTGTTACTTTTGACGTTGTCATTGTTGTTACTGTTGTTTCTGCTGCAGGGTGCTGTCAGATTTGTCAAAGTATCTGTTGCCGATGATCTGCTTGTTGTTGTTGTTGTTGCTGTCGCTGCTGCTGGTTCTAAAATCCAGAACCCAGGAAGCGGAAACGACGAGCGGCTCAATACAGCGGCCAACCGTAGGAGACAGCTCTTCGGGCGTCTTTGTAGCTGTGGGTGGGTGAGTGTAGGGGCTGTGGAAGTAGTGCTCGGAGGTATATCAATTATTTGCCAGTGAAGTGAAGCGGTACCTCCACTTATAACGCGGACCGACACCACATGACCAGCGCTTGCCCTGACAATGCGCTACCAAGGTTCGACGTTCACAATTCGTTCAGCGCAGATCAGATTGTTGCAGTCGTTTTTCGGCTTTTTTGTTGTTGTTGTTGTTGCTCTTGTTGTTGATGTGTTACTATTTCTGTTATTGTTGTGGTTGTAGTCGAAACCTTCACCACCAACTTGGCAGCCAGCTCTGTTTGTAGGCGCCGCCCTCCGTATAGAATCCGATTGCAGGTTCCTTTTCACTGTGCGGCATTTCAACAACGCCAACAACGGTAGCACCAACTGCAATTGCTGTTGCAATTGCAACAACAAAGGTAATTCTAACACGTCACCACCACCACCACCACCACCAAGAATACCGACAACAACAATTCTGATTTGGCAAAGGTAAGTTCACGCGTACTTCTACTTCGTTGTCTTGAGGTGTGTCTTGAAATTACCCTATTGTCGAAACATTACATTATTAAATAGTGTGAAATGACATAGGACAGTGTTTCAATGAATAATATACGACTTTGTGTGGTGCAAATTTGAAACAGCATGATTCGTAGCCACAGGCTGAATTATTGATGTATTGGCCGCGGTTACGATATGCATCGAAACAACATATAGGAGGTAAGATCTCTTCGAGAAAAGCAGAAAACCAAAAAAAGTTACTGTACAGTGCTCATCTTTACATTTGTACTGTAAGTGATACCGCCGAGCTACCGCTTTGGTTAATGTTGGTATTTTAACGGGTTTTCTACTTACGTCGTACCCGGTAAAAAATATCTAGTACCTGAGCATTGGATCAGCGACAACAAAGGTGGGACCTTCGCCACACTTAGGTTCCCTCAGGAATCTGAAACACTGTTTTTTGTCTATTGTTTCTCCACGGGCAGTACAACAAGAAAGAGAGTCCTAGTGGTGAACATATCCGAAGTATTTGTTAGGCATCTAACCTAACCCTTAACCCTAATTTGTTTATTCTGATAAGACATTCATCGGCCGATATTATCTGTCAACGTCGCGTATTGTTCTGTACTCTACGCGAATTGGTTAATGAGTTGGTTCCAATCCACGGAAAGCAGCGATAGTGGGAAACTATTTGTCAGTTATATGCTAATATCTGGCCGATGCTAATATCTGGTCCCGTCTGTTAAAATCAATACTATTGGACGATTTTGAGATTATTTGTACTAAAACCGTTTCCCATTGCAACGAACAGACGAAGCAATGTAAACGTGGATGTCATTAGTTAGTAAAACACTGAGCATTTGGCAAAATTGGTAATGTTTACACTCAAGTAAACCTATTGATATAAATAAAAAAAAACGGTTAGTGGCGGAATATCTGTCTAAAACGCATTCTCGCCGTCTAAACATTATTGCCTCCGTTTTTAGTGGGATTCGCCTGGGCCATATATCTGCTGCTCTTTAATGAGTTCAGCCAATATCTTTTGAAGTGCTAAATGGATATAGGTACTCACACGTTGTACAGGAGATCCTCTATGCTCTAGAAGGGCTGTGAGACGAGCATTTAAGAAACGCACTCGTTCTAGTACTATGTTAAACAGCGCTGTTGAACGTGTATCTTCGTGCCGTAACTTAGCTAAGTTGACGGAGGGCGGCTTTGCCATTAATCATTCTAGAAGGAGTGATTCAGATCTTTCCATACCGAGTTTTTAGAACTACAGAAAAATTAGTAGATGAATACACCCAGTACGCATACTCATATCGTAAGTGTGTCAAGCAATCCTGTTGACTGGCCGCGATTTGTAAGGCCCCTTAAAATGGCCGAAATGGTATCGTATGCCCAATGGCCTGCCGTTCATAGTGCGGCTGCGAGCCGTGTCGATGTGGGCAACCAGCTGGCACCACGAAAGCAATACATATCCGGAATGCGTGCAGAGAGTTCCGCTCCGAGAATCGAGACGATTCGGAACCGAACCTTACGAGCAGCTGAACGAATCCAAAGCGCGCACTTTCCAAGTAGCGGCCTGTGTTTGTCTTCAGCGGCAAGCTTTCAATCAGTGGCCACTTTGAAGCGCTACACCTTTCTTTATGCAACACCTGCTATTGACACCTTTTAAGGGCCACTCTCTCTCTGCTTCCGGAAACCAGCCCAAGGCCAATTTGAATTGCACATGGTCGCCTATGTATATATATATATATATATATATATATATATGCGCTCTTTCAGACTGAGCTCTGCTTTAGAGCTACAAAACGCGAAGGCAGAACGTGCTTCGTACCGCTTCGTGAGCAAAGTGGTTAAATGTCCATTAAGCTGACCGAATCGTCACTGGTAGGCAGACCCAATCAAAAATCATTGAACCCTACCAACGAAGAGCGCAACTATTACAGCTTGCCTTATAGGAATTGAATCATTTATAAATATATATAATGACAATTTTCCTTGCGCGGCGCGAATGATAGTAAACGAAAAAGATGGTATTTCTATGAATAAGCGTGATTGCAGCCCATATATACACATAGGCGCGCGCGTACCGCACCTAACATTGAGTGACTTTAAGAGCTTCGACCGGGTAAACGCCTGCCGAAGTACTCCCTTCAGACGGGGTGTGTCTAACGGAATAAATGTTGGCCTTTTGTCTCAGCATATGGCTACCTGCAGCCAGCACCGATTAAAAGCCCACTCTTTAAGTGAATTAACATAGCAGGTTTCATTGCTAATCGTAGTTGCAGTTTAAGGATCCTACGGCTTTGCCCGGAAATCGACTCCGTAGTTCGCTCCTGAGTGCTATGAAGTGATTCTATAGACAATTGTGGACCTTCTGTTTACCTCCAGGACAAGAAAGATGCTCCGCGTACTTACTCAGCGATGCGCAAGTTCGATCGGTTTAAAATGAACGTCAAAAAAAAAGAGTTCAAGAGAGAGAACTGCGCACTTCGATCTGCCGGCTTCTCATGTGTCCTAGAAACCCCAGGTATATCGAGGGATGACGGGAAAAAGACCTGACGGCCTGACTTTGACGCCCTTTGAGCGTGACCGCATGCTTGTTTAGAACGCAACTGTAACCGACAAATGCAGAAAATATTCCAGTGTGGATTATTCGCACGAGTTTTTTCCGTTGGCGTTTGAGTCTATGGGTACTGCAGGCCCCCTTACGCTCGAACTGATTCAGCGCAAATGTAGAAGCCTTAATCTTTCGACAGGAGACTCGAGAGCATCCGAATTCTTGCGTCAGAGGCTGTCGCTCGACATTCAACGAAAAAATGCAGCGTCTATTCGGGACACATTGTTAAACTGGGCTAACCCTAGGTTAGAGAGCCCGTAATCACACATTCGCGCGGAGATAATTGTCCACTCCAAAGTACCTTGTACTAAAGATAATACAATAAATACAAATTTATCTTCGAAAAAAAAGAAAAAAGTTCGCGATAAACAAGAAGGTTTGTTTTAGACCCTGAACAGCAGCTTTGGGTTGAGGCAAGGCAGACGCAGACGCTTTGCAGTTGTCATTTTGAAGAATTGTTTTAATCACTAAATGCGGTTTAGCAATGCTCATCGAGGTCGAGCTTGCAGAAGATTAGGAAAGAACCCTAGTTGCATCGATAGAGTCTCCCTGACACGACTTGGAGATGCTATAGGCTATCCAACATTCCAAGCGCAACAAGGCTTTCGGTCCTGATCTTGCAAAGTATGTACACATCAAAAATGCCTTTCTAATTTAGCTACTCCTCACAAGCATCATTCAATCGCTGTCTCAGCGAGGGCCGGATACCAGAAGCCTGGGCAGAGTGTGTTCTAAAGGTTATTTCAAAGGAAAATAAAATTCCATTCATGCCCCCAATAAGCCTCATGAACAGGGTTCCGCTGCAGATTGCTGGTGTCGCACCAAACGTCCCAAAGGGCTCATATTGTTGCAATAAGCACGAACCAAACGGCCCGTGAAAAACTGCGGCGAGTCTGAACATGTGGCCGCAAACTGTAGGAATGCACAGAAGAATCGATCAATAGTGTGCAAGATCACCTGGCACGGAAATCACCATAACATGTGTTTTAACAGTGACTATTATGATATCTATGACTGCACATGTCAGTTCTGTAAACAATGTAGCATTTATACACACCGCATCTTGACATATACAGCTATTAGCTCTACTTACTATACGCACGCATTAAAGAAATATTGTATACTAATTGTATCAATGCTGCTAGTAATATTACAATTAAATTTATTATTAAATAAATAAATTTAAAAATATATAGAAAATAAAAAATAATTGCATATATATATGGTGCGACAAGAGTCTTTTGAGGGTTTGTTAAACGTTGTCGTTTTATCCACCTCGTTCGTGCGACCTAGAGCTTTTATGTGGGGCTTTTTAAAGAGCAAATTATTTGGTAGTAAGCCAGCTACACTCGACGAGCTGAAGAAAAAATATTCGACAGGAGATTTTGAAAACAACGCCTAAGAAATGCCAAAAAGTCATAAAAATGATATATCTCGTATAGGCAAAACCGATAAGTTCCGTGGCTACCATCATCCTGCTATCATTTTTAAGAAAGAACGGCATGCAGGTTCCTTTACAATAAGACTCGAACTCTGACTTATCTAGTGTCCTTTATTTTTATGTCTATCCAACTTGCTCAACAGATTTTCGCCGCACCAGTCCCGCGGCTTTGGACTGTTTGTCTATAATTATCGTTACGATGATCTAGTTCCTTTGCCGTATTTTTGGCAACACGTAGCTCTTACTCATCGCAATGCATTTATATATATATATATATATACATATATATATATATATATATATATATACAAAAGTATTGCTAAGTTGAGTAAGAGCTACGTGTTGCCAAAGATACGAAAAGGGGGCTAGATTATCGTAACGACAATTATAGACAAACAGTCCAAAGCTTGACAAGCTCGCTTCACTTAGTCCAAGACTCGTTGTCCAATCAATCACAGCAATCATACACACGCACACACCCATACAACTTGACATACCACGGGGTAAATGTGCGCGAACTACGATGTGGGGCGCCTTGTGGGTTCTCGTGGGCAAGAAAGCGTCGAGGTTCTCGATCTCGCCGTAAGTATTCTGTATTCATATGTAGGTGATTTGCTACGCAGGACATAGGATCCACACACGATGTGTACTCTATGCCCTGTGTAGCAAATAATTTGACGATACGCAAGGCAGCCTGCGTATGGGCATCAGTTTTCTGTGTATCCTGTCTGAAAGTCGTATGTGTACTTTAGGATACGACGTTGGATACCCTGTGTGGCCCGATCTATCGTAAACAGCAGTTGACAGCTGCTGCAGCAGCAGAGAGTCAGCCGTCCAACGATACCGCTATCTAGCAACGCTCTCACTGGAGAAATGTGCCATGTCTGCCAACCACGCTACGGACTACACTAAGCATCGTCATAAAGGCCAGCTTCTTTATCTTCAACTTCGTCGCCATATAGCTGCTGACATTATCATCAGTGACAACAAGATGATAAACATCATATTTTTATTACTATGGTAATTATCGTCAAAACATCATCATCATCATCGTCGTCATAACGACTTTGTCCTTTGTCTTCAGAAGTCTTACGGCGACAATTACCACCAAGGACGTGGATCCTGGTGACCTTGAGGTTTGGTGACCTCAGGGGTAAAGGGAAGTGAAGAAGAAACAACAACGACGACGACGACGTTCGGAAAAACGGAACGACGGACGGGCGTCGCAACAACCCCAACGAAGGAGGAACCTGGTCATGTATTCGTCTAACGAACGACCCCACTAGATACACGACGACATGTTCGGAAGCTGATGGAGTGAGTACACAGCAGCAATAGATACACAAGGGCACGCATGGCCACCCGTCGATAGCGTAGGCGTCAGTGAGTCGGTCAGACTCTTTTCCTTAGAACCCATCTGTCCCTGTCCTGCGTCGCACGTTCCATCTGCCGGTCCGTAGACGGTAGATAAGCCATCACGAACCAAGTTGACCACACATGCCAGCGGCGGTAGACGCAGCAGCAGCAGGAACAGCAGCGGGAGGAGTAGGAATCACAACGCTGTTTGCAGAAGCGGCTTTCAGGCGGGTGAGCCGAACGAAAACATTGAAGGCAATAAGCATGTGTAGGTAGAGACAAACAGTTAGCTCGTTATGATAAGGTATATGTTCGAAATTCTTTCTACTTCTCTCCATAGATCAATATCCAACCTAAATCAGGTCAGAAGCCCTTCCATCCGCCTAAGCGCACAAGCCTCACGAACCATAGATTACGGTACGTTACATCCAGCAGTACTAATAGCATAGTCGCCGTTCGGTTAATTTACAGGCCGATTACAGGCACAATTTGTTTGGCGGCACAATTTATTTTTAGCAACTCGTCGAGATTAGTAGCACCATCGGTGGAGGGTGGGTGCGATCAATTCGCGATTACGCTTGACAGCCGACAGAGAAGGTTGAATCTCAGCTAGCTCAGGGGATCGCCGAGCAGCCGAGATGGATTGCCTCCAAAAGAGGCGGGCCAAAACGGTCTTGAGTTTCCGAAGTCGAAAATCGCACAGTCGTTAAAGTACGATGGTACTCTCTTATACGTCAAGAAGCGCTTAGCGATGAACGGGTCAGACTTAGCTATCACTGTCCGCTTCTGAGCATTGCGTGAATGCGTACGTTTGAGTAAAGGTTGATGAAGCCACCAAATGACCCTTCTGACTGTCAGCCTCGGCTATCGGCCAAGCTATTTATCAACGGACGATGCTTACTGCTGGCTCTAGCATCACCAATGCCGATCCATAACAGATAAAGCTTTGGCTTCATCTCTGATGATATGAACGATAGGCTGAGTACGGCAAAAGAAATTTCCACTTGCCTTAGTAAGATGTGTGTAAATAGGCTTATTGTAAATACGTAAGTTCGATATATATATATATATATATATATAGTGTCGTGTTGTGCAGGTTTACGTTTTCGATACTCCGATCATTTCGGTAGGTGGAAAGAACTCAATCTTAGAACGCTAATAATTAACAGCTAAGCATATAAGCAATTATCTTAACGATGCAAGGTAATAATAATAATAATAATAATAATAATAATAATACTAACAATAATAATAAAAAGTAAATTTAGATCATAATTGATCACAAAAATGCATGTATACGAGGGCTGCAGGTATTGTGGCCTGGTACGGTCCTTCATAAATGGCTAGAGAGTATCACAGGTAGATCCTACAACGAAAATATATACGATATCACAAGCACGTAAATGTCACCAAAGATGCAGGCTCAATTAGTATGGTCTAGTAACGTTTAGCAGGAAACAATTGAACGGTTGTGCGCAAAACAGCACGCAATCAGGATGTTGAGTTCGGATTTCGGCCAGTTAATTGCTCCTAGGCTGTATAACTGTTGCCAGCTGTCAATACCAGCCAATATGCGCGAGAATCCAGACAAAAACTCGTTGGCATACCGCCAGAACATCCCAAGAAAATTCTTAAACCGCGCCTATACAGCATTATAGTACAACAAAGAAAAAAACACAGCATCATGGAGATGGTGAGGGTAAAGTTATCAATATCTGCGAGTATGAAGTATCGTTCAAAGCATTACGGTATCACACGTCAAATATATGTAGCAACTTTAGAAGAGACCAGTTTTCTTAACGTAAATGCGCTTAATTCGATGAGTTATGTTCTATGCTCTCTTACTGTTTCGTTGTGCGTAAATTGCATTCAGATCTGTGCACATGCACCCAAATTAGGCGGAATTTACTTGCAAGTCCAAATGCCCGTAGCCAACATTTAACAGGCTCTTGCCTAACATAGCTCGAGTTGGTCGAGCGGCGCATGCAATGATGTTGTACCAACACACCCGTCAACTCTGTTCTGCTGCGATTGTAAAGGAACACTTCTACCCGTCCCACCCGTCGTATCTAGGTCTGCCAGATACAAAACAACCCTACTCACGTGAATGGCAGGTTCCAAGCTCGGGTCCCAAGCCCTAAACTGTCTCGCAAAACTGTATGTGCCTACTTGGACGTATGACTTGCGTGTACGATCATCACACCTCGAGCGCCACACGAACAGACACATACCTAACGAGAGCCCTACGACAGGTTTCACAGATTTCCCTTCTCCACGTCCCTTTGAAACAAACCCCACAATATCAGCGCACTCGCTACATTTTGACAACAAGGCCATTACGGACCAACGATTGTTCAGAGTAGCACAACAACGTATACTGCCCCGGATACAACCAGGATGCAAATAAGAAGATAAATACACGTGCAAGAGGAGAAAAGCGGCAGTGCGTAGAAACAAGCATTACACCTGTTAATATTAGTCCAACCCAAACCACGAGCATGCCCGGTCGTCGGACGACGCCGAGTTGCGCGAATGTTTTCCTGCACCTGCTAAATGCATTTTCCCTCCTGATGGAAAAGGACGTGTCGTAAAGGAGCCCTTCTCGAAAAATAGTAGCCGCATAGCTTGTTTCACCACATCCAAACCTTACTTCCATGAGTAGCAGTAACATCACTATGAACCATTACCATGAGTAATAATGTTACTTAGCCTTGCTAGACATGTGTGTGTGTGTGTGTTAGCAAGGTTGTGAGGGCGACTGCCGTTTGCTTGGCGGAGTTTGGCACTCGGGAGCGTCCATGCTTGTTGCCCTGGACCCCTCTGTGGGATCTTATCGAATGCCCACGGGCCATCGGCGGTTGCGGCGCTGGTCGTTTGTCAGCTAAGCCTAGTTGTGAAAATAACTTCTGGCACTGCTGGGGACCGAGGGCGAGAAGGGGGGGTGCAATGAGGGGTTAAGGCTGGAAGGTCAGTTGGGTTCGAGAAGTTGAAAGCTGGAGGACAGGGGCAGAGCGTAATCGATCAAGTGGGTGCCACAACCCACTTACTGACGAGCAGCCTCTCTGCGTAAAACTCTCTGTGTGTAAACAATAACAACGCTGCGCCGTGAGCCGCTTAAAGTTTGCTCAGACAGGGACTGCCACGAAAACAGCGCCACGACCGTCGAGTAGTAGTGAGGTCATTGGCGTAGCAGTGGTCACCGCTGCCACCCAAACAAGCCGCAGTAGTTTATCAATCAATCAGGTTTTATTGACGTGGCCAACAAGTTGGCAATCTGTCTCCTTTTGTTCAAAATATACATAATGTACAAAATAAGTTCGTGTATATGTACAAATAAGATGTGTATAAGCAATAACGTACCAAACGTCAGTACAATTGCTACAATGAAAGTTTACAACTATAAAACTAGCCAAATACAACATACTTTAGGAATTATATAATAATATACGAATATTTCACTATGAGTCACATGTTTTCTCGTCCTTCAGCTGCAAGAAAAGGTGTCGTTTGAAAACCTCGGTCTGGCCTGCATCTCGAAACGCCAACGGTAGCTCGTTCTTATATATAGTTGAGTCACCGCCGATGACTTTATGCGTTCTGGAAACACGCTCGCTTGAACTGAAATATTGAATACGGCAGCTAAAGGAGCCGCTAAGGTGTCAATGAATTTAGAGTGAATTAAAAATGAATTGGGCTTGGAGTTCCTTATGTTCGAAAGCAAATCAGTCAGTCGGTTCTTTAGAGAAGAGCAAAAATGCAGTTTTTGTATCGATTTGGCACCGCTCCAGTTTTCTTGCCGCGGCCGCAAATTTTATAAAGGAACCCCTAGAGCTTAACAGGGCGGTCACGTACAGCGGGAAACTGCTTTTTATAGTAGGTATCCCTAGCCACTTTCAGTTCTACTTTGTACAACACCTGCAATCTCTAACGCGACTATTTGTCATCTGCGGACCGTGTGCTAATTCTTTGACGGCAAGCGCGATCGACAGTGTGCCTCAAGATAACCGAATTATTAGTGGCCCATGGAGAGAGATTTACCTTTTTCGAAGACCTTTGCTCCAAACCTCCTAGAGCAACTCGCAACTTGGTTTCGTCGTTAACGACGTTAAAGATACCTTATTATCCTTTATTGTGAGCCCTACTGGGGAATGGTCGAAAAAGACTGTGTTAACCAGGTGACACAGCATCGAACCCAAGAATAAGGCGAGTGATGATGTTGTATAAGTAAAGGCAACTATAGAGGCAGCACTCAAGTCGAGGGGAACGGAACTCTAAGGAAGCACCACAAATGTATCGAGCCTTAGGTCATGAACAAGTGAGATACGTAGCGGGACAGAGGAAATGTTAACATCGACCGCGATGGACGAATATACACTGATAAAAAATGGCCTAGAGAGTGAGAGAGAAAAGGCGAGAACAGCACGTGTCTATACAGCAGGGCCGCCCCGCGTAGACCTACATGGCACACCGGAGTGTCGCCGGTTCATTGTTTTTGACAAAATTTCTTTGAGTGGTTCTTATTGAGAATACATGATAAACCCTACCGCTGAGAGTTGGGGAAGCCGTAGAGATCTTAACATCTTCGACCCTCGGTGCGCTGAAGATATGCGAAACGCTCTAAGTTTTCTTATCCGACTACCACTGAGCTACTGACTTCAGCAGCTATGGCGATTATTGCTGAAATGCCTGCCGTTGCTACCAAGAAGGCACGTCTTTCAATAGTAAAAATCGTTGTTCGTCTTGTCGTGCTCGACACCACAAACTTAAAGGTCATGATTACTGTTACCATGTCTGAGCGATCTGCTCACTACTGAACAATTGAGGGAGTTCGGAATCTGCAGCACAATTTGAAAGCGTTAAACATTTTACAACCAGAAGAAAGGTCAAGAAGCCTTGAACTGCCGACAAAGCAATAATTAACAAAGGATCGATTTAACTTCCACAGAGCCAGAGAATCATGTTAAGTTTAACGTTCCAGGCTAAACGAACTTCAAGCTAAAGAGGATCCACAACACACGAAAACAGGCTGCATGTACGGCAATATACGTTTTCTGCCCTTGCAACTTACGTATAAGTTGAAACTCGCGCTATAGTTCACGAGAGTGTTAGCTTCCTACAGCAAATAAATACTGAAGAATCGTACCCATCTCAATCGCTCAATAGCTCTCACTTTTTAAGAACGTTATTGCAAAATTCCACGGTTTGCAGTTCAGCCCACTGTTGTTATTGCTGTTGTTGTTGCTGCTGCTGCTGCTTCTATATTAATTGTAGTTACCGATGGTGACGGAGTTCGTAGTGATATGGTACAAGCTTTGGCCAGACTTAAGGCTACTGTCTCGAAGGTCGAACTAAGAGCAAACTTAAGAAAGAGAAAATCTCTAGGGGCCGCGTCAGGGACGCTAATACTCCCCATCTATTTATCTATTGATGCAGACTTCGTTAACACAGTTTTCATTACTGAAAGACAGCAGAATGTGGATAGGTCGACCGAGACCGAACAGACACCTAGCAACGCATTTGGCATTCCACTAACTTTTCATCAAACACTCTGTGACCAATCTGTATTTCACAAGCCGAGCAATCGTTTGCAAATGTCGGGAGGTGTAAGATCTGGGAGTAGTGTAACAGATGTCATCCCGTTAGTTCACTGTCAACAGGTTTGTCCTCTAGGCAGCCCTCAGTTTCGCTCGCTTACTCTCTATACGCTAGCTAACCTTGAATTCCAAAATGTAACCTCGTCTTGCTTTAAAGATGTGATCTTCCACGGTTGTCACTGTGAAATGTACAGGGCGAGTGAGGCTCTTCCACAGTCTCAGGCAATCGGTTGCGCACATATTTTTCAACTGGAATTACCTGTACTATTTCTCATAATAGGTGCGCGAGACACTCAGCGAGCTATTGTTTATATACTGCCGAATATATATATATATATATAGTCTATGTTATAGACCTTATCGGCTTTAAAGTTTATTTTCCGTATAATACATTAAGTATATGTTACACACATCAACTAGCTAAGCCAATGCGCATTGTGACTGTCACGTGTCCGTTTCGATGAGGCCAGGGCGAGACCACTTCAGGATATATATAGGATATATATATAGTCTTAATAATGAAAATATATGATCGGCTATTTTATTGTATACGGTGTATATGTTTCTAATAAGATAATTGTTACCTCCTATATAGGAAACCGAGCAAGATGACTTAGTGGCAAAGAATTTGCCTTGCATTCGAGAGGCCTGGGTTCGAGACCCAGACCGGCTACTCTTAAATTGGTTTTCATGGCTCCCAATCCCAATAGACAAGGTGAGTACCGGGGTGAACTAAAAATCGGCTATGACACGAAAAACCGTACATGAACATTAGCATTACGGAAAAACTAGAAAAAAAATATATATATGTAAGCAAATAAGCTATAAATAGCTATAATGTTATGTTTTATTTTTTCAAATTTAACACCGTCCCGGACGCCACTGCAAAGCTGCGTCTAAGAGCAGTTCTTTTCGGCAAAGATACCACCACCAACAACAACGACAACAGGAATAATTATAATGGTAATTATAATATTTATTGCATATAGAGAGACAGCGGGTCAAACTTTTAATCTTAGCGCCATGGCCATGGTCTATGACTGTTGACTGAACTACTGACATAACACCGCCTGTCGTGCGCTTTTCCGCACCCTCGTGATACCGGCTGTACATAGAAACGGAGTGCTGGTGACTGTGCGCGCGAAAGTGATACTGCCCTCTAGTTATGAGTGGAGATGTACGAGCTGTGTATATAAGGCAGCAGTGCACGTTTATATATGTATATATATATATATAAGCGGCCGATTCATGTGTACATGTTGTAATATCCTTATTGTACGATTGAGTTTTGACGGCAAAATGGTCTTGAGCTAACCGCCGGAGCATAGCGTATTATTATTGTTCGACTAGGTGTGAACATTTGGTTAACCTTCATTGTACCTACACACAGCTAAAACCAGCCTGTGCCACCAAAACGTGTCTTGCGTCAATCTCCTGTGATTTCTTGAGTGCATTTAGTTAACTCTTTGAGGATCGAGTTTGCTTTCCATTCTAGGCTCACTGGGGGCTATGATGCAAGTAGAATAGGGTCGCTACTACGGTTACTTCATATCCTCTCACCAAATTGTTTGGGTAACTCAGGAAGTGTAGGACATTAGAATGCATAGCCTCTTTACATAGTTTGTATTAGAGTGCCTCCCCCCCCCTCAGATCGACGGGTCTATCTTCTACGCACACGTCATGCAGAAGGAATTAAGATTCAACATGGAATTTTATTACATTCGTCATCATCATCATCAATGCCAAAAAATAGTTGCCACCAATGTGATAGTTACATGTCGGCTGATAGTTTATCACAAAGAGATGATGACAGTGAGAGAGAAAATAAAGGCGTTTTTAAATTTTTGGTTCTGCCTGTCTCGCTTGCTTTTTTTTAGAGAAGTAACTGGTAAAATGCGTTATGCACACCGGGCGACGTTGTTAAAGCCTCGGTAGTGTGGGACTCGCACCCACTAAAATCCAGTCGTCCTCTTTGCCCCTTGACGGGGGGTGGCCGCAGTACTGTCTTCTCGAGATTACTTCACCTGGCCACTCTTCTTGCCATTTAGGCTGCTCGGCTTTGTGCGGCGGTTATTTTCGCCTCAGAGATACCTTGTGCGAATCTTCTTACTAGAATCCAGGATTTGTGATTTTTGAGAAGCGCCTCTACAAGGGCCTGGTATGTCAGGGGGTTCTGCAGGAGGCTGTACCATTTTTTAAGATCAGGAAGTATTGATCTTGTCCAATATCCAGGATGGCCCGGCTGGATTGCTTCCCATTGCTGGCTCCATTCGCTTAGTGTGTCGGTTCTGCTGACTAGTGTGCCTTCCGTCAGAACGTTGGTTACAGGGTTTCTTGATGCCAATTCTTTTACTCTTAAGTCCCAGGGAATTTGTCTGGAGAGTACCTGTACGGCTGCTGTGGAAGCCGTGCGACTTGCTCGTGTTAGGTTAAGCGCCATAGGTCTTTGGGTCTTGTTGAGGAGGCGACGTGTTGTAGCTCTTGTAGTAGTGCGTTCTCTTAAGGGTGCGGCGTATAACATGATGCTGTCTATTACTGATGCTAAGAGTCGGCGCCGACCTTGCTCCTTTGGTCCGTGGGAGGATTTTCCGTAATTCTGCTGAGGCTTTGCTGCTTTTTAAGCTGCATAGCGCACATGAGGTGTTCCTGTGAGAGCTCTATCCAGGATCACGCCCAGGTGCTTGACCACGGGCGTGGGTGTTATTGGATGGCCTTCTAGGTGTAAATTTAGGTTGCGTGGAGGGCGCTTCAGACCGTTTAGAAGGAGTGCTTCCGTTTTTTGTGAAGCCAGTTCGAGACCAAGCGTGCGGAGGTGTTGTCGGATATCCGCCAAGGCTCCGCTGGCTGTACCTTCGAGCAAATCCTCGTCACTGGCGGTAACGATCAGTGCCAGATCGTCTGCGTAGGCAATAGAAAAACTTCCGGGGGATGCGGCAGTCTTAGTACTCCATCATAGGTTATGTTCCATAGGGTTGGTCCCCGTACAGATTCTTGGGGAACCCCGGTAGTGACGGCGTAGTCCACTCCATCGTATGTAGATGCTCGGTCCTTTAGCTACGACGCTAGGATACGTCGTAGGTAGGGAGACACGCCTTTATTTCCAAGTGCTTGGTTTATGGCGTCCCACGAGAGCGTATTAAACGCGTTTTTGACATCAATAAGGACGGCCAGGCAGTGCGCCCGGTTTGCGATAGGTGAATTTCTTTGTGTTTCAGCTATGTTTAGAACTTTGCTGATAGCCGAGTGTGTGGAGTGCCCGGCGCGGAAACCATGCTGGTTTTATGACAGCGCCTTCTTGTCTTCTAATTCTGGAACTAGTCGCCCGTTGATAATGTGCTCAGCTGCCTTGGATAGGCAGGAGAGCATGCTTATAGGGCGGTATGCTGAGGGGTCTCCTTGTGGCTTCCCGGGTTTCGGGATAAGGATTAGGCGTGCCGTTTTCCAAGGCTTTGGGTATTCTCCGCAGGTGAGATTTGTGTCTATCATGCATTTGAATATCTTTGGATGGTTCTTTAGGAGTACGCGTACTGCTTGAGGGAGGACAGCATCTGGGCCCGGCGCTTTCCCTGGTCGTATGCGTTCAGCCACAATTCTGATCTCTTGAATTGAGATTGACTCGAAGGCAAGATCTGAGGTTTTTTCAAAGAGTACCGACTCCGGCAATGGTCTTTGTGGAAAGAGCGCAAATACAATCGGTCGCGCCACTTCTACAGGTAAAGGCGGCTGTGCGTTGCGCATTTTTTTTTTCGCACAATCATGTATCCTTTGCCCCAAGGGTTTCCCTCGACCTCCTTACCCAGAGAGATCCAGTGGTCTTTTTACTAATCTTAATGGCCTTATGTAAGGCTCTTCGTGTTTTTTTGTACTCTTCCCATAGATAGAAGAGTTCTCATCGGTGCCTTGCTCTGCGGCGCGTGCATACTCGCCGTATGCGGTGGCAGGCCCTTCGCTTTTCGGCAATCCGATTATTCCACCAGTAGCACGGTGGACGATTGGCTATCTTAGGGTGTGGGCGGGAGCTGGACTCTCGGCAGGCTTCCTCTATTAGTGTAGAGATTTCTGCTGTCAGTAAGTACTTTTCTTCTTAATGCTTTTTGCAGGCGGGTATAATTTAGCCTGGGAAAGCGTTGCGGTTGTGTAGGAGGATTAAGCTGGGAAGAAGTTAGATTGACAGAGAAGGTTACGTAGAGATGGTCGGATAGAGTTTCTGCTTTCTCGTGAATCCTCCAGTCGGTTACTCGGTGCGATAGTCCCTCTGATGCAAATGTCAGGTCTAATGTTGATTTGTGCCTGCCATTATCAAAGGTGTATCCCTGGGTGTTCATGAGTTGTAGATCCGCCCGGGTTGCCCATTCTAGCAGGATCTCTCCCTTCGTTGATGAGGACCTGCTTCCCCACAGACTGTGGGCCGCATTAAAGTCTCCTCCCACAATCGCCTCTCGGTGACCGCGGGCGCTCAAGCTGAGGTCCAGTTTTTCAAGGAGGTCCTCGTATTCCTGTAGGGTGAAGTTCGGAGAGATATAGACTGAGTAGATCGCGAAGTCGTAAGTGGTAATAAAGGAGAAGTGGGTCCCCTGTCCAACTGACGTGGGCGAGTATCTTGTAAGAAATACCTTGATCGAAGCGGATTTGTTACCAGCCTGAGGCCCGGGTTGAGAAAGCTGTGTGGTAGGGGTCTCGGAGAGAAGTAGGATTTCTATGTCGTTTTCGGTTGCGAATTGGGACGCCAGATCGTATGCTCTGGGGGCTCTACGGAGGTTTATTTGCAGTATTTTGATTTTGCTGGTCATTTTGATTGTGGCTTACTCGGAGGTTTGTAACCCGTTGTCTATATGCTGGGCATTACGTTGTAGTGGCGTAGTGTCTATCTACGTTGCATACGTAGCACCTACTATTGGCCGTGCAGCTCTTTGCGACGTGTCCTTGTTCTCCGCATTTGAAGCAGCGAGGTTGGGTTGGTCGGGCTGCGGTACAGTCCCTGGCCGTGTGGTTAAAACTCAGGCACAGTGAGCACTGCGGTACCGAGACCATTTCGTCTATGCGGCACCGAGTCCAACCAAGGTGTATATGTCTTTGACGTAGCAATCTTTGGGCTTCCTCTGGTGGCATTTTAACAATGCACGAGAAGTCGCCCGCCCGGGTTTTCTTTAGCGGGCTTAAGGTAAAAGCCATTTCCGGTGAGCATAAGTGCGCGCCGGCCACTCCCTTTGCATGAGGTCTGCATATTGTTCGTCGGTTAGTTCCTCTTTAACGAGAAGGCCTTGTATCTCTGCAGCTTTAAATTCTTCTGGCCGCGGGAGAGGTGCAAGCTCTGGGAGTGGGTCGGTATTTGTTTCGACGGACTGTCCCTTTGTTCTGGCGGGAGTGAAACCTACGTCAAGCGCTCTACGGCAGCTTTCACGTATATTTAGGCCCATAGTTCGCACTGTTTTAGAGATTTGCAGGTGCGTAGTTCGGTGTTTGCTGACTAGTTTTTCTATGTCGGCCACTAAAGTCAGTAGGAACTGTAGGTCTTTTTCGTTTATATAGCTAGGCGAAGAAGGCTCTTCTTGCTCAGAACTAGTAGGCGCGCAGATTTTCTTCTCTGATTCAGCAGTGTAGCTAGCTTTTCTTTTAAGGGAGGCAGATCTAGGCTCGCTCTGAGTGTTCATAGCTTCGTCTGGGAGTGTTGCTTCCTCAGGCTTTGCTACTGGTAGAGGCGGCTGTTCCTGAGCCTGTTTTGTCTGGAGGCTCGCTTGTCGATTCAGAGCGCGAGAGTTGCGTCTACTGAATTGTGACGCAGGTCTCCATGCTTCCTCAAGCATGCTAGAGACTTCCTCGTCATGTAACTCTTGAGTAGCTAAGGGCCCTGTCGGGCGGCCATCAGGGAGGGGGGTGGCAAGACTGAGACCTGCCAGGCTTAAGTCTTGAGTCGCCAAGTCTGTGCTCAGCTACTGCCGTCCTTCAGTTAGCGAATGTGCGTGTATTAATGTGCGCTAATCTGTCGACTTGGAGTCGTTTTGCAACGTTTAAGTTTTTGGCGCGCTTCCGCTCTCGAGTTATCGCGTACGTGGCGCCGTTCGAGTTGCTGCACGCGGCGGTGTTTCGAAATTGTACGTGGCGGCGCTTCGAGTCTGCACGCAACGGCGTTCGAATTGCCGCACGTGGTGCCGTTCGAATTGCCGTCTGTTACACTAAGTATTAGACAGCATGAAGTTGGAAATTTCTCACCCGTGCAGTCGCTGCTGTCGTAGATGAGTAGTCTGGAACTTGGTGCTGACCTGAGGTGTCGGGAGTAGTGGTTGCGTTTACCGCAGATGCGACAGGCTCCCACTATCACCCTTTATCACGGAGCACTCACAAAACACGTCCGTACGCTACGGCGGTCGGGTCGAGACTGTTGTCTCGCTTGCTTTATTTCTCGTAGTCTGTAGAACAATAACTTGCAGATACATGCCTCTGTCGGAGGTATGTATCTGCGAGTAAGCTGATTCTAACACTAATTGTCCAGGTTAAGGTAGTAGCGTTCGTGGTAAGAAGAACAGCATTTGAAGCCAAAGCAAAGATGCCCCGGTGTTCGGTAGTACGATCCAACGGCTGTTTCTTACCCCTAATTTTTGTCAAGCTATACCTTGTAATGCTGAGGTGCTATAAATCCCTATATATATTCCTCCAAACTTTTTGCATGTAGAAAAACATGTTTCCGTAGTCGGCCCATTTTTATTCCGGTTTTGCACAAAACCCGCTGAACGTTTAACTTTGTTTCCATTAAAGTCAACTAAGATTGGTCCATACTTAGACATTATGAACTGTATTATTGGGAAAGTTTCAAAAGCTAGCGTTTTTTAATATACTAAAGCAGGCGATCCAGGAGTTCCACTCAACATGCTCCGGCTAATCGAGCTTATGCTTCAAGAAACCTCAGTGAGTTTCGATGACGGGGTGTCCCAGCTTCCCCGGTTCGCTTAAACGACCAGTGTGGCGCAGGGAAAACATTTTGCTGTTTTTCCAGCTGCTGAGTGACTTGCCATCTCGAGTTCAAGGCTCTGCTTTTTACGTTAAAACGTTGCTGTATGCAGATAACCTTGTCATTTTCGGAAGAAGCCGTTTTTGTGTCCAACAGCCAAGACTCTCCGCGTACATACAAGATACCGACCTGACAATGAACCTTGATAAAACTGAAGCTATGAAATTCCGCCGAGGAGGGCGACTAGCCGAATCCGACCCACTTCGTGTAGGGCCAACGACCCTTGAGTATGTAAATAGCTTCAAGTATTTGGGGTGGTACTGCCTACCAACGGCCGATGCTTCATAGAGCGCATTACGCACAGGGTCGGGCGAATGGGCGGCACATAGTCACACGTTTTGCGGTTCATGGGTATAGCCACATTCTCTGCAGAACATTAGGTTTCATGTGCCGTGCGGTACTTCTATTTGCAGTAGGTGCGTGAACTTTTGCGCCAGGTACCACGCAGCGCCGTGACCATAAGTAATTTCGTTAGGGAGTCTCGCTCTAATGGAGAGAGGGTCCCAAAGGCGTATTATAGCATGTTATTGTATTATGAGGTAATCGGAAAGGAAATTATTCTCGGATTGGAGACATATGGAGGTATATTTTGTAATACGGAACTGGCTTGTTTATATTAACACAATTGTTTATCGACTTACTATGTATATATATATATATATATACGAATTATATCAAACATTAGATTTTAACACTTGGAGGAGAGTCTTGTTATATGTGGCTTGTACGCATGGACCAGGTCATCACAACTAGAGCGACGCGAGTCGGTGTTTACGGCCTCGTCCTTCTGACCACTCGCAGAAGTTGGCTCAGATAACTCTGGAGGCTGTAATGGCCGCCATAATTAGCGGACGGCGGCCTCCCCTTTCTTGTCATCGGCTCCTTCGTAACTATTGAGCCAAACCAATGATGGTAACGAGCCAGCACACAGACACGGCAGACGAAAACGCGAAGACGACGCGCGTCAACATGGAACCACATGCAGAAATGGGCAGATTAGGGCCCGATGAGGACGGGCAAGGAGAAAACAGAGAGAACATCGAAAGAAAGAAGGAAAATAAGCATAAATGAAAGAAGGCATGGCTGTGCCGGGCTCAGAGCTAAGGACACGCAAACGGCACAATCATCTGCGATTATACTGCGTGTTATAGATAAATACGGCCACAGCAAAAAGTGGTGGTTGTGGTGGTGGCGGCGGCGGCAGCCCGTGATGATCCAGCGGCGACTACCAGCAAGGGCAGCGTTCTAAAGGGTTGAATGGTACGGGGTGGGGGCCGGACGGTTCCAGCAGCTCCGCCTATGATAAAAATGGCTCCAGGCGTACATTATATGATCGCATGGCCAGCTTGACGATTACTGGCAGAGTCTCATAAACAAACAAAAAGCCGGGAGGAAGTAAGGGGGGTGGGGGGCGGTAGCGCCGATGAGGACGACCCGTCTCGTTGGTTCTGTTCGTCCTGGTCCTGGCGGCATCGTTTATTCCGCCATTGAGGGCAGGCTTGGGGACCCGTCGTCGATCGGCACTCAGCACCTGAGTATCTCAGCGGCAGCAGCAGCAGAAATACAAGCTGCAGAAGAATGGCCACTGCGCACTACCGGGAAGCAACCCCGTGTCGTTGCTGTTTGGAGAGGCACCACCGCCTTTGACATCACCGGCTGCATTCGCCATCCTAGAGAGTTTGCGAGTGCACCCAGGTCCCATCTGCCATCTGTTCCCGTCGAGGAGCACTAAAAGCTCTCTCTACCCGTCGCGTTCTCTCTCTCTGTCTCTTTCGTTCGAGATTGCCATTATGGTCTTTGCCATCACCTCGCGACGCAATGCTCACTTAGCCGCCTCTTCCTACTGATGCTGGGGGGGGGGAGCTGCTGCTGCTGCTCTGGCATCGTCGACAGAGATGACAAACACTCTACCTAGACCACAACCTTGTCGCCGACCGGCTGACGGCTGAAACCGCCGCCGCCGACGACAATGAGCTCTGTGCTCGGTGGCGACAGCGGCATTAAGCAGCAAATAAAAACTTTCACGCACAAACGGTGTTGGAACGGCGATTGCGCAGAGAGAGGCCAGCGACAGAACTAGGGAGGCGGCCGACGTTGCTGAAGCTCCTGCTGCCGCTCTACCCCGTCTTCTAGTTATTGTAGTTGTCGTCTGCAGACGAGGAACGTGCCCTCTCTGCTCTCATGTCTACTGCGGTCAACGGGCCCTAAGGGAGCACCAGACAGTTTTGGTATCGTCTTATTGTTGCTGCCGTTACCAATGTTGTTGTTGCTGTGGTTGTTGTTGTTGTTGCTGCTGTGGTGACTTTTGTTGTTGCCGTGGTTATTGTTGTTGTTCTTGCTTTTCTTGTTGTCGTCGTTTTTGTTGTTGTTGTTGTGTTCGTCGTGCCATCGGCGTGCGGTAGAGAAGAGCGGCCCAGAAAACGTTCCTCTGACACTTAAGCTCACCCTACCTGCCGCAAGGCCTGCCGCGTTGAGGCTGGCGCTCGAAAGTTAATCTCGAAAGTGCTCCATTAATCGCACACAATAGCTAATAGACACCGGTCCATTTCTCGAAAAGCAAATAACTGAAAATCACGTTAGCAATAATAATAATAATAATAATTAGGCCCATAGCATGCGGCCTCACCTTGCGGAGACTGGCTGCAAAAGTTGCAATCGTGGTAAATCGAAGAGCAATTATTAGTGCCGTTACGTCAAAGCAAGTTGGTGTTTCAGTAAAAGGTGGGGCCGAGGCTGCAGCACACGCGGTTCGAGGATTCATAGAGGCGGACGGTCCCCCACGTGTGGTGGTAAAGCTCGATTTTCGAAATGCCTTTAACACTATCCGACGCGACGTAATTCTTAATGAAGTGAAATCGAAAGTGCCCCAGCTTTTCCCATTTACATTGCAGAGCGACAGCAAGCCATCGCTACTATCTTGGGCCGATAAGGAACCTCTCCTTTTATCCAACGGTGCACAACAGGGCGATCCGCTCGGCCCCGCTCAGTTCAGTATTGGAATCTCTGAGATAGTGGCTCGTATGGATAGTCCATTAAACGTTTGGTATCTGGACGACGCCACCTTGGGAGGCCCAGTAAACTCAGTTGTCAGTGACATTCTCAATGTTTTAAGGTCCGCAGACGAAGAAGGACTGGAACTAAATCCTTCTAAATGCGAAATCATCGTCGTAGGCGGAGATTCCCACGAGCAGGGCGAAATGTTCAGAACCATCGAAAAGATTTTGCCCGGATCAAAGAGAGTTAGTCAGGCGGACCTGGAAATTCTAGGTGCCCCGATTGGAGCTCGAAGAATTCTTGAGACGATTACAGTTAAGCGCAACGCGCTTTTGCGGATCAAACCCCGCCTCATCGCAATGCACCCGCAGGCAGCTCTTTGTCTCTGGAGATATAGCTTAGGCTCGCCAAGGTTGAATTACATCCTGCGGACCTCCCCAGCGAGCAACGAGCTGGCCAGCCTGCAGGACTTCGACGACACCGCAAGAGAAATTCTAGGTGAAGTTCTTAACGTTACTCTGACTGACCATACCTGGCAAAGGGCAACCATTCCCCTTAGGGAAGGGGGGCTTGACATCAGGTCCGTGACGGAGCTTGCGCCCGTATGTTATGCAACTTCGCTACTAGAATTTGCACAGCTCGCTGGGACCCTCGTCGAGCCTAATATTCGTCATGTAATACAAGTGACGAAAGACAAGGCCGAGCTAGCTGCAAGAAACGTCATAGGCCCTGGTCCCTGGGAGGAGCGCTCTACACAGCATACGCTTGATGGTTATAGGTGCAACATTGTGGGTCGAAATCTTCTCGATAGCATGCAATCCCCCACGGAAAGAGCGGTTTTTATAGCCGCTCGAGACACCTTTAATAGCGGATATCTAAGGGCTCTACCCTCGCCGCAGCTCGGCACCATGCTGGACAATACCTCCTTCCGCATGGTGACAGCGCTCCGAATTGGAGCTTCCATATGTGAGCCATACACCTGCTCAGCCTGTGGGACGCCTGTAGAGAGTAACAGCCTTCACCCCCTGAGCTGCACCAAAAGCCAAGGAAGAGCCGCTAGGCACGCGGAACTTAACTCGATCATAAGGAGAGCCCTGCGTCGTGCAGGCATACCGAGTACGCTGGAGCCCAGACTCGATACAAGCAGTGACAGGAGGCCCGACGGAGTCACTATTCCATTATGGTCTTGCGGAAAGTGTCTGGCATCGTGCCTATCGCTATGGAAACACTAAGTCCCGCTAGTAAAGGCACAAGGAGATTCATTAAAGAGCTTGGCGAGCGGATACATGAAAACACTGGCGACCGACGAGAGAGCGAGTTCCTGCGGCAGTTGCTCTCGCTGGCGGTATGCAGAGGTAACGCTGCCTGTATAATCGGGTCAATGTTTTGAGAGGAAGAGACTGCAATCGAGATATTTAATTATATATTAATACATGTTCAGACCTCACAATTGTATAATCAGCAATACACAATAAAATAATAATAATAATAATAATAATAATAATAATAATAATAATAATAATAATGATGATGATGAGGCAGATGATGTCTTTGGCCGTTTGTAGAAGAAATGTAGCTTCCATCATAGGCGCCATGAATTGACAGAAAGCGACCAGAGCAGGATGAACCTGGCATAAACGTTCATACCCCACAATCGTAATAACTGAATGATAATAAGTAATAATAATAATGGGTTAAAGAACCCGTGACTACACGTTCACGCGGAGACAATTGTTCACTCCAAAGTGCTAACATAAAAAAGTTATATAACTAGATCAATATAAACAAAAGTTATCTGTTTGTGTATAATAATGCCAAAAATTAATAATAATAATAATAATAATAATAATAATAATAATAATAATAACGTCCCTATCCGCCTTGTTCACAACCACATGTTCATAGTCGTAGACGTGGTATCAACAGACGTCTGGAGACGATACGTTCGAGTAGATGGAAAGATTTTTCTGATTGGCTTCTTGGCCATCCCTGGCTGGTGTCGTCAGCAAGGTTGCTTATCTTCTGTTTACTTGGCCATGCATGTATCCGGTCTATTGGTAGCGCAAATCTCTGCCTGCACTCGCTTCAAGATAGCTGGGACACAATTCTCGAACAAATGGCTGAGTTTCCTGTTTCCCGAGCGTATTTCGTCGGCCGATGAACCTTGGACTGTTCATCCATGGCGAGCTGCTAACACTATATCGAGAATAATGCTTCCTATACACGGAGGTAAATCGTAGGCCTACGTAGTAGAACAAAATCGAGCTTGTCAGAATTGAGTTAAACGCCGCCTAAAAGGGGTTAACCACGGTTGCAAAAGTGCCATCTTTTAACGTTAAGCTTCTTAACCGCTATTTACGATATAGCGGATACCTTTAGTAAAACATACAGGCCGTAGGCTATTTAAGGCTATACGTGTATATCGACTGCCTATCGAAATTGAGCTGGTACACAGCGTCTATTGGCTTAGCTCAACTTCCAGACTCAGATCGTCTGCTATCGAGGTTCGATCCTTTAGCCAAGCTTTGCTTCGTGTAATGTAGCGCTTGAGTAGCGTTTCGAACACCTCATAAGGAGTTCTCAAGCCTCGGAACGCCACGTGCTCTCCCTTTAACACATTGAACATTGCTATCGTCGGATGTTGCTTGAATGCACTGAAGCGCTTACCGCTTCGACAACGCATGCCCAATATTGATCCCTATAGACAATGAAACCGTCGCAACCCTTAAGTATTTACTTATGACGTCACTAACCCTAATAACCCAGTGCGCAAGGCGATTGCAAGTGTTTGCGACAAACTATGATATATCTACAAAATTATATATATATATAAATATATCATATATAAAAATATCATAGTTGTTATGTTTCACGTTGAAGTTTTCACGTCCAGAACCGTAGCATTTTGCCAAGACGTTTCCGCCCCCCCTTTCCATTAGAAAAAAATATTCTCTTGCTGAGTTCTACCAAACCTCAAAATATGTACCTAACTTTCTCATACACCCAATGTAAGTATGCATGCCTTCGCTTTCGATATGACTGTCGAAAAAGCTTAGTTACTTGGCAACTACGTAACGCAGCACCATCACTTTGGTACGAATGTAGTGGGCATTAAATCTGCTATTGCCTGAGAGTAGTCTTTTGGACGTGCATTTTTGGTCGTAATGGAAAAAATTACGATGTTGCACAAAAAAGCGTTAACGTAACATTTTGACTTTTTATGACTTTCCTTAATCTGGCTATTCGCTTTTTGCTACGCAAGCTAGTAATGTATACTTTATTGCGCAGAATTTTCCGCCAAACACGCCGGTATGATCGGTTCCTTTAAGCGCTGACTGGTTCTCCCGCAAACGTAGATTTTGCACAACTATGTAGGAGAAAAAGACAGAATAACTGCTTTTATAAATTTCATCCTCACTCCTAAACAAAACGTTTTCCCAGCTTCCACCCATTGGCAAAAAAGATTTTCTCACCGAGTTTGACCATACCCTAGCGTTGTGGACACACAAATAGGAACACCCTGTATATATATAAATATATATATATATATATATATATATATATATATATATATATATATATATATATGTATATATATATATATATATATATATATATTGACTTCGAGCCGTACAAAACGTGCCTGCGCCTGTCCAGAGCGAACCACACTTGACGCTTAAAGAGCAGAACATAGGCGTAAAGTAATCGTCGTCGCATTTCCCGTTGAAAACAATACCACGAGCCACGAAGAATGTCCTTGCGTCTGTTGAAAGCAGGCGTACGAATAAACGGAAAAAGAGCCAGAAGGAGACGAAAAAAAAACTTGGAAAGTAGCAGAGGAATGAGAATCGCAAGGCACGAGATGAGCCGAAGTCGCTCGTGTTCCGCTTCGAGGTCGCGCATGTCGCCGTCTATGCATAGCGCATGGCGAAGGTGACACGGACTCGGGAGGATGGAGTTGTGAGTGTAGGAGGCTCTTGGAGGTGGTGGTTGCGTGCTATAGTGCGCAGCCGTCCGTCAGTCTGGCACGGCTACTGGATACTCGATTCGTTTGCGGTATACTATCTGGAACGAAGCTCTTGCTGCGGTCAGCCGCTGTCGTATCGATGCAAAAATTGCCGACTCGCCGAAGCCGACCACTTATCCACGACTTACACATCCGTGCGAATCATACTAAAACGAAGTCAAGGACAAAGGAATGCGGCCAGGTGGGCTTTCGGGGATAGTAGTATACCAAAGCACAGGCCGTCTAAACTGCAGTAGGTACCATCTGCAGGCTAGACGTGGAAACGTGGAGAAAAACACGCCTTTCACGCCCTACGATGTGTTGTTGCTGTTGTTGTCGTTGCTGTTTCTGTCGTTGTCGTCATTGTTGTTGTCGTTTTTAATATTGCGTTTACAGCGACGACCGCAAAGTCCTCGTTGAGTAAGCCACGGTCCTGGTGGACCATGCTGAGCTTCTTCATGCGTAGCTCGTACGTTTCTGTACGAATACGATTGCGCCTGGGCGGATTTATGACATGGCTAAACTTCAGTTTTTCTCTGCAAAGCTTCTGCTTTCTCACACTCTTAAAAAAAAGACTCCCATACACAAAGATAAAGTAACAGGAAATTGGTGACGCCACCCGCAATATTCGAGTTAGCTTAAGCGTATATA
Source organism: Dermanyssus gallinae (assembly GCA_003439945.1). Lineage (NCBI taxonomy): Eukaryota > Metazoa > Arthropoda > Arachnida > Mesostigmata > Dermanyssidae > Dermanyssus > Dermanyssus gallinae. Next base: position 287,796 of record QVRM01001450.1, read on the forward strand.
AACACGCGTTATTAGAGCAATTCATCGAAGCGAAAGCTGACTTGAGCAGAACAACCGTGATATGTCACGCAGAGCTTTTCGGCAACGGCAGCTGTGCTAACTTGTGTATAACTATATACCTATAAAGAATGTGCGTTTATATACACATAAACATTAATGCATGTCTGCACATATATATATATATATATATAAATATATATATATATATATATATATATATATATATATATATATATATGTATATATATGAAAGCCTTCGAGCGTGCACATATATAGATACATATACAAATACATACAAAGGCATACGCGAACATACACACGTATTCGTACGTATGCGCATGCATATTACTTGTTTGCCTATACAGCAACGTAATTCCGACTTACTGTTTGTCTTCCTAGCCAGCAACAACTTCACTGTCGTCCAGTGGATGCCGTTGTACTTCGTCGCATAGTGGCTTCGTTGCGTTCACTGTCGGCTTTGGCGGTCCGCTGTGGCAGTCGAGGCAGATTGCACTATGGCACATAACCACGCCCCCACTCACCAATACCACTACCTCAAACATCAGCGACAGTTACGCTGAGCCTGCCTTCTCCCCCCTCGGATGAACAGCGCAGCTGGCTATGTCAGCGATACAACCTGCTGTACAGCTGCTAAACACGTGGGGTACGTCGGCGATTCCACGCTCCGAGCTTCCATTGCCTGACAGCCGTTGCTCACATAAAGGCTGGCTGCTTGCGCTTACAAGGCCACACGAATAAACAAACAGTCGTTGACACAATTGATTTAATTTTACATAAATATGTGTACTTAGTTTCATTCAGAAAGTAGATTAGTGGCATAATGATGATGACGGCGACAAGTAAACAAACACATCGTGTATGTCTAATGTCACAGCTATCAAAAAAATTGAACCCCAAACATTCTTGTGTGATGTTTACGCTGTGCAGTACTCTGGTAACTTCAGAGTAAGCTGTAAATAATAATAATAATAATAACAAAAAGTAGCGGTGTTGGCTTAGGCGGCTAACCTATCGCTCGAAATAGGGCGTTGCCATGACAACCATGATTAACAGACAATTGCAAGTTCGAACCCCGGCCTTGGTGTATTGGTTGGACGTGTCATTGCAGCTACATTCCTCTGCTGGAGAAAGCCTGAAAGATAAATCAGTAATGAGAACGCGGTTACGATAGACGCATTTAGACTTTATCGTGCCACAGGTAACCTAACCCATTACAAGCGTCTAAAATGTGGTTGGTTAAACGTTAAAAAAGTAATAGATGTAGGATATCACAGTGCTAGCGCCGGCTAAAATATAGGTGAGTGGGCAAGAAAGCCCAGGTCAAAGTACGGTTTGCTCTGCGGGGGTTAGTAGGTAGTCTGTTAGGACTATTTTAAAAACTTTGTTAGACTTTCATAGTATTATTTTGTATAACCCAAGACCGTGGCGGTTTGTTCTATTCACTGCATCACATTAAATGTGCATAATCATGGACTCAGTGGAAAATGTACAAGCCTTGAACTCAGTGAAAAATGTGTGTCTTGTTGGGTTCTTTGAGCCTGGAAGCAATCTAAAAACAGTATATGTGGTTTTTGCTAAGCAAATTCTGATGAGCTTTGGAGATGGGCACTTTTCCAACATCTCAAAACTGGTCACAGGCAATAAGACTTAAACACATTTTCATGCTCTTACGCTTTCAGAAATAAGGATGAGAAGTGCCAGCGGCACCGATCGGAACGCAGTAGCTGTTGTTTTTATTCCTGTGGTGAGATTTGACATGATTGAAGTTGAAGGAGGCTGTATGGTGACCGTCGATTGATCCGTAACCAAAGGCGAGTTGGCACCTCTAGAAAGATGGTTGTGATTTTTCCACCACGAAAGCGTCTTTGCTCTTACGGTTACCACTAGACGCAGGACCTCCTTATGGATGTGGGGATCAAAGTAGTGTATCTTATGCATTTTGTGTTACCTCTAATATACACTCCATTATCGGTGTGGAAAACGGGTTGTAACTCTCTGTAGAGATTATTAGTTTCGTTGAGAATGAACTAAACACGTCAAGAAGCGACAACGAGGTCTGCCTTGATGATTGGATCCCACGCCTGGATACACGGGCGTATGCCTTTTGCAGTATCGTAACTCAATGTAGTTAAAGTGGCTATCAAAGATGCCCACCGGGGGTAGAGAAGGCGTCCCTTGAAACAAATTGGAAGTTTTTTAGCACAGTAAATGTTTATAAGTAGAATTATAAAAACTGTTATAACTATGATGGTAAGAATGACAGTAGTGTTGTAGTGGGACGTCGTGTTACGTTAAGTTAAAGATTCCGCACTCATTTTTTCTCAGGCCTTGCCTAATGAGCCCATCATAAAGCGAGTTTCCCAAATTATGATATTTTAGACGTATCAGTCAGAACGGCCCAATTAAATTGGGGCCAGCCTTTTCTAACTGCGTCTCCCTACGCCGAGTTGTTTACCGGTGCGGCTCCACGGTCTATCTGGTTTACCTTGGTAATTGGTCCAGTATTAACAAGCATTTAGCTTTTACTTCGAAAGCCAGGCCTGCTCTTCTGTCGCAACTCCGTTATTCGATTTACCAATACAAGTGTATTTGTGTAGATTGTATACATTTTTAAGAGACCATCCATTATAAACGGAACATTTATGATTTACATATAACTTATTAATATACACACGTTTACTATGAGGCCATTCTGCGAGAAATATTCATCAAGTGTGCAAGACGCAGCCTGCAGATAAGCTATTACTAGATCATCCGTGTAGAGCAGAAGCATGACTGTTGAGTGTGATGCGTGGCCCGTCACCTTGCGGATACCCAGTCGTCTGATCAAACGTGATATGCTCGCCATCACACCATCATCGAGAATAATTGGTTACCCCTCAGAAATATGCTGAGTAAAGTAATAATTCGTGGTCCAACTAGACCCGGTTATTATAGAATAATAATAATAAAGAGACCTGACGGGTTGACCTTAACTCCGTTCGAGAGCGGATGCATGCTGGTTTGGGACGCGACAGTTACTGACTCATTAGCCCCTTCAATGGTCAGTGCTGGCGCGGCCCGGGCTAGTCATGCTTCGGCTCTCGCCGAGGCAAACAAGGTTAGAAAGTACCAGAACATCGGGTACCCGTACAAGTTTTATCCCTTTGCCTTCGAGACCCTTGGCGGGCCCGGTCCATCCACTCGAAGTTTGCTACAAAAGGTCGGGAAACGCCTGATTCTAGCCAGCGGAGACAAACGAGCGGGTGATTTTCTCAGACAGCGCCTGTCGCTGGATGTGCAACGGGGCAATGCGGCCTCGGTTCGGGGCACTCTCCAGAAATGGCTGGTCCCTACACTGGACCCCCCGTAACGGTGCACACGTTCGCAGGGACTCAAATGTCATGTTCCCACCTTGAATAATTGATTACATTGAATAAATTGTTTGTATTGTATAATAATAATAATAATAATAATAATAATAATAATAATAATAATAATAATAATAATAATAATAATAATAATAATAATAATAATAATAATAATAATAATAATAATAATAATAATAATAATAATAATATATTTTTAAGATTAGTGTTACTCACATAAGCTCACGCGTGGTTTTGGTGATAGTTCTTTTACAAAAAGCCATATATATTGTTTTACTTAGATTTAGTACAAGCCCGTTTCAGAACATCCAATTGCAAGAATTTGTCACACATTTCGATGCGGTTTTGCGTAGTGAAGAAATACTTTTTTCCCTTAAAAGCAAACCTGTGTCATCACCAAAAGATATCTGTATTGGTTTGAGTCTGTTCCTAGGTAATTGCTCTTTAAAATAATCAACAGCGGAATACAGTTTCTGCTAATTTATTAGTGGACAATAAGAGTTAGAGTGGCTAGCATTAGAATATGTATCTGCTTTATAAATTGGATGTAACAGGTATTGCTTGAGATTGTCAGGATATTGTGATATTTTAATTATTTTTGTTATAAGTAAGTGGAATATATCAGAAAATATAAGGCTATTTGTTCAAACATTTTGATGGGATTCCTGTCCAGTTCAGCAGCCCTTCGGCCATTTGGACCTTTAATTACTTGAGATAGTTCGCGCATTTCTGGTACATTAAAACCCTCGAACAAAACATTGGATTGCGTTAGTAGTTCATTTTCTGGATCAATTACCTCAATAGATGCTGACACAGTTCTTAGTTTTGCTATCAATGAGACTCCAACCTGCTTCCGTAAATCTCGGGGGCAGTTTTTCGTTTATCAAAATGAAATCCTTAGTCTCTAAGCTTCTAGTATATATTTATGTTATATCATTATTCTCTAAAACACCCCTGAACAACACTGGAGTTAGTCGTGAGATTTTCATTCCCGGCTGGGAAATGTAAGAAACATAATATCTTCTATGTTAAATGTAACTATATATAGCAACCTAAAATAAACTAATATGAACATTAGATTCAGCTATAATAATAGTCACTCCAGCTAAGTGTTAATGCCTGCGCCTGCCAATGAAATGTCTATAATAATATATCACTTGTATTTAACACAACATATTAGTGGCGGCTGCTGGTGTGCCTTATCTCATCTTCCTCAGATCCTTCTATGTATTAATCCAGAATAGCTGTCCGTTGTCTGTATCTTTTTGCACCGTCAGTTTAATGGTTTTTTTGCTGATGCAACAGAACTTGCAGTTGAGTTCGGCCTTCTTCTGCATGGCCAGGGAGCGCAGGTGCTTAATGACTGTTTGCTGCATTTAATAATGAGGTACGTAGATTTAATACTAAGCCGATTCAACGAATGCGACTAAGTCGTTCAAAAATACGGTCGCTTCCGAAATACCTGCTGACTTTACATAAGTAAACATATGCATTATCTGCATGACTTCGTGGAGTCGTCGCCGGATTGTCGTCTTAATCCCTAGTAGTGTTAGCTCCAGACCTCTGATAGATTCACTCGAAATCGCGTAAATCCATACGAGCGCTATATATATATATATATATATATATATATATATATATATATAATGTAGTCAATCATTCACGGTCGGAACTTGACATCTGCACCATTAGGGGGAGGTCCAGTCTAGGGACCAGCCAGGGAGAGTTCCCCTAAACGAGGCCGCATTACCCCGTTGCACATCCAGCGACGGGCGCTGTCTGAGGAAATCACCCGCTCGCTTATCTCCGCTGGCTAAAATCAGACGCTTTTCTACCTTCTGTAACAAACTGCGAGTGGAGGAACCCGGCCCGCCAAGGGTGTCGAAGGCAAGTAGGTAAAACTCGTACGGGTACCCGATGTTCTGGTATATATATATATCATTCGTCGAAAGTTATTGTTCTTTTAGCTCACGTGCTCCCGGCACGGCTGACGAAAGCGCAACTTTAAATTAAACGGGTTTGCAAGGACTGGGACAAAGTGCGCTTGACCGGTGGGGGAACCCGTAAGTAACCCCGACCAATCGATCCGATAGGGCACTTGCCACTTCTCCTGATGACCCATAGCACAGTTCTATGGAGATGTGGGCCATCAAAGAGTGAAGTTTAAGGAGGGGGGTACGTTTAGTGGGTATGGGTCTCAGGGACGTAACATCCATATGCTGGAGTGGAGTCCCATACAGCTCGAGATGGAAAACCATATTTCCTACTCGTAGCGGTAGTGCGTAACTGCATTTAACTCTCCTCCACAAAAAAGCTCACGTGTTCACAGCATAGTATTTTAGCACTGCGTAGGATGATACCGGATAAGATAAATACCATTGTAACCAGCAGATCGTGAAGACACCAGCCATGGCAATCTAGTGCGTACAACAACAACAATAATAGTAATAATAATAATAAAATGCGCTTGTCTCGTTTTGGCTAATTAGTTATTTATGCTTAAATCCAATTAAAGTCTATATTAATTAAATATCAACATAAATTTAGTTATCTATTTCCCTTTGTCTTTTCTTCAGTAGTTAATGTTGTTGCGTTTCTCGCTTCGTGCGTTCGTAATCTAATCGGCGTGGTCAATTAGTAGAAATGTTTGATTGCGCACAAAAGTCTACTGCCCATGACGACGTAGTGAGGAATAGAGGTTTGTTGGCTTTTTAGATGGACTGTGCGTTTGATAATAACACCAACTATTAGCAAGGAGTACAAGGAAATCACGCTTTATCTTCAGTTTTTAAAAACGGGATAACCATGTGTACTTAGAGAACGTGTTCCCTTGTAGCCTCCCCCACGCTACGTCTGCAAGGTCACCGCCACCACTGGAAGGTCACAACCCGTTGTTGTAACCACTGAGCCATTTTGTCAATAGGTGCAGCGGTGTTTCTGATTTTACTGCGAATTTATGGATAACCGCTAGCAAGGACCGTTCCTGCTCACTTGGCCTTAGCGGCAGCCGCCAATTTTTCCGATATGCTGGCGATAATAACAATAACAAGAAGGAAGGTTTGGGGGTAGGGGTGGGGGTGGGGGTTGGTGGAGTACGCCATCTCTTTTCTTGAGACATTCGTGACCCCATTTCGTTAGTTTTTTCCCTTTTTGTTTGGTCACATCTGATTAAAGTCCACTCCGCCATTCACCTAGTCTATTTTCGAACCCAGGAAAACCAATTCCTACTAAACCACCTTGCTGGGTGCCGATAAGTTGCCTGATGATTGGGCCGCCTGCGTCTCTAACGCTAGCGGCATAGTCAGCCTGTGTGACCGCGTAGTCGTTTGGGACCGCAACGAACAACAACTGGAAACGTTCGTTCTGGGCTTTCGCAGTCAACAGTTTGCGATGTCCGAGTTCCCCAAAAGTCCCAGGTTCCATCAAAACACGAGTAAGCTGAGCCAGAAGCTTGATTCAGTCGCCCCCACTAAGATACGAGGCGGACAAAGAAAATCTGTGTAAGTACAAGTTCGGTGCGCGCCGACAGGCAGACATTTTTCTATCGTGGTCTAGAGTCTCTTGCAGCGAGTTTGCAGTACCCGCGCGACACCTTCACAAGGCAACGGCGAGCCGATCAGTGCCACTTCGGTTTTCGTGGCCACCTTGCATTTAGCAGGAACTTACGGCGGTTGGTTTCAATTGATTCAATTTCAGAATTGATTACAACTTGACATGCCTACGTGTGCACGAGAAAGCAACGCCGCATCGTCAAGACAAGAATAGGTAACGACAAACAGAAGAGGAGACCACAGGAATTAAACCCGCAGGCAAATATTTGTACTAAAATAGATATCGGTTAAGTATACGTATTCTGCTCACATGAAGCCCTACATACTCGTACATTTGTCTTTGGCAATCCGCAGAAAATTCCTGGAACTTGCATAGGGTGTTTTACTCCACTCATCTTATAGTTCTAGTCAAATATGTCGTTCACCTCATCATTCTCCCTGGAAACTGCCTGCGCTCTCGAAAAAGACTCTGTCTGCCTTCCTTTTTGGAGAAGACGCATTTTTCATTGCAGGTTATCAAACGATCTAACAACGAAGCTGGGTGGCGGCGATTGAAAGAGAAGTGCAAACGCGCTTGCACTCCACTTGGTTGGCATTACTCAGCATACCAAATCATTTATTTTATCTTCACAATATATATATATATATTTTTAACGCTCTGATAATTACATTTTAGACGCTCGTAATGGGCTAAGTTGCCTGTGGCACGATATCGTCTAAATGCATCTATCGTCATTGCGTTCTCGTGCTGAAATTATATAAGCTTTCTCCAGCAGAGGTATGTAGCAGCAGGGCAATGACAACCACGTCCAACAACTTTAACCAGCACGGCCGGGGCTCAAACTAGCGATGTTTTGCTAACCGTGGTTGCCATGGCAGCGGCCCGTTTCGAACGGTGCGTTATCCGCCTAAGCCGCCGCCGCTACAAGCTATATATATATATATATATATATATATATATATATATATATATATATATATATATATATATATATATAGAAAGTATTTATATATATAGAAAGTATTCTGATAATTTATTAATCATTTACAATACGTTTGCACACTCGGCAGTGATTGCCTTATATATATATATATATATATATCGTATATTAGTATATAAACTAACGCTTAAATATTGACAATTCGTTAAAATGTTAAATGGTACAAGAGTATGACCGAGCATAGAATATATAAGTCGTTCTGTAGTTCTGATCGTTGGTAGCTATTTTTGATGTGCCAATTTCGTGAAAATTATACATCGGCATTTACCACCATACAAATAAAATGAAGGCACAGTCCTTATCCGTCACGATTCTGCTGTGCAATAAAACACGAGGTCCGCATATGTCTAGACGATAGAGCTCACAGTGGCAGGTCATCACGTGCCTCGTAAAGTGAAGGCGACCCTTCAAGTCACTTGTCATGGTGAGTGACAAGGCAAACTTTGCTGGCACATCGTTAAGCTTTTGCTAAGAGTTCTGCCTAGAGAATATTAATGTGGCTGTCATATGAAACGTTAGCCAGAGATATCGATCAGTGATGAAGTAACGCGCATAAGGTCTACTAATTTGTGTTCTTTGATAGGCACAAGACGTTTTTTTCTTAAACGCTGACTTCGCCCTATCTAATTATTCCAACTGGTGTGCCGGCAAATGCTCCTTTTTATTTTTTTCCGCAGTCACCATTGCAAGGCTTCTTTGTTGGATCATCTGGTAATCTGCGATTAAAAATGGGTCTTTCACAAGATTGTAAGCTTGCAAGGAACCACACAGTCAACACAGATATTTACTGCCAATAATTCTAACACGTAATAAGAAAAATCTTCAAAACGCACAATCCTGTGTGAGTTGTAGCAGTCTTTACAAAAAAGTGTACGAGCTGGACTGGGAACTTACTGAGCATCCCTCAACCATACTCTCCTGACCTTACACCTTTAGACTACCACTTACTCCGGTCTCTCAAATACACTATTAAACAATAAAAAATACGTTTTTCGAGAGTTCCCAAAATGAGTTATGCCACTATTTTGAATCCAAGAAACGACAATTTTACAAAAGAATGATAGAAAAGCAATAATAGAAAAAAAGGCCATTGACAAGATGTATAACTGAAAGAAAGCAAGACTATATTGATGATTAAGTAAACCTGCGTTTGCTTGTAATTTGGTATTTTCGCCTTAGGAAAAATATACGAGTTTGCATCAACCCAACATGTACTGATGGTTTTTATTTGGTATGGGCCTAATCTATGGGTCAGATGACTACGTATATTTAAACATTTCGAGCTTTATGCTATACACACTACCCGGAGTCGCACTAATTGCATATGTATAGTGCAGACATGAGTGAATTTGTATGTATTAGCATAATAATAGTGGGGAAGGGGGGATTATGGTTAATCTCTATTATTGAGTCATAAGTGCTTCCCGTTTTTTTTTCTTTTTTTTTGCCATATTATGGTCCACTCTGGTATTCAACTTATCGAAATTGAAGACCATTAAACTCAATTTAAAAGTGGGTAGTTTAGAATCCACGATCTCCCGAATGTTATAACATCTTGGCAGAGCCACTTGTGGCTACCCTCATCAGTCGGCAAAATATTAAAGAAGGAGAGGTAGAACCCGGCGGCATCGCATCGAGGGCTCGAGGCAGTTCTGTTGGCTGTGGCCAGGCACAGACAGGCCAAAGAGAATAACAAATCATGATATTGATTCAAAAGCCAAGAGATGCCACACAAGCGACAACAACAATGACGACGACGGTGACGACAAAAACAACAACAATGACGACGACAACAACAATAATAATAATAAAACCGACAAGCGCCGGTAGGAGAAGATGTGAATCGGCGACAAAACAGTTTAACACCCCCTCTTAACGACAGCGACAAAACGACAACAACTACAACCGTCTCACAAACAGGCCGATCCATACTCAACACGGCGAGTAACGGTGGAAGTAGAAAAATGTATTAACGGGCGGACATAAATAAAAGACATGCATAGGTGACACTTTTAGTGTTGAACGAAAGGCGCTTTAGAATTTTCTGGAATTATATTTGACGGAGTTTTAATAGAACAGCGCCGAGATTAGCTATAGTTAGATGCGCCTGATTACCACTTGCTGGGCTTAGCATTACTACCTAAGAGACAGCTTCGTGGGTCGTTATTTCAGTCGCCGTATTTCACCGTGGTCAACTTGGCATCGGGGTGCGACCCCGAGAGAATACGTTTTATTTCCACGACTATTGAGTATCGTATTTGAATGGGAAATGGCGGGATGGGGAATTGGCTATATTTGTCGTGAAAGGACTCGTTTAGAAAGTCAAGCAGTGAAACCCGCAGAACTCTCTACGAGACGGAGATGGTGGGACAATACGCAATGTCGTCACACCCTTTTCTTAACGCATACGTAAAATGGCTATGAACGTAAGCGTTGTACACTGCGAAGAGACAGGCTTGTGGAAGAACTGGAATTGGCGCAATGCCAATAAGAATATAATTTATTTACTGAGCCAACTGAAAGCGTTTTGTATAAGATCTTTACCTGATGAGAGGGCTGGGGAAGCTCACCTTATCCGGAGCGTGGCACCCGACCGCCAGAGGCACTTATATTAGTAGAGTCGGATATACACCTCTTTCTAATCGCATATATATATATATATATATATATATATATATATATATATATATATATATATATATAATTAAATTTACTCATATAACTTTGCTATGTTAGCACTTTGGAGTGGACAATTGTCTCCGCGCGAAATATGAATGACACTTTGCTTAGTAACAGGAAAATGTCTACGTACCGGGTTGGAACTCGCTTGCTCCAGGTTGTCTTTAAAGGCAAAGACGACCCGCAAAGGCGACTCTGTCCATGTACTTAGCGAAGCATTGCAAAGAAAGGCTATATATAAAATATAATATCAAGTCTCTTCGGGCACCGACTTAGCTTCTATCTCAAGGTTTATGAGTCTTGCGAATTTCCTTTCACATTTTCAGCAAGCAAATAGCAGCAGCAATGTTGCCGGAAAATCTTCTTAATCCCGGCGCAACAGAAACTCTTAGTATGGACAGCCCTAATAATGTCGCCTTGATGGCGATATCATATGATATCACACTAGTTTAGAAATACCTGTTCGCTCAGCAGCTCATCGCTCTCAATATGATGGAAGCCACGTCCCTTAAGAGAGCTCTCTGGGCCTGCCTAGAATGCCCAAAATAGGTTATCCTACAACTTAGCAGTAAAGTATATAACGTCTAAATTATATGCCGTCGCTGCTAGAGTTCCGTAGTTGTATTGAGCAGAAGGCGAAACAAGTGCATTCTGCGGCACGTCGGCAATGGACAATGCATGGGTGGTATCGCTTTTCGAGCAACGCCGCGTTCTCGCTCGCCTCTCCATCTACAGGTTCCACTACAAACTATTCCATCGGATTGGATTCCATACCTCGTGGGATATATGTTGCTGTACATTTTGAGGCCTCATTTGCACCAAATAGCATCATGAGACATGTTGATCAGCACCAGCTATTTGGGCGTTGGATCGATGATATTCAATGCATTATTAGGTTATAGCAACAGTAACTTCTTTGCCCATCCCATGATGCCAACTATGCTACATTACCTCTTTATACTGCGCAACACTATAGTTGTCTCCACTAATATCGTTGGTTCCCGGTCACCGCATCCAATTTATTTTCTAGGTGCCGAATAAACCTTGCCATTCCACCGCTAATAAACCCAAGTGCCTGACTAGCTACTGGCACGAAATTATAGCTGACTTTGAGGTCTGCATATTTGTGTTTTCTATTTCCACGGAATGTTCCGCTACCCGCCTCGTGTTTACAGAATTATAACCTAGGAGAGGGTTACAGTGCAGGTCACTGCAAATATCCTTGACAGGCATTTGCTAGGTGTCCACAAGAGAATGGTCATGTCTCGTGTTGTTATTAAGTCTAAAGGGCTCTAGTGCTGCAGGTATTCTTGCTTTCCGAATGGCTCATTCTAGAATATCGTTTCACTCTGTAAGCCTTGAAAATCGATCATAACTTTTTGCGTATCTAAGTGGATGCTGGTCGTCAGTGTCAACATTATCTCTGCATGTCCGACTCGAATAGAGTCCATATTGAGGCTTCTATCTTTCAAAATCAAGCCTAACCCTGACCCTGCACTCCGCCTCTTTTTATTTAACGGATTATCTTTATATGTGACTGTACGCCAGTGATTCCAGCAAACTGCAGAACTTGTTTAAAAAAGTTTCATAACAGACTGGTGCTGACTCTGGGTCGCTCTTCTTAGTTCATCAACGGGACTGTTGAAACCTGTTTTCGAAGTAGGTAGGCGCCATCGAGAGAGAACAGTGAGGGCTTTCTGTAACTTTGATCGACTATTATTAACAAATCTGGAAGTTTCTGCTCTACAATCCGCACACGGTAGTTTCAGCGAATCGCACTGAATGCGTTACGAAAGTCCAATTTCATCCCATCACGCGCATTGGTCCATTCGCCTCAACGAATGCTCGAGCTGCGTGGAGTACCGCCTCCACCCCATCGTGCGCTGCTATAGGGACGTGCTTGTGGCCTTACAGTGGCTACTTGGCTTTTTTTTTGTCAACGCCAAGGCTACCTTTGCCACCAGTCGTATGGAGATTTGCTCCATAGAAAATCGAGAGGCAGAAGGGTGGTAGTATGCCATTCAATGCGTTCTCCAACAGAACTCTGAGTTCTTCTAACAACCTTATTGAATGCGGAATCGACCGTCTACTTCCGGTTCTCAAGCTATGTGTGCGAATGACCACACAGCATCCAATATCATTCGAAGAGTTCTGCCTATCTTGCATAGGAATTAGCAAACGTACTGCGAATCGTACACTGCGCTCTCTGTGGCTCATCGTGCTCGTGTTCCTTCGTTTGTCGTGGTCGGGTCTGCCGGCAGGCGTATAGGCGTATGTTGTTAAGGATGTTTCTTAGGGCAAATTTCTAAGCTGCTGCTTCTATGCACATTTGCAAGGCTACTTTTTGATTACTCAGAATATTGTTGAGTTATTAACAATTTTGTCTCACAAGGATTGGCACCATGTGGGCTTGGACATGAGTTGTAACCCTTGACGCGATATCCTCGCTCTATTGAAATCGGCAAGTGCTGTTGTGAACGCTACGACGCATAGCTCTCTAACTTCTCTATTTTTATATTGCTTGTACTAGCATACGGTGTCTACGCACTTGGGCTGGACGTATGAGGAGTTGCGTTTGTCTACGGCGTAAAATCGGGTGAAAGGGTCCGACATAAGCGACTGGTCGATTTGTCGATTCCTGACTCGGACTTACCTTAGACTACTTGTGTTTATATTGAACAATGTCGAAGCAGATGTAGATTGGTGCATACGTGTTCTGTAGGCTCACAGACATTGCGGTGTTGATGTTCGTCATCCGCATTAGTCGCATGGCTACGCAGGCTATACAAAATATTGACCTGGCTGTTACTCTTGATTAGTTAAGTCTATGCGGTATGGGCTGAGTGGTCATTGTGGTGACGCTTTGGGCGTAACTTTAAGTGCGGACAGAGAGGAAGGGCTTAAACTTCCGAACTTTCAGAAAAGCTTTTCCCGGCTTTGTCTCTAAAACGCTTCGAAGCTCAAACACTATGGGGTTCTTTTGGAGCCATTTTAATATTCAAGGCCTACACAGTCAAGAGGTTTAAAAGAGTCTGTTTAGCGTTTCATTTTGTTTGGAATCTTTCAGTGAATTGTATCTATTATGTGCTGGTTTACGCTTTGGCCCAACTGGAAATTTACGATGAGGCTAGAATTGGTAATTTACGATGGTGCAGGAAGTGCCGAGCCTCGAGAGCGTCACTGCAACAACAACAACAATAACAACAGCAGCCACAACAACAACAACACAACAACAGCAGCCACAACAACAACAACAGCAACTGCTGAAACTGGCGGCCAGTACCGCGTCCACACCGTTGCACAGCGCAACTGCCCGCTTCCTGTTTCTGCATCACGTACGTCCTCACACAAAAAGGTCGACTTCCCGACCATCGTTTCTCTTGATCGCGGCTGGGGCTTCAGCACCTCGTTTGCGCCGTTATAAAATATCTTTGTTATTGTTGTTGCTGCTGCTGCTGTTGCTGATATTGTTGTTGTTGTTGTTGTTGTTTCTGACTTCCCTGCAGAACCACAGCAATGAGCTGACAAAGCTCTCTGGAGAGTCAGTCGGTTGCAGGTTTGCCAGCATAGCAGCTCAACCTCAACCGGCCCACAGTGGCTGCTGCTACTGCTGCTACCGAAGCAACGTCGCTGCGGCAGCGACCTTCGCATGTCATTCGCACCCCCGCACCCCCTCCCAACGTACGATGGTAGGCGGTGATGGTGATGATAATGATGATGATGATGGTGGTGGTGGTGGTTGTCGCTTGGGGGATGGCGTTGGTGGCTGATGGTGTGATGATTCTGTGCTACGCGTTCCACCATTGCTGTTGCGGCTGCCGCTGCTTCTCCTGCCATAGCGGGCATTGGAGAAACATCGGAGAGAAATGAAGCGCAAAAGGGCACAAGAGACTCAGAAAGAGAGCAAGAGAGATCAAGAAATATATATATATATATATATATATATATATATATATATATATATATATATCAAGAGAAGGAGAGAGAGAGAGAGAGCAAAAGGGGTAGCATCGTGGAGGACACACCGTAGGGACGTCGCGCATCCGTCCATTCGCCCCACGCGCTTGCTGGCTGGCTGCCGGGCTGGCTGCCGGGCTGGCTGCCGGGCTGGCTGTCTGCTTGTTCAAACCAGTTATACGTGCCAGTCACGTGCGACTTCATTGTATGTCGTTGTTCGTTATTTTCACAATTCATCCTTCCGGTCTCCCTCATCGCTGCCGCCGCGACTGCGCCCGCCACTGCCACCGCTGCTTGCACTGCTACAACAATCGCTACGATTACAGCTACACATTTGAGTACCACGTTTACTATTATTAGTAATACAACTGCTACTGGCGACTACTACTACAACTACAACTACTATTACTATCACTAGTATTACAACAACTGCTGGAGGGAGGGAGGGAGGGAGGAAGGTAGGCGCCACATCCCCCCCCCCAGCAGTAGTGGTAGGGTACGTTGCATTAGTAGTACAACTCCCTCAGCATTACTGCTGGAGAGAGAGAGAGAGGGAGGTGACTGCTTCGGCAGACTTCTGGAGGTGTCGCCGTGGCACCAACAACAGCAGCAGCAACAGCTGAGCAAAGTGGCTTGGTGGAAAAGCCATCGACTTGCATTCGGAAGGTCGAGGGTTCAAGACCTGCAGGACCGACCACCTTTGAATTGGTTGCTATGGTTTACAATTTAGATATGAACGTTGTGTGTGTGTGACTACATGATCGGACAAATGATCGGACATGACGGGGAGCATAGATGTATCAATAAAATACAAAGTGCATTTCTATCCACCCCATCATTAAAACAAAATTGAACAACAACTGCACCATCTGTTGCAGCGACAAAACCACCAGCAGCAGCAGCAGTGAAAGTCTGGACGTTTGACGCCGAGCTAGCTTCAAATTGAAATTTGTACCCTTTCGAAGCCGTTCGGTCTCGTCCCTAGACTGCCTTTTAGTTATCATGGCACGCCAGACAGCAGCAACAGAGGAACAGAGGCAAACGAGGGTTCGGGGACGTGTGGTTTCATCAAGTCTTCTAAAGTTTGATTTTCACGGCAGAGCGGGTCTGCTCTCCCTCTTTGTCCCACCGGACTATCGCTGGACAAATGTCGCTGATTCTCAAAGACCACCACCGACGCTGTTCACCGGACTCTTGCTCTAAAATATTTGGATTAAATTTTATATATATATATATTTATATATATAAATAAAATTTAATCCAAATATTTTAGAGCAAGAGTCCGTTGAACATATATATATATATATATATATATATATATATATATATATATATATATATATATATATATTTATATATATATATATATTTATATATATATATATATTTATATATATATATTGCTCATATTGATCATATCACACCCAAATGTTACGCAGTTATATCGGCTTTGCGACGTTTGCGCCGTATAGGGATTCCGTTGGATGGTCTGATTTTGATCTACAAAACGCTGTTTGTGCCGTACGGCATTCTCTTGTGGGGAGGTGGATACGATCACGTTCTGCATCGGGCTCAGGTAATACAAAACAATGCTCTGAGGGCTATATTTGGGATGAGACGTAGCCAATCTGTTAGAAATATATATTGTGACTATAAGATTCTATCCATCTATTCGCTGTATCGTCTTCAAGTAGCTACTCTTGGCTTCAAGATCAGTCGTAGTTTAGTACCTATTGAGGTTGCCTCTAGTCCCTCGGCGGCGGAAAACCTCGCGACGGGCCACCACTTTTGTGATACCTCGCGTGCAGAAAAGATCTAGCATCCAATCTCTTGTGTAAAGACTGCCCGTCGTGTGGGAGAGCATCCCGCAGGAAATTCGTTACTCGAAGTCCCTGACGTGTTTCACCCGAGACGTCAAAAGATGGCTTTTAAATCGAAACACATGACCGAAAAGGGGGATTTACTTAGAGCAATGGTCTAAATTTTGCAGTTTTTGTTTTCATTTCGAGTTATATTGTCAATCAGCTGCTCAGTGTGCTCCTTTACTTTGTGTGTCAGTATCGCCAATCATATGGTACAGGTGTTAACCTCTATTTTTATTATCTTCTTTTTCTCTTTTTGTCCCCTTATAAACCCTTGTACCACTTTTCATAACGAGAACTTAAGCATGTGAATGTATGCAGTTCCGTAAATAAACCATGTTTGAATTGAAATATATATATATATATATATATATATATATATATATACATATATATTATTTCTTTACATTTTCAATTCATAATTTGTATTAAATACTATTTAATATACGAGTATAATAGACCTGCTTAACGTGACGTGCGTATCGACAACCTGATGAGAGGGCTACACCACACACATAGCAATGTCCGTGGTTAATATTTTAATGACGGCTTCTGCTACGTCTTATTGAAACAGCGCCACAGTCATCAATGCACGTCATGTACTGCTTGCGCTAAAACATTTATTTCAGTTTCTTAGTCTTGTCGCGGTTATGCGGATTATACCATTCATGATGCTCCCGATCGGGGATTTAGTCGGCGTGGCCGACCAAGCTTCAAATGTGGCTTCCGTGAGAACAGCCCTCCCTTTCGTGGTCATTTGATTGTTACTGTACTTAGCGTTATCTATTTAAAGGACTTTCTTTAGAGCTTTTCTTCTAAGCAATAACATAAGCTAAACATACCGTTTGACGACTTACCGGCACAGTTTATATTATTCTTTGGGCTGGACCTGCTGAGTTTTGCGTGGGCACACTCAATATTTTTGATAGTAAATGCAATAAAATCGTGCATTTTTCAGATATATTTGTAAATATGGGGTTTACAATTGTACCGAACCGAAGCGGTAATAGGCATGCCAACTGCAAATATTACTCCTTGCAG
This sequence comes from Dermanyssus gallinae, assembly GCA_003439945.1. NCBI lineage: Eukaryota > Metazoa > Arthropoda > Arachnida > Mesostigmata > Dermanyssidae > Dermanyssus > Dermanyssus gallinae. The sequence continues at coordinate 305,276 of QVRM01001450.1, forward strand.
TTCTTGTCGTGAACCTGAAGATCTGAGCCCGCATTTGAATCTGGCGTACATCCCAACTAGCAATATGTAGCACAATCCTAACGCAAAATAGTTTTGCTTTTCACTCCATGTTCTTTATTTAAGAAAAATCAGGATGTTCTTTAGTCTGGAAAAAAAATATGATTAGAACAGTACAACAGAACACACATTTTATAATCCAAAATAGGAATATATAAATGCGAAATGAAGACTCTTCCTGCTCCATGAAGACGACCTGTCCGGATAGTATAGTTGCCATAATAACTGTAGGTAAGCGGCAAACAGGCCATGCAGCTGCTAGCAGTAGAACTTATAGCAGACTACTTCTTGCCTGCGCAGGCTTGAGGAACTTTGCGCAACCTAGCCTTTGTCTTTGCGTTGTGTGGGTTCGCCCGCCGGGTGGAGTCAATCTGGTTAGAATACTTTCTATCCAAAGATGGACCGTCTGATCTCTGGCGCCTGCATCTCAGACAGTGCTCGTCCAAGAAGAGCGCCAACACAGCTACTCAGCTATGTTTCGGGTGAATGAACGTGCCATCTGTGTGTGTTAGTCGACTTTACACAGAGGGAAGTCCATTTCGAAATGAGTTAGAGATCTGGCTTGGATCTCTGGCTTTGAGAACACGACTGAATGTTTACAACTTTCTGGCAGTTTGAAGGTGAGAGTGAAGACAGTTTATAGACAACAGTAGACTTAACCGCCTCATTTTTTAGACGTTTCTGGTCTACGCCCAGGAGTAATTTGGTTCGCCACTGTACGCTACCCTGGCTTGTGTGCACAAAAAGGACAAATGCTAAGACCAGTATCTCGTTACGGAGTTGCGGTTTAGCGTGGCGTTTTTATAGTGGGTCTATTGTTTAAGTCCTGTAAACTGTAACCGTGTCGTGGATGGGCCTCTAGTGAGTCCAACGGATGCACATCTTATTTTAATATTGACTTGACGTCATTAGCAACCTTAAACATTCCTGTCCTTAGGTGTGCGCTAAGAAGGTTCGACTACACAATGCTAGACTTCGACGAAACAATAGCTTAGCTAGCATGGTGGTTAAATGCATCACCGAGTCTAAGGTGCAAAGGTTACACTGCAATACGGTGTTGTTAATAAGCAAAAAGACGAAGTAGCGGAACCTTGCAGAGACATGTTTTGGCATCTTGTCCATTTGGAGGAGCCGAGAAACTCTAGGGTGAATTCACGTGCAGTGAAGCCAGAACCTAAATGAAGTTAAATGACGTCTGTTATTCTGCGAGCATTGCAGCGCCGTCGGATTAGAGTAAGCCTACACTAAACTAGCCTAGAGATTAGAAATAATTGATTGGTAACGGATTAGTTATAATTGATGATAGCTGTTATCATGCTTGCAATTGTCAATCTGAGACCTTGAATTCAGCGGCGGTCAATTTGCATTAACGTTCGCAACGAGTTTGCGTTACACTATATACTAAAGGAACATTTGCTATTCAAAGAATAGTACGCAAACATACAAACGCTCAGATAATGGTAAATATAGCAATGCCTAAACAAGAATTGGTGCATCTAGTCCAGCAAGATACGTCATACTAGATAATCGAAGCTGCTTCAAAAAGGGCGTAGCGCCTGCGTAGACCTGTGCCGAAGTCCCGGCCTGAATTCAACGACTAATACACGTACCACGCAAACACGTTTGAACATTTGCAATCGTTTTTTCAGAACTGAAATATACGAATTGTATAGATGTGTGCATCTTGAGTATATACATCTTGCTGAATTCGCGCCGACAACTCACTGCGTCATTGCTCAGTCTCAACTCACGTCTGTCAACACGTTTAAATAGCTCGCCAAGCAGCGTTCGCTAATAAGTCATCTTGTTCTAGGATTCATCATCGAAGTGGTGTCCTGATAAAGCCGCAGCCTTACTCAAAGGATATTTCCTATATTTCAATCACCAGACAGCACGTGCTTCGAGCAATATATGGCCTTTTAAGTGATGCTGACAGACGTACAGGAAAAATTTGCTTTGCGCCAATTTTGGATGTAGAGATTAGAGCGCGCTTTCAAACGAAGGAGGGGTGCCAGACATCGTCTGCATGCGTCTGTCCACTGGGCAACCTCTAGCTAAAGCTTCAGCGTCGCGTCCCAAGGCTGAGCTCGAGCATTCTTTGGCTATGCACGGCGAAAGAATAGAAATAGCAGAAAATAGATACGAATGTCGGCGCCTGGTCCCTCCAAATCAGCTAGTATTGATTGGATCCTCTGTTAGTAGCCCGTCGACTGGCCGTTCCCCAGTCCATGAATGGATAATCTTCTCTCAGTCAGAGTCTTTTGCTCGGTCTGCCCCTCTCTCTCCCTCCTCTTTCTCTCCCTCCCCCTCTCTCTCCCTATATGCTTCGCTCTCTATTTGGCACTCGATCTGCTTCTCTCTGATACGCATACATACATACATACACACATGCGTCAACGTATATGCTCGCCGTTTCTCGCGTTCTTTCGGCGCGCGATAGTTAAACGTGAAGGGGGCCGCCAATCGTCCCTCGGGTTCCACCTGCATCGACCACCCGCAGCCGGGCGTGTTGTCATTTCCGTCATCTTCTTGGTCGGTGAGCGGCTCGCTCGCGCGCTTAGTCAAGCACGGCGCGATGGAGGCGGCAGTCTGAACTCTCTATGAGAGAAACTCGGCTGACGTTAATGCGAAAAGCATGTTAATTTCTCCTTTTCGCCACACGCACGTGGCGTCCGGCGCTTGGGCACGGTGAACGAGAGAGCCCCCCATCGTTCGCAACGATTTCACGTCGGCGGCAGCGGCGACCGCCTCCGGCGCCAGCTGCAGTGCATATCGTATTGCCGACCACCCCCTCGACTTCCCGTAAGTGACTGCACCAGTGCCTCTACCTCACCCGACTTCGACGACCTTCAGCACTACGCTCGTCGTCATCATCGCGATAATCAGCTGTTCGGCGGCTGACTGGAGAAACTCCGGCCGTACTGTATGTCGTCTGCCGACGAGTTCTTTATGTACATGGCAATCTGGCCGGCAATGGCCAATGCCCTTCTTTTCTCGAATTGTCAGTCGTCATGTCTTTTTTGATGTGAAACTCACGTGAAAGTCGGCGTCGAATGTCGTAGGGGCCGTAGATCTGTTGTAGGCAGGTAGATAGGTAAATCAAGTGGCAAACATCAGCGCTAGACCAAGCTCGACGCTCGACGAAGCAATTGGCGACGACTGGTGGTAGCCCTGGGTCTGCCAAAACGCGTCTAAAACATAATTTATCTCCAAGCGAAGATCCGGTTTAGCCGTAGTTGCTGTCTTGCTCGTTCGTTTTAACGACGAGAAAAAAATATGTAGAAAATAAAACGACATTTTATTCGCGCCACTAAAGCCTGCTAGGGCTGTTTTGCGTGTACGCACAGGTTACGACACGGCGTGCCACTGTCGGTTCCCAACCTAATGATCATTTCAAAGGATTTGCACTTTGGAATTACAAGAACGTCGACCTCTAATTGGCCTTTGGATTTGACGTAAGCCTATCCTAAGAAGACATAAAGGACACTTAATAGGCTATTATCGATAGCAAAACTCAGATGACTGCGCAAAAATTGTCAACTCATGTAGAACTAACAACAATAACAACAACAATAATAATAATAATACACAGAACGGGTGCATTACCATCGGCAATAGCGACGCTGTTTTACCGTTAACGGCGACAACAAAACTTAGCAGTAACAGGCTATTCAATTTTATGTTGGATTAAATACGAATAGTTCATCAAAACTCTGACTTATCAATCATTTCAGTAGTTGCAGGCACAAACAAGTCTAACGTTTAAAGATTCTCTCTCTCTCTATATATGTATATATATATATATATATATATATATATATATATATATATATATATATATATATAGGAAAGCAACATACTACTGTGCTATTATTGTGCCACCAGCGGTGGTCATCAACTATGGATGAAAACAAATGCTTGTGATGCGCCAGGACAAGCCGAGGTCGGCTTTCGAGGAAGAAAGACTTCTTCATGCAGGAGTTTCGGTTGTTTCTCTGTAGCGATGGTGAAGTGGGCTTTGGAAGCACAAACAAATTATCAGAGGAAGATAAATACAAATGTTAAGTCTATTAGCAGCGACACATAGTAAGATTAGTATGTTACCTTCACCAGAGTTTATAATTTCTGTACACAAATGTCTCAAAGGGACAAAAACTTTCATATAGATTGCGATCTTGTTGCAGGTTCTCATTAGCCGCCAAGTTGGTGGGCATACGCACGCATATATATATATATATATATATATATATATATATATAGATAAATAGACGAAAAGCCAGCCTTTACAAACTCAAAGACACTAATGGGTTAGTCCAGTCTTCTTTCACTCATACGGCCATCGGCCTTGTGCCTTACCGTCACATAATTAGCTCGGCTTGTGAATAACGCACGGCGTCCCCTTAATCAGCTATTCAACCCCGTCCCGCGTCTCCATTCTTGGTCATCAGCTTCCCACTGCTGCTGGAAAGTTGCCCAACCACCGCATGGCGCAGAAGACTTCACTGTCTTACTGCTCGCGGACGTGCCGACGAGATCCTCATCGCAAGAAGGCAGGCGATGCTTCCGGATGAAGTTAGTGGCCGTGGCCGGGGCGGGTTGTGGAGGGGCAGCATTGAATGTGTAGAATCGTTCACCACGAGTCGCTGGGCTTCGCTCAAGGTAGCTGAAGGGCTCCGCGCCTATGTATGCCGACAGGCCCAACTTAGCAGCAGCAGCAACGGCGGCGACGGGAACAGCGTCGTGCGGGGGAGCGGGGATATCTGTCGTCGTCAAAGATGATGCTTGAGTTGTCTGTAGTGTGGAGCAAGATTTCCCAATCGTTGGCATCACGTTGCATTTATGGCCGTTTGATCGCGACCACCTGGAACGCGTTACTACACGTCCTGTTTCTTCGTTTCTGTACGCGGGCCCCTGGTCGTACCCTCAAACGAAGCAGTAGTCGTATTAGTAATGGGAGTAGTGGGAAAATATCATAAGGCGAGAGTAGCACAGCGTCTGTGTGAAGGACAGCGAGCAAGAAAGAAAGAGATAGATAGACAGAGAAAGAGAGAAAAAGAAAATACAAACATTAGAGGCAGAGGATGACGATAATGATAATGCTGATGGTGATGATGATGAAAGAACGGTGATGGAAATCGAGACGGTAGCAGAAGCGGATGAGGACCCATGACGGAGGTCCGAAACCCCGACGAACTCTGACAGAAGGGACGTATGACCAAATAGCGGAATGGGCAGAAGAAGACCGAGATAAAGACGACGAAGAAAATGAATGAAACAAAAAAATAAGAAAATAAAAGGATAAGAAGACGCATACTGTGAAAAATGCGAAAAATTTAGCGAAACGTTCAGATAATGTTTCCGTGAAGAATACGGTGATCTGATCTGGACCGCAACTGATTCATACTCGGAGGCTTGTGCCTTCGTCTCACTCTTCGCTAGATGTTGTCCCTAGCAGATCGACGTAGATCGAAAGGCAGGCGATTCAGCCGCAGGGGAGGCGTAGATGAGAGCAAAAAAAGAGAGAGAGAAAAAAGAACGAGGCAGCAGCCGTGAAGCGGTAAATAGACTATGGGTTTCAGATAGAAGGAAGCAAACGGACTGGCCGTAGCAGCAGATAGCAGCCATGCAACTTCTGAAGACGATGAGTACATGAATATGAATGGGGGGGGGGAGGGGGGTGATTATAATTGTGAGGGTACTTCTTACAGTCGTGATGGTCATGATGTCCATGACGGGGAGTCTAACAGGGGTCGGGAGTGGCGATGATCGTGCTGATGATACTGTTGGAGTTGATGACGACAACAAAAGAAACAGAGCAACGAAGCAGCACAGTACGGACAAATATAAACGCCGGCGCAGGCAACGCTGCCTCCCCCTTCGGTGACGTCTTTATTGGGTGTGCGCTCCAGTTTGGCGGACATTCTGGCGGCAGATAGCCCCCGCTTGGCTTCAGTAGTAGTAGTAGTAGTAGCAGCAGCAGCACCAGCAGCTTAACAACGACATAGCAAAAGAAGCCAGCAGCAGCAGCAGCAAGAGCCTGAGTTCATTCGGTGCAGGTCGTGCAAGATGCCGCCGCGGCTCTCGTTAACGCCGCTTAACGTCCGCCATCCCGCTACGGCCGAAACGATGTGGTTGCTTGCAGGCTGGCTGCCGCCACAGCTGCGCGTGGCCCGAAATGGCCGTCGTGTTCATCTCGCAGAGGACCACTGTCACTAACGACCTTTGCCCTGCCACGTTAGCGCTCCTACCATCTTAGCGGCCGGTCGCACCGACCAATGGCATGCAGGCACACTTCGCCATATCTAGCCCAACCCAACCCAGCTTAGCTTAGGCCAGCAGCGAAGGGGGTGACGCGGAGGCGACCGAGGAACTAATTTGTCTGCCGCGATACACTCAGACCAAGTCAAGTTGTAATGATGTAATGCTAAACGCGCGCAAACTTACGCAGTACAGAGAGCCTTGCCAGCTACATTTACCCCCGCCCCCCCCCCCACCCCCCCGCCTGGGCGTCTGCTGCTAGCGGTCTATTCACATAATGCCCACGCAAGGTCGGGTCACCTAAAGCAAGGAGGAGGAGGAGGAAAAGTTGGAAAAATCATAATGAAACTAGTTTGTTGTTGTTTAGCAGGCATTCAGGCATTACAGCAGGCAAGCTCAAATCTGCACGGCTGGCAACTCGTAATGGCGACTGTTGGCGTGTCTGGGCTGCGACCGACTCGCTCCGTGTATAAGACGGAAACGTTTTTGTCCTGCTTCTAGCCTAAAGGTAGACTATACGTTTCGTACTCGTCTTAAAATTACATTTGAATATCGTAATATATATCTGATATAATTTTGTTTACAAAATGTACGCGCACCTCTCTTGTGTAACGACGATCGACATCTAGCTTACGCAAAATGCTCCAACGGTTTTACACTACTGACCCTCTCACGCACGACGACACAATAGCGATCCAGGCCAATGGCTGCGCTGCAAAAAACTTGACGAGAAAAATAAACGCATTTAGCAGAAGGAAATTAGAGAAGGTTTGGAAAATATAGAGATAAATATAAGTCATTAAGTTGTTTGCCCTTAAGCTTGAATTAGCTGAGGCTTTCTCAGCTGGTAGAAGTACTTCTACCGCTAGTAGATGGTAAACCATTACTGAACGAGCTAGAGGGAAACTGCCTATATGTGCGAGAAAAAGCATTCTTACAGGATAGGGTCGATATTTCAAATTAACCAAAACATTGTCATTTATCATATGTACATGTCAGCGAACGACTCTGAAAACTACCAGTTTTTCAAACGATTACCACTAGATGTAAACTGAGAAAGCGCTCATTCATGCGCCTCTTACTTCGCAGAACGCGTGCTTTTAGTGAAGGACCTAGTAAAAACTGTGAGGCTCATGGTTATAGAGATCCAACGCAGGCAGCCCTTTCCCAACGCATAGTTAGTAATCATTCTAATTGACTAAGATTTAAAGTCGGAATTTTGAAGTTTCGAGTAGGAGTTTTAAGAGCGTCACACACAACCTCTTCGTTACCAGTCGTTGACCAGACGAGGCAAGCCTAGATTCCTATTAGTCCAGTTCACCCAGAGCGGATTCTGGTGTCTCGATGTCATTGACAGCCAATCAGCAGTGAAATTAAAATCAAAACTAACAGTCTTGCCCGATACTTGTTTGGGCACTTATGCTTTTTAACTCAATAAGTTGCAACCTAGTGCAAAGAGAATTCAATAATGACAGAGCATATAAAATCAAAATTGAGAACCTTTGCCTGCATGTCCAAGCGTTACCACACGTTACGCTTGTGTGTTGCTACCGTTATGCAAATTATAGTTGGTATGTCTTTAACAGGGGCATTTAACACATGCACATATATCTAAATTAGAGCCCTTAGGCGCACCCCAAGAAGCCTGTTTTTTCAGCAATGTATCCAATGGCGTTATCAATCCCTATGTTCCTATAGGCGATGTAGTTCTACGCGGTTGTTTCTCTTTTATCTATTAAGTTGCTCCTGCTAAAAAAAGTGTCGGGCTGACCCTCAGCCAAGATTTAACGTCCACGGAACTGTTTTTCACATTGCTTTATAGGCGGATCCTCAGAAATACAAACGTGCAACGGTGGGGCTCGAGCCCGCGCACCTATGTGTCTCCTCCGGTTGCGAGGCGCAGACTTAAACCACCACGCCACCGGGCTCGACTACTACTGTATCTGCAGACCTCCATGGAGGCCGAATGGTATGGGCGCATTCGGCTCCACTATGAATGTGTGCCATCATTCTATGCGGCTTGCGTAATAAACCTTGGCCTTTTCCGTCGCTTGTTACCCGCTTGTCCGCTTGTAGAGTTTGCACGCACGTGTATCATCATATCGTCACCTTCAGATTGACAAATCGGGAGTTTTCTGCAGCCCTTTTTTGTCGTTCCCATTGAGTAACACGCGTCACTGAACGTCAAAACAAGACGGACCTTCGCAAATGTGTGATTGCCAACCGTTTAACCGACCGATCAACAATTTATGTCGACATGGATGACGTGGAACCCTCGGCTGCGTTAGTGCCTATGGCGGGCGGATAGCGCTAAATTCGGATCTCTTGTTGTTGTGGTGGGTCAACAGCGCTCTCCGACCGAGAATGAAAGCCGGCCACTGGCAAGGAACGCTCGCCACCCGCCTGAGGTGAAATTATTCGAGGAGAATGATGATGACTTCGAGCACGAAGACGACGACGACAACAATAACAGCAACAACGACGGCAGTCGCTGCCGACGAGAATTGCAGGAACGTTTGTGCAATCCTGACCGAGTGGTAGGTTACATGCCAGCTAATGCCAGCCACACTGCACTAGTGTCAGATCGCCCGCGGGCTAGAGTGCGTGGGCGCTAGAGCAGCCAACCACACGAGAGAAAAGGCTTCGGCGTGGACATTAGCCACAAGCCGCGTTCTCGGCTCCCTCTCGGCTAATTTGGGCGGAGCTTTGTTGGCCAAGGTTGAAGCAGAATGTGATAGTGCGTTTTTCGGTACACGGTTACCACCACAACCTATGCAGTGCAGAAGGCTTCCACGACCCCGATGTTGACAGCAGATATAGATATTGTCGTACCGAATGCTCTAGATATCACGGTCTTGCTTGTAGGAACATTAGGTCTCTAAATCAGTTGGCCCGTTTAATGTCATTATACAGGTAACTTTGTATATTGTATATGTCTATATTCTATATTTTATACAATCCTTGTAACTGCATTTTGAGCGCCTGACGCCGAGCCAAATCTTTGTACTTAGGTATTATTGACACTAAATGTGTGAATAAATGAAATGTGTGTAAGGTTAAAGCAGAATGATTGAGCTCAAGTGTCAGAAGAAATTCTTGCACTGCCACACTTGCCAAGCGCGCGCCAGATCATAAGACCCACCAACGAGAGGCGGCCACCTTGACGAAACGAGGTTGTGGTTTATGTTTTAAGCAAATAACATGACGTCGCTAAAAGACTATGGTCATCGGGAAAACGTGACACACATTGACGAGGCATACGATCCAAGACCGCTTGTGTTAGCTAGAGCAATCGTAACCGTGAATGCATGTATATGGTCCAAGAACAAAGCAGATGCGGGCGATAGCATTTTCTGCAAAGTGTTGCGAATGTGTAATTATGGAAATTTTAAGCTTAAGAATGATTTTAAATAAATTTGCCGTCCGGAGAAAACGAACCCACTAAAAAATTCTCACTAAAACAAAGCACTACGGTGGACGCGCTCCAACGGATCATACGGTGTTGTTCTCAGGAGGCAATCGTATTATAGCTTTATTAATCAATGATTGGTTTACAATGTTGTGCGTACGGAAAAGTATACATTTACATGTATGTACATTCATCACGATTCCAAAAGTGGAATCAACGGAAGTGCTCTATGGCACGTTCGGAGGTGATACAAGTCACACTGTCCCCCGCAGAGTTTGCAGAAGCAAAACGAAAAAATTTTATGTAACTTCTCTCGAATACAGATCTTCATGTGAAAGCCATGTACCGCAAATCTTGCGATTAGGTGCTTATTTTCATAACTGCAGCGTTTCGACGATCTACACGTTATTGCCTGGGTTTCAAAAAAAAGCGGTGGAAGTTTGCCATCTTATTCTTCCATTCAGACATGTAGTTGTTAAAAGCTGCCGTTTTTGGTAAACCGCCTATTTTGTGTCAATTCTTAACAAATAGCGGAGACGACGCAAATTCTCAACAAATAGCGGAGACGACGCCAGTAAATAAACGAATCTGTTAGGACTAGTGCGGTGAACTATTTGCGCTGTTTTCAGAAAAGTGGCCTTGATTAGGTCAGCTAACGCACCCAATGTCGGGACCTACAGAGCTAGAGGTCGAGCAGTGGTCACGGTTGACTGTGATATTAACCTTTTATAAGTATTGAATCATTATCAGCTTAAAATATGATTTACCCAAATAGCTGAAAAAAAATTGTAGAGGCACAAAGTAGTGCGCCAGGTTTGTTAATATTTAATAATTATTTTGTATTTGTAACAACCAGTCATGCCATGAGCAAATATAACATGTTTCGCTATTTATGTTGATTGTACTTCTCTAAAAGTAATTGACTTTCGCCAAGACTTCGTATTCCATGGCCCGACTTCTGTAATAAAAATATCACCCGCTGTCGTGTGCCCATCGCATCGTACCCTGCTTATTTGGGTGCCTCATTGTCACATACGTCGCACACACCTCAACTTCGCACACTGAAGTCGAGGTAAACTTAGTGATTTGATTAAGAGCCACGATGTATAGGCTGTGTGCAAAAGCTGCCAATAACGAATAGGAACCTGTCACCCTAACCAGCTCATCGCGGCTACTTAGTATGTCGGCGCAGTATAAAGGCTCTGTCTTGATGAGGTTTCGAGGTATGCATTTCTGTGAGTAAGTGTCCCCTATTATACCTTACCGCTACGTATGCTTCTGTACTAAACAATTATGTATGAAATTAGCATATTGCAGCAGACAGATACGCAAAGAAATAACATGTAAAGAGTAAAACGTTTAGAGGCGAGGCAAACACTCGATAACGAGTTTAATTTGTTTAATAAGTAAACGAAATTACTTTATATGTGCGCGAAGGCAACATAACGCATATTTCAGAGAGACTTGCGTGAGGTTAGGCGTCTACCCCAATTACAGTAGCATGCACTTTTTTTATATGGGACATGATTTATTATTTACTTTTATGATTACAGGGAAATATAAATAATAAAGATAAATACATAAAATAGCATGCACTAAATCCGATATTTTCCGTCATTCCTGCAATTCCCTCGAGTAGTGAATCGAAGTCGCTTTTGGTAATTATCTAGTACTTTAATTGATTTGCCGACCAATAACTTTATGGTCAACTAATAATTTATTTTAGGTACCTACCTATAATAATAAGATATTAGTAATAATATTATATACCGCATCCATAAGAAATAACTAGGCTACACAATTGACACATGTCTTTGGCATCCATCTATTCTGCGTTATGTTGAGATCAAACCTAGCTCTTACTACAGCAGAGTTGCAGGTCATCTTTTTACCACATTGCCCAGCTAATTGGCCGACTGGTAAAGACTTTTTCTGCTGTCGACGGCTATGCTAATAAATGATAAACCATACTGCTGAGAGTCAGCGGCTGTGCTGCCACAAAGCAGTTTTAGAGAAGCCCTAGATATCTCAACATGTCTGGCCCTATAGAGACGAGAGAAAAGGTTAAAAATAAGAAAAAAATCGTTAATATATCCAGGTCATCTAGCCAAGTTATCTTTGGCATAGGACGGACATTTCAAGAAGAAGATGGATACGGCAATTGCCTTGGTGTTTTTTACGAGACTATCGTGTGCGCCACAACCTGATTTATAAAGAGTCTGCACACCGCTGACAGGGCAGTAGCTCTGGCTAGTTCCAAGGCTGTCCAGCAATAGATGGTATGCTCGTCGTTGGTGCTCGTCTAACTTCCTAGAGGGACAGACACCTTACGTGTCCCGCTCTGCCTACAGATCATGGCCGCGTATAACTGGAACGGCCCATGGCAAGTAAGGATCTGGGTAGTTTAGTACGCTAGCTCCCCATAGCTGCGGCCGTAAGCTCCTTGGTACATTGTACGTGCTCCAATTAACCTGCTAGGCAGCCATGTTGTGTTCCGGATACGAGTGCGGTCTAGTAATTCATCTGGGGGTTGTCTCCCCTCCTTGCTCGCCAGCGGATCCCTGGAAAGGATTCTAGCAAGCACTAGGTCGGTTTGCATCAGGCTGGTGCGGTACGCCTGACTCACGTATATTGCCATTTTGCCCTGGATGGAGCGGTGTTTGGCTGACCGGAGCGTCAAATAGTGCAATAGATTGTGCGGCGGTTTTCTTGAGAAGCACTTTCTAGGCTTCCCACGCTCGTTCTTTCAACGAGATTTCTGTTTTCTTCTGAGCATTTCCTTCTACACTACTATATACAGAGTTTTTCTACGGTATTTTGTGCCTCGGTGTTCTTACCCTGGTAGCCAGCCACAATAATAGATATTTTTTCAGGGGATTCAAGTCTGGACTGCTAGGGGGTCACATCGTCTTGTCCCAGAATGCTGTCATGTTGTCCCGCAGTCAATCCTGGACGAGGTTACTCTCTATAAAGCCATGGTTCTACCACCCTGCGCAGAACACGTAAATACATTTATTTTGTTACAGTTTCGTAATTTTCAAAAAGTGTGAGGGCATCGCGTCTCTTTCATACGATACAATACTTAGGACGTGCACATTGGCAGAATGTTTGGTTCTACGCATGATTGGTACATGTGAGTAGGCTGTCTGCTCACGCAAACCGAAATGACTTAACGCATTTTGCCTATGCAGGTTAGCCCAAATTTTACGAAAAAAATACGGATTTAACTGAGTGAGATACTCTGCGTATATATATGTTTATGTATATATATGTATATATAAGGCGCGTCTTCTCCGCGAAAGGGGTCATGAGGTGGTTCGTGAGCGAGTATTCCGTCGACCGGGCGCACCGGGTCTAAAGCCCGACCTCGTAATAACAACACCTACCGAGGTCTGGGTTTTAGATGCCGAGGTTTGCGGCCCGAACCGGGACCTGGCAGAAGCACGGCAAGACAAGATCGCCAAATATGACGTCGAGTTCCTAAGAGCGGCGCTCCCCGACCCGCAAAAACCTCGCAGATTCGGATCCATCACTATCTCTATGAGTGGTTTATGGGACTCCGAACCTGCAAGGACGCTCTTGGGGCTCGGCGTCACGAAGAGGAATCTTATGGATCTCACCGTTTTAACTTTGCAAGGAACCTTGAGGATATACCGCTCGCACCGGGTCCATAAGAGCGGGGGCTACCATCAAGCAAGGACACGGACAACTGACTCTTAATTTCACGTGACACCTTTTTACCACAATTTTTATTAAGGCGAGCACTGCCAAGTGTGCAAACGTATTGTAAATGATTAATAAATCATCACAATATTTTCTATATATGTATATGTGTATATATATATATATATATATATATATATATATATATATATATATATATATATATATATATATATATATATAATTGATTTATATAAGTATCTTACGTATTATCCACTGTTGGCTTGTTTGCAGGAATTGAGAAGGTTTCGATTAGCACCGACGGCTGCTAGGCTAGCCAACGTTGGCTATTGCCGTAGACCACGTCTGTCGCGTCCATTCGGCGGCGAGATTTGCGGGTCGTCTCTTCATCAGCGGAAATGAACTCTCAGTGTCTTTCATAATTGGAGAGCACGGGACTGCTGTCTACACAGAGCGGAGTACGTCTGGCCGCTGCGAACGACGCAACGGAATACTGCATGAGATCCCATGGGTCTGCACTGTTCATCTGTACGTTCCAAGCTTTTGGCTTTGACGGGCTGCAGCGTATCGATGCGCTGCCGACGATGGCAGTCCATTAAATTCTTAATCTCTAAGGCGGCGGTCCAGATCAAATGGTGAAGCTGGGAAGATAAGACTGAGATCCCGATAAGGTGGTCTAATGAAGAAGCTAATTACTTGGCAGCGACTGAAAGAGATGGGGGAGAAATCTCACCAAGGGCAGCGAACTAGTGGATAGACGACTTCGCGTGGATAGGCGGAGAAAAACGCCGCAATGTAATTTCAAGGAACTCTCGTCCCTCTGCGAAGATGGGCCACAAAAATTGCCGCCTACCAGCTGACACATTGCGGCGATGCTACAAAGCGGAATGTTTGCTTGGCGTGCACATACTATGGCGATCAAGCATCTCCGCTAATTTGAGCTTCGAAGAGCCGTGGCCAGAACCGCGCTGCTTTTCGCAATGTCTACCGGGGCAGCTAAAGGTTACAGATGGGTCATTGTGGTCTACAGTTTCAAGCAAATATATCCTTGCGAATTATATATATATATATGCAGTACCGGAACGCAGTTTTTTGCTTTCGTCAGTAAAAGTATTATAATGATCGTGTTTTCTTATCAGGATACTCGATTATAGTAGATGTGTTCTCTGACACCGACAGAATCAGCTTTTACGTTAATTGTATAGTTTTAGTATAAGCAGCTATGCTAACGTTTCAAAGTCGTTTTAATCAACCATAATTCATGGTTGATCTCATCAACACCAGGCAATGGCTGTATCACCGCCTAAACCGAAAACCGCATACAATGTTATACCAAGGAAAGCCTTATAGGTCTAAACCAGGTACATCCCAGAATTAAATCATACGACCACGACTGCTTAAAAAGGTACATCACAATATTTATTTTGATGGCGAGCCTTGCTGGCATGAGGTAGCGGCATAATTTGAAAGAAGCCGGCTAAAGAAGCCTTTTGCGATAGTGGCAGCACCCAGATACGAAAAAGGTCGGGTTTATGTTAAGTTGGCCAGCTTCCTATTATTGTTACAGATAAGCTGGCGCTAAACATAAATTGATAGTAAACAAAACGACAGACATCGTCGTTAAGCTGTCGTTACATCTAAATGAAAAAAAACAGTGGAAAACGCACCGTTTAGACAATTCGCCTTTTTCTTAGTAGAAAACGCACCACTTGGACAAATTATATGAAATTGGCCCTGCTTAGGAAACGGAGGTTGATCGAATGACGACGTAACTACGCACGAATACCTGTGCTCTAAAATGCGCCGAGACGTATAACGGTTGAACACATAGGCAGAATAGTGGGCAAACGGAGCGTCAAAGCTATTTGAAAGTTCAACTGAAGCGATTTGGGAGCCACTTTAGTGCACGCAAATGTCAAACGGCCCCAAGGCAACATGGGTAATATAACAAGGAACCTCGCACCAAGGTTGCTCTCGGAAGTTGCCTTTTCAGCTCTTTCATTCAGATACGTGCATCGGGTGCTTTCAAGGAATAATGATACCAAACGCGATGTATATATATATATATATTCCGCGTTTGATACCATTATTCCTTGAACACATTTGATGCGCGTCTCTGGATAAAAAGCAACTTCCGCAATATATATATATATATATATATATATATATATATATATATATATATATATACAATCAAATGTATATATATATATATATATATATATATACAATCAAATGTCAAAAATGGGATGAACTGGCAAACGGTATTTCACAAAAGCGTATTAATATGGGGATCGGGATAAATTTTGCAGGACCACATGACTTAAGCGGGGCCTCCCGTAGATGTGCTGTGACGGTTCACCGTCTGAGATGTGCCAAGGGTCTGAGCGGAACCACGCTCAACCAAATTGGGATCAAATCATCACCCATGTGCGAGCAGTGTAACAAATATGATGACGTTATACACATTCTTACGGAATGCAGGAAATATGAAATGGAAAGAGCACAATGGATTAAGGCCGTCACTAAGCTTGGAGAGAACGGATATATGTTATCAGCACGAATGACTGACAGCAGACTTGCTAATCTGGTGAAATTTGTCAATTCTTGTGATCCAGTGCTATAAGTTAGCATGGGACTAGCGATGTATTTATCAGCGAAACATGTACAAGCTGTGAGCTTATCGGATGTTAAAAACATCTAAAGCGTAAAATGTACACCTGTGTAGTGGGTCTCTGATGTGAGACTCTTTAGATTATATATGTATTCAATAAACATCTATTATAAAAAATATACATATACAATCCATTTCAAACTTTAATCATCGTTTTATATTGCGCCTTGTGATGAAAATGTCAACCATCATTTTCAAGTCGATTGTTGGCGCGTCGTCTTCGTCACAAGAGTCACCCAGACGCTGAATGCTCGCAGAGCGGGTATCCAGGTTACATTACCTGCAAGCAGTTTTGAGAATTCAACTGAGTGCCTATTTTCATTGGTCTTCAAAAATCTTGGACGAAAGCAAAGCGATGTTGTTTTTTGGCTTGTGTTAATTATAGAAGATTGCTCCGCTGAAAAAATATTTTTGACTAACATTTTTTTGTCTTTTCT
This sequence comes from Dermanyssus gallinae, assembly GCA_003439945.1. Lineage (NCBI taxonomy): Eukaryota > Metazoa > Arthropoda > Arachnida > Mesostigmata > Dermanyssidae > Dermanyssus > Dermanyssus gallinae. The sequence continues at coordinate 321,795 of QVRM01001450.1, forward strand.
CCATCCCACAATTATTTAGAATGGAGTTTTATCCTCTTTTCATAAATTTTATCATCAAAATTAAAAAGTTGATCAGAAAACTTTTTCTACATAAATTGCTAATGACATTTTTTTAACGCTCTGACAGTTACATTTTTAGACGCTCGTAATGGGCTAAGTTGCCTGTGGCACGATATCGTATAAATGCATCTATCGTCATCGCGTTCTCGTACTGGAATTATATAGGCTTTCTCCAGCAGAGGTATGTAGCAGCAGGGCAATGACAACAACGTCCAACAAATTCAACCAGCACGGCCGGGGCTCGAACTAGTGATGTTTTGCTAACCGTGGTTGCCATGGCAACGCCCCGTTTCGAACGGTGCGTTAGCCGCCTAAGCCACCGAAAGCGAAATAAATTAATGAAATAAATTTATATTTATTACTAATTGTATGCTGACAATCTATATGATGTTGTGCACCCTATCGTTGACTAAATCTTCTAAAAGTAGAAGTTAACTTTTGGTCCGCGCTTAAAGCTCTACAATGTAGGACCACATTGTTGCCCCCATATGCTTGTTTCCATTCTCGCATTTAGCATTCTCCGCTAACATACGGATTTAGAATGTCGCTGCTTGCATCATAACCAACTACTATCAGACCTCCGGTTAAAGTTTTTCATCGCTACCATCCTGACAAAATTTTCAAACTTTTTTAGAGTTGTCTCTCTGTCTCTCTCTCTACATATATATATATATATATATATATATATATATATATATATATATATATATATATGTTAGACTAGTGGCAATCTAATAGATTTGCAGCTTATCGCATTGCGACTTAGAGGGACGCGTGACTAAAGCTGAGGTGATGGTTGTCTATTATAGAAACACGCCCTATTAACTGCTTTACGCACTAAAACAATAAGGTAAGTAATTAGACACTCGGCCCTATTCAGTATGGGACTCACCCCCGACGGTTGGACATTATTCCGTCGAGATCATACTCATTAAACGCACCTCCTCTCTTAAACCTTACTATCTGTCCGCCCGGCTCTTCTCTTAATAGTACTACGAGCCGATAGGAAGAGTGGTGAGTGTCCTTCGGATCAATTGGCCAAAGGCGGCTTAGGGTTTGACCCTATAGCTACCATACTGCGTCCCTCTACCTGCGAAAAGGTTCTTCCGATTCGCTCCAAGTGCCCCTTTCTAACCAGTATTTCTCGTGCCACTGCAGCTCTTATATTGCGGTTAGAGGTGCCTTCAGAACATGAAATTCCTTGAGTGAGCAGGTCCGAGAGTTCGTAGAGTTTACCTTCAATTTCAATTTTTCAATTTCAAACGTGGTTTATTTTGCGGAACTGCATTTCACAACGCTAAAGTTCTCGGCAAATAAAAATAATTAAAGAAAAATTAAAAAAACATGATTCAAACAACGAAGCAGAAAATCACTCTCGACAAAGTCCAAGGAATGCTTTTTATAAGCACTTTACACAATCGCCGTGGTTATTGAGTATCACAAGAACATCAAAACAGCAGCTGGTGTGTTTGATTGAACACGAACAACATGTAAGGCTACACACTTGTAAATATACGCACAAGTACACTTCACTAGTACAACATCTTCAGAATTCACAACTATGGGTAAAAACACGTATAAACATTACTATCTAAGCCGAGTGTGAGCCCTATATACAAAGCACTACAATCCCAATTCCGAAATTACCTAGATTACAAGCCCGATTCTGACTGTGAAATTAAAAGCCACCGTTTTAGTTCACGAACGAAGAAATGTTTCCTTGTTAGGCATCTAATGTGTTTGGGAATGCACGTCCAGGTTTTCGGAAGACGGCATGCAGGTGCGTGCTGACTAGACTTCAGGGACACAGAGGGCACTGCAAAAGTTGTTGCACGCCTAGTTGATGTTTGGCTGAGGGTAGGGATTAGTGGATATGCGATTTCCGTGGGCACAATACCTTGCGAAATGTTGTACGCTAACATTGAAACCCTTAGCGTCTAAAAGCTTTCCACAGTAAGTAGATTAAAACGACTAAACAAGTCACGGACCGAATCTCTTTGCTTCCTTGAAAAATTGCTTTAAGTGCATCATTTTTTATCACTTTGGTTCTCCGGAGAATTCCATCGTAGCCACCACCCCAAGGAAGAATACCATAGCATAGCACTAGTAAGAACACGACTTTGTATACCATAAATAGACCCTCTATGGGGACCCCAATCGTTTTTATTCTACACAGCGCAGAAATTACAGCATAGCACATAGGTGCAATATAATCCTAATCTAATAGATGAGAATGCCACCTCATGTTTTCCTGGAGAACGAGCCCCAGGCACTTAGCTGTATGCGATAGCTCAATGTTACGTGTCTTGAGTATTAAGTTGTCAGGTAATGCCAGTTGCCTTGGTAATGAACGAAAAACTATGTAATTCGTTTTACTAGCATTGACAACTAGTCCAAAGCTGTTTAAAATGCGAATTATATTATCAACCTTTAAAAGCGACTGGTGCAAGTCCGTATTAAAATTTCGGTGATTCACTCTGAAGAGTAGCGTAGTGTCATCAGCAAAAGCAATAGTTGAGCCAAGGTTTTGCCCCTAGATGCTTAATAGAATGAAGTTCAGAAGAATAAGAAACATAAAAGGTTCAAGAACCGAGCCTTGAGGGGTACCGATGTCAACCTGCTGCCAGGAGGACTCCATTTGACCAGCTCGTACCAGCTGTCTCCGTCCTGAGAGATAGGATCTAAACCAGGCAACAGCCTGCGCGGAGCAACCCAGCTGAGCGAGCATTTGGAACAGAAGGGAATGATCAAGGCAGTTAAAAGCAGCCGACACGTCGAGAAAAGCTGCGGGACAAAACTTATTCGCCTCAATCGAATTTGACACCCGCTGCCATAAGTGGGCCAGCGCGAGGTCAGTCGACCTACCCCTGCGAAAACCAAACTGGTTAGGCGAACGGAATTTGACCGACTCTAAATATCGATCTAATCTAACCAACTTCCGCCAAGCTTAAGTCGGTCCACCACTTTTCTTCTAGTCTCTATTCTGACTTGCGCAAAAACTGGGCAGACTAACAGCGTACGGGCTGCGTCGTCTTCGACGCCTAGGTCACAGTGTACGCATGTGTCCGAGAAAGTTTTTTCTATCTTTAGCAGATATGTCTTTGCCGGGCACTACTTTCTTATGTCAGGAATGAAATCGCATGCGCGCGCACTCGGTGAACCATCTGGAATGGCAGCTCATTCGTTCTGCCATGCAGTGATTGTGCATTCTCTTTCGGCATATTTGACTTCTCAACTCAAGCCGCAATGTTGACAGTCTTATAAGCCTGGCTAATTTAAAAAGCCGCGGTATTTGTGTTCTCTTAACATATTCTTTAACTCGTGTGGTGCATATCCCTTATTCCTCTATCCAGATGTATGCCCAAATACCTGGCTACACTGACCATCTTCATCTGGGCCTCAATCAGGGCAAGATTGAAGAGTTGCATTTGTTTTTCCTACCAGCAGGATACGCTCACTCCTCTTCAGGGCAAGAACTAACCGACTATTCTTTATCCATTCCACTACTACTTTTAGGACTTTATTAGCGTATAATTTAATCTTCGTAGTCGTCTTCGCCTGAACCGTCGCAGCCAAGTCGTCTGCGTCTGCTAAAAGCTTCACTTTTTCGGGGAAGTTACGTAGTCGAAGCACATCGTGATACGCTATGTTCCACAGTAGTGGCCCTAGGATTAAACTCTGAGGGACACCCGCCGTCATAGGCATCACCTTGCCTTCACAGGTGATGACACGTGTGAGAGCACGTCTAAGAGCACAGCAAGGTATAACTTGCGGTACCATCGGACGATAGGCTGTTTTTTGGCTATATATATATACATACAGGTATTTCAACAAGTTCTTAAAATAAGCTTTTCAGAAATCGAATTTTGGCGTGCTTTCACCACTGTTGGAAACGGCAACTTTTCGACTGCTAGCAGTAAAAATATGATGGTGATTGACCGTTGCGATTTCGTTTGATCGCTTTTCCCGTGCAACGTATCGGCGTGATTTTGAAACGTTGAGAAAAAGGAGTTTAGAATGGTGATCAAGCATTTTTGTTTCAAAGGTTGGAATGCGGCCATAGTGAAAACTAAGTTAGACGAGGTTTACGGTGACTCTGCGCCATGTTTTGCCACTGTGTCCAACTGGATTAATGAGTTAAGAAGAGGTCTCAGGAGCATCGAGGATGAACTACTTTCAGGACGCCCAAAAACGGCAACTGATAAGGAAAACGTGGAAAAGTGCGGAAAATATTTGCCGCAGATAAGCGACTGAACATTAGGGAGATAGCGGATACCTTGGAGATCAGTTTGGGTAGTGTGCATTTCATCCTGCACGAGAACTTGAAGATGAAAAAACGCAGAGCAAAATAGATGCCGCATTTGCTCAACCAAGGCCAAAAAGACGCGCGTGTTTCCGCTTCACAGCGAAATTTGGCCAAGATGTCAAAAAATCCGTCGGATTTTTGGCGCATATTCGTGTGATGAAAGCTGGATCCATCACTACACTCCCGAGACCCAAGAAGCATCTCGCCAATGGTGTGCACCTGGTGAAGGACCTCCGAAAAGGGTGCGGACAACGGCATCGGCCGGAAAAATGATGGCTACGGTTTTTTGGGACCACGTGGAATAATTCTGGTCGATGTTTCGGACAAAGCTCCTGCACATAAGTCGCGGCAAGCATCGGCAAAACTGGCCCAACTGAGGTTTGAACTTACTGAACAACCTTCCTATTCTTCAGATCTGGCCCCCTGTGATTATTTTCTCTTCGGACATTTGAAGAATAGTCTTGGTGGCGTTTTTCCAACAATTAGGAGATTAAGGCTGCTGCCAATGTCTATTTTCAATCTAAAGACGCGGAATTCTACTCAAGAGGTATAAATGCTCTGAAATCTCAGTGAGAAACGTGTATTGAGCTTCTCGGGAAGTATATCGAATAAGAACAAATTAAAAACAAGGTTTGGACAATTCTTGGTTTTCATTTTAGAAACTTGTTGAACTACCTGTATATATATATATATAATATTGTGATGATTTATTATTCAATTATAATACGTTTGCACACTCGGTAGTGCTCGCCTTATATATATATATATATATATATATATATATATATATATATATATGTTCCCTCAGTTTCTCTTGAATAGTAGAACGGACAATAGCTGTATGGGACCGTAGCAAGATACAACATGCGCAATCAAAGTCGTCGTCGTTTTCTAAAGTCCTCAAGAGCTAGGCTAAAATTGTAACTAGACTTCCGTATTCCAAGAGAGAAGCCGCAGCATGTGTCTTGATCAACCTTAACGCCTGCCTTCTTTTTGATGGAAAAATCATGTAGATAATCCGTTAACGGCAATGGGTGAAGGAGAACGACCGGAAGATTCTGCGGGTGGGGCTGGGCGTCGGCGGTGAGGCACGTAGGTAGAGTTTTTGGGTTTCGTTTCCACAAGTTCATCGTCTTCATATTGTTTCCTTTTGCCGTCCGTCTGTTCTCTTTCTGTTTGTCATCGGCGGCGTCTTCCTTCTTCGGCGAGCTTCGAGGTGCCTGCGCGAATTATAATTGAAAGGCAAGTCGTTGCTATCGACTGCCAGTTCCTCCTCACTGGCCAGAGAGCTGGCGTTCCCGATTCCCACCAGCAACCAACCAACAAAACCGACCGGGGCAGCGCCGGTACGATGCTGCCGTTCGTCGTTCTCCTACCAACAGGGAAATTGAGAGAGGCGAGAGAAAGAGAGATTCTTAATTTCTATTTGACAGACAAACCTCTCTGAACTTGGGCGACGATAGCCGTTTTCATTTCTCTCACTCTTTTCCTGTATATATATATATATACATTTTTCTTCCCTTTTCTCTTCTTTGCTCTGACTCAAACTCGGTATGGGCCAGGAACTACTGAATCAAGGTAAGACGGCGGTTACGAAATCGAAGCGTTAAAGAGCCTTACTGCTGGGAGTAGCAGTTGAAGCAGTAACCTTTAGAGTAGCGTCAGCTAGAACGCGTCGTAGTGTTTGCGGTGATGGTGGTACGCCTGCAGCACAGGAATTCAATAGTTATTGCTTGCAGTTTTTTCGCTGCTGCCCCCCCCCCCCCAGATTGTGCCCCCCAAGGGGCGCAGTGGCGCCGCCCTATTCACTCCCCCACCCCCTCCCCCCCCCACCAGGTCGCCGTCACCAACATCATAACGAGCACTTGAGGCAGTCGGCTTTCACTGCCACCTCCGGGGCGCCGCCACCGCATCGTACGGGCAGAAAAAGGAAAACGAAACCACTGGAAATCGAGAACAACAGGCAAGCACACCTACGCAGTACGAGCTGGCGCACAAACAGATCCGGTGGGCGCATTCCGCGCAGCTAGCAGGCATTCTGAGGAGTCGACTTTGGCTGGCGACAGGCAAATAACGAGCGTCAACGGCGGCCAAATAGCGGTCATGGCCATGAACAACACGCATATTGTCGGCAGTGGCCTGGCTCCGGTGGCAGTGTTTATTTGTTTTGCGATCCGTGCGCGGGCACGCGGTTTTTTTCAAATGATTTGCACAAACTAGCGCTGACTACTATCACTGCCAGTGCCGTTACGGTTAGTACAACTAATACGCTAACGCGGCTACGCTGTTCAAAACGTTTTTAGAATGAAAACCACGAAATGTTATTTTTCTGACAAATTTTTTTTATTCAATATACTTACGAGTAGGACCTAATCACAAAGGGCCAGCTCCGGAGAATAGAGGGGTTGTCACAATACGTTCGAACCCCAGTCTGTTTTGCCAATACTAGCCGCGACCTGTGCAGGACAATCTTTTTCTGCAAAGCTCGCCCTTTCTCAATGAGTTCATACGACAGGCGGTCCAAGAGTCCTGCATAATATTCTCGTGTGATTGTTGTGCCGCTTTCTAGGTTTACGGCCAGAATTATTCCACGTTGGACCCAACAAAACCTAGCCATAAGTATTTCTGGCAGACACCTTCCTCCGCTCTTTCTTTGGAGGCCTGCCTCCGAGTGCCTACCATTGGCGAGATTCTTCCTGAGTGTCTGAAGAGCAGATATAGCCCCACTACCCCCATCACGACCGTCACAAATCTGCGCCAAAAATCCGATGGATTTTTTAACATATTAGCCACATTTTTTAAGAAGCGGAAACACGCGTGTCTTTTTGCCCTTGACTAAGCAAACACGGCACCCATTTTGTTTTGAGCGTTTTCATCTTCAAATTATTATGCAAGATAGAATGCATACTACCCAAACGGATTCTAAAAGCCTCTGTTTTCTCCCTAATGTTCACTCGTCCATCTACGGCAAAGATTGACTGCACTTGTTCAACGTTTTTCTCATCAGTAGCCATTGTTGGGCGTCCTGAACGGTTTTGTATGAGTCGCTTGTGCAACTTTTTAAACTCATCAAAGACTCAAGACTAGTCACAATCCATTCCTTGCACAGGAAAGCGGTTAAACGAAACTGGCCAATCGCTATACTATTTTGACTGTTAGCAGTTAAAGAGTTGCTCTTTTTAATAGCTTGCCAAATTTTGAGTTCTATTTAGCTCATTCTACGAATTTGTCAACAACCCAATACTGCGACTCTTAGTACTGATTCCGCTTTTACTGCGGCAAGCAGGAACTGTACTCATGACTAAATTGATATAGCTAGCACTACTCATAACAAAATAGGCATAAACGCCCTCTTGATTGCAGAAGTAGGCGCGGGCTAACTGTAGATGGTGGTGTCATGCGTCGCCTGCAATGGTTGAAGCGAATCATCGCCGCCCTCACCGCCAACATTGTTTAAGCGGTTCTCACACACGAGACCTCTAGCTCTAATACCCGCAGAGAGAGGAAGAAAGTGAGTGAAGTGCCGGCGCGCTCGGGCTACGTCCCCCAACGCAGAGTCTTAATATTGAAACACTTTCAAAAAGTGAGAGGGACGCGTACATGTCGTGCGGGCGTAACTGCTAGTAATACTCACTTAAAAGTACTCTGCGCAGTAAAATATCTGTGAGGTCTCGTCAGCTACGGTGCTCTCATACAATATAACATAGAACGCGGCAAGACTACCATCTGCGCGTTGACTTCGTCGGTCAAGACTTTACGAGGACGCCTATAGAGGTTCAATATGGTAGCTAATGGTGATGTGGGAAGAACGAATTCTGATTGATTTACCGATCCAGCGATGTCGCGACTGCAAAAAAGGCGGGGCGCGGAGAGTATTGATCAGCATCAAGGTCACATAAAGGGCAAATTGTTCTCCTCAAATTGTTCTGAATCGGCGTGAAAGCGAATTGAAACTTAACGGAATTCTGCTTCTGTTGGTCGATGCCAGATTTAGCCTGAGAAGCCGGCTTTCCCATTCGTAGTGAAAAAAACAACGTGGGAGAACAAAACAGCATGAGTATATTGTCTTTTTTGCAACTATTCTAGAGTATATATATATATATATATATATATATATATATATATATATATATATATATATATATATATATATATATGACCCCTTTTCCTTTATGCAAACGGCAGTAGAAATAGATACAAAATAAGTGAGCATGACATGCTGATCGAAACAAATGATTGTATCATATTGCAACCACTGCAGTTGATCAGTTACTCTTTTTAACAATAATAACGTGTAAATAATACTGTATCTATCTTTCACTGCAAGGTTTTCGCTAAATAAACAATATGTATGTAAAGAATCTTGTTTAGTCTTCTTGTTCAGCATGGGTAAGGTAGCTTTTTATGGTTATTAATCTGGTAACACATCAAACAAATTTAGTTTATTAATTTTTAAAATTGTAAACCTGTGGGATGTAAGCAAATAAGTATACCCTTTCTGTATTCGCGGCCTCCTATTGCAAGGTTCTGTATTCCTCTATCCTATGTACACTTTTTTTTGTGTGACTTCGCATAAATCGCGTACAATTTAGCCTCGTAATTTTTCATTACATGAAACAGCAGAGTGGCTTTTAAATCACTAACATATTTACCTAATGCTGTGTACCTCAATCGTGTTTTGAAGTTTTTTTTGGACAAAATGGCACCACAAAGTGCAAATTTTTTTCGAGAATACTATTTGTACCTATCCAACCTATTACATAGTGCCTTCGTCAAGGTTTTTGTGTCAACTGTCAGGTTGTGAGTCCAAGTTGGATCGAACTCCGCATACTGCCGGGGTCAGTTGTAACATTCCTGTGTCAAATGTCAATTTACAATTGATTACCGCAGAAGAACAGCAGCTTGCGGGCACCGGTAGAGCTGGCTAGTCGCCTTGTCGATGCAATTGTGTGGACGGGTTTAAGAACACAATCCCTCGTCTCAGAGGCTGAGAAGAAAAGTGTCAAGTGGTGTTGAGGGCGAGGTACATGTGCCTCTCGTTTGGCTCGACCGTGCTAGCTGCGTGAAAAAGAAGAAGAAGAACAAGAAGAAGAGCATGGATGGCACCGCGACGGACAGTGGAGAGTTTCGCAACGTCGTCGGGATTCCAGGACATCGGAGCGCTGTAGTGGAGGTCCATACCCTGCATTCCGTGTATACTGATGCGTCTACTTACGGGTGTTCTGACAACGTTGTTACTGAGGTGGAAACCGACGCGTGCGCGAGTGCAAATGTCATCTAGCAGTACAGCCATATCGCCGCGCGGCTGTAGTCACGTACTTGATTCTGGCCGCGATAACGCTAAAAGGCGTCCGCCCTCTGCTTGGTATGAAGCCTTCGTTAACGGGCTGTAAAGCCGCACAGATTAGCATCTTAGCGCAGAACGGCAAAGCGGCAAATCATCCTAGATCGTCGAGCAGCTTCCGTATCAGCAGCGTTGCGGCGGAGCCTGCTAGGACTGTGACGTCAGATACTTTTAAAACCCGCCATCGGACACAGGTAGGGAGGCACACCGTTAGGTAGCGGCGGGAGTAAAAGTATGATCGGGTTTGCGATGGTATCGTTTATCGTATGTAGGTCATTTCAGCCATGCGACAAATCGTAGGTCCACAAATTGTGCAGAAGTCGGAAATATCTGCAAAAAATAGACTACGATGCGCACCCAACAAGGAAGCCTCGCTTATATCTGCCGCAGTTTGCCTGGTTCGCTGTTGAGAGCCTTTCTGATCCCACTGCTATAGATAAGAAAACTTGTGAGCTAAAGGTCCTGTTTGCTTGTGATGATACGCCCCGGATTAGGTCCCAGGCTGTATCGACGATAGAGCGACGCGCTCTAAACAATATTAAGATTATTTCCTAAATAAAAAAAAATAGGAAACAAATCCTAAAAACGTTTTAAGTTCAGCTTACTGAGTAAAAATGTATTATAATTACATAGTCAGCTGTCATCTTTCAAAAGTCCCCGCGCTAAGCCATGCTCCTTCCGTGATTTGCTTTCTTGGTAAGGAAGAACAGGGTAAACAACTGTTAGGAAAATAAAATTGTTGAAAAACGTTATGGAACACTCCTTTAAGGAAAAACGTGCAGATATTGTGATTTGTCATGAAAAGCGAAACGGCTGTACGGGCAGGCTGAAAAACGATTTGTGTAATTTGCAGTCAATATAACCGGTCTTCTAAAAATACCATCTGTAAACTTGTGCAAAATCTTCGTATGATAGCTTCAGTACGTGAGTCAAGCCGTGGAAGACCACAGAGCGCTTGATCGGCTAAAAATATCGCCGCTGCGGCCGGTAATGCAGAACAATTCAGAAACATCGATTCGGCGACAATTCGGCCAAACAGCTGTGTTTTCGCCGACTTCAACCCAGCCTACTTTAAGATCTATCTAGCGAAGCGTATCTAGCGAAGTGTCCATATAGGATTCAGACGACGCAAAAATTCAAGCTTACGGATCCTCAGGAGCGGCCAATTAGGCTTCCGAGATGATGCAGCTTGATGCCGTTTTGTTGCAATTTCGATCTAGATAGATGTGTGAATAAACAAGACTGTCGCATCTGAGCAACTTTGAGCTCTTATGCGACTCACGAGGAGCCGTTACATATGCCATATGTAAGAGTTTGGTGCGGCCACTAATCCAAAGAAATTATTCGGCTTTATATTTTTTACTCCACGGTGAATGGAGAGCGTGGATCTTTGATTGTCTTTGGCCGAATTTGAACGAAATCGGTGCGAGTGAATTTTGGTTTCAACCAGATGGTATCACAAGCCACAGTCGGCGAGACAATCGAGCTTTCGAGGATGAAGTGTTTCGGATGGATAATCTCGCGTAATTATTCCATGGCGTTCAAGATTTTGCAATTTAACGGCGTTAGACTTTTCCTGTAGGAGCTTTAGGAAAGAATAAAAGGTTAAAGTGTATGCTAATGAACCCACAATTGAGTGTCCCGTGTACAACTTGTTAAACAAAAAGGCTCACTACTACATCAATAATAGTTTTCACTAAAAATGCTATTATGTATGTAGTAAAAAATATCTTAAACACGTTTGTGTTACTTTCTGGACCTCAGACTATTTTTCGAGCATATATATATATATATATATATATATATATATATATATATATATATATATATATATAGGTAATAGCAATTCGGGACTAACAAATTTATTTTCATTATGACTGCACTGCAGTAATACTACTTATGTAGCTTGGGAGATTACTAAGTGTTTAATGGGCTTAAGGGGAACTTCTCTGTATTATTTAAACGACATAAATATGCATACAACAACAGCAGTATTAACAACAAAAACAAAGTTGTAAGAACACAATGAAAAGGCAATTATTACAAGACAACAATTCGACCACCAGCTAGATTAGAGCCAACTGGTGTAATAATCGTTAATAAATTAATTGTACATGTTCTGTGTTAGTATTTTACCGTTATTGCTCAGACTTGCTTTTTTCCTTCCGATATATGGGCAGGTATGCAAAAAGATCTCAGGAAATCTCGTTAGAAATTCCGACAAAGACGGCGACAATGAAATTGCCGAAGGCGTAGTGTAAATGACCTTTTCTCCATCTGACATGTCGTGTTAGCGACGTAATTGAACGGTTGGGATCAAGATTGGTGCAGTGTTCATCCCTACGAAAATTCATCACCGCCACGTGTGAAGTGACGACGACAACGAGATCAATTGGAACGATAGTGTTACCCCCGGAAAGTCATCTCGCCGATCTTACCGCTGTCGTCTTACCAGTGCCGCTGGTCAAACAGCGAGTTTCGTTCATTATTTTGTTCACACACGTTCTGTCTCTCTACCTTTCCTTCTCCGTCTCTCTCTTTCTTTTATCATCTCTCTGTGTTTTCTTGCTATTCGAGTAATCTTGTTTTACAGTTCTGATTCTGACCCCAAGTGCCTAGGTAGCAAGTATTTTTTTTAAGCGATATCGGCTTAAAAACCGGTTGTTACGTGGGGTATGACATTTAGCTCTACATTTAAGCAACCTTACCTATTGGGGGAAACCGCTACGTGACGCCAAATACTTGGCTCTCCGTATAAGGGATAAACGAAGTCGGCGTTCACCTAATTCTAATCGAGCTTACCGTGGAATAGACTAAAGACGTCGGGACTGTATACGAGTGCATGGAAGCGGCATGCTAAACCAACAATTGAATTACTTGGGCGGACTGCCCGGGAACCACCTATTTGACGTGTCGTCGACGAAAGGACTTTCTTGCACGACGACGATTTAGAATTGATGTACAAACTACAAATCTAGATATATCTGAATAAGGAAAAGTAGTAAGACGTATGTGCTTGGTCTGCATTTGTATATTTTTCATGTTCCGCTTAGGCAGGAGCCTTGTGGTGACTGCCTCCAATTATCCTGCTATCTCAGAGCTGTGTAACTGTTCTGCTGTAACTAATTAGATCGCTTATTTCGAGTACATTAACTCATAACGCACTTGCCCTTGCATTATGCACTAATTAGTGTATACATATTTCATCAACGGGATCAAACGGGTAAAAAGGAGTAAAATAAACATGCAGCCTCGTAACGAATGTGGCAGAACAATTAAAGCATTTCGATGAAAACTAGAACAATACGTTTAGATGAAAACTAGAACAATGCGTTTTAATGAAAACTAGAATGTTACCCAAACTGGATATAGTGTATCACACATACACGTTTCTGACTTAACAAAAGAATGCTTTAATATAATGCTGATGTGCTGTAAGTAAAATGGCCCATTTAAAACTCGATTAAATGAACAAGAGAGACCGAACGTTCTAATATGCGGTTACATAATGCCGACGAACGGCAGTTCGGGATTTAATAAGCTGCACCAAGCAATATAATGTATTTGAACGTAAGATATTTGTTCGTAAACAAATAAACTGGTTCTATGGTCTATCTCACTTGTGCCTAATAAAGGCACTTAATAACATTGTTTTGTGCGATCAAGGTACCGTACTTAAATGCGGCACACGTAAGAAGCGCATCGCTAAAACACTTCTTACTCTATTGCAAAATATGCAAATATTGCGTTAAATAGCATCAGTAAAGTAAGCAGATTTTTTCTATTGATGACACTCAACGACGCAGGTGTGATTAGGACGTCCCAGAGTCTTCAAGAGGTGTAAGTAGGTTGCATGCAACAGGAGATGCCGTAAACACCCTCAAAATTCCACCACACACTGCTGTCACGGAAGAAACGTTTGCTTCTGATCTGAGGTCGAAAGCATTTGGCAAACGTCCACTAATCCAGACACTAAGGTTCCTTTCGTGCGTACAGGGGCAAATAGGAGGAGCGGGATAAGCCAAACATGGGGACACGTGGTAAAAGGACGAGCCAATGAGGGCTACGGCGACACGATAGTGACCACAAGTAACATATTGCCGGAAGCGCATAAGTAGCAGTTTGTCGAGTGGCTGGCACCGATCCCTGAGCACAAAGTGTATGTAGTGGGGGAGGAATTCCCGCGCAGTCAATCGGTCGGGCTGTCCACACCCCCATTGGGCTGTTGGGCCGAAGTTGCGTTGATGGGCACTGTCGAGCGAAAAGGGCGTAATGATCCTCTCGACGATACAAGTCAGTAAAAACTAGAGGAGCGTTTTCAAAGGCACAGTGTTTTTTTATATCTACGTGTAGCAGAGTTTCCGTATGTAAAGATCGTGTCGGCACCGTCTAAGGGGCGCCGCGTGGTCTTAGTAGCGAGAAGGAGGGCAACACAAAAAGAGGCCGGTGAGAAGAGGTAACAAAAACAAGGAAAGAACGCCAATGGATTTGGCTATATATATTATATATATATATATATATATATATATAGGGACAAGGCAAAAACGACACAACCCCATGATTCTTCTCCAACAGTCCCAGTAAGCCCACGGTTACTTGGGCATTTATTCAACACAACATACATGCACCGCTGGTGCCGCCCCGCAGCCTACTCTGCCAGAACAAACATGATATTCTTTAGATAGGATACACGTTGGTAAATAATTCGGTAAAAACCAGATTTGGTGTATACCGGCAAAGTAAACAATCGAAAGATAGACAAATAAAACACAGATCGAGTGAGACCGAGAAATGCTAGAAATTGGTTGCGGTTCATAAATGGGAAACATTTATCTAATCGAGCGATGGGACAATAGAGAGAACATGCCAGTCAGCTTGGCACATTTGCGTAATTGCCACGACAACAAAGATAACATTGTGTAGCGACATGACTAGCGTGGGCTTTTTGTCAGACCAGCCAGACTAAGGACAAGGAGGTTGTAGTCTTTTGGTCCTAACCTATGGCCACGACTAGGTACGTAGATTAGTGAGCCGCAGGCGAAAGGCCTGCCGCGAAGGGTGAGAGGGTGAGATAGATAGAAAAAGTAAAAGGCATATAGACAAAACGGATACCATTATTCGAGAAGTCAAGGTTTCCCAAGGCTCAGACAGTTGACCTCCTCCGGCGACTCTGATCAATAGAGTGATCCGAGCCGGTGACGCTGACGCCACGTCACGTGGAAATCTAAGCTCTAATCAGCGGGGCAACAGCACTTAAACGCTCGGATTGCCGGGTGGTGCATAAGCTCAATGCAGACAAAGCGCAGAAATAAACACGTAGATTGTTTAGAGGGCGGACAAGACCGTAAACGGCGCTGTGTCGTTGTACTGTTTACTCGACGACGGTATATTAATGTCAGCGATGTTGCGACGCCAACGACGACGACGACGACGACAACAACAAAACACAAATACCAACGGCAATCATGAACGACCAATGTCCAATCCAGACCGGTGGTTAAGAAGCATTAAGGTAATGGAGCGGTCAAAAACAAGATCGTATTTGTGGTCGCCGAACCGCGGTCGTCGGTTGATAGCGACGGAAAAGGTAGTAGGATGTCGTCGCTACGATAACCTATTGTGGCTTTATTTGCAGCCAATCTCTTCTCCTTGCCTGGATAAGATTTACCCGCCTTTCCCCTCAGGAAGCAGCCTCGTAGCCTTTCGACAACATAGAGCTCATGTCGGTGCGACGGCGAGCGCCCACTTTTTGGCAGGACTGGCACGAAACGTTGTCCCTGCCTGGTCAGATTGGACACAACCACCATTCGTTGGACAACCATTGGATGTCTGGAAAACAAAGTTGGTATGCTGATCGGTCGTCTGTTTGTTTATGAAAGCAGGAGCCGCACTAAGCGGCTAAAAACACACAGAAACAGCAGCGGCGGCAGCAGCAGCAGCATCTGAAGCAGAAGCTTAGTCTAAATGGGAACTAGAAGTCGCTCGTAGAGCTTGTTACTACAATATACTAATGCGTTTGCTTTGCTAGAACCTAGGGCGAACCACTACAACGATACGGCCATTACTAAGTCCCACATTATTGGTACTTTGCTCCTTGGTACTACGTAGCACATCGTGCACTGCTACGCGTGTCGAGGGAGACTGTTCAAGCGGTGGTCACACGCGCTATCTCTAAGCTTCAGTACGATACGATGCCAACGTCTTCTCATCAGCCGAACGGAAAGGGCGCATCGCGGAATCCTGTGGTGCGCAGACGGGCTTGACAAAGAAGACAGAGATACAGAGAGAGGCAGGCAGAGTGAGAGAGAAACTCTGCAAACGCGAAATATAATGAGAATGCGCGCACGCGAAAAAAGTTAGTATAGTGGAACGAGAGTGGTTTGACAGGCAACGAAAGTGCTAATAGGATCTGAGCCTTTATGGGGCGCGTGGACCCAGTCGAGTCACCGATAATTAGTTGACTGCAATTGTTGTTCTTGTTGCTACTGCTCCTGTTGTTGTTGTTGTTGTTGTGATTGCCGCTACGACTTCTCTGAATATGCGCCGCGGACCAGCAGAGATCGACGCAATTAGCGTTCTAGTTAGTTTCGGATTTAACGAACCGAATGGTGCGAACGGCGACGTTCAAATGCACCGAGAGATAAGATGCGCGCTCAAACGCATGTAGCATTAATTGCACGAGAATATGGCGAAGCTCATACAAATTGATTGGGCCACAGGCCAAGTTGCGTGAGGCGTGAGATAAATTGCATATTTTTTGGTATTCCAGGTGCCAGTGCTTCTTTTTCAATAATCTAAATAAATGAAAAGCAGAAAAAGGTAATCAAAATCGTCCGGCTATAACCATCAATGTTCGCTGTCACACTAGCTTGGTTATATAAATTAGATGTAATTGTAGTTGCAGTTTTTATTTAATTGTCGAAAAGAACACCAAAGTGCTGCTGTTTTTATTTGAAGATATTGTTGTTTAAATAAACTATAGCATCTGTGTGTCTGCTCCAGGCTGTGCGCGCACGCTTCTCATCTAAGGCATAAGGCGCCGATAGGACCACGTAAATGAAGCACGCGATACAAGTGCACAAATCTAATTCGCATGCCACGTCGAGGACTTGGGCTATGCGGCGGGAAAACGCACGTGGGGATGCGGGGAAAAGGGAAGAAGGCTAGGGGAAACGGGAAGGATACTAGGGGAGAAGGCAAGGAGACTAGGGGAAAAGGCGAGGAGACTAGGGCAAACGGCAAGGATACGAGGGGAAAAGGCAAGGAGACTAGGGGAAAAGGCAAGGATACTTGGGGAAAAGGCAAGGAGACTAGGGGAAAAGGCAACGAGACTGGGAAAAATAGAAGGGGAAAGAAACAGAAGTGGCAGCTGAGAGAAGCGCAGAGGAATACGGTTGAGTGCGATCCTAACAGGTCAGGCTTAATGCTGCACTAGATGACGATGACACTATTCGTGGCTTCGCCAAAGACCGTAATCGTTGCGGCCGGCTCTCACTTGCTACAGAGCAGTGCGAGTTTTTATAGCTTTCTGGCTGGACAGCCACCACCACCACCCGCACGTCCACAAACGAGCAATGAACAAAACGCTGCTACGCGCCGACGTCGATATCAGAAGGTCTCCCTTGCATTCACCGTGGCGGTAGTGGGTGATCTGCTTCATTCAGCCTCTCCATCTGCTTGCTCCATGCTCTCAGTGCGCCTCACCGTTTTTGTTGTTGTTGTTGTTGTTCTTTTTGTTGTTGTTGTCGTTTTGTCGTGTTGTTACTAGGTTTGTTGTTGCGCTGTTACTGGTGAGCTGCAGAGCTTCTTTTTTGCAAACGTCATGTAAGCGTTAATGAACCATTGTTATATCGTGCAGTTCGTCTCGCACGGCTTTTGAGGGCCATCCCAAGTACGTTTTTTTACCAACATTGTAGAATACGATGAGCGCTCAAAATAGATATTTGTAAACTGTTCAAAACACTTTTCATCCAAATCTCCACAAGTGTCAATCAGTTGTAGTTGTTTAGCCCCAATGAGGGCAAAGCAATCCGGAAAGGCCTTAAATGAGATGTAGCGTACGTCATGTGCCCTGTATATAAAGACTAGTAAGAGAAAATAGGATAGGTGTGACAATCCTGGGATGTTCTTAACCTTAGCTCGCTCCTAACGCGAAAGGGAGCTAGGCTTCTACCGGAGCACTCATGACTACTCACACCTATACCTATAGAAAACACATTGAGATTATACAAATAAAACTATATTTATTAATTCTCTATTATGTTACTGTTCATGCATCTACTACAAGTACCGGGCACTCACTGACGCCTATGAAATAAAGAAAATACATGAGGAGATGAATGCCTTGTTGCTTTATTAACACACCTTATCGGCGAATAACGTCACGCTAGTCTTTCACTTTCCAGACCTGGGCTTTACCCGCGCGTGGTTTGCCAATCTTTGTTTCTGATCTGTTGTTGTCCGACGTGTCAGATTAACACAGAGCTTACCCTCCACCATACACGATGTGTCCTCGTACGATGGATATAACAAGATCCCTTATTTTAACAGAGAATTTTACAACTTTACAAGAACAAAGCTGGATTAACCAGAAATCGTGGACGCACGCGGCGGTGTAAATGCAATGCACGTAATGCTTGCAGATGTATCACAAACAGTTTCCAATAGAACACGAAATTACGCATTGGTGCGCATTTTTAGCAAAACATGGCTGCTCTTCATTTGCGGCACGTTTAATTAATAAGGATAGATGACGATGAAACACACCATGGTGCGATTTTTGCTGTTGATGCTTAGACTGACCTGAACTGTCAATTCATGTCACTTTGCTCGCGTTTGTTTTGGCGACGCTGGCGGCAGAAGTCACGCAAATGTAATATTACAATTAATTGTTATATTCTAGTACATGTCTATCTCTGTATATTACTACAGTTTTATCTCTAACTGAGCAAAGGGGAATCTCCAAGTTTGCGGGTTAGTGAGGGTGATAACGTTGTCAACCACCGTGACTGTTTGCCTTTCTCAGACGTAGCCCGCTTGCCGATATAGCTCACATAACCGTATTTCGGTAAAGCTGTCCGTCGATCCATTACTTGGTTGGCTACACCGGCTGATGCTAACGTATGACGACTGCTGCCCATTATTCTTCTTTGATGCGAGTCGTTGACGCTGGCCTGCCTGTTATCCCGGCCTCAGTTCAGTCCCGCAGTTCAGACACTCACTATTTTATTTTGGCTCATTCTGATCCTTTCCGTCTTTCTTTTGTTCTTTCCTGCTTTATTTGTGTTTTTATGTGCTGTAATCACCAATATGTAGTGCTTTTACTCGCATATCTATCGCATATTATCCATCTACCCATTCGTTTCTTCGTCTATGTCGTTACTTTGCTTTGCAATACAGGCGAACAAGAGCGGATACCGCAGTATCAACAACAAGAACAACGGCAGCAGCAGCAGTAGAGCAGCAATCTGTAATATGATTAATTTTAAGCATCATCTTTCCGCTGATTAAAAAAACAACGTCACCAGCAGGAGCAGCTGCAGCGGCATCTTCCAGAGGTAGCGCCAACCGTATACACCTATGTGGATGCTGCTGATTGTTGTTGTTGTTGATGTTGTCGGCGTCAAGGAGTCGCTATGGAAGTAGCTGTAGAATTAGCTCTCGTGCTGGAGAGGGGTTGATAGCAACCACGTGTGTGGTAGCAATATGCCCACGGCAACACGCCCCTATACAACACGTCCGAATCGCGCCCTTAGAGTTGACTCGCGCGGCCGCCAGCCCGCTCGCCCGCCCGCCCGCTCTTGTTCTCGACCTCGACCTCAACTTCAACCACCAACCCCATCGGCATCATGAGCACCACCCTGTCATTATCATCACCATCACTATTTTCATCGTCGTTTTCATCGTACGACATCGTTATCGATTGTCTCGGTCGGCAGCCTCTGCAACACCCACAGGGTCCACGAGGCGGGCCAGGGCATCACGAGGTCTCGACAAGGGCAACATGCAGAGGATGCTGTTGTGTTCGTTCGACTTATTATCACGTCTTTCCCGCTAGTGGAGATCGCAGAGAGAGAGGGGGGACACAGAGAAAGAGAGGTGGGAAGGCACAGCGAGAGCAGAGAGAGAGAGAGGAGGGACACACAGCTAGAGCAGAGAGAAAGTGAGGAGAGAGAGAAGCAGAGCCGGAGGGTCTCCAGCATCTAGAGCAGTAGTAGTTGTTCTGGTAGAGGTAGCGGCCAGGCTCTCTCGGAGTAGAAAAGCAGGCGGGGAGGCAGGCCGACGTGACATCCACGCCGCTGCCAAATACCACAGCGGACCGAAACAAGCCACACCTTCGCGTTCAACAGAAACGAGGACCCTTAACCGCGCCCCACTTTTCCTCTCGTCTCCCGTTCCCCTTTCGAAGCCCTCCGGGCCACCTTACTAGCTACTGCAAGCTACAAGCACTCCTTACCTCACCCCTCTCATTCTCTAGACCAGACAACTCGGCCCGGACACTTCACTGCAGGCAGGATGTGTGTGTTCTGACACCATGACGGAAAATGTGCGCGCTGCCTGTGTAATTAGCTCGCAGCGGCACAACTGCCCACTCACTGAGTTTGCAATAAGATACATTGTGTACACTTCTACTCTTATGTTGTACTTTATATATATATATACATATATATATATATATATATATATATATATATATATATATATATACATATATATATACATATATATATATATATATATATATATATATATATATATATATGTGTGTATAAAGCTATTAGAAACGACCAACTAATAAGTTAGCTGCTACTTTGCTTGCAGTAAGGGCGGCGATTATCATAAATACGGCGGGACAGTGAAAAAACGCGTTTCCATTGTTGAAAAAGAGAAGTACGTGCTTCTTCTAAGCCAAAATTAAATTAGCATATTATGAAGCCATATTGGCAGAGAGCACACATGGGTTAGTGGCAAACATAAAATTCGATTAATGAGATTAGTGAACTGATCGAGCGACGACAGCAACGAGAGCAAGAACGAGAGCTAAAAAAAGATAGACCTCCGTGATGTCAGTAGGGGATCGCAGTGTTGTTCGATCTATCCACTGTGTAGTCTCACAGTCTACATCGCCAGCCTAGAGAGGTCTTGGTCAACATCTGGCGAACAGCAGGTGTTATTCGCTCATTCTGTTGTTCGTCGCCTCATCTTCATCATCATTATTATCATCATGTTCGGCCGCCAGCGACCCATTGTCCTGCCTAGTCGAGACTAGAGAATGCCTTCCGGCCAAAACAACGAACTGTTAGAGAAGAGGAACTGTTAGAGAGAAGAACCTTAAACAGTTGAATGAAGAGTAGAGCGATAATTTTGATCTTTTTCTGTACCCGATCTTCAGAGCAGGCGCGCGCACGATGCACAACAACACGCTGCACAGGGTTAATTTATACGTTTTTGACTATATATTAAACTCTGTAGAGAGTATGCGATATTCCAGCAATTGTTTTTGCATGCATGTGGTTGTTGTCGTCATTATTGCCATTATCGCAAGTACCTGTGTGACTACGCCACAACCACTGCAACAGAGACGCAAAAGCCAGCGTCGGACAACGAACGGCACCGATAGCGAAAACCAATTTAGGCGTTGTTCCACCCACCGTCACCTTCCACCGTAGGACGGGCGTGTGTAGTGGCTCTGTGTTGCGCAGAATACCACGAAGCCTGCCCGAAGCCTTCCAGTCGGCTTGTTCTCCAGCTCCTGGAACTAGCACGATCCCTCACTTGACAGGAAACAGTCGGGCAATCTAATGTCACAAATGTCACGCGTAGCCTGGGGCACTGGCCGTCACGACGGCAGCAGCGGCAATAACCACGAGAGCAATACAACAGCAACAAACACAAAAGCAGCAACAACAACAGCAGCAACAACAACAACAACAACGGCTGTCGACAAACTGCAATTCTCATGGCACGGAGATAAATAACTCGGCGACAGTCTCCTTCAGAAGAGGCGAGTAAAACGTTTAAAGTGCGGAAATCAGCAGTAGAAACACCCTTTCGACCAGGTTCCACGTCAGCATCAAAATGTCATAATTTGCTATCTTAGCCATTTATTCGAACGCATTTCATGGTGAGTTGGAATTTGTTCACCTATCCATCTATGTGTCGGTCTGTCGCTGTGGCTGACCATGTGTGTGGGCCGCCTGCCGCGACATCAATCAGTCAATCAATGCCTGTCTCCGATTGCTTAGCCAACCACCCTGCTCGTTGCTGCTGGGGCTAGTAATAGTCACTACTGGAGGTTAAGCCTTAAACCCTTTCCCAAGGCTTCCTCTGTGACGGTACAACAACTCGGGCAGTGAAGGGAAACAACTTGACAACGCCATGTCACTCAAATGAAAACGTTGTGGAGAACACAATCGACGGCAGAGCAAGATCACCAAATATGACGTCGAGTTCCTAAGAGCGGCGCTCCCCGACCCGCAAAAACCTCGCAAATTCGGATCCATCACTATCTCTATGAGTGGTGTATGGGACTCTGAATTTGCGAGTACGCTCTTGGGCTCGGCGTCACGAAGAGGAATCTTATGGATCTTACCGTTTTAACGTTGCAAGGAACCTTGAGGATATACCGCTCGCACTGGGTTCATAAGAGCGGGGGCTGCCATCAAGCAAGGACACGGACAGCTGATTCTTAACCTCACGTGAAATTTTTTTACCACCATTTTTATTAAGGCGAGCACTGCCGAGTGTGCAAACGTATTGTAAATGATTAATAAATCATTACAATATTTTCTATATACGTCGAATGAGGTAGTTGTGAATAAATAATAGACCTAGTGGCATTGGGAACACAGCATGAGATGATCGGCAAATCTCCATTTGATAAGAAGCAGTTAAGTGACAGTAGTAGTGACTCAAATCTCAACACGTGATATGAAGGTACACCAGTTCGCCAGTGCAAATCCGCCCGAGTTAGCCAGGCGGTGGTAGGCGGGCACAACCCTTTCAGGTACGACCTGCGCCGTAGTAGATGGCCGTTCTCAAGCTATTACACAACCACGCGGTTGCTCTTCCATTCTTCCAACTGAGAGCGTGTGCATTGCTCTCTAGCATTTAGCAGCAGTTGAAGTGCAGCCAGATTATGACACGCGTTTCTTTGTTTATGGTACGCAAAACACAATGTTTGTCTCCGCGTAGGAGAAGAACTTGAGATAACATCTTTCTCCGCCTGCTCTGTATGCATGTATTCTTAAGTGATATTCGCACGCCAAAGTCTATAAGTATTATGACGAGGTAACGATGCTTCTGCATGACAGTAGTGCAAAACGGCGACAACGGAACAGAGTGACGATGATTGAGCAGTAAAACACTTCTAGCACCAAGGAGATCGTGAGTTCAACCAAGGCACGATATAACATTTGGCTTATTGACAAAATTGCCTGTTTACAACGCTTTAGCTCTCGTATAAAATCATGAGTATATAAGATGCCTACCTTTGCTAGGGCCTTAATAACATCGTCGGATGAGCAGCCGAGAGTCGGTGAGGGAAGGTCCTGTACTAGTCGAGTTCTGATAAAGTTCAGACCGGCGCTTGAGCTTTTTGAAACTAATCCAACCGCATAGCAAACATTCTCGACCGACGTAGAAGAAGCTAAAAGTTCTAGGGGGGGGAGGGGGGGGATTGACGACTAACACAAGAACGGTTGCGTGAGGGCGGGTGGGGGAGGTCATCGACCATAACGTTTGCTTAGGCTGAATAGCTTAGATAGCCGAATCACACGCTGTTAGTAGGAGAGCCAGATCTCTAAGCTGAACACCGCGTCGGAACTCTATTAAGTTCTTCCTGATGACCACTACCAGTGAGCGTGTATCCCTGCAGCCTATCGGTAACCTTAGCACGACTAGGGCAAAGGAGAAAAGGCCAGGCCAGGCGGCGCCGTCGTCGTCGTTGTACAAAGTAACCTTTAAGCACGCCTCTGGCAAGGCGTCAGCTACCCAGTTTCTGACCACCCTGAGCAGGATGTGAACCAGCTTCCCATTTTCAATAAAGGCCTAGATGTACTCCGTGAGGTCGAAATTTGACTTGCTCATGGCTACGTTATGGACCGCGTTACTGACAGGTAACCTTGTTGGGTCCTAGGAAGTCTGGTGTAGCCGCAGGGTTCTGCCCAGACGTGAAGCTTGGGCCGGCACCTTTTGAAGGATGCGACGATGTGACCCGTGTGAATTCCGTTACCGTGTTGGACCCGTTGTGGTCACCCCTTAAAATTATGATTGCCGGAGGTCGCTAGCAACCGACAATAAGAGCCGTAACGCGTTCGTTATATCAACCTGACTTAGAGACCTACGGAAAAGTGTTATGTTTTTGATCTAAAAAACTTGAATGGTGATGGACTTTAGTGCGGTCGTTGAACTATTCAAGTATATGCCATAACATACAGCCAGAGGTTACCATAATATAGACTAACGAGCATTTTGCCGTCGTCGTTGTTGTTATTGTTGTTGTTGTAGCCGTCGTGGCCACTGTTCATATTCCCGTTCACTTAGCTTTCAGCCGTTGTCAGCTCGTTGTGATCCGCCTAATAACCTGTACACGGAGCCTCTGTAGTAGCCGGCTATGCGCTTCGTAACTCTATCGCCGCATGCAATCGGAGACCATACGCTCTTCATGTCCCCAACGTTCATACATATTGATGGAAGCACTCCCTAACTAACCAGGTAAGGAACTAGCCAACTAAGCAACGCTTGCTAGTTATGCAACGTTGACGAAACACTCGCAGGGGAGTACCGCTTCTCAGACAGCTTGCGCTCGCTTGCGGCAAATGAAAAAGGGTGAAATCGCTTTTATTATTATAATGATTGTATAAGTAGTATGTTATTACTGTAAAATACTGTGATACCAGAATATATGATGATGATGATGATGATGATTATTATTATTATTATTATTATTATTATTATTAATAAACCCTTGTTCAAAAAATATTAATATAGATATCTTACTATAATTATTCCATTATGTGTACGCGACAACGTACGTTCAACCAGAAATGAAAAGCTACTATCAACGACAGGCCATAAACGTGATACCCGCGGCGTATCGGAGTAGGCTTCGTACTTGAATCAATATACTTTAACGTACGAATTGTAATACGTGTTAAACGTGTCTATAAATAGCAAATATATATTATTTTGGTAGTAGTGAAAAAAAATTACGCTCTGTTCTTTTCGCTGGCCTAAAATAGAGGCGCATCTATAGAAAACACTAATAGAGTCCAGGGCAGATGCTTGTTGCATACATTTATGCAACCATGAGAATACCAGTAGATAAATTGGCATATCTTCAGCATTCTGCAAAAAAATGTGCTATTCATTTTCAACGACGTACCCAGTTACACATGATAGTAGATCAACAAACATGTCGTTAAATTTTAATGAATTACCTCCTTTCGGTGCATGCATATTTTATGTATTCTGATCCAAAAGTACTGTCATGTGTTGACGAAATTGACAATTCTGTAGACTATTTTCTTCCAAAGGGTTCTACAGTCACCAACGGTTGAAAAATGTAGAATTGTATATGCGTTGCGGTGATGCTGTGCCGTTTAGGTACAGTGTTGACAGGACATAACGAAATGTTTGTATTTGAGTGCACCAACTGAAGAATGGCAATTGCAGCTGCCGCTGTAAAATAACTGGCTGGGCAAGTAATCATTAAATATCGTGGAGTCGGTTATCTGAACTTCACCTCCTCCACTCGTGTAATTAAAAGTGGCAGGGTAGCTGTCATCAACTCGAAAGGCTGTCAAACGTGCATTCACTACGAGTTGCATCTCGTACACCCGACAGGCTAAACTTTTAGTAATAGCTCTCTACTCGACTCACGACCTACAGAGAGAGAGAGCCCTCATATAAAGACCACAATAGGCGCTCCGATCCGCCAGTAGTTTATAGCTCAGAGCTTCCACGTAGGTTTCAAGTAGTTTTGGTGCCCTACATCACAAAATAGTTTAGTTGTCCAGCAGCAAGCATCTAGGGCGTCGGTCATGACAGTGAGCGTACAAAGCAGAACACAGTTCGTTATCAAATAACCAACGAGTCCCCGCTAATTCAAAATCAATGTCGAGCATTCAAAAAGCTGTAGCAGTCAGATTAGCATTTTGTATTATAGTGACACAGGGTAGAAAAGCTACCATGTATACATGTCATAACTACACATATGCTAACACAATTTTTTATAAGTAAAAAAAATTCTCTCCCTATATATATACAAATTGTACAGAATTTTTTTCCAGAAGCACACATATATTTATTTATTACCTTACAGTAGCTGCTCGAATGTGCCTCCGCTAACCATTCGGCAAAATCGGTCCAACTCGCTTCGCTTACTCTACTGCTCCACCCTCTCGGAGGCCATATCGAAGTGATATTGTGACGGAGCTATCCACAATACAACAGCAGTACAACCTCCTACCATATCATGTTGATACAGGACGACGCCAGTAAGATGACACAACAGCCGACAGAACGTATTGGCGAACATGCACTTCAACGGCCAAAGGATTGTCCACGGCCACAACATCGACACGGTCATAAACAACCCCGATATGAGGCTGTTCAGCCACATACTGACGACATGTTCAACGCACGTTCACTACTGCCGACCTGTCGCGCCACAGTCACAACGTTGCCACAGTCATTTATATGTACATGCGCTCAATCTTGACATGCTCGCCAAAAATGCATAATAACTCCGCAACCACGGCTTGCATTGCCAAAATTTGGTACCAAAATAATCGCCACGAAACGCGCATCTGCCTAAATGTGTTAATTGAGAGTGTTGTAATTGATCGTAGGGTTATGATTTTAAGGCACTGGGCGTGAGGGCTAATCAAATAACTTAATTTTTGGGAACTTTCTACTAAACAATCATGCCACATCTTTTGGCCGGAGTTCTATAGTCTTCAGAAGAAGCAGCATTTTCTCACAAGCACGAGATGTGCCTTGTTTCTGTATAGAGGACTGATTATTGTCTCGCAATTGCACATTTTGTGTTCCCATATCGGGCAATAACACCAGTGTCACGGATTTTAGTATTTTCACTCCCACCCCGAAACAAGACTTCCCAGAGACCATGTTTCATTATAAAAAAAATATTTATTTTGACAAGCTCTACAATTATCTTAGTCAATCTTTACAAAAATCCGGACATCCCTGTATATATATATACTCCTATTAGCTAAATTCGGCATTGTGTCCTCTTGCCCGTTCTTTAGTGATAATATTTACCACGGTCACAAATATCTTTCTGACCAGATCGCTTATAATATTTCTCCAGTTTTAGATATATGCGTTGACAACGTCTATTATTCTTCTATCACTGCCGGCCTCCATCTTTTCACACATATACACTCCTATTCATGTATGAATCTGAATCTGTATGAATATGAAGCAAGCCCTCTCTAAAAAGAAAAATTTAACGCCATCTGGTAAACGTAACCCGTCTGAGTAGAGGCTTTAAATTAAGTAATTATAGCTAATTCCAGATTACCAATATTTTTTTATTGTTGCAATCAGCACTGTTTTTACACCGACGAGGGCAATTGACATTTCTGTCACCATATATGGATAACCGCGCCTGCTACGGGGACCTTCCAGACCCTGTCTAGAACGAAAGTCCGAAAACTGCTGACCCTTTTTGATAAGGTTAGCCCCCGGGCGCTCAATACCGCGGATAACACGAATCTGATTCTCTGCAGTGGGGTCAGCCAGCCTCAAGAGCGGTGTTGACGGTTTTGCCGGACACTCCGGTCTTCGGTAAGCCCGGTCTTTTCTAGCGGTGGCGGTAGATGATCCTGCCCGTAGGATACCTGTGGCCGTGCTTCTTTTTGTAAATCTTCGATATTGATCTGGCCTTGGGTAGAACGACCTAGAGATGAACTTCCGCTGCTGGAGCAGCAGACCCTACAGAACGAGAGTCGCATTCCAGAAGTCCTTGATAGTTCACACATCTTGGAATATCGCGACAGGAATCGGCAATACGATCCGGGCCTCTACTGTTACAGAGCTTTTCCCAGACACTTGCCAGCCAGGTACCCGATTACAAGCACTAAAAGTAGATCCTTGCTTGGCCCGACTCCAGGATAATCGGGAGAGAGCTTGGCCGAGGCAGATGGACGTCGGTGACTGGCAAGAACATTTTAGGATTTTTTTCGTCAGCGGCACCCTCCCGCTTAGGCAACTCAGAGTTCCGTTAGTTCGCGAGCAATCTCGTTTGCGGTGACTACTTTAAAGTGGCGTGCTTTATCATACGACCGACAATATCCCGTGTCGATCATCCTGAGTGGCAAAACGTTGAGTTTTTACAGACCCGGGTCAGGACAGAGCAAAACGAGACCGTATAGTCAACATCGTCCGGCTGCCCTGACGAGCAACGCGTGCACGTGTCCACCTGCGACTACATAATCTACACTGTATAGGTTTGGAATTGGCCATGGCCCGTGACGAAGCTCACAAGACAATCAGGTTTATGGGAGGCAAAGAATAAAACTTACCACTCTCTGCCAAGTCAAATGGGCAAGATGCATAAGTAAATTTAAAAATATATATATATATACACGCGACCTACAAGTACAGCGTGCATGTAATAAGAGCCTTGACTAAGGACGCATATGGCTAAGGCCTTTGTTGGCACTGCGAGTCTGCATATATATATGTAACCGACTCATTAGCCCCTTCGATGGTCGGTGCAGGTGCGAGCCAGGCAGGTCATGCATCTAGGTTAGCAGAGGCTAACAAATGTAGAAAATACTCAGGCGTTTATTATCCGCACCAATTTTGTCCGTTGGCCTTTGAAACAATGGGAGGACCAGGCCCGCTTACATTGAAGTTGATTCAGCGCGTGGGTAGAAGCCTTAACCTATCCACGGGAGACTCAAGAGCATCGGAATTTTTGCGTCAGAGGCTGTCGCTTGACATCCAACGAGGAAACGCAGCATCTGTTCGGGGCACATTGTTGAACTGGGCTAATCCCGGGTTAGATAACCCCTAAGCACACGTTAACGCGGAGACAATTGTTCACTCCAAAGTGCTTACATAAAAAGTCATTTAATAAAACAATGTCTCTATAAGATATATATATATATATATATATATATATATATATATATATATATATATATATATATATATGGTAGTTCAATAAGTTCTTAGAATGAAAACCGAGAATTTTCCAAATCATGTTTTTAAATTTTTCTTATTCGATATACTCCCCGAGAAGCTCAATACACTTTTCCCACCGAGATTTCAGAGCTTTCATACCTCTTGAGTAGAATTCCGCGTCGTTAGACTGAAAATAGGCATTGACAGCAGCCTTAACCTCTTCATTGCTGAAAAAACGCTTTCCACCGAGACTATTCTTCAAATGTCCGAAGAGGAAATAATCAGAGGGGGCCAGGTCTGGAGAATAGGAGGGTTGTTCAATAAGTTCGAACCTCAGTTGGGCCAGTTTTGCCGATGCTTGCCGGGACTTGTGTGCAGGAGCATTGCCCTGGTGAAACGGGACAACCTTCTTCTGCGAAGCGGGCCGTTTCACGATGAGTTCTTGCTAACGGCAGTCCAACAGTCTTGCATAATATTCTCCTGTGATCGTTTTACAGCTCTCAAGGTAGTTTACCAGCATTATTCTACGTTGGTCTTAAAAAACTGTAGCCATCACCTTTCCGGTCAATGCCGTTGTCCGCACCCTCTTCAAAGGTCCTTCATTAGGTGCACACCATTGGCAAGATGCTTCTTGGGTCTCGGGAGTGTAGTGATGAACCCGGCTTTCATCGACGGTCATGAATCTGCACCAAAAATCCGACAGATTGTTCGACATCTTGGCCAAATTTCGCTGTAAAGCCAAAACAGGCGCGTCTTTTTGGCTTTGGTTGAGCAAATGCGGCAGCCATTTTGCTCTAAGCTCTTTCATCTTCAAGTTTTCGTGTAGGATAAAATGCACACTGCCTAAACTAATCCCTAATGCCTCCGCTATTTCCTTAATGTTCATTCGCTTATCTGTGTTAAGAATTTTTCGCACTTTCTCTACGTTTTCCTCATCAGTTGCCGTTTTTTGGCCTCCTGGACGTAGTTCATCCTCGGTGCTCCTGCGATTTCTTTTTAGCACATTAATCCAGTTGGAAACAGTGGCAAAACATGGCGCAGAGTAACTGTACGTCTCGTCTAACTCAATTTTTACTTGGGTCGCATTCCAACCTTTGAAATAAAAATGCTTGATAACCACTCGAAACTCTTTTTTCTCCATTTTTAAAAATCGCGCCGATACGTTGCACGGGAAAAGCTATCAAACGAAATCGCAACGGCCAATCACCATAATATATTAAGTGCTAGCAGTCGAAAAGTTGCAGTTCCTATTAGCGGTGAAAGCGTGCCAAAATTCAAATTCTAAAAAGCTCATTCTAAGAATTTATTGAACTACCTGTATATATTCCACTGGCTTTGGCCCTAAAAGCGAGCCTGCAAGGTTCTCCAATCGAGTGTATTTATACCAGACATACTTCAGGACATTTCTCAATCGCAAGGACTTACTATGGACACGTCCCTAGAGTCCAACCGCTCGACTACAGTTTCTCAAATTCGGAATACATAGACATATCAAAAATTTTGATACATATAAATATATGTATGTAGATAAAGAGAGAGAGACACACACACACACACAAAGCGCGCGCGGGAGAAAGGAGGATAAAGGAAAAGCGCAAGGAGTCGTTTAGAGTAAAAACTCGAGCTGTACGAAAGGTTTCAAAGCTGCACGATTGTCTTATAAACTCCCTCAGGGCAAAAGCCACTGGAGAAACTCGAGCTCTTTTGGAGAAATAAGACACATTTTGCCATTCCTCACGCATTATGTCGACCTTATGTCCGTCTCTTTCAGACTCTTGTTTTGAAACCGTCTTACTGGGAGCAAATACTGCCACGATTGCTATTGGTCGAATAAATAAAAGAATCATTATAGGTCTAAACTTTTTGAGCTGTATAAGTGTACCTAATACAGCTGATCTACCCACAAACAGGGGAATCTACGCAAACTATCAGAACATTAATCAGGCTAAGCGCCATCGCTATATTGCTACTTAGAGTTACTTGCCGTATGCTGTTGCTCTCCTTCAATCTCTAGACCCTCTGGGGCTGTAGCGTTAGACCCGTGGATCCGGTTCAGTGTAGCTTTTGGAGTAATATGCGCGTTAAGAGGTCCTCGAGCCAAGAATAATTAGCGCGTCCTATGTGAGGCTCCGTGTGTTTCATGGCTTTAGCAGTCAACAGCTGAATCGCCACAGGTTATGCTAACCTCTTGGCGAGTCACATGACCGGAACACCAATTCGAAATCGTCGAACTATCTCAGTATTGCAAATAAATGGATTAGAATATAACATAGGTTTAATATAGAATAGAACGTATGCGTGCCCACATAATGATAATAGGCAAACTCTAGACACTGCCATTGTTCTTGTGATCTGAATGGTTCTCGTTGGAGTAACACTCAGACAGTGTTAACGCATATCAAATAGCGGGAATACTGCATGCGTATATCCTCGACACAATGTTGAATAGTCTTCGCCCACAGATATCGTGGTCAACATTATCTGGTTTCGATCCAACTTGTTCAGGGATCAGGAAATGAAGGCGAGAAGAAATGATGACGTTTTCCTAGCTCAACAATGCAAAGTAAACCATGCTGTGTAGCCGTAAATCCATCCTAGTAAAGGCTGCGACTATTAAAGACTCCTTGAATGAGGTACTGTCGAAGGCCCCAAAAATGATTTAGTATAGGGCTGGTTTCTGACTGGTCAGAAATGAAGAAACGGATAGCACACTGCAAACGCGTTTAAAATCGTCGGTCTATCGGTTGAAGTTGCTGAGAACGCGGGATGCCGAGAAAAATGCATACATGGGTGTTAGAATGAAGCCAACAGCGTTGCTGCACTTAATATGAATACGTCGTGCATGGCACCCTAGCTGCCTATGAATGCTCGTATCGCCACGTAGTTTGCACACGCCTCAGCATTGTCTCAACAGTTTTGTCATATAACGCCGGTGGGCGCCATATAAGCTTCCAGGTTACCCCCGCCCGACATAGCCCGTTTTCCATCAGAAACTTTTGCAGATGGATTAGAGAACTCTACCTAATAACTCGTACCAAAATATTACGCTTCGCAATTATGTGAGTGTGCAAATTGATTGCATAAAAATAAGTTAGCCTATAAGTAGACATTCATACGACTAAGCTTATGTCGTCATATGTTGTCTCCACTACGTAAAAACAAACTTATGTAGAAGGTCTGTGTGCTAGTCTAATATGAGTCCCTTCACGAGCTTGGCGCCCATTGTGGCCTCATATTAGACTAGCACATGGATTGCTGCAAACATTTTAATTGGTCTAACTAAACGCTTTCGGTGAATATTGTACGAGTCGAGCCATTCTTTTTGTGATGACGTTTAACAGCTTAAATCCGTAACCCATTTGTATCCGTAAAAAATGCAGATATTACCTTTGCCAAAAACACTTCAGTAGCTTTCGCTAACCAAATGTAATGATAAGCCTAAAATATCTGGCTTTTGACCACCAGCGGTAAATACACAATAGAAATAACTATTGAGTATTTACCGCTATGAACATCTACCGTGTGATAAAAACGAAAAAAAACCAAGAAAAACGT
Source organism: Dermanyssus gallinae (assembly GCA_003439945.1). Lineage (NCBI taxonomy): Eukaryota > Metazoa > Arthropoda > Arachnida > Mesostigmata > Dermanyssidae > Dermanyssus > Dermanyssus gallinae. The sequence continues at coordinate 354,218 of QVRM01001450.1, forward strand.
ATAATTGAGAAACAGAACAACAGTTGTGCCGATGACGTCGTACGTATGTTCAGCTGACGAAAGATAGCGGGCATTTTGGATACTTCGACTTTAAGTCGAACCTCGAGGACAACGTCAAGAATGAGACTGCTTACACCTGTTAAATATATATTTTTTTTCAGTACATAATATGTCTCGACGCTCGCAATAGGTAGCGGAGTATGGTCAAGTGGCTAGAAGTGGTAGCCTGATCCCTCTGGTTCTCTGCAATGAGCTCGGCTGACGTCCAGCCAACTTGGTGAGCAATTTCGCGACTGGCCGCTTCCTCCACGTAACGTGTCGCTACTTGTTAATATTCGTCACCTTCCCGAAAGTGCGCCTGTTTTCCTGTCAAACTTCCGCTGAACTTAAACCAGTAAACGAACTTGATCCAACAACTCCAACGTAAGTAAACAAAAGTGAGTTTTTCGTGTCTATACGGCATACGGAGAGAGATCGAGTAGGGAAAAAAGACATACAGAGAGAAAGACGGAGGGTGCTTGGGTACACTTTCGCATGCGGACAATATGCTGGAGCACATTCCGTAGGGACAGATCGATTCGTTTTGGCAGCGAGAGCAATGGCAACACTTCGTAGAAAAAAAGTTGTTGGCAAAGGCAAAAAAATCGAGAAAAAAAACACTATATAAAAACGTTGTTATTTATTCCATAGGCAATGAAAACTTTAAGGGTAGTAGCACCTGCTACAGTTAAGTGTGCACACGCACAGCTTCTGTTGGTGCATGCTCTTTTGGCGTAGGTCTAGGTGGATGGCATGTGACAAATACTGAGTTACTTGTGGTAATAGAAATTCAGTTCTCCGGTAAGTTATCGGGGTTCTTGAAGAAATGTTGTTTGTATATTTGTTTAAAAAACGGTTATGCTTAGGGAAGTCGAGTTAAATGATGATATTGACGCATTAGCGCTAGACGCTCTTTTCAAAATCATGGTCAGTCAGAATGACATGATTTTTGCTACAAATGCTGGTTCGCTCTCGGAGCGCAAGGATCGTGTAAGCGAATATGTGATAATTGTTGGGGGTTTTAACCTACCTTCCAAGCATCAATGAACAAAATGTCTTCTTTTTAGACTCTCGAACCATGGAGGTTCTTTTATATTTGCTTGTACAACAAACTGTTTATATCGACAAGTGACTTAAATTACACGTCTGTAGGATGAAACAAGCTCAATTTTTACACCAAACCATTCTCACGACATGTATCCAAATTATTATTATACATCCAGGTATGATAAATAATATATCGGTTTCTAAATCCAGGTATAATACAAGATATCTCGATTTTTAAAAGCAGAGGAGTTCGTGTATTGCAAGGATCCAATCTCGATTCTAAAGATTCTAAGTAATTTTTTAGGTATACCAAGAAGCATTAAAGGAAAAGAGAATATAACGGCACTGAAAACAAGCCATGCGGTTATCACTAATAATATATCTAAAGCAAGTGTCTTTAAAAATAGTATTTCTCTGTTTACGTGGCCTAGGCAGGTCTAACACAAGCAATTACTTTTTCCCTCCAATATCATCAAGATGTCCGTATTTATTCGTGTCGTAGTATAAATCCTAAAGCAAATAAATTAACTCCTATCTAAATGTAGCCTTATCCCAGACCTGATCCATCAATTATTTTATAAACAAATGAGCCACTCTCATTAATTTATGCTAAATCCTACGAAGATAGTGCTGTGTCTGATTTTTTTCCGGCAATCCGTAATTACACCTACACATACAAGGGATCCAAGTCGAGCGTTGATAACTAGCCCTGTGACATAATCATCAATAGCGTATATATTATTTGAAAAATTACTTGTAGATCATATATTTATCTTTATACAGTCTGAGGAGCAGCAACATGGCTTTACTAAAAGGCAAGTCAACAGCTTGCAACAAGTTGATTGGAGGTGGTTCAAGATTGGGCAACTTCTATTTACAAAAAGAAAGCATCTGACTGCATTTATTTTGCTTTTTCTAAAGCATCTGACAGTTTTTTAACAAATCGAAGGTTTTGTGTGCAGGTCAAAAACTGTTTTAGTCGTTGTGGGGTGTGTTCCTTGGGTGAGCCTCAAGGATCATGTATATTATTCTTTATAGTAATTTTAGCCCATTATTATTCTTTATAGTAATTTTAGATCTCAAAAACGGTATACCCGCAACAATTAAGCACAAACTCGACGCAGATGATTTTAGACTTCATGGGCCATTTAGCACAGAGAACGAGAGCGAGATAAAGCTGAGAACAATGACTCTAACTCCGATTGGTACGCCAAAAATGATATAACAAGTTTGGTCGCTTAATGTGCCGTTGTGTCTTTAAATAAAGACCACGTTTACACACTTGATGGAAAAAAGATACCCAGAGTAAACAGCGTTCGCGATCTTGGGATAACGGTAACACCGGAGCTAGATTTTAACATTTACATTACGCAAACTAACCGGTCTGCTAATCTTATGCGTAATATGATATGTCGTTGTTTTATTAGTGAATGCCCAGTGTTTTTGAGTCTGCCTTTATAGTCTGGTCCTGTAGTTCTCAATTGCATTTACAGCTGTGAAGTGTGGCGGCCGTATTTGAAGAAGCATATTGATGCAATTAAAAAGTTCAATCTAACTTCCTTCAACGTGTTGCATTGAGATGCAAAGTAGAACGTAGCAGTCTCGACTTAGTAACTGCATCAGAAAGGCACTCGAAAGCAGAATTTGAAATGTACGCAAAATTCTCTCAGTGTAAACTTGCCAATACACTTGCCATCTTTTTTCATACTCGCAACAACAGTCTGCGCAGTACGCAAGTCATATCGTCGAAAATACTGCTCGATCTGACCAAATCAACAACTTTTTGTGGCGCATGGCGAGAATGTTGAGAACCATTAACTTGTGGTATATTATTATAAACTGTGTTATTGTCTTAACATGTTAAATTGCCTTCTATGGTTCTTATATTGCACATTTCATATAATAAATACAGAATTTCTGTTAATAGCCATGTATATAATTATCTACTCTCTAAAGCCAATAAAGGAACACTTTACTTGAATCAGTATATATATATATATATATATATATATATATATATATATACGGGGTGATCGGAATTTATTTTTAAAGCGATATAGGGAATTCTAAAGCTTGTTAAAGCAAATATTTTTTTCTAATGGAACATGGTCTCTGGAAGGTCTTGTTTTGTAGTGAGAGTGGAATTTAAAAAGCCTGTGACACTGGTGTTGTTGCCCGGCATAGAAGCACATATTATTGCGATTGCGAGGCAACCAGTACTCCTATACAGCAACCAAGTACACCGACGTGTTCATAAAAGAACCTTCCTCTGAATAACATATGACGCCGGCTAAGACTAGTTGTTTAGAAGAAAATTCGCAAGTGTTATAGTTATATAATTAGCTTTCACGTTCAAGCTTTCACAACCATTCAAATGCGCACTTTATGACTGGCGTCGTATAAAAATTATAATATAAAATTATATTACGAGCACGAAGGTGTGTTCTGTATAGGACGCAATCACACAATTTGCGCTTCTATCTCGGGCAACGATACTAGTATTACAGATTTGTGCAATTTCTTTCTCACTCCGAGCCAAGGCTTTACAGAGACTTTGTTCCATTGGAAAAAATTACTTTAACGAGCTCTACATTTTCCTATATCGCTTCAATTTTTTGTGCACTCTTGCACACCGTATATATATATATATATATATATATATATATAGGTACAACTGAAGTCTTTCTTAGAAGGTAATCACAAGAGGTTTGAGCATATATAATATATATATATATATATATATATATATATATATATCTCGGGTGTTTGCAAAATAGCCTGGAAATTTCAGAGTAACATGAAAAAGAAAGAGTGTTTACAATTGTTAGTACAGCTTTTTAAATACTGCCTTTGTGCCTTTTACAAGCAAAAAGCAAAAAAATGTCTAGCATTTTTCACATAAATCGGGCCCAATAACATAAATGCACGCGTTAATGTTGTTGGTCGTTAGTACCCTGGTGGTCGCGGATTCTTGGCGAACACTTCAAACATTAAAAACTCACAGAAAAATTTTAATGAGTTGAGTCGCAAGATCTTGAAGGCCAGTGAATATACCAGTTATGCGAGATTACGCAAGAAAGAGCTTAAGTGGTACCATCTTTGTTAGCAGAGATTGCACTAGACTCTCACGTATGGCACATGTAAAGAGCTCTCATAAATCACGTAAGGGTTCTCGGTTGCCTTAAGTGTAACAGTTTTGCCATTTTATACTTATAGTCGAATAGAACTGGCTTTGTTGAAAAGGAAAAAAAAATCTAATAAAATCAATTTCAGGCAGCACTTTGTCGGAATTCCAATTTGAATCCTGATGGCCCATAGGCTTCGGCTCATGATTTAGCTGAATCGTATATGGATACATCGTTAGATCTGATCTCACAGTATACACACATTTGAGGTCCGCAGTTGTTGGGAACGTCGCCGGGCCAATGTTTTGGACATTGTTCCAAACTGTCGGCTGCCGCGGCGACATTTCAGCTGAACGAACATTTCGTGGTTTTCCGCGGATTGGCATGTCACGTAACGAGCCTACGGACTTGCAAAAGTCCTGTATGACTTTTGCAGGAGTTCACGAATGGTGTCTTACAAGGCCGATTCCATTGATTGCAGATTGCACGCAGAGCTTGCCAGTATGCCCGTTAATTAATCAGATACCGTAAAAAGCATATATACATATATTGTTTTTGCGGCAGAGTGTGGTTGTATTTTTAGTGCTCCATTGGTGGATACGCTTGGACACACTTTGCTCGCGTCTGTGAGAAATCGGATTCCGTTCGGGCTCTTCGGCTAACCGTGTTCGTTTGCTAGTGTCATCGCAGACTGTAGGTTTATATCGCCCATGCCCGAAGGCGAGGGAGAGAGTGCGCTGTGGCCGACAACGTCGACGAAAATGCTGTGTTATTGCACGATCGTGTTGACTGCAAGTGGCACAGGCAATGGTGTCGCCGAGATAACCAGCGGACACGCGGCCTTGTGTAGGCTCAGAGGTTCACTAAGGTTGTTGGGCTGAAGGAAAAGGCCACCGCCTCACGACGGATAAAAGCTATCTCCTTCACTGTAGGATAGCCTTTTACGTTACTGAAATCTATTCAGTGCCGTTGACAAAGGTAATCCTAAAATGTTCTCGTCAGCCACCGCCGTTTGTTTTCGTGATTATTGATCTCACCCGGTTATTATGGAGCTGGGCCAAGGATCTGTTTTGAGAGCTTAAAACTAGGGCACCTGGCTGACAAGTGTTTAGGAAAAAACTTCGCAAGAAGTGCGGAGACCCGGACCGTATCGCGTGCTCTAGCAGGTTAGAGCGGGGGTGATCTCAAGGAGGTGCGTTGTGCCTCGGCTTCAGTTCAAGGAGACCCGTCGCCCGAGGTACAGGGCCTCACCTACGCTCCCGTAGTCAGGAACATGTCACCAGCAGCGGGAGTTAGCACTCAGGTCTAGCCAAGCTCACACCCATACCAAAGGTGCAGAACAAGAAACGCGGCTACAGCTCACACGCGGGCAGGACCCGCTACCCCGTCGTCCAAAAAATGCCTCGAGCACCAGTAACTCCCGCTTATTAAAAACGGGTTTGTTACTCTTGAGACTGGCTACCCTTCTGTCGGATTTTTCGACCCGCGTTAGCCACGGCTCGCAAGTCCGCGCAGTCGGGCGCTCTCGGCTTGCTGCCAAATTCGCAGCCTTTCGTTTACGTTCGCTTAAGGCGAGGCCTGCGTCAACACATAACTACCAAGCGCAAAACAGTCGGCCCTGATATTGAGGACTAGTTACAGCCCCCGAACTCTCGGTCGGTGACCGCTTTATAAATCTTCCGCTTTTTCTGGTGGGGATTTATATGGGAGCTAGGAGAAGCAACTGTACGGTGGAGTCGGGTGATGACTACGAGTTCCCGCGGACGGCGCTGGCATAATAACGTTAGTTTGAAGCCGGCTGAGACCTATTGTCTACAGATATGTCGGTGAACTTGGTCGTCGAGGTTAGCACCATCACTTATTGTCATACACTTGTATATGTGTATGTGTGTATATAGATTTGTATTTAAGAAAGCGTATATACATGTTTAAACGTAGTATCCTTTTTTCTTGCTTATTGGCATCCTGACAATGACAAGCCACAGTTTTAAATACCATTTCGAAATAATTTAACTAGTTTAGTTAAATACCAAATACTACGTGTGCAAGATCTGGGAAATGTGGTGATAGAATTCTCAGTCAATCTTCAGCACAATGGCTTCCTTGAGGAATCGTTGACGTATGTTTTTTCTTGTTACAGGTTCTGTTGACGAATGACGGCCACTCGATCGTTCGTAGTAGATTGAGAATGCCTCCGACTTAGTCGCTTTGAACTCCCCGGAGCCTCGCGTTGTAACTAAATGTTTGCGCTGGTCGGGTTAGAACCTTCTAAGGAGTTAAAGATAAACAAGAGTTGCCTCCGAGGCTTTGCCAAAAAACGGCACGGCGCTTCCTAAACCAACATTTCCCTTAGATTAACTCTGTAACCTGCAAATGTATTCATACGTTCCTTAGTTTGCCTAGTTTAAGGTGTACTATTTAGACAAAATAATACTTTCTGACACGGAACGTCCGTTTTGACAAGCTGGCTGATTAGTCGAGTCCTATAGGGAGTGGTTACAATGTCTTGACAAGCTTAACAATAACAGCCTTCGATGTCTCAAATTAGTTTATTATTCACATGAGCAACCTACTCCGTAATAGGCTTGTTACCTATACAAACAAATAGCCCGTACACAAGTATTTATAAGCAACTGATGTGAGACACTATTTTTTTAAACCAAAAATCAGGCATTTGACTCGACATGCATGGGAACTTTACAAAACTTAGAAACTCGAAATCACGAAAAGAACCAGCATTACCACTCTGTTTAACCACGCGGATAAACTAACGATATAATACAAAGATATTCTTTTTGCAGCTCACTCTTGCGCTTGGACTAATAAACTGAGAAGCTGAGCTGGACTTAGCCGCCAGCCAGAAAAAGCGGAAGAGAAAAAAATCGATTTCCTCAATGCTTAGAAGGGTGGGCATACATCATCGTTGCATCTAAGTACTCTCTTAATTCTAATGAAGCAGGTTTAAGCGTGTGAAGAGAGATAAGTTCAATTTTACTCTGTAGGGCCCAGCCGTTCATCGGTCACTAGCCTAATCAACTTCTCAATCAACGTTGTCTCAGCTGGCCTTACCTAGAACGTATCGCCCACTAACCGTTATTGATCAGGTATGCTCATTGTGTTTGCTCTATCCTAGCCAGGTAGTTGAGCAGGTCAAAGCCTTATCATCTCTTGACGCTACCCTTTGCTTTCCACGTATACCTCGTCTATTTGTGTTTAACTTGGCTGTGGCAATATATACGTCAGGCAAACAGATGCCCAAGGGAGATCAGCCGTATTAATAACAGCTCCCTCATAACACAAAACTTATTCAGGAAGGCAAAGCGGTCTAATGGAGATGGCTTGCGACTCCGATGTCCGAGGTCCGAGGCAAGTTTATACCTAATACAGGACGGTTGGCATTATTAATACTATTACTATTAGTATTTTACACGTGGGAGTGATTCCTTCACGTTTGCCTTCAGTAGAAGTATTCGGGTAAACCGTGTGCTAAATATCCTATGTAGGTTTCTACGTAGCACAATGATGGTCAAATTATACAAAAATATAATAGCCGCACTTAGTTTATAAATAGGCTAGTTTTATCTAGCACTTTGTATTTTACCTTTAAACATTTTTCGAGCTGACTCTCAGCCCACAATTGACGTCCACTAAGTTGCTTTCACATTGTTTCGTAAGACCGACCCCATAAACACAAATGTGCAATGGCGGGAATCGAACCCGCGAGCCTATGTTCTGGTCGCAAGGCGCACGCGAATGCACCACGCCACCGAACTCGACACTTCGCACATTACCTGCCCGACATTAGGATCCATATACGACCATATTACGTAGCCTACTAGTACATAATGTTAAAATGGCGCCAAGTATTAGGCTAAGTACAGTGGAAAATATTGTTTAATATCCGAGATGAGAAAAAAACTAGTTAGTTTCGACCACTGCTCCATTGCCTTGTGTGCGTGCGCGACTGATCATTCGTCGCGATCCTCGCACGTTCTTTGCTCTTTTCCCGGTAATCCTGCTGCTTTTATCAGCCAATAAATCCCGCTCACCCCCTAAATAATCAGACCCAACCTCAAAAGTTACTCTAAAAGGGTAAGGCTCGTGAAGCGACTCGTGGAGTCGCACTCTGCCGACGACCCTAGTCCCACTGGCCGCATTAATTCGGAGAGTACTTTGCGGAGTGACAGAGGGCCCTCGTCGCCAAGCGTGTCAACGTTCTCCCTTCGTTGGGGGTTACCGAGTTCATCTGTGGGGCAAGACTGTTCGCCTGTTCGTTGAGCTCGGTCAAGAGCGCATTCAACAGCGCTCAAGCAAAAAGAAATCACTTCCTCAGATCCCTCGCAGACGAACTCTTGTATATCTACCACCACTACGAGCGTGACTTCAAGTCCACCTCCCAACAACGAGACAACGAAAGTTTGCCTCAATCTGCGTTCAACAATGTGACTCGCCAAGTCCCCCATTATTTGGCCTGTATATCAAAAACTGATCGACTCGTAGGCAGCCGGCTAAACATGTGGACCCCTGGCGACGGTGTGCTTGCAGGTGACCCGTATAAGCTCCGGAGGATTTAAGTAAAACAAAGAAAATTGCCGCCACCCGGCGCTTAGCCCTTCACCCCCAGAAATGTGAGGTATTGTTGTCAGACCCGACTCCAGCCAACGCTGTCATCGGGTCACGCGAGGCAGACACGACTTTGACTTGCTTGGCACACATCTATACCCTGGCGCATACCATAGCAAGTGCATGAATGGCATCGAAACACTGGCAGCCTTGCGAAGGCTACCATTATTGGGCTTGTCCCGATGTCTATTCGTACTCATATAGTAAACGTATTCATAGACCAACGTAGTATGCTCGAAACTCTCACGGTTCTCCCTTACTTAGGGCTGCATCAGACGCAGCCAAGCAGACCCCATTGCCCGTTCCAATATGCTGCCTAGGTATACCAGATGCTACACTGACTGGGGGACTGGTTTCCAGCAAAGGCAGCTAAAACGCCCTACTACGAGCCCAGATGGGCACTTTGCTCGCTGAATCCAATGTTCGCATCACGGTCAGGCTACATCTTGCAGTGCCTCTCGTTTACCCTCACATGTGTGCTTGCAGGGAGTGTGTACGTTCACTAAAAAGTAGCTATGATTCCGCGTCGTTGGCCCGTGACACGCGAGTAACGCGTGCTGCGGATACCTTCAGCGCAAATATTTGGAAAGTTGGTCAGATGTGTAAACTCCTAATAGTAACATTATCTAGGTCCATTGGACATCGGATGCAAGGTATACGATATAGTTTATATGGGAACGAATTCAGATTGCCATATTAGCGTGGTCTACTCGCGGACTGTCGAGGCTATAAGATACGGAGACGGTGTCTGACCATCGAACCCGGACCGATCGGTCAATGCCCCAAAGTAAAGTTTTTGGGCTGACCCTCAGCAAAGATTTAACGTCTACGGAACTGTTTTTTACATTGCTTCATAGACGGATTCCCATAAATACCAATGTGCTACGGTGGGGCTCGAACCCGCGCACCTATGTGTTCCTCCGGTTGCGAGGCGCAGACTTATACCCCCACGCCACCGGATTCTTCCGGTCAATGCCCTGGGCCTAGTCAACCTAGCGTTACCGATCGGGTTTGCTGCCTTGGCTTAATTGGCAAAATTAGTTGAGAGTACTACCACGAGAACACTATTATAAGAGTTACCACGGCCTCTCAAACGTGCACAATGGCCCACACCGATCTAGGCACTTTGCTCTGGGCTCTCAGTGCCTACAGTGGTCCGCCGGGTTACCCTGCATTCTGGAGCCCCCGGAGCGTGATGAGAGCAAAAACAGGAACTAAACGGAATCGCCTCCACTTTATTCGAGGGCGCTGAATATAGTGATTATTTGGGATGCGACCATAACCGACAACCTAGGCCATTCTGCGGTCGGTTCTGGCGCAATCTAAGCAGGTAATTTAATCAGAGTCGTCGGCCGGCAGGTAAGCGTTGTTTTTAGGCTATTTAAAAATATTTAAACTATTTAAGTAGTGGTTCATGTTTAAAATAATAGCATAGTAGTGGCCACTCTTATTGCATTATTTGGTAGCCTAATACATGGTCTTATTATATTGTTACTGTTATTCGCTGTATAGGTTTTCTATTTTTGTTTACTTACAAATAATGATAGTAGTAATACAAATAGACATCTGATTTATAGAGTAATACAAATGTGAAATACGAATTTAGAAGAGGCATACATAGAACATACCACTTCGAAGCTAGTACAAGTGGGTTGGAATGTGAGACGTTAACCGTGGACGGCCCCGGCTCGGCTCGAACCTGTGACTGATGCCCTAAATGGTTGGAATAGAAGCTGCGAGCGTTAATTATAGTGCAAGAAATGAAGCTCAAGACAATTAATTAGTACTAGTAGCCTCCCTGCTACCCTCACGCCTGCTAGCCCAATTGAGCAGAGCGCGCGCGACCCGAACCAAATGGATTTCTCTTATGCCTGTGTGTTAATCGTGGAAGTCGTTTCGTAGTCAATCGGGAGTCGGTCAATTTCGAAGTCTGCCAGGAGGTCACGACATCAAGACCTAAAAACAGGACAAACTGTACGGAATACGGGCCACTGGTTTAGCTGCAGAATATAACTGTGTGTCTAGTACAGTTTCGTTACGAACAGACAAGGCGCAAACTTGCCAAACAAAAAACATATATATATATATTTTTTTTTCCGTAAGGCTAATGCCCGTGTACGGTATCTTCATGATTGGCTAATTTTCATTCTACTCCGGCAATTACCTTTGGTAAATTGGAATCATGGAAACTAATTTAAGAGCGGCCGGTCTGGGTCTCGAACCCAGGCCTCCCGAATGCAAGACAAAAGCTTTGCCACTGAGCCATCTTGCTCGGTTTGTCGATACATATACTCGTATATATATATATATATATATATATATATATATATCGTTACATCGATATATATATATATATATATATATATATATATATATAGAAAATATTGTGATGATTTATTAATCATTTACAATACGTTTGCACACTCGGCAGTGCTCGCCTTAATAAAAATGGTGGTAAAAAGGTGTCACGTGAAGTTAAGAATCAGTTGTCCGTGTCCTTGCTTGATGGTAGTCCCCGCTCTTATGGATCCGGTGCGAGCGATATATCCTCAAGGTTCCTTGCAAAGTTAAAACGGTGAGATCCATAAGATTCCTCTTCGTGACGCCGAGCCCCAAGAGCGTCCTCGCAGATTCGGAGTCCCATACACCACTCATAGAGATAGTGATGGATCCGAATCTGCGAGGTTTTTGCGGGTAGGGGAGCGCCGCTCTTAGGAACTCGACGTCATATTTGGCGATCTTGTCTTGCCGTGCTTTTGCCAGGTCCCGGTTCGGGCCGCAAACCTCGGCATCTAAAACCCAGACCTCGGTAGGTGTTGTTATTACGAGGTCGGGCTTTAGACCCGGTGCGCCCGGTCGACGGAATACTCGCTCACGAACCACCTCATGACCCCTTTCGCGGAGAAGACGCGCCACGCGATCACAGACGTCGTCATGTCTCTTTATGGTTTGTTTGTGTGTTATATCGCACATCTGAGCGACATGAGCCAACGTCTCAGGCGCATGACACCCGTGCCTACAACGTTTGTTGTAGCCCGGGCGTCCCCTGGCCAATCTGGCACGCGTTGGTAGTGCGTTGATCCTGAGCTTTAGTAGGTTTAAATACTCCTTACCAGATAGGTAGGGCATACCCTTAATCCAGTAATGTACAAAGGGCGTTTCGTGTGCTTTTTTAAAATGTGCCCCATCGAACGTGTTGTGTAGTTGTTGAGACCAGTAATCGGTCTCTTGTGTAGCGGTCTCAATGGAGGTTCCCAAGCGCTCGCAAAGAAGTCTTGTTTTCGCAAGATCTTTTTTAAAGTGCTCGGTGGTTAGCATCCATTGGACCCCAAGGTGCGTGGAGTGTTGTAGTGCTGTCAGGCGGGAGAGGCGGATTCTGGGAATGAATGTTTGGAGGCAGGGGATGTCCAGACCGCCGTGTGCTGTGTGCGTGTACAGGTAGGCGTTCGGCACCGAGTTTTCGAGCTTAAGCCATTTCGACTTAACAACCTTTCTGATCTCTTTATCTAGGTCACTAAGGAGTGCGTAAGATGGTCTGGGACCGGAGACCAGTTTATATAGGAGACGGGGAATGAGAAAGTCTTTCAAAAATATGAGTCTTTGGTGGGGTTTAAGGGGAGCTATCGTGAGTCTGTTGAGTAAGTTAAGGAGTATATCCTTGGTGGAGTCAACTCTGCCATTGCTGTCAAAGTCGACTCCAAGATATCTCCATCGATCGCTCATACCTTTAGCTGGCAATTGCCGATCTCCAACGTTAAATTCTGATACGGTATTGATAAAACCTTTACCTTCCTTCCTATTAAATAGGTGGGAGATAGTAAAGCTTTTATTAGTATTAATTTCAAGGCCTCGGGATTTTAAAAGTGGGTCCGCAATATTAAGGAGCCGTTGGAGAGTGGATTTCGTGGAGGCTAGGAGGATGAGATCATCCGCAAAGGCTAAGCCCATAAGGCGGAAGTCATCAGTAAGTTGGTACCCGATATTAGTTTTGTCTAATTTTGAAAGAATGTCGTCGAGAACTAGATTAAATAAGAGGGGGGACAGAGGATCTCCCTGCCTAACACCCCTAGTTGGCCGAAATGTGCGACATTCTTGTCCAAATTCTATGAGAGTTTTAGATGAGAGGTACAAGCGTTCGATATAGTTAATGAATACCTCCGGGTATCCGCGAGTCCGGAGTGACCACAGGACGGAGTCATGACTCACCATGTCGAACGCCTTACGGAGGTCGATTGAGGCAAGTCTGAGCTCACGTCCTGCAGACTTGGCATCGTTAAGGATACCATCCAGAACCGCAAGATTCTCGAAGGTACCATTATAGGGGAGAAACGCTCGCTGGATTGGGAGAAGCTTAATAGAGTTCTGGAGGCGTCTAGAGAGAATTTTGTTAAGCGTTCGTTGTAAGTATGAACTAATAGATAGGGGTCGCAGATCGCTTGGGGATGTGGCATTGTTAATTTTAGGGATGAACGCTAAGCGAGCAGTTTTATGGGCTGAAGCAATATCGCTAATTATTAGTATGTTAAGAATACAACAGACTACTTCTAACGGGAGTTTACGGAGGGACGAAAGACAAATCCCGTCCAAGCCTAGTGCTTTAGAAGGTCCGCGGAGAGCTACGTGGGTTTCCTTTAGGGAGATAGGGAGGGAAACCTCAAAGAGATCAGAGTTGGGAGTGTATACGGGGCAAGGGAGTGGTTCAGGGGGTGGTTGTGTCATCGTGTTGGACCAGTGTTCTACAACTTCGGTGGCCTGCATGTTGTGTATGGTGTGTTTGCCGTCCAGCACCTCATGAGCGCATTTGGATCGGTTTTGGCTAAAAAGTTTTTGAGTGGTTGCGTAGTCTTGACGTCGCTGTTGCCTTTTAGATACTCGCTATTATATATATATATATATATATATATATATATATATATATATACATATATATATATATATATAGAGAGAGAGAGAGAGAGAGAGAGAGAGAGAGAGATGAAAGGAGAGATTAAGTAGCGTCATCATAACAACGTGTGTAGCGTAGTAGACCAGCAATGAGCAACATAGAAGAATAACACAGAAGAGGCTAAGTGCGATTCGCCGCGGCAACGCGGAAAAAAATTTAGTGATTAAAGGAGTGCGTCTAGCTATAATAGTTAGGAAATTTCTGCGGCCGAACGGACAAGAGGCGGTGAACCACGCGACCACTAGATAGCCTCGACCTTACATCTCGGTGGCAATTGGCTGTGTGTCCTCTTTTAACCTAAAATTTAGTCGTGCAGTGCACCTATTGCTACTTTTCCCTCTCCCCCGCTGAACTCATCCGTGATCCAGCTTCACCGTAACGCACCACACATCTTCTTTTCTCATAGTGGCAGTCCGGCGGATGGGTCAGACAGTTCGGATACTGTGGAAACGCCCCATCTGCAAGAAAGACTTCACATCACGAGGGTAATGACTTCACATATCCTGTAGACACCCCTTTGGGTCTACACATCTCCCTTAAAATAAACACAGAAACCTGCTAAACAGCGTTCTAAACAGCGTAAACAACATAACCCTGTCTACGGTTAGATAATTGCGCCTGTTTCCAAATTGAGCCCGTTCGGCCGTCGTACACGATTCAGGCTCTCGCCAAAATGATGTCAAATAGGAGTACCCCTATGACACGCCCCGGCCCCTGAGACCGCACACAGGGCTCATTCGTTGGATGTCGATACTGGTTGGCGTACTCGCCGAGGGCAACATATCTAACGCAGCCTGCATCCTCTGCTCCACAAACTCGCTAACCTCTAGTCCTGAAAAATAGGCAACCTTAGCCAGAAAACATTCCCCAGGCGCAAAGGTGATCTAAATTTGCCGATTCTAACAATATACATCGACCTCAGCAGCCCCAGAGAGGATATCCGTGGAGCTCTAGCTTCGTCTTCTAGCTCAACGGCTGGCCCAGACATGCTGGGCCGGCCAGTCAGAGCAGCTCTGTTTGTCGCCAGCCCTTCTCGTGATTACTTTTGAGCGTCCTTTCACTCCTTAAAGTTCCATTGCTTTGGGTACAGTCAAAGTGCCTTTAATGCATGTGTAAAATGCAGAACTGTTTCATCCTTATAGGAACCCTGACATGCATAAATGGTTTCCAATCCAGGTTAGGAAAGTTCCGCGTATTTGCGATAAACTGTTTCTGTTGCAATCGGACACATTTTGTGCAAAGAGCCACTGAAAGTCACGGAAGGCATAGAACGTTAATGTAGTAGGATTGTTTGCCATAATAAAGTGGCATAGGCTGGTCTAACTTGTGATAAAGTGTCCACTTGTCTACTAGTTAGGGTTTGGACAATAAGGCAAAATTAAATCGAATCTATCTGAGAACAGTTGCTGGTCCGGTTGGCCTGTTGCTGTAATCGCAATTATATAGAATACAATAATAAAAAGAGAGAAGATTCCAAAAAGTTTAACTTCTAACGGTAAATTTAATCTCAAATGTTGGTTTTTCTGGTCTTTCTTGTTGTCAGTATGGTGTTCTAGCGCCGTGGATGCCGCTATTGAAAATACCGCTTTTTCTGACGTGCCTGTACAAGGGCCTACGTGCTTATAACCGTAGTAGTAGTTGTTGTTGTAGTATGGTGAGAGTGCGGTGCAGTGAAGTCTACTGGGAAATCGGGAAAACCTGCTGTTGCCGTGCTCGTTGCCTTCAGAATCACCGTCATCATAGGCGAAGGCCGAATAGAGCAGCATCGAAAATGAAACTAGCGGCGATTCGTCGGACTTCAGACGGGTGCAGGTGATAAAACGAACTCACGAACGAAAGAACCAGGCCCTCTGCTAGCACAAGCTTACGTCGGTATACATCGGTGCACTAGAGAGCGTAAGGTAACCGGAATAACGTCTCATTGTTGTCGTCCTCATCGGATGCGATGGCATGAGCGGCAGTAGTACAGCTTCAGTATTGACACAAATAAAAACAAACTCTATAAAAAAAGGTCTAATTCTAGTATTGGTGCGAAGCGAATTGGTTGGACACATTAAAGTAAGCCGAGCTGAGCGAGCCGCCGACAGTGCGGAAAATGAGTCTGACTCTGACCTCGAAGGGATTGAAGAGAAACATAGGTGACCGTAGGCCGCTTGTCGGCAAGATCATGATAACGACAGAGGTCCTCGACCAATCTAGGTAGACGGTTTAAGCGATGTGCTGCATAGCCAAGCGTGAAATCGAGTTCAACTTAACTGTAGCTCGTTCTTTGTCGTTGGTTTAGCTAGATCTCGGTAAGCATTGTTCTACTGCTGTAATCCTCTGCAAAAAAAAAAGTTTAAGTCCGGTATAGGCAAGCGTGGGTAAAACTAAAGGGGAAGAATAGCATCTTGACGTTTTAAATTAAGGTATCCAGAGACAAATGGATTTGATGATATTAAGATTTTCCCCTTTCTGATAAAGATCTAATAAGCCCGGATGCCATACCAAGGGACGTCGTAATTGTTTAGAGGCCGAAAACTTTCAGCCTGGGGCATAAAGAACCTGATCAAGTAGTAATCGTGGGTAACCAATCCCTTTGGACCTCATCTTGTCTTCTAGGGTGTCTGGCTAGATAATAGACTACAACTACCTTGTTAAGATTATTTCGGACCATCACTACGTAACCATTTTTATAAACACTATACCATGCACTGTTCTCAGAAATCGCAATTCAAAAATAAACTTCAAGGTTTTGCATGAGGGGCGCACAGAAAGCCCGCCGTATTTTCGTCCAGGATATTAAAATAAACAAAAAGAAGTTTGCCGCGAATGACAGCAACCACATTAGCTCTCACCTATTTTTTGGCTCAAAAAGTTATCAGCAAGCTGTTTCCCTCCACCGACCATACTTACGTGGAGTACCACGTGCTCAGACTTGTCCTTCTCCTCGCAACAACTGTAGTAAAGGAAGCCGCCGTTGTTTATCTATGTAAAAACAACAAGTACTAACGGAATTAAAAAAAACAGGCTCTTTAGATTGATCCAGTACCACCACATGCATTTAGTAGTCTTCTATTTTCTCTTAACGTTCAGTAACCGGATGGATTCCGTGAGGATGCCCACCTCGTCCAAATTCCAGTCCAAAGAACCGGCTAGCTCTTAGTACAGTATCCTCTAAATTACTTATTTGATTACTTATTATTAGGCCTTATTAGCCTTTGATCTAGTTTTATCAGGGCATTTCATTTTTACTTAATGCGCAAATACGTTTTTATATATCGTTAACTCTAATAGTTTTGACAATTTACTGCCGCAGCACCGACGTCAATTAAAATGTCTAGTTTCTTATAATCACAGGTGTCCCTCAATACCATATATGCATAGCCCAGGTCTGTCAAACAGCAACGAGGTTTTTCGCTTAGGTTCCTCCTTCTGCTAATTGTCATTGCTATGGCCCACGCAAACGATCCAGATAACGTGATTAGTTTCTGGAAAAGCAAACGAGTTGGCCAGACCATCAAACGGTGCTCTGATAGACATGGGCATCTGGTTTTTCCTGCACAGGGTTTGTTCTTACATGACACTGTGGCGATAATTTCTTTGCGAATATAGGCAGCTCCACAATGGCGTTTAGAACAAAAAGCAATTAGATGTCCGCTTCTAGGAGAGATCTGCGTCTTGGAGATACTCCATACGTACACTACGCTACTGCTGCGCACGCGGGGCACCTTTTTTGCACATTTGTAATTATGGGGTCCGCCTCACGAAACAATGCAAAGGCAGTCCCGTGGACGTTTAGTGTTGGTTGAGAATCAACCCAAAAATGTTTTGGCGCTTTTCGAACGGACGCACCATATCGGAGAAACAGCGCATGAGGAGAGACACGCAGGAATACAAATAGCCCAGGCGGGATTTTGAACCCGTTTCTCTATTCCAGACCTGAGCAGCTAGTTTGACGAGCAGGCGGGAATAGTTCGCTAAAAACCCCTACGGATTACGGGCTCTTTGGACAATACGTGAATTTAGTCGGTCGCGCATCACTGCCAGTATGCATTATGTGCAATTTAGAAGAAGGGCTACTTTGAGCAAATTTATTCGAGTTATCTTTGAGCACACCTTTGAGGTGATCACGGCGTTTGCAGTTTAAAAGGCCCTCCTCCCGCCCACCTTAGATAAAAGCTCTGCATGATCCGCTAACAAAAAGTGCAAACCCTTGATATGCTTTTCAGACGTGAAACATTGTCCGTGGTCTTTGTAAGAGCGTTGCTAGAACGGACCGACTTAGTACAGTTGGCCGCAATTGCCGCGCCGTGGTGCGCACCAGCCCTTCCAACGAATGGAGCGGTGTTATGTCAATCAGCCACAACGTCGAGTGCCACACTGCCCGTGCAAGGTGGGTTGTAGCGAGAATGGCTGCACTGGTAGGCTGTCGCGTAAAAGTAGAAGCAACGGTGGTAACAAGGGCCGACCACGGCCCCCTATAACGGGGTATAAGTAAGTGTACAAGAACAGCGGTATACTGACGGCAGCACACGACAGGAAGACAACCTAACTCAATTATAGGCGCTCGACGAACAGCGCGTAGTCTGGAAAAGGGATGTATGTAGCACTAGCAGGCTTAATAATGGGGAGACGAAGAGGTGGAGGAGGATTAGTAATAACCAGTGATGACAATAAATCTAGTAATAGTGGTAGTAATACTTTAGTACTAGCGGTAGCTGTCCTAGGTGCAGTAGACTAGAGGTCCGAGCTGGTAAAGATGGACTGGCTAGACGGGACAAGAGAGAGAGAGAGGGCGGGAGACCTTTGTGGGGCTTGAAAAGAGAGATAAAGAGAGGAAGGTGAAAATAGGGCACTGGTTGCCCGGCAAACTGGTTATATCCGTCGTCGGCCGTTTTACCATCATCATCATCATCACCACCATTATCGTCATTATTCCTTAATCATCATCATAAGCAGACACACACATTTCTCGCCCTTGTTCGCGACGACGTTAACAACAACAACGTCGTCCCGACACTATACAACAACGGCAGCTGCCAATCCGCTATGTCGTAAGTACGACTGGCGGCTCTCGTAGACCAGTCGGACCCAATGTCCCAATCGATAATCGTCGTGCTTTTATTGCTCGGTTTTTGTTGTTTTTGTTAATGTTGACGTTTTTCTCGACCGGGTCGGGTCGATGTATGTTATGGTCGCAGTCGGTGCCGTCGCTAAACCGATACGAACGGCCTGAGGACATTGGCCACTTCTTTTTCTCCTTCTCTCCTGCTTCCGCATCGCCTCGACTGGTTTCCGAGTACGCTCGGAAGAGGGACCAGCGACAATCGAACGAACTTAATGAGTAATTTCGATCAACAGCCCACATACGACCGAAAACCCTGTCATTCGTTGACTATGAGCGACTGATGAAGATGATCGCAATAATAATAATGATAATAATAATAATGATAATAATAATAATAATAATAATAATAATAATAATAAGAGAGACGCTCTTCGGTCTATAAAAACTCGGCTATTGGCGATGCACTCACAGGCGACATTATGCCTATAGAGATACAGCTTAGGGTCACCTAGGTTGAACTATATTCTACGCACTTCGCCCACAGGCCAAAACTGTGATAATTTGCAAGCATTTGACGAGGTGGCAAGGGAGACACTGAGCGAAGTTCTAAACGTGCCCCTTACTGACAGATCCTGGAAAAGGGCCACACTTCCACTCAGCGAAGGAGGGTTGGGACTAAGGTCTGTAGCAGACCTTGCTCCATTGTGCTACGCTGCTTCTCTCATAGAGTTCTCAGGGCTCGCAGAGACGCTGTTAGAACCGCATGTTTGTTCTGTTCTCCGCGCAACGAGGGACGAAGCTGAGCTGGTAGCAAGACAATCGATAGGCCCTGGCCCCTGGGAACAACACCCTACGCAGCATATACTTGACGGCTACAAGTGTCAAACAACCGCTCGCAAGATCTTAGATGACACCCAATCTCCGACAGAGAGAGCGGTATTTATAGCCGCCCGTGAGACCTTCAGCAGTGGCTTCTTAAGGGCACTTCCTTCACCGCAGCTGGGCACCATGCTGGAAAACACCTCCTTCCGCATGGTGGCCGCCCTAAGAATAGGCGCTCCCATATGTGAGCCATACGAGTGCAGGGCATGTGGAAAAACGGTGGATAAGGACGGACTGCACCCTTTAAGCTGCTCTAAGAGCCCTGGTAGAACTCTCAGACACGCGGAAATCAACGCAGTTTTAAAGAAGGCTCTTCGTAGAGCCGGCATACCAAGCACCCTAGAGCCCAGGTTGGGCTTCGAAGACGACAAAAGACCCGACGGCGTCACCATTCCGCCATGGTCTGAGGGCAAATGTCTAGTATGGGATGCCACGGTATCATGTACAGTGGCCCCGTCATACTTAATGCATAGCGCTACCCGGTCAGGGTGGGTTGCCGAACATGCTGAGATCGCAAAAAAGCGCAAATACTCTGACCTAGAGAAAAGATACCACTTCGTACCCGTCGCCATGGAAACGATGGGTCCAATCAGCAAAAACACAAGTATCTTCCTCAAAGACCTAGGTATCAAAATAAGTGCTAACACGGGTGACCAGCGCGAGGGTGAGTTTCTACGTCAGCAACTCTCGCTCGCAGTGTGTAGGGGAAACGCCGCCGCTGTCATCGGCTCCATGGATTGAGGAGCGGGGGTGAGCCTAGGCGGGTACACGTTTAGATCCCACAATTGTAGGGAAACACCGAAATATTGAATAAATAATAATAATAATAATAATAATAATAATAATAATAATAATAATAATAATAATATTAGTGTTAATTGCGGCCAACTTACAGCCGTGGGACGAGGATAGCGTCAAATGGGAGAATTATGATTGAAGTGACGCTCGTACCCATCATCATCGTCATCATATGACTGCAAACGTTACTTCAATTATAATCATCTTATTTAACTATGGCCTTGTTCCACGAATGTAAGTTAGTTACTGCTATTAATACTAATAGTGTTTTATAGTATCATTATTATTGCGATTATCCTCATCAGTCGCTCATTGTCGACAACTGACGGGATGTCGTCGTATGTGAGCCTTTGATCGAAACTACTCATTATGTTTGTTTGATTGCCGCCTGTCCCGCTTGAATGTACTCAATAACCAGTCGAGGCGATGCGGAAGCAGGAGGGAAAGAAGGAAAATATATTCTCAGGCCGTTCTTATCGGTTTGAGAAGTAGTCTCGCAAGTAGTCATACTAACTAGAGAGCAAAGTAAAACGAAAGTAGTTCCAATGAAAGTCCTTGTGGTAATATTTATGGCCAGCTAATATGACTGATGCTGTTTGAGGTGTTGAGAAGGTAAGACACAGGAACTTAGTACTAAATGCAATTCTGGCATGGCGGCTTTCTGTGCGTAGGCTACTACTGGTATACTGTTCGACAGCTTCAGTTTACTATAGTAGTATCTAGGACTCAGCCACATAAGACACCGATAAACACTTCGACTAGAATATCGCTTTAAGAAGCAAAAGCAAAGGCTATCATTCAAGCGTACATTTAGATATATACAAAACACGGCAACAGAAATCCTTTCCTATGGGTTTCATGACACGCATTAAACGGGACTTTGTAGGCTTTATATAATCAGAATTAAAAACAACGCTATATTTTACAGTGCAAACGATCGCACATATGTTGTGCACACCAACATGCAATGCATACGGTATGGGCGTTCTCATTCAATAGAGCGCAGCTAGGGCTTGACAAACGTTCTTCGGTACTGGTGCGTACAAGCGTTTACTTTTTACGTACAAAGTTGGCAGCTACCATCCACGCTCTCTTGACGTTGTTCTAAACAAGATACGTATTCAAGTTTGCTACATATTAACAAAATTAAAGGCTGGTCAGTTGAACGATTAAATATACTTCAGTAATGAAGTACAAATGACATGGCCTTTTTGAACACCGTTTGCTGGAGGACGATTGGTGCGCTGCATGGGAGAGCAGTATGAAGCAGTCCATATATATATATATGAGTGTGTGTGTGGGAAAACCATGTTTTTATAGAACCCTTTTGTATTAATCCATAACTGTCGCTTGATCGAGTGGACTAACTGATTGTCATATTAAATGGTTGATTGGGACGCGTAGCTGTTCAGACTTGGAATGCCGCCAATAGTTTCAGAGTACAAAAGTTTCTTTTCCGTACCCTGTGTCGCCTTTTCGAAAAAGCGGAACGATGCGTCCCAGAGTGAGGTACTGTTCTTCAGGAAACAAGACTTTACAATACTCGACGGCCATCAAAAGCAAGCGTTGTTCTCGAAACGTCTTCAGAGGAGACCATTCAAAAGGTGAGTTGTTTCTTTTTTCTCTGAGTCTGAATCTGAATTCGCTCACACAAAATGCCATACAGTTTACATGCATTTCAGTTATGGCCTACCAGTTATCCCTTCATACGTTTCAGCTACATGAAATATCAGAACTTGGTGCCCTGAGGGTGATCTTGGATTCTGACAGGGTCATAAACTGACAAATTGGCTTCCTGGTTATATGAATGTTCTGGAAGTTACTTCGATATCTAGTTCCAATAAGCGATTTACTTAAAACGACTACTCTTATTAACATTAAGTTAAGTTCTGACATCTGTTAGTATAAACGCCGCTAGCGTATGATATATATATATATATATATATATATATATATATATATATATATATATATATATATATATATATATATATTTATATATATATAAATATATATATATATATATATATAAGTTGTTTGCTTCTTACCTTTGTTTTCGGGCAAAATTTCTTCTGCATCATCTTGTGTTGCCGACAGAGCAGATTCAAACATTTTCTGACATCTTAATATCACGGTATAGCGTGTTCGGTGTTGATTGTGTTAAAAACGTTAACTCCGTTTTTCCCGCTTCAGCGAGCTATTGCCGTCCCATCTGTGTACTCGTTTAATTACTTGCGGGCATCTGACAGTTAAAATTAAGAACCTGACGTCGCAACTTTCACTGCAGCATAAATAGTAGGTCTTAGTTACATACACACGTACGTCCGAGCCTGCAAACGCACCTGGTAAACACACACAGTGATACGATAAACATCTGTTTTATTAATATTTACAAAATGTACATCGAAGCGACCGCAAACAGAGAGCGTCGTCCTCGGGATTATTCTCGACAACGTCATCCGGACATGTCTTACGGCGAATTACAGGAATTCGAGACGTTGTACGGTGAGCAGTGGACAGGGTGCCCAGGAGGAAAGTCGCTCGCTGGCGTTTTTACAGGGTATATATATATATATATATATATAATTTTTTCTTCATCTTTTTCTAGATGCATGCCAATGCGGGCTCTCTAGAGATCTGTACAGATGTCGACAAGATTCACTACCGGAAAAACGCGCCGTCAACATTTACGTGCTGGCCACCGAAAGCTCAACCCCCCCCCTCCCCCCCCCCCTATTTTTTCAACGATCTGCCGGCCGTCTCAGTCTGGGCGCAGTTTCATCTTAAAGGACAAAAAGTTCGAATAAATGTGCCAAATGGAGGCAAAGGCAAATCAGCCACAAATTCAGTTTACTATCTACATTTAAAAGTATGCTACCACGACAAACAGGCGCGCCTCCTATAATCATCGTCGCGACAGTTGCTATGTTGGCCGGTGGCTGGGCGAGAAGAGATCACTGCCATCATATCTCCTCATCATCATCATCACTATCATCACCGTTACCTCGTCATTACAATATACAAGACCGCCATGACATGACGTGGAGGACGTAGAGGACCTCACATCATGTCGTCACACACGTGCTTCTTTGTGCCTTGGCGAATGCTCTCAGACTTCAGAGGCGAACGACACCCGTGAGCCGAAGTCGTCCGTTCCAGTCCAACCGGCCAGCCGGTTACCATGAGCATCCAGATCACGGAGCAGATCAGCCTCTCCTTCAATGGACGACCCGAAGACGACATCCTTATGCTGTTTCCTCGCTGTTGGTGACTACAGCTGTTGGTGCAGAATGCCCGACGCGTCGATGCCGACCGGTCCCTGGGTCGTTGAATCGTGGCCGCTGTCGTGGACGCTTCGCCCGACGACCGTGTTATTGTCCAACGCTCTCGTGTCGTTGGCTTGGCTTTGTACTGTGAAAATCACCGAAGAAGGAAGCACACCACCGAGCGGCGTCGGCTGCGCTCGACTTCGCGGAAGCGTCCCTCTGCAATTGCAGCAGCAGCAGCAGAAACATTAATAGCGCAGAGTATGAAAAAGAGGACACAAATGGGGACAGCACATGCATGCATGCGTATACGCAACCACGATGCGTGACATCGCCGCCGATAATAAACGTCCACGAATATAATCAACCAGCACTGAAAACTATCAGGGCAAGGTTAAGCAGCAGCGCCAACTTAATTGACACTCAGCCGTCGTATTGAACTATAGCAAATTATTATACATATGAACTATATATACTTCTTCAATTAATTGAAGCTATGAATGTATGTTCCTCCATTTACTATGCTACGTGCGTCTTCGTACGTTGTAGCGTATAAGGCCTGTCGGCGGCAGCTATATACGAGTAATAGCTGACGGCTCATTATTGTTATTACTGGCGGCAATATTATCTGCGGTCTGTATTAGTAGTTTATGTTTCGTCAAAAATCTAGTGTAAAGGCGCCGGTACGCTTATCCGTGCGTGTTGAAGAAGTGCGAATGCGTACAGCTTGAGAGCTTGCAGTGCCTGAGCTTTGGTGCAGTATGCAGGCATCCTGCAGCATCGACGCTGAAAAGCAAAGGCCGACAAACTGCCTCAAAGTAAAAATGCATGTGGTCCGGAGAAATTCACCTGCGTACAGCATAAGCGAACTCCCGGACGGGTTGGCCTACACAAGATCAGGATTTTAGGGTTGTAGTGAACGCTGCAATGCTCGACAATTCTACTACCATCTACTTATTATTGTTTCCTAGCGTATCTAGTTGTTGTTACATATCTTAAGAAGACAGCAGATATAGACAGCTGTCACCTACGCCTAGCGGGTGCTTGGTTACCTGTCAAGTTAGTTATGGTTAAGCACCTGTTAAGCATCTCTTGCGGAAGGAAGACGGCTTGGCGGCATACTAATATTGATTACACGCAACACGTTAGGGCTCGTAAAATACGAGCACACGCTAGCGCTAGTTGGATCTATAATAGTAGTTACGCTACTACGCCATGCTAGACAATCGCCGCCCACCGATAAATAAGTAGGAAACTCGGCGAATTAATCGTCCGTTTTTGTACGGCCGTTGTACCCGAATGATCGGCGCGGCGGTTTTGCTTATTACCAGGATTAACAACGTGCGACAGTATCTCGCTCCACTGTCCCCAAACTAGTCGAGCAGAAGTTTGTTTCTCTATTTTTATCTCTATATCGGGTGCCCCTGACAACCTAATTTCGCAGCTGCTGCCGCTGCCGCTGCCGCTGCTGCTGCTGGTGCTGTCGTGTTGCGTCTGCTGATAATATGTAGCGACAGAATCGCATTAGGAGCACTCGATGCCTCGGCAAGCCTGGGCAAACCAAGCACCACACATGTGCTGTTGCTGTCAGGACTAGAGAGAGTTCGAAGAACTTCGACGACCACGGCGACGACGAGAAGGAGATGGCGGAGGTGAAGGAGAGGAGAGAGAGAGAGAGAACTCGGGGTGTGCGCAATCTACTGGCTGTGCTCGCATGCATCACAACTGAAGGCGGCTTTTCCTTGTTTCTCAGTACAGTATGCCGTACCATAACGACAAATTAATTATTGGCAAATGCATCCTTTCTCATCCGGCTGGAGGTAGGCTGGTAGGTAGGTAATCGATCACTGAATAGCGTAGTCAAGCAAACGTGGTTTGCCTTCTCGCTCGTAGTGCTATTGCGGCACATGTGACGCCAGATGAGATGTTGGGTTTTGTTGAAGACGAGTTAGCGGCTGGCACAACACCGCAGACAGACAGAAAGTCCCCAGACGTCATCCAGACTGGCACTGTCTAATCGCATACGTCATTCTATTTTGTCGTTTTGTCGCCGCGCTTCGACTACCAAGTGACGCCAAATAAAAATGTATGTAAAAACCAGAGGTGCCGCCTCGGGTTAGAACTGACGCAGTCCTACACACGGAAGCTACTGTAATAGCGAAAGTGCTGGCTCCTACGGCCTGTAATTGATGACTACTAGCAGGCGGTAAGGGTGAAGAAGCGTATAGCATGAACGAGGTTGTACTGGTTGAACTAGTAAGACCCAATAAGGTTGTGCCCGTAAGCCGGTAAGGCTTAATAAGGTTACGCGCTATGGTGCTTTAGGGGGGGGGGGGGGGAGGGTTGGCACGTCGTTTTAAAGCCGTCGCAGCATCAAACCCTGCTCGGCTATAATTCTTCCTTGGTTGTAAATCTAGTAAAGCATTGCCCTAGCGCTACATTGCTTTGTTGGAGAAAGCCAAAATTAAGTCGGATGGGCACTCCTTTGCCCGGCTCAATAGGTATGTGGACAATTGAACAGCATATAGTAGTCTTCTACTGGCCAGCACTAGAAGGAAGTGGGTTTGACTGCGCCTAGCTTCTCTGCCCATAACGAACTTTGAGAAAATGTCCATGGTCGTGTCGAGGCAAGTCACAGGAGGCCGCCGAGGCCGAGAGGTGTCAGTGCCGGGTGTAAATCGTTTATTTCTTATATTATCTATACAAGCAAGGTCACCAAACTACGGGAGCCTAGAAACACAATTTACGGCAACACGAAGCTCTTACGGCGACAGGTCGTTAAGTTCTGTCTAAACAGTGCACGAGCAAAGCGCAGTGTAGCGCAATGTAAATCAGAAACAAGCTTATAGCAGAGCTATTTTAGTAAGAGGAGCATGAGTTTCATTGATGCGTCGCAAAGGCAAAGCGTCAAAGTAGAGACCACTGTGTCTCTCTCTCATTGATCTGCACCAGGCAGAAGCCGCACAAGTGTCGTGATCTACATAGTACATCTGTTTGTGGTGCGTCGTGCACATACTGTGGTTTGCATCGTCGGTGGATGCACACACTAACGCTGTCCATCAACGTGTGCAGTATTATTACTTAACGACGCGTTTCGAGCGTTGTGCTGGGCTTCTATTGTATTGTCACTCACGTAGTAGTCGAATGGTTAGTTAGGGTTGTGGGTTAGTTAGGAGCCTCGGGTATGTCAGCATCGACGTCGAGTTCGAACCGCACTATCTTGTCAGGACTCCACACGAAGAGGGGACTGACCACGGAACTGCCCCCGCTGCGCTCCGAGATCACGCCACTACGTCGTACATCCATAACAGGCAGTTAGAGGTGGACAGAATGAATGTGGTGTGCGAGAAAGAGGCACTACAGCAATTATTTAGAGTCTAACGTAAACTAACTAACAGCGTGTCAGTCTAGTATTGTCAGTCAAACCGCAGACAAAAACAGACAGTATCCACAGTCAGAATAACAAACAGATAAAAAAAAGATTCTATATAGGGCGCCATAACGTAAATCGGTTAAATAAGAAAAAAACAAGTATTTATTAATGGAAATAATGTTGTAATAGGGATAATATCGTATGGTCTCGTGTCCACACGCGTTGACGTCGAGGTCTGATGTTGAAGGTTGATGTTGCCAAAAATGTGCAAAATATGTCCTACTATATACTTTTACTACTACTACTACTACTACTTTTATTATTACCACTACCATTAGAACGACGACACAGGCCCGTCATCGTCTAAACTCGAACACCCTATAATTCCCCTATTTCTCCTCTTCTCGAGTCTAACTCTTAGCACTTTGTCCTCGGACAACGATAACAACAACAACAATACTATTAGCCACAACTACAATAGATGCAGCAGCAGCAACAACAACAACAAGTATAAGAACAACAGCAATGACAACAATGGCACATTTACGTAACAGCCATAGCCCGCCTCATCCTTCGTCTATGCGTATCGCCTGTCGCCCGCCCTCTGCTCGATTAGCTGGTCGGCTATCAGCCGCCCATAAACACGGTATATCGACGACACGACACTTTCCTTAAGCACCGCCTCTAGTGGGCGCCTTTCGATTTCTCTCTTTCTCTCTCTTCCCTAGACTCTCTTTCCCCCTGATGCTCGAGATCTGCCCATCTATCAGTGTATCTACTTTCGATCCATCTACGCACCTATCAATGTATTTATTATCTGTCCCTCTATCAATGTATCTATTATCGGTCCCTTTATCAATGTATCTATTATCTATCCATCTATATGTCTAACTATTAATCTACATATATATATATATATATATATATATATATATATATATATATACTTATATAGCGTATTTATTGACGGCAGGGAGTGTTTAGATGGAGGGCAAGAACGCGTAAAGGACATTGTTTCGTATAGCTGCTGCAGCATCTCCTCCTAGGGCAGTCGCTGTTGCGACAGAGAGATTGAGATGTCCTGTAGCCTTGCTCATCGCCACCGCGTTTGGCGCTACGCCGCCGTTATGCAGGCCATCGGCCTTATCTTCGCAACGCGGTGGCTGGTTTCACCGCTTCTGTTATTTGTACTGCCTAAGCTAGCAGCGTCGTTGTTGTTGTCGTTGTTGCTGTTGTTGTTGTTGTTGTTGTTGTTGTTGTTGTTGTTGTTGTCGTTGTTGTTGTTGTTGTTGTTGTTGTTGTTGTTGTTGTTGTTGCTGTTGTCGTTGTTGTTGTTGTTCTTGTTGTTGTTGTTGTTTTCGTTGCTGCTGCTTCTGTGGTCATTGTCATCAAGAGACGATTCCCGGTCGCTCGTTGTGCTCTTACGGTCTTGATCGCGGTAGACCAGGGCGGAGCTGGCCTTGGATATGATGAGGGTGACATAGCCGGCCACTTTTGTCAGGATAGCACTCTCTTCTCCCTCTTCTTGATATCTTTTCCATCCTTTTCCTCTTTGTCGCCCCCCCCCCCCTCCCTCCCGCGTCGTTCCCTCTCTCTGTTTAGCAAACGAGTCACCATTAAATAAGCGGCCAATGACAGGGGTCCTTTAGCCATCGTCGCATAGAGGCCGGGGCCGACTACTCAATGGCCTCTGCCTTCAATGAACACACAATTCTTCTTTCCCAATAGACAACATGTACATGCATCCAGGGTGCCCGTGGAAGATTGGGCCAGCCTCAGGGATATATGGTCAAACTCAGTGGAAAGTCGTTTTTACCCATTTTTTAACAGGGCTATCCGGTTTGTTTTGCTTAGAAGGGTCATTTATCTACACACATGTCAAACGTCGCGCCAATCGGTGGCGGTGCTTATTGTTTGAGTTTGGCTCAAAGAAGTAAAGAAAACGAGGTTTTAAGATTTTTATAAAGCCGACAATCGAGGGGGCAACGAATTTGCATAATCACATTTTTTTTTGTAATTATTAATTAAGTTAATTAGTTATTTAAATTATTTATTCTTCTTTGTATGTGTTAAAAACAAAACTGAGCATTCTAAAGTTATATAAATGGTACGAAATCATGTCGTGATTACGCTACTATCGCCAAATTACTATCAGGGAAATAGCTGAGCAACTGGAGATATCTCATGGGTCAGTTGCAACGGTCTTGACCGATATTTTATGCGTCAGAAGACTGGCAGCGCAGTTCGTTCCAGAAATGTTGAATTTTCAGCAAATAAACGCCTGCCGGGAAATAATTGAATTGAAAATTGAATCTTCAAGCAAGAGCAGGTGACCCTGGATTGCTTCCAGGGGTGACTACAGGAGACGCGTTATATAGTTGTATTGTTACGACATCAAGACCGAAGCCCAGTGGTGCTTCAAAGGGAGCAACTTATGCAACGCACACTTCTTTACTGACGTCGTATTATTTGATAAAAACAAATGATTTTCTGGGTTTCCAGAGAACCCATAACTACACGTTCACGCGGAGCAATTGCTCGTTTTATTTATATAACTTTTTATGTAAGCGCTCCAAAGTGCTAATATGAAAAGGTATATAAGAAGACTTAGATTGTAGCTAAGAAAATCCATTTCTTTATTTCTGCAACTTCTGTAGTACCCGAACCTGATTTCTTGCAATATTTTCCTGTTCTTGCGGATAAAATAATGAAGGGACAACGTTTCTATAGAGACTATAAAAAGATAAAAACAAATCGTAGGAGCAACTCAACTCGATTTCAAGAGACCCGTTTAAAAAGAGTTTCGAAGAGTAGAAAAGAAGGTGACACAAGTGCATTTCAGCGAGCCTATCTTGAATGGAATATAAACACTTTGGCACCATGTATATATAAATATATATATATATATATATATATATATATATATATATATATATATATATATATATACCCGACCCCGCTAAATCACTTGCCTGCCTTTAAATACTCTGGCTATTTGAAAATTAGAAACAACAAACAAAATGTGGACACTCCACAACCAAAATAACTTAACAGTGATAACTCAATTAACAAAAACCGACGCATTATATTTCCTGTAATAGTATTGACAGTAATGCCGCTACAATTCACAATGGGAACCTCCATAACGAGTGTCTGGGAACTCGGCGCGCTGGGGCCCACCGTCTACGAACATTTTAAAAAGTTGTCGTACTATAGTTAGTGATTAAAAGTTTCTAAAATTTCGCATAATTATTCGTGCATTTTTTCGGCAGTTAAATACTTTCTCGTAAAGCCTGAGATATATGTTTTGTTAGCATATAATAATAGCCTAGTTCAGCGTTTCTCTTGGAGGCTTCTAGGGAGTGATGTGAGTTCATATAACTAGCTAAGCTATGACCAGCTCTGCCTGCTGATGACGTTGCGGGACCTTCATGTTGGTATTTCGTTAGTGGAGAAGTAAACTTATTATTTCTCCACCACGTTTGACAAATATATATGTTCCTAAGAATTATTAAGGTAGAAGAAATGTAGTGTTGTAACACCTGGCAAACATACGCCAAAAAAATGGCATTGCCTGAAATCCTTCAATTATTGAGTATCTAGTAGTGTTAGAGTTAGGAAAAAGTTCGAAATAATAATAACAGCAGCGGCAATTATAACGGAAACAACTATCCTTGCCAAAAATGCATGGTTAAGGATGGACTACGTACGCTATGCTGTCGAAATGGCCTTTGTGTTGTCTGGGAAGGCTGAGGCGGCCGCCACCGTTGAGTTCCAGATTGAGCGCCTCACTCTCGATTAATCCACGGTAATCGACGCCGCTGCCTGGAGGGCCCATCTGGAAGTGGACCTGTAAGCAACAGATTGAAATGCGTACTATATTTACACATAGTGCGCACTAAACATGTAAGCTTTCGCGCGGCTCATTGAAATGTCGACTCTTCCTCGGCTTTGAATTTACGTAATGGAAATGACGAAAAGTCGTCTACTCTGTCTGAATTTTCAAGCTCCAAGAAGTGGTAAAAAGCGCACTGAGCCAACTTCTCTGAACATTAACATGATTCTGATCTACCTTCTATTAATTAAGATCGCCCTGCACACTACAAAAATCGAATAGTGTATTTTGAGTTTGTCTGCAACCACAAAAACACTACAAGCACAAACGTAAATCCTGATCTATACACCACGAGATAACAAGCTAGACGCAACTTATATTTAGC
Source organism: Dermanyssus gallinae (assembly GCA_003439945.1). Taxonomy (NCBI): domain Eukaryota; kingdom Metazoa; phylum Arthropoda; class Arachnida; order Mesostigmata; family Dermanyssidae; genus Dermanyssus; species Dermanyssus gallinae. Next base: position 385,586 of record QVRM01001450.1, read on the forward strand.
AGAGATGTTAGTCTATAGAGGCTGGCTTCCATAAAGCAACAGAAGCTTATGGTTGCCTTTAGTTTGAAGGACGCTACTCTCAATATTACGCCGCGGCACGTGCACAGCGCTCCAGAGTTTCAGTTGTGGTACGTTTAAAGTTGCTTTGCTTCAACATCTAGCAGATATAGCCAAACTGAGTCTACTGAGTCCGGATAGCTTGTAAAGGCGAACGCAAACATTTCTCTAACCGGACGGCCAGACCTGGCCAAACTGCGGCGGGGCGGGAATTACAGTTGCTCTTCTCATCTTTCACCTTGCAGGTATGCAAGGCACATCCAACAGGAGATGATAGAGAAAAACAAACATTTATTTAAACAATTACTATGCAAGCTTCTTTCTTATGAAATGGTTAGAGGACGAAATTAGATTTAGTAAAAACAATCGTTTCGTGCGGGTATGCCTTCAGATAAAAACGCTTGCAGAGCGTTACCACGCATTTAAGTGCATGCAAAACAGTGACATGAGAGTTCGCGAGCGCCAGAAAGCTTTCTTGTTTGAGGTATTTAATTTTCTGCCAACCTAAACATGCTGTTCGTTGAGTTTCAAAAAGTGCACAAGTGAGCTATCCTTTGCTGCTGTTTTCGATGAAGACGCGGACCATAGTCGCGGTTCCTCATAGCAAATTTAAGATCATCAAAGCGATATGCCGTTTGGCTTATACTGTCGGTCGAGCGGCTAAGCGTGGAGATATTGGGTTTAAAATGGCGTTTCAACATCAGACGGATTTAGCCGTTTGATGGACCCGTCCAGAAGGGAGAGAGAATGCGTGTGAGCAAGAGCGATAGAGAGAGGGAAAGAGAAAGTAATCTACTTAAGGGAATAATCTATTTAAAGTCGTTTCGCCACGATGAATCGATGAGCTAAAATCTCATACGATATTCAAGAGTCTTAGATCATCTCATTAAGCAGGCCGAACAAGTAAAGTGTATACACATACATACATACATCCACGTGTATGTATGTATGTACGTCAGGACGCGGTCATCCAAAGATATAGTAAATCAAGTTTGCTTCAATGTATCGCATGCAAAGTCATATACATACAGCAGTCTCGACGTAGACAGTGAGTAGTGAGTGATAAAAACGGTCAGTGCGTACATGGTGGTGGTACAGGATGGTGGAAAAAGTACTGTTGTTGCTGCTGCTGAATAGACGATGCTCGTCATGCCAGCAGCAGACCAAAGAAGTAATCTAATTAGAGACTATGAAAGGCAGCTTACACTATATACTAATAAGAAGAAAAAAGCGAATACATTCTGGGTGCGTTCATTGGCAGACGACACATGGCGTGGTTTATCGATGGAGCACATTGATCGACGGACTCATTCATCTCGTCCATGTTGCTTCGTATCTTCTCTCTGTTCATTTTCTTCCTTTTCTCCTTCGTCGTCTCCATCCATTCTTCATATTGATATGCGAGCTCAATGTCACTAGAAAACATCCAACATCAGCTTCGCGCTAGTGACTATTTGGCTAGCGCAATCCGCCAAGAATACACTCAATACCAAATTCGATTTGATATTGCCATGAAGCAGATTTGCTACCACAAATGTTTGCAAGTGCGTTGACAACGTGTCCACTGCAGAATGATAACCTTTGTTGTCCACCATTGTGATTAAGGGTACAGCGTACTTTGATGTGGTTGCTACGCTTTCTTGTTTCCATAATCAATATTGATTGTCATCTGCGATTCTTCTGGCTTTCTAACAATAACAATAGCAACAGCAGCTTTGCAGAAAACGACGATTAGATCCTCTCTAATCATACAGCCATGCCTACGTCGCCTGGATATGGTACCGTATATATATATATATATATCAAATGTACATGTTTGCATATATACTGTAATGTATACAAGGTGTTAGTGAAAGAAACAGCACGTCTCGCCGTGTCATCAAGTGCATCAAACGCGACGCGCTCTGTGACTGCTCTTGCCTAACTGGACGGGAGATCACAGGCGAATCGACTGCCACCACCAGTGCCCGGGGGGTGTCGGTGAGAAGACACGCTGAAGCGCACGCTGTTATTATCAGTGACTGCTGATGTAAGTTGTATGCTGCCTCAGGGAGGAGTGTCGAGGTTCGACACTACTGGGCCGCAGGATTTGGGGGGGGGGGGGGTGGGGGGGTATCTGCGCGCGGTTCCATAGAAACATACATCTCTACCTATGTAAGCGTGTAATAGCTATGTATGAGCGTGTGTACTTATTTTGTGCGTATGTATGACCGGTCGGTCGGTTGGTCGGTCGGTCATCTATGATTCAATCTATACAGTTGTGATGTTTAGTTATGAGCTGTCAACCATTGTGGTCTGCCAGTAGCGTGGCTTCTAGCTCCGTTAGCGGCGCTGCTGCTGCTGCTGCTACTGCGGCTGCAGGTTCTGCTAAGCCGTGCCGAACCGGGCCAGCTTCGAGCCATAGTCTTGTCGACACGCACGACGATTAGGGACTACAACCACGTGGCGTGTATGTATTGCCGTCGTGTATAGTATAAGCGTACACATGGCGGCGATGGTGGAAAAACTACGACTACTGGTAGTGCTGATGTTGCTGCTGAATAGTGTACCCGTTCTACGGCACCGCGTCACGCGGCACGGAGCGTTACCGACATGCACTGCATAGACAGACAGACAGACACACGGCACCCGCACACACCCGCCCGGGGGTGACGGTGTATGGATGACTGTGTACTGTCACGCATACGACACATCGGGAGCAGTCGGTCGCACTAGCGACACATCGACACAGTCTGGCTGTGTGAATGACTGTGCGCGAACTGGACACGAACGAGCTGCGACGGGCTGATATCGTGCCGTGCCGCGGCCCATAGCCCGTGTATGTACGGCAGACGAAACCGACTAAAGGTTTAGACAGACGAAGAGCTGTTGTCGCTCGGGCAACAACACGTATCCCGGTTACCGATCGTCGCAGTAGCGTGGTAATGATAATAATGGTAGACGTGGTCGCTGACGGTGATGATGAGTACAACAATAACATCAGCAACAACAACAACAGCAATAATAACAACAACAAGGGCATCGACAACAACAACAAGAGCAACAATAATGACGACGACAACAACAGCAATAATAACAACGACAACAACAAGGGCATCGACGACAACAACAACAAGGGCAACAATAATAATGACGACGACGACAACAACAACAACAACAACAACAACAGCTATAGCGATGGAGGCGAATTGGAGTGGGCACGCAGTAAGTTCACCTCTTGTAATAAATTTCAATTACTACTGCTACTGTACAACTGCTGCTGCTGCTGCCGCTGCTACATCTAAAGCCAGTACCGCTATTACGGCCTCTGCGACACGACTGCTACCACACTAGTGGCAGCAAGGGCAATTGCCGAAAAGAGACATAGGCCCCCGCGAGCTGGGCTGCCGCGACCAGGGCCCCAGGGCACTAAGGCCTAGTGCCACGCTTGTTGGCGTCGCTGTTGTTGTTGTTGCTGTTGGTGTTGCTGCTGGTGCTGCTCATGTGTACTATGTACGTGTCACTCTGTGTACGCTATGTAGCCATGAGGTGGATGGAGCGAGGGGGTTGGAGGGGCGCTGGCAGACGGTGCCAAGAGAGGCGTAAGTCGCAGGCGGGAACACGCGTGCAGCGCGCAAGGGGTGTACGTTGACAACGTGTGTTGTAGCTAATGCATTTTGATTAAACTCGACAAACTTATATATATATATATATATATATATATATATATATATATATATAGATAGATAGATATAGTCTGTCCTCGAGCCTCTATGAGAGAGCATGAGAAACGCCATGAGAGTGAAAGAGAGAGCGTGCGAAATCCGAGAATAGCTCGGTAAACATTGTCAACGTTCGCCGGCCTCGCAACTGATGATCGTAGTAAAGCTGGCGATGACTAATTATACTCATTAGAGTGCATCTGACACGTTTATTTATTTCATTCATATTGAGCATAAGCAACACAGTAACAATTTACTCGTGCACTGTTAGCGGCATGTCGTTCCAGAGATGCGATGCAGCAATCTTAGCGTGAGGGCCGGGCAGGTGTGCGATACTTCGTGCACATGCTTGACCGCATGGTTGACGGATCACACACAGGCTGCTGCACCTTCGTGTACACTCGTAGAATGCTGTGTTTACACAGAGCAAGTGATGTTAGCTATGAATCTGGTATTAACATGATGACTGTGGTGTGCATGACCAGACCAGAGGTTTAGGACACGGAGACGTTCAAGATCTCCAACTTCACGTGTCGAACTGTTCAACTGCATCCTCCCACTTCTCCAGCACTTAAATCGTACTGTACGGGCATCTTCCCCAGCTGGTGGAGGACCCAACACGAGGTACACAAAACGGTTCCTCACCCCTCTTGGCAAGCGCAAGAGTACTTACTCGCTTTATGTGTACACTGCAGAACCCTTTTTAACCGTAAAGTCGAAGCCCAGTTAACTTAATAGTGTTGAAAAACTCCACGTGTAGGCGATTTCAACCGAAGCGGAGTGAATAGATGTCTGAACAAAGCATCGACAACGGTAACAGACAGCGGGAATAAATATAAAAAATGCAAATGAATAAGAAACACATCGCAGATGAATATGCTGGTGTTTAACAAGTATTCGACATATGAAGCAAGCAAAGTCCCAGTGCTTCCATCCCGGTAAGCTAGCGCGTTGTCCCGATGAAGAGACGTTATAGAGCTCCTCCCATTGAGCGCAGTGGAAACCTTAAGCAGAATTCTGTAGTATACCAATAGTTTTTCACGGTGCTACTTTCTTCCAGTTCAACCGTCGCCACAATTTTACACGTGGAGAAGCAGATAATGGCCATTTCCTTGTGTCATTACCATCAACCGTTTCCGCTTCACTTTGAACGTCCGTGTTTATCATCTGTGACGGGCCTTGGGAACAAAGACGATCGGTTCTCGTCGAATACTATCAGCAAGTTTTGAGCCAGAAAGAATTGCGCTTCTTTTCTGTCCTGCGGTAATCGACGAGGTACCCATCGAGGATATCTATTGGTGTGTGATGACGCTATTCGCCGGTGGAGTCTTAACCCACACTTCACTTCGCGGGAAAATCCAACAACTTTTTAAGATCCTCACGTATCATGGTACGTAACAAACTACTTGTTTGCCGGTTCTCTACCGTGTCCTTCAATTTGTCGTCCGAGTTAAAGCGCCCCCTTTAAAATGTTTTTTTACGGATACAACAGATGGGAGTCATAGTGGAGACATATCCGATCTGTAGAATGGATGGCCAAGCTACCCTTACTTGAAAGAAAGAAATGATAAAGTAGTCTTTGCTAACCGTCCTTGCTGCCCACGGGCGGTTTTAGCTTATGTGCACACTGCTCTCAGTAGTAACATTATTGTATCATTGTTCAAACGTATCAAATTGAGAATGTATTCAGAGTGTATCATATGCTATATGTTTATTATATTTCTCTGTAATAGATACACACTGCCCCCTCCCCCCAGAAAATGTATGGATTCGGCGTCCGTGCCCTAGGCCCTAAGGCTCATTGCGGGCATCGAGATATATTTTGTACTGAATATATGTTAAAAAGTTATTGCGACTCGAAAAACTGGATTGAACTTTGCTAGCACACATTGTGTAACCCTAAAGACGTGTGGATGCGCGTTATCGTGACTCCCTTTCTATGGGCGGCTCAGGCTATTTTCTCTTAAAAAAGCTGTGTAGGTCACGGAAGTCTAGCCTGGAAGCTGTTGCTCTAATGAAGCAGGGTTAGGAGGAGGAAATCATGCAACCTGTAAAGATGGCTGGCTCGTTTGATTGAACGAGTAAGTAGCCCAGCTTTAATTGTCTACATCATGACGTCTCGCGGCTAGCAGCAAACGTGTAAGGGTAAGTTAGTAGCATCGCATGAGTTATAATGTATGAAATAGAACAAAAACAAACACCTGGCACAGCTGTCTCAATAGAGACACGATGCATGACGTTCGACCCACCATCATGAACAAATACGCGGGTAAGGCCGGCATGCTCCAACCGACTTTAAAGCATCAACGCCAGCACCGCAACGCCGCAATAGCAACAACAACAACAACAACCACAACAAAAACAACAATAGCAACGACCACCACTTGAGGGGTGCTCAACGCGACTGCACACATCATGCCCGATGATCATCCGTACCTGTGGAACCGGTGGGACGGCGTTCTTCAGGTGGTGTTGATGGCTCTGATGGAGGCCCGATCCCGCTAGTTGATGGTGATGATGATGGTTGATGGTTGCGTGATGGTGGCGCTGAGCCGTCGCGGTTGGCCCGCCTCCGTGATGGTGGCCGCCGACACCGTTCGGCGAGCCGTGATCGTTTGTCAGGCCAAGTGTGGCCGGACCGCCCGTATTCGTCATGGTCGTGGTCGGGACCGCCCCTGCCGAAAGCGGGCCGGTCGTGGACGACGCTGACGTCGGGGGCGGCGGATGTGCGGGCAGCGCCGTCTGTCGTGGAGGCGACGAGGGCGGCGGATTGCGCAGAATGCTGGCGGTCACCATCATTTCCTGCTGCTCCTTGCTGAGGCTGTAGTTGCTCTGCGAGTTGAGGCTGCACCGGCTCGATGCCGACTGAACGACGCCGTCTTTGCTCCGTCGGCGCTGCTTCTTCGGCTGCTTTGACGGACAGACAAACAGACGGACGGACGAACGGATTGATAGAGCCGAGCCGACCGGGACAACCGTGGCCCCGTGGACAACATTCATAACGAGAGAGTTAATACGTAGTGTAACAAGCACGGAGACGAGCGCACAGACAGAGGGAGACCGCATGAGTGAGCAGCGACATACGAAGAGTAAGCAGTACGACATAGCGGAGTCCGCTGCTGCTGCTGCTGGTGCTGGTTTGTATAATATGAGTACGATGTTTATTAATACTAAGTGTTGAGCTTGCCACCACCATTCGAGAGAAAGAGATCTTGCCACCACTATTCGAGAGAACGAGATCTTGCCACCACCATTCAAGAGAGAGAGATCTTGCCACCACCATTGCAGAGAGATCTTAGAGGGGCTTGTTTTTCTGAGACACTGTGTGTGGGTCAAGATACCTCGCTTCAGCTCGGTACCATGCTGGATCCCATGTCTTAGCGCACGAATTATCGAACTATGTTAGCACCTAGGGCCGGCGCTTCTGCCCGCATGACGTTCCTGTGCAAAAGTGGTAAAATCCATGGCCAACACTCACTGAGTTACTGAAGAGCGCCGGCAGATCGTCCAGACATGCTAAACTAACAGTGTGATCATAACGTTCCTTAGGAAAGCCGGTATACCATCTACACGTAAACCGAGAGATAAATGAGGCAAGAGCTGTCTTTAGACGTTTGCAGAGGATCTATCTTAGGTGTCATGGAGTAAGGTAATTAATTAAAATAACTGCAGGGTACACCTTCATCACAGATCAACGAAAATAAATTGTGGGTGTGCAAGAGATACAGAGGTAATTAGAGAAAGATGGGTAAGCATAGAAAGTAGCGGGATAGTTGGAAAGGCGAAAGTCTAAATACACCAATACGGCAGTCATCATATTATCATAGAAACGAACGACGACGACAACAACAACAACAACAACAACAACAACAACAACAGCAGCAGCAACAGCTATAACATGTAGTTTCAACGCGTTCGACGCATGCTGTTGTCGCCAGCAGCAGCAGCAATACTTGCAGGAGTGACCTGTCCAGGACGACAAAAACGACGGGCAACACGGCTTTTTCGCACGACGCTCCCACACGACCAGCTAGTTGTTAGTAGAGATAGATAGCTACCTTTTCTTTTTTCTCTTCTTTGACACGATCCCGCTGGTAGTAGACTCCGCAGAAGATGAGCAGGTTGAGGATGAGCAGTGAGCAGCCGACCGCCACGGTGACGGACAGTGCCGTCGAGTAGCCGCCGTACTGGAGAAACAGCGTGTCTAACGAGATGGGCGGCGGCGGCGGCGATGGCGAGCTGCCTGGCGAACCACCAGCGCCGCCCGAGGCACTTCCGTTCAAGACGGCCGAAGACGATGACGACGACGACGACGACGCGGCCGCCGCATTCTCTGGAACCGAAGCGGCCACCGAGCCTTCGACAGGCAACTGAAGGCGAAGGGCACACGTACCACACGTAGGGAGGATCCAGAACGACATGCCGGGTAGGAGACGGGGGAGCGGGCGGCCGGACGGGCGGCCGGGCAGAGATGGGGAGAGGAGAGGTCATCAGGCAAGCATGCGTAAGCAGAACAGATCGTTAGCTAAGTGACATCACATCGCCACCCATTTCCAACCGGGACAGCCGAGTTTGAAATGCGACAACAACAGCAGAAACAACAACAACATTAACAACAACAACACACCAACAACAACAATAACACACACACAACACTAACAACAACAACACAACAAAAATAACAACAACACAAATAACAAACAAGTGCAATAAAAACAATAGCAACAAAAATAACAACATCAATATAACACTACCTCAAACAACGCAAATCGGAGCAATCGGAACTCGACAACAAAAACCTAAACCAAAAACAAAAACAACAAGAGGTCCACAATAACGACAGCGAGCCATCTTTATCCTGATGTAACCAGTGCCTAGAACTACTAGAGGCTAGGGTAGTCTAGCTAGTGTGCAACCGTGTGTCACTTTACTGCTTCCGCTGTTACTGACAACCATGTAATGGTGTAAAGCATTCCTTCAATTCGACGACCGTCGGCGTACTTCGCACGAAGAAGAAGTTAGCCTAGATAGGTAGACTAGATTAGCTTAGTCCGTTTTTCGGCCGCATTGTGAAATCCCCGTAGTAGGCATGCAGGAGTAGTGTGATAGAGCGAGGGTATAAACTACTATTACTACTACGACTTATTCCAAATAGTACTAACTCGATTGCCGTCTTCTGCCAGCCGATCGACGCGGTCAAGATGACCGTTTTGCGAGGAACTCGTTGGCCTCGCGGACAGATCAAGCGTGCCGCGCGGGTCCTTAAGCACCTCGCCGTCGAACGAGTTCGGGTTGTCGTGCCCTTCGAGCAGGTGGTGTCGCGCGCTCACGTCCGGTCCTCCGGGCCTTAAAAAAACAATATAACGTTGTAGCCATTGCCGTGCACAATCGTAGAAAGGCAGGCATAGGCAGTGGGGGGGGGGGGGGGCAGGGAGGCGGTTATAAGGGCAAAAGGAGTCCCTCATGGAAAATAGCTATAAGAAGAAGCTCAGTGAACAGCAATGTTTATCAGGCGTTTCGCAATTCTCCACCCCCTCCAACTTTCGTGCGTGCTCTCTCTCTCTACGTCTTTTCTCGTTTTGTCTCTTTCTGCATATCTATTATAATGATTTACGTCAGGAAGAACAGGCGAGTCACGCAAGTGAACAACGCCGACACACGACATCAGGACGCTTTGTTGCCGACATCGCTTTAAAGATAGATCAGGTGTTGTGCACGTGTGTGTGTATGTGTGCATGAGAAAGATGTCAAGTAATAACATGTGAGAAAAGATAAATATAGGCAATAGAATGACATAACCGAGGAGAAGAAGCAGCAGCGTAAAGAGGAAAAGAAAAAGAAAGAAGTCAGGAAGCAGATAAGATGCGAGGGGTTTTACCGTGGTCATGCACGTACGAAGAGAGACGGCAAAATAAAGAGGTTAGACACAGTGAGTCAGAAAGGGAAAGAAAGCGAACGGGAACGAGAAAGCAATTGCCTTGAGACGACAGGAGATAAGCACGCACCTGTGGAGCAGAGGAATAAGGTGGTTCCACAGCGAGAGCCGGTGCGCATGGTAGTGGTCCTTCACCTTGGGCTTCATGCCTAAGTACATGTACTTCTGATGCGTAAGGTCATACGCCGGCCAGGCGATCTTATCGAAACGGCCCTTCTGGCGCTCTGCGGCGACGGCGTCACTGCTGGAACCCTCCTGCGCGAAGGGTGCGATACTCGGATCCCTAGTTAGAAAACGCGATAAGAGCGAAAGAATGTTAAAGTGGATACGTAGAAATAGGAAGAAAGGTGGGACAAAGAAGAGTGTCGGAGCGCGCTATTAGGTCATGAAAATTGCTTCGCTTTATTCTGGCCACGATGGCTGGTGCCGTTGACGTAACAACAGGTTTACCCGAGGACTCAACAGCCGCTGACGTTGGGATATTTAGCGGGCCTATGGCCCGTGTAGGATATGATTTACGGGCGCGTCCCCGCTCGAACTGTTGAACTTCCTGTACTTTTTGCTGACGTTGGAGAAGAATATAGGGAGAGAGAGGGAAAGAGGGGTAGGGAATAAGACTGGAATTGAGATAAAGATAGAAAAAGAGAGAGGGCGCAAAATACTAGATGTGAGAGGAAGATAGAGCGACAGCGAAAAAGACTGGGGCAAGTTATATGGTGTGTTAGTGCCGGCAATGTGGGCTATCACATCGGTGAATATATAAGGTCCTGCGGTCCCGCTTCCTGTCCATTGTTAAGCTCCCTCTGGTTGTAAGGCTCCGTCTGGCTGGTTGGTAGCTTCGTTATAAAGCTTGCCATGAGCCATAACGTAGAAGAGCTTAGTTACAACAGCAGCAGCAGCAGCAGTAGCAACGACAGCGTGCAGCCAGGTTCATATGTCGGTATGAAGATGTAGTTTAGAATATAGGTCAACATCCGTCTGGCGTTCTCAGAGAAGGAACCAAAGCAACAGCAACAGTAACAGTAACAATAACAGCAAAACCACACTAGCAACAACAATGCAGACAACTCCAATAGCAACATTAGCATCGACTTCAAACTCAGCCACTACCGCTTCGACTACTTATTGTTATTGTGTTTCGCACTCTTACCACTATGACGAAAACGACCACCGTGTATTCGATTATTAGGGCTCAAGATACGTTAGGTCGGACATTTCGCCGCGCTTTCTCAATTCGCGGAGGGATTGCACCACCACCAACCACTACGCACGATTGCTATAGATCCATCCGGCTCTCTAAAAACATCGTTTGCTCACAAGAGTGTGCTGCTAGCCTAGTAACCATACTTGTTAGAGCGTAGTCGTATTGATACAACGCGGAGGCCGTTGGTTCTCAATTTGACAACAACAACAAAAGTCAATAAAATAGCTACTACCGCTGTATTTTGAATACTAGCATGGAGGAGAGATGCTATGGGACCTACGGAAGATTGCAGTCGGTCAACTGGCCGACTCTTCACTTCCCAGACGTCGGACAGTCAACGTCTGGCATGGAACAAAATATGGACGGAGACCTTGGGCGGACCAGCCAGCCGGGTTTCTAGAGCAGCTCCATAATTCTGTAATACATGTGAGGGGTCGGTCAAAACACGGGAGGAATCGCTTTCCTGCCCGCGAACTGACTCGATTCCTTCGACGAGCCACAGTATTTCAGAGAACCTTTGCACTCTGTCAGACGGGCTCTGTCGCCAGTATACATTATCTGTGACTCAGACGAGAAAGAACAAAAAAAAAGACGACGACGTCAAACCTCATAACGATCGAAATATGCTGACGCGGCTTTAGAATGGGATTTCTACGTAGCTTGCACATAAATGGCGTAGATGCTCTTAAGCGAGACTCAAAGTATCATTACAGACTTTGTTTCCGCGGCCCCGGTCATAAAATGAAAAAACATGGTTTAGGCCATTGCAATGTGTCCTTTGCCCACACGAAGCTGAGACAAAGTAGGAGTTGAAGTAATATTACGGAACGGTATCAGCACCTCGTCCCGTCATGAGAGCTTTATATGAGAGATAGTAGGCCGCCAACATTGGCATTAAGTTCCACCTGCCTGCCTATTGCGAGTAGTCGTAAAAGTGTTGTTCACCCTCACCTAAAAGAATCATCTAGTAGTAGAGGTGCTATAGTGGCGCGGTAGTTGTAGTCTTAGTAGAGGGGAAAAGTAGAAGACAAAAGAGCAGTATTAGTGAAAAAGAAGTAGAGGATTTCCGGATACTCAACGGATACATAGCGGTCTTTTCTGGTCGAGCATGTTCTTTCCATTACAAGATTGCAATGGTACTCGGCATTTAGCAGAGCTGCCGCTTGTGTATAAATCCCATCGTTAGACTCACTGCGATAGAGAGAGGGAAATAAGTCGGTGGTGTCGGTAACGGCGCCGTACGAGGAACGGAACAGCGGGTGCTGAAAGGCGACCTACAATTCGACACAGACACACGGTGGTATGTGCAGCGGTCCCAGCCGTGCGTAGACGTGACATGGTTTGATACACAGCGGGCGTGAAAATGGCTCCGGGCTGCCGGACTGCAGGCCTGGCGGGAAAATTCCCCGCAGGAAGTAGACGTTCCGCAGCGGCAAGAACTTCTAATGGGAACAATAAGCTCGCCCCATTTTGTCTCTCCTTCCTTCTCTCTCCACTCTTGCTTCCGGCATTACGTCTTCGGTTTTTCTCACCGTACACACAGGACTGGTATAGTATTTCTAGTATTGCCTGACGGAATTTTGCACGGAGCCTTTCTTCTGTTGAGCGCCGTATCGTGCATTCGTTGTTAGCTAAACTGCATGAGTAGGGGCATTATTTTATGTGTACACGCCCGCCAAGCAATCTACTTGTTCACAGCCTTGAGATGTAAAACCAGGTCGGCTGGCGACACTGACCAATGAGCCAATGAGCTTCAGTATCTACACTTCAAGGCCTCACTAAGACCACTGCATCTTTTTTTTGGGCTGACCTTCACCCAAGATTTAGGGCCCACGGGACTGCTTTTCGCATTGCTTCCCGCCATAGATTCAAATGTGCAACGGTGGGGCTCAAACCCGCACACCTACGTGTCTCCTCCGGTCGCGAGGCGCAGACAAATACCCCCACCACGCCACCGGGCTCGACTGGGTCACACCATTTAGCACAAAACAGATGTCAATAGTCCCTGTGCAACGTGCGAATCTCGCCATCCCCCATCTACAACCAGAGAAGCACGGCTACTGGCGGCACGCAACAACCGATGATCCGCTATGTCCCCATGTGGCTAAAGTTACTTAGCTTGCATATAAGTAATGCGTAATTGTGCAGTATTTTCCTTAACGTCGAGCTGATCGACATTTCGACCGTCGACGCCGAGTTTTAACGCTGGTGCAACACACTATGTAAGGGAAAATACCCTTTCTAGAAGTTGTTGTCGCTTAACTCTTAGTATAGGCAACTAAGCCAGCGCGTCTCCTAAATATCATGCGAATACAAACAAGTCCTCTAAGTAAGCTTAGTTAGGGACTGTGTTGCGCATCGCTTCTGTCATTTTACCACAACCGCAAGGCTGTAGAATGGTTGTCTCTTGCTGACATGCATAATGAGAGCAAATCTCGTTAAAAATCTAGAGCGTCAAGAGTTATTGCCGTGTGAAACGGGGTCGGTGTGAAGGAACATGCTCAAAACTTAATTTAGTTAGACGTGTTAAGTTTAAGGACGTGATGTAAGTCGGCCGTGCGCTGGAAAGACGTGACGTGTTTTTTGGCTGGGAAAACATTACTCGTTTAGTATATATATATATATATATATATATATATGAAGTGAAAAGGAAGGACCAGAAAAGGCGGTTTGCGTACCCGACCCGCGCGAAGTTGCTCCAGTAGCTAATAAACGCCTCGGAGAGTGCCTGTTCATTCTTGCTGAAGTTACTCTTGAAGTGGCTGGCAAGCGGCATCAGTGGAGCGCCGAAGAGATACGCCAAATCTTCACCGTGAACGGCGCCAACTCGGTTTGGGTAGTCGCCATGCTCAGTCATATAGCCGAACAGATAGAGAAACGTGTTCTTGGCCAGTTTCGCGTGAAGCTTGGCCGCCCGCATCAGTGGGGCGACAACTAACGCGTCGCCCAAAATCTCCGCTGTACCTGTATAATTGAAACGTTGTGCCGCGTAAATATATATATATATATATATATATATATTTATATGTTGCATAACCCCGCGAGCAAAAGTCGGCTTCATTAGTAATATAGAAATGAAACACAGGGGGGGGGGCTTATTAAATAGAGTTAAAATGCAATCAAAAATGCTACAAGTGCATGTATCCTAGCATGTATGCCAACATACTTTTTAACTATAGAGTACAGCTCTCATCCGCCCACTTTGTTTGGTAAAGTTTGTTTCTACTACAAATTAGATCAAATAGTCGTTTATCATAAAGCCGGATCATCTAAAACGCTTCATATTCACTCTCAAACATATAGAACGGAAAAATGCGTTATGTGTGTAGGCGGGCATGGCATAGTTACCGTCGAGTATGCTGAGTGGATGCTGGAAGGGCCGGGTCCAGTCTGTGTACTCATTGACAACAGTTAACAGAATCTCCTGCTGGTGAAAGCTGAACAGATTACGAACGAGAGTTCGTAGGACACGATCTCTGCGGTCGATCTCAATGCCGTACTTCTCCTCAGAGGCGGCGATGAAAAAGTATGCCTGCACACATGTTGTAATCCACGATTTAGGATATATATATATATATATATAGTTTTTATTAAGAAAGTAAGTGGAGCGGCAATCGTCTCTTGGGAACGTGTGCATAAATATATATATATATATATATATATATATATATATATATATATATATATATATGTGTTTGTGTGTTCTTAAGCCAATACGTTCATACTGAAGTAGTTTTGATATAAAAGAGCTAACCCTTTTTGCCAAAACGTGAGGAAAAGAATGGCACATACAAAGACCGATTCTCATAAAATTACGCTAACTTGTTACAAGGAAGGACCGAATGCAGATGTCCTTGTGAATATTTGCTGTCTACTATTTGTGCAACTCTAAATATGTGTACGATTCTTCTGCAATGCGATGGTTCGACGGCTTTGATAGTGGAGGAGATTTTGATATGACACATCGACCACAGAGGGGTCGACCTTCCACGGTAGATACAGAGAGCATAATTACTCTCTTAGACTGACACTTGACCATCGACAAGATTGCATAAACCGGTTCACTCAAACCTATTTAGCCGTGGCTGCTTAAAACGTGCTGATAAATGAATGTCGCAATGGCTCAGTGAAGACGGCATGATGAACAGCTTGAGCACCTACGCTTTTTTCTTGAAAAAGACATACTATTTTTTTTTACTTTACTATCGGGCGCAGAGTATCTGCAGAACACGAGAACGAATAACAATGATCAGTTTTGCTGGCAGCTCGATCGTTTCAAGCAAGAAATTGTCAAAAAGCGCTTCAAACTGCGTCGTAGTGTATCATGGCAATGCCTGTCCGCGCACATTTGCGGCGATTTGCCGCAAAATGCTGGATTTCTCATGAAATATTTTACCGTACCCACCTCATAGCTCTGCCCTTGTGTTTTTAGATTGTTATCTGTTCCGTTAACTTTAGAATGAGTAGCTAGGACAACTTTAAACGTTTGGGGGGAATCAAAGTACTAGTACCGCTACTACTACCATTTTCTACAAATGTCGAGCCCGGTGGCGTAGTGGATTAAGTCTCTGCCTCGCAACCGGAGGAGACACATAGGTGCGCGGGTTCGAACCCCACCGCTGCACATTTGTATTTATGGGGGTACGTCTATGAAGCAATGTGAAAAACAGTTCCGTGGACGTTAAATCTTGGCTGAGGGTCAGCCCGAAAACTTTACTTTACTACAATTTTCTACTGACTAACAAACCAGCATCTTGTTAATCTCTTTATGCTATATATATATATATATATACATACATACATACATACATACATATCTATCTAACGCATGACAGCTTTCGTTGCATGTTGTTGCCTTGCCCGTGATCTTCTACCATAGTATTTCTTACATGACGCATGGCGGGCACCCGATCAGGTCACAAAGGTGCTCTAATTATATCTACTAAAACATCGATTTTAGGAGGAAAAATATTATAAATAATACACGCATTTCGGTACTAAAATACGATATGTTTGCTTTTAGAGGAAACGGTGTTGATTTGTTTGTTTGTTTATGGTACGTTGTAATGCTGCATTATAGCAAACAACAGCTAGTTTAACTTCAGTCGTATATTTAGGCATAGGTTAACCCTAAATAGTAGGGTACAGACGCTGTCCACTCTCGGACTAATTAGACTCTAGGTCGCTCGACGCTGCCTAATGTTTGCATGCAATAACTTTATAGCCCCCCAGAGTGTGCTCGAACGAATTCTAATTGACGTTTGCACGTGACGTTAATAACGTGACAAGCACCTGCTGTATTGACAGATATCGACTAGCACGCTTCCGGATGCTCTAGACAGACTTATATACAATGTGACAGACAATTCAGAGCACTCACTCCTACTGTTGGTTAAGTCGATTAGCTGTTTCTGTCTACCCGGCGCCAGTCAGCATCGAGCGGGTGTAAAAATATAGTAAACTTGCTTTCATCGGATCGGACATACATTTTTGAAGAGGTGATCTTTACTGCAGCTATGGCGTTTGTTTCAAGACAGCCTGTCATGCTCGCTATGGACTTATTATCAGTTAAGCCACTCGATCTGAGCAGACCCTTACAAACTGCTCCAAATAGATGCCATTTCTGTCCCCGTTCGGACTACGATTAAACTCACTCCAGAGGAACGTTTGTTCTGCGACCATCTTCTTCCGCGATTGTTGGTCGATTTCATCGATCGCGGCCGTTTGCGTCTAGTTCCCGCCCCTTTGACAACTTTTCTGTATTTTTCTGTCATCTCGCGCCCCCTCATTTCAATCCCATGTTCTTTCCCGACTAGCGTCCTGTTACATGGTTCCTCTTCTCGATACCTCTCTTCTTTTATGACATCTCTCTTTCTCTATATTTATTACACCCACTCTTCGTTCCTCGTCTATCCGGTGCAATTTGCACTCGCCGTTTCCGGTCCACCCCCACTTTTGGCTGGCTAGATTTC
Organism: Dermanyssus gallinae; assembly: GCA_003439945.1. NCBI lineage: Eukaryota > Metazoa > Arthropoda > Arachnida > Mesostigmata > Dermanyssidae > Dermanyssus > Dermanyssus gallinae. The sequence continues at coordinate 402,455 of QVRM01001450.1, forward strand.
TGGCAGACGGTTTTCTTCTAGGGTCTGATCGGCGGCAAGAGAGTGGCAAGAAAATCCCAACGGATCTCTTTGCCTTTTCGACACGTTTCCTGGTCTACGCGGCCAACGAAGACGGTTACTATTGCACCAAGCGCGCCTAGATCTTCAATCGACAAAGTAGGCACTGCAAAGAAGGAAAGGGAAGAACACGGCGCAGTCAGCTTTTCTCTCCGATTCTTCTTCTTCTTCGAAGGTCTTCTTTTTCTTCGAAGTTCAACCAAAGGTAAAGTCTTTCCCACGTCCTGAAGCGCGCCTGGCGCGCGTCGTCTCGTCGCGTCTGTTCATCAATTATCAACGAAGCAACTAACAAAGCAGAGCATTCTGCTGCTTTTCCCTGGCACTGCTGCTACCACCACTAATACACTTCGACGATGCATTTCACCGACTGCACGCCTGACGGAGGCGATACGGCGCCGGCTGCCGACGCAGGCAGAGGTACCAAGCGAAAGGAAGTGGCAGATGGTGACAACACTCGGCGGTCGACTCGAAAGTCTGCTGCTCGCAAACGCAGCAAGAGTCGCCGCCCGAAAGCCCGCATCTATTATCATTAATCCGACAGCAGCCACAGCAGCAGCATCGGCAGCGGCAGTAGCAGAAATAGCCGCAACGAACGCGAGGGCCACGACTAGGGCGGCGATGACTGGGCCGAACTGCGTGAATGAGACAGGCGGGAAGGCACGCACGCTCGCTCGCACGCACGCTCGCACGCAAGCAAGCAGTCACCCAGATTGGTGCTGGCTCGCAGGCTGGTTCGGATTGCACGCGTCGAGGAGTGGGGCGAAGATGGGGGGCAAACGCGAGCCGTGGAAAGTGGAACTCACTTTCACGATCGACTCGAGATAATTAAGTTCCAAGACAGACTCCCGGCAGGCAAGCAAGCAGAAAGCAGAAGGCGGCAGCGATAGCGACGCGGGCACCTTCACGGCACGACACGACGATGTGCGATGGTACGATGAACTGTCATCGTGGCCGCGACCGACGGCGACTTCTTCGATGCTAATGGCAACCTCAGGTCATTCATTGACTCCGGACTCAGTATGTCAGTGAGCCAGACGTCCGCTTGTCCGTCCGGCCACCCATTCAAGCTTGACAAGAAAACGGAATACGTACATACGGCAAAAAAGACAGCTAATAAAGGTAGCCGGAGCCTTTTTTTCCTACTACGTACATTTCCCCCTGCGCGCGCAAAACGGAAGCGTTTCCATCGCTTCGCTTGTATATACGATGAAAAAAAATTGTGTTTTGCTGTTCAATTTAGGATGATGCTCGTATAGATAGATTGCTGCAATCAGCTGCAGATGGTTGTTCACTGATGTACAGAACACGTTATGATCACTTTGGCGCACAAAGGTGTGGACTTTAAACTTGGAGAACATAAAATGATTATATGAACATCACGGATAGCCAGGGCGAACCATATATGTACTTTACGAGGGCCTTGGCGTAATTCTAGCTTCTCAGCCCGATTTCTCATATTATATATCTTATATAGATACATCCACAATAATTACGTGTCTTTTATTATTTAGGATTGTGACTTCTATGTGTTTAGATTTAAGGTCTATATAATACATCTATGGTCTCCCTGGGATCATAGGAAGTTTGTCGTGAGAAAATGTGTTATTTATACAGGAAATTATATCTGTACTTAGACCTTGATGCAATGCAGGGTAAACATATTAACTAAAAATACTTAATACAGATTGTAGTTAACTTTTATATTGATTCCAATAAAGACGATATATTTTGTCATTATATTGTAAAAAATATGAAACATTGTCTCATCCTCAAGCTATTTTAGTTCGTTACCCAAAAGGGATTACATATCATTAAATGTTACTAATGAGGAAAAGTAGTGACGCGAGGGGATGCGATGCCCGTTAAATAGTTGCAGTTGAAAACAATTGTGCTCTCCGTTTATCTGACAATAAAGGTGAACGAGGAAGTCAAGCATATTGGCGGCAGAACCAAAAACGGCCTGACAGAGTTTATCCGCGAAAAAAGTTTTTCTCTATGAAACGAACGCCTATGCAACACTAACAGACCGCGGACAAAAGTGTCTTCGGATGGACTCTACGATGCTAAAATCTTGATTTATTCTATTCCCTCCTTTGCCATTTGCCATCTATATTTGTTCTATGCTCTTGCAGGCAGTCGGCCACTATCTCTATCTCTGTACTTACCTCGACGCTTGTCACGCCAAACATGACGTCGTAGGATTTGAACTGTGCGGCAGCATGTTCCTCCATCAGGACATGAGGTTCCCGCGCTACCACGATCCCATCGACGCAGGGTCCAAACGCCGAGTGATGCTCTGGGGCCCGGATCTCGACGCCAACGATCTCTGATGCCGGCCTGCACCGTCGACGGCAAACATGGGCGACGTCCAAAGGGGCCACGAAAAATGGTTATACAAATGTTTTTTTTTGGAAAACAAACGCGTCGCCTAGAGGGTTTTCGCTTCTCGTATCCTACAGGCTGTAGGCAATTAGTGAAAACCGTACAGGTGGCAGAGGGAGAGAGCACTTAACGAGCTTTCTCGTTTGCTAAACGCATTGCCTGTATCTAATTGTACATAATATGATGCGTATCGCACACGTATATGCCCCATTAGGACTAGACGATTGAAGCTAAAACTTGGCTTCGTTTAGAGTAACGTTTTACGTAGGACGGTGGCAGCCAAAAGGGCTCTAATTGTTTTACACACACACAGGCAAGGACAGTATCGCAAGAATGTCAATGATCGTGGTGCCTGATAGTTGTAAGACTTTCTAGCACTCGACTATGGATTATGCAAGGCGGTCTATTTTTTGCAGTTTTTATATGTTTCCATGGTTCATTTAAGCGCACCGTGCCCGATCCTAACACATCCTGCTCTCGCTAAAAGTTAACTGAATACGGAGCTGTAACACAGGCCAGCAATATTCGTAGACCTTTTCCGCTAACATCTATCCGTCTCAACAAACGTCATCGACATTATATTTGCGCACGGCTTTCCCCATTCTGCTCCCTATCGAGCAATCGATTCTACTAAACGGTAATTGGAATTATTTCAATCGTCGTTGTCTGCTGACGACGTTCATGCGTATGGAACTTGACTAGCTTGACTCCCACGGGGTTCATTGACTTGACCCAAGACAATCCGCGGTGGGAACGTGGGGTCGGCGTTTTTTGTGCGCTGACGGTGTGCGTAAGAAACGCGCTTATGAATGATTGACGAATATACACGCACGCACGCACACACACACACACACACACGAATGCATTAACTAATCAATTAATGATTTAATAAGCGGTTAAACGGCCGACACCAATGAGCCTACGCGGCAAGAACAACTGCTCTGGCAGCCGCTTCGGATGGTTTGCTCTCACTGACTTGGCTTTAAGGCAGTCGATGAGGGCACGTGAATCGTCGATGGGACAGTCGAGCGCCTGGCCAATTCGTCGAGTGTACTTGCCGGCGTCGTGTGCAATTGCCCACGGACTCAGCGCCGAGCCGGACATCAGCACGCCGCGCTGAAACAGACCTGCGACACAATGCGAATACGAGCCATCAGAATACCCTCTTTCTCTCCACTACCGTAGACAGACAGACATACAACAGAGGACAACACATGCATACGTATCTAGGCAGGTTCGTTCGTGCGTGCGCATCCCTAAAGGGTTTTATTGTTTATAACAGCTTTAACGCAACGATTGTACGAAAGAACGAAATAAAAACCGCCTCGAAATAGGCGGGAGTAAATCTACAGATCCTAGTAGACTTTCACCACGTGTTCACCATTGTCTTTTTCTAGTTTGATATGTTTTCATGTCATATATGCATCGAGCCACAAAAAAATCCACCCGGACATTCATATTCTCCACGTATGACATACCCGTGCACTTCAATTGTACACTAAATTGCACAGCAATAACTTTATATGTGCACCAAGCGATGTATGTTTACATCCTAAATACACACTGGATTTATAAATTCCATAAATACACACATGTGTGTGCTTCATCTGCTCACAGATACACCAAAACACTCGGTTAGTACACCCATGCATTCCATATATTGCACACTTGCACTCGATGCGTACACTCAAGCACTCGGCATGTCAAGTGCTTGCAATGAAGCACACATTCATGAATGGATTTTACCACTTCACATGACACAAAACACATTGTTTTTTAGTACTTCTGTATCGAATGTACTCGCGTCTTTGTATGGCATCTCCGGTAGTCAGTAGGTAATTGCAACGACAATGGTAACGGCAGCAACAACAACAACTACTACAGCGACAACAACAATAAAGATAACGGCTACAACAACAACAACAACAACAACAACAATAAAAATAACGGCAACGGCAACAAAAAGGACAACAACAACAACAATAACGGCTACAACAACAACTGTAACGACAACTACAAGAACAACAACCCTACAAACAACAACGGCAATGATAACAACAACAATAACAACAACAGCAACAGCAGCAGCAACAATACAACAGCAATACTGGCGGCAACGCCATGCGAGTGTGTAGCGGGGCGACAATGAGCAGCCATGTGCACGTAGAGCGCGCTCGCTCACACACAAGCAAGGGTTAGCGGTCCGAATAGCAGCATATAATGGCGATGACGACCCACCAGCCAAGCTAGTTTAAGTTAGAATGCGTCGTTGACCGAGGCAAGGCAAGCAAAACAAGGCAGCGCAAAGTAACGTGTGGCTCTTAGAAGCGTTTAGGAGCAGCAGGACTGGTCTTAATTACCCCACCCCCCTCCGCTCTGAAGCTCTGCTGAACGGAAGGCGGCGTGGAGCGATGCCGCCGCCGCCTTCACCTCTTTTAACGCCGCGATGCAGCGGGGGTTGGTGAGGGGGGATGGTTGGGGTCCGGCAGCCCGGCTTTCGGCCATCGTAATGTTTTGTAATGACCGGAAAACAACGGCTTTCGTGGCCACGACTCGGGAAATAGTGACGGAGTCAACCGCAGCTGCTCCGGCAACAGCAGTTGCCGGTCGGTGCAGCTCGAAGTGCGGTGGAAACTCTTCTACTGCGGCTACCACTACCACCACTAGTACGAACGGAACAACAGCTGCGGTAGCAGCAGCAGCGGCTTTATGATGCAAAGTGACGAAGACGCCAACGGGCGTCTGTTTATCCGGCCGAACGAGCGTCTTTCTAGAGGCCCATAACCCGGGACAACAGCAGCTGCTGCTGCTGCAGCAAAAAACAAAAACAACACAACAACAACACGACAACAACACCACAACAACAACAACAACAACAACAACAACAACAGCAACACGACAACAACAACAACAACGACGACGACAAGTATTACTACTACTATAATGACTACTACTACTTCATCATCAGTAACAACAAAAACGAGCTATGACAATAATGACGACGACAACATTAAGCATGCTACGGAATAACGATTATCGATTAAGCTGACTTTGTCGGATTATCAGCGTGTATTATTTTAAACTACCGGGCAAGACACAATCCTAAAAGTGAACCAACATGGATGCAAACAAAAAATCGCCATAGTAGAAAATTAGAAGTCGACATGACAAATCCTTAACCAATACCATTATCATCCGCATAAGCATCAAATCAAGTCTAGATACTAAGCTGTCAAAATCGATTCTCCTTGGAACATGCACGCCATATTAGTTTTCCAGCTTGTCTGTTATCTGCGCTCTCTATTACTAAATATTTGCACTATTGTTTTTACTATCTCTCTCTCTCTCCCCCTCGCTACCTTCGTGTTTATGTACGTATATATATATATATATATTTAACTCATCTGCGGAAAATCGGGCTGATTAGCATACGCCTGCCTCCCCACATGGCGTTAAATTAATTTTTTGAACGCTGGACTAGTTAATAATTACAACTTGAATGGAGAAAGAACAATGTGCGAACCCTGTTGCGCTGAGCCATTCGTAGACTAGGTCCCCTCGTCTGGGCTTATTAAATCGTTTTTTTAAGGTGGTCGTGCTAATTAATGTTGTGGTTGTTGCTGTTAGGTTTGTTGTTACTATAGTATTATTGTTTTCCTTCTGAGTTGGGTATTATTGTTGTTGTTGTTGTTCCGATAACCACAGCGGCGACAGTAAAGACTAGTTCAACTTCTTGTAGTTGCTAGAGCGGCAGAGAGACAAGGAGGTCGCATTAGAGGATAGCATCAATCACTTTGCGCAGGTAGTTGCAGTAGAGGGGACGGAAATCGACACAATCATAGCATGAGCAAGGCGTCATTCAGACGTTAGCAGCTTACCTCTGGCCATCGGCGTGAGCATGAGCAGGTTGACGAGCGCAGCTCCGTGACCGTGGCCGAACACCGTCACGTTCCGGACGTCTCCACCGAACTCGGCGACATTGCCAGTAATCCAGTGCAACGCGGCAACGATATCTAGTAGTCCGTTGTTACCTCCTCGGCCGTTCTCCAACGGTGGGAGAAATCCTGACGAGAACGCGCAGACAGTCGCACATACAGACACGAACACAGCACACAACAGATATACACACGAGACATATACGTATTATATATATGCGTAAGTAAATATGTAAATGCCACGTTCCGCTCACGAACGAACAGCTGCACTATCGATTTGTATAACTGGTTGACTATATTATTTATTATGATTATGTTCATGAACACCAAGGTTGGGTAAATTTTAATCAAGTACATCAGTCTCAATTAGTGGTTCTTCTGCGTCACCGGATCTTCCCTCATCTTGCGAGTTCAGCTATTGACATTGCACTGCGGGACATGCTGCGGCGTGGTATCTATCACAAAAGGCCTACGCATCTCGCGCACCTACAACACTTCTGAGAATTGTGGAATTCTTGTGTGCTGCATAGTACGTGATGGAACCCGTGGGCTGCAAATGCCGTAGTTAGATGCCTATTCTTATATCCGGTTGCTCGCCAGGTTGTACTCCTCATTGCTATCGTCGTGTATATTCCTATGTCTATGTCGTTTAATTTCCACCCACTTCATAGTGTAGGCCACAAAGGCCGACTGGTTGACTATATGATACAGCAAGACATATACATTGAGACCCGTGCTTATGTGTCAATCATTCAGTACTACAATACAACTCACAGAGATCACAATCCTGTATGCGACTTCTGCTGAGCTCCGATCCCTGCGACATAGTGTCCCCGCTATATTGAACAACAGGCACGACTTAAACCTGTACGTCGAGCTCGTACCGGGTTATCGTTACGTCGTAAAATCAAATACCAAGTCGGAAGGATTCGGTTTTTGTCGAAGACATTGCTGGGCTCACCCCAAACGCGACTGGTTAGCGTTGTTATGGCTGCGATATGTACAGAGTAGCTTGCGGCTATAATATGTATACCTATGTAGGGTGTCCAAACCCAGTTTGGCCACACGTGACAGCGTCGTTCTAGAGCTCGTTTAAACACGCATTTTTTTATTGGAATAGGGTGAAGAATGTGTTGTATAGAAGTAGTAGAAACATTACTAAGGTTTGGCTAACCGATTTCACCGGCCGTACATTACTTCACAGAATGTGCGATGCAACAGGAACGAGTTGCTCGATAAAGACGCCGACCATATTAGCGCATTCAGAGGGAGGCGTTTGCTTCGTAACAGACGTCCAATATGGCTAGCGAGAAAAAAATAATAGGCATATTTAGCAGTTTTCAAGCACCATACTGAACAGTTTTCAAATATCCATATTTAATTGGGTAGATCTCTTATTCAATTAGACACTTTCTACTTCCTTGTTGCCACACAAATCCTGCGGCTGTTCATAGGGCCAGTCTCTACTGTGTTCGTGTCTTCGGAGTTCATTGTCCGAGCATAAGCGTCTTCGATTCTCTTAGAGAGAGATGACGACGCACCCATCCGGTACGCTGTACCGCCTTGTCTCTTGCTCGACGTCCGGTGGCATCAACTCTAGCCACCGGTGACGTTTTGTTTCAAAAAGCGAGGTCTTTATGATGATACCGGAACAAGTGGTGCACTGCTAGTCCCATACGTAGTTCCTTCGGGGGTTTGTTAGCTTCTTTAGAAGTCACTGCGCGCACACGTTTCGTTAACCCTGCCCTTCGTGTCCACACTATTCTAATGCTGGACTTCCATTTTCCCTGTCAACATTCGCATTTCGTATTTTCTAATGGGAACGCCATCACGTCCTCACACGCACTGTTGCCGTTTAACGTTTGTCGGAACTCAGAACTGCCTACTTCTCTCCTTTGCCTCATACGCAGGTGCCAGGACACTCCGTTCGCGCCCCGATATGTCGCACTACGTTATCCCAAAGCCGCATATTTAGATTTCAACCTTTTTGGTTGTCACGACGTTTCATTTAAATCTACCTGATTCAACACTTCTATGCTATATAACGCTATTTTGTACATTGAGCATTAGCGTGCGAACACATGCGTTTTTTGCCCGCGTAATATCTAATGGAACCATGCAAAATATTCAATATTTATGAATATTTGCTTAAAGAATTCACTTCGATAGAAGTCTCCTTCCGACTGTCAGGCTAATTTGAGACGGTGATATATGTTAACGCTAATGATCGCTATTAGAAAAGCTATGTGGAAAATACATTTTCTGGGTTAACCGCTGCCTAAGCCTATTCGCAAATGGGCCGAATATTAATTTACATTTTTATTCATGATCATTCATGGCATTTCACGTAGTGACTTGTAAGCGGCACTGTGATCTATGGGAGCAGAAACCAACTCTGATTATTCGTGGGCCATTCTCTGCTGCCCTGGCAATGCGTGTTGCCGTTTTTAGTGGTCTAGCACACATTTCGCAAACATATACAAGGCATCTTAACAAGAGGCTAACGAAACTTTAGTCAAGCAGTAATTCAAACCTTATGAAAGTTTGACTGTCACAATTTGCAATGTGCGTCAAATTTTTGGTAAACAAAATCCTCCAAGTGCATAAAAAGTGCCGCAACATTGTCTAATTTGGATTGACGAAAACTCCCATGACATTTATGAAAAGAACTATACCCTAAACGCGTCACCGACTCGTACAGATTTTGGCCTGTAAACATTATTGGAACGTTTCTTTTGTTTGAAAACGCTACTGGGAATGCACAAGCAGTCAATTGTGAACGGTAATCTTAGCATTACACTGCGCCAACACGGGATTTGATTTTGCGTGGCGGCGGGAGCGCATTTATAATAACCATGGGCTAACTATTAATGGTAAAGGTTGACGGTCGCCACTAAGGTGTGTATCCGTCTCTGTTGTATTAGGCCCTATAGACAATCGATTGTCAGAAGATTGAGATCAGGAGTCCACAATACTGTGATAGAAGGTGACCTATCCGTATGAGACACTTGATAATTACTGCACACCAATACTTCTATCTGATTTTAGGCGCGAACCCATATCTGGTGCTGAAAAAAAACTTCAAAGAGGGTGAAATGAGTAAGAAAAGAAAAATATGAAGAAAACAATAAAGATTTTATGGGCATGGACATTTTGATTTTTAATATGGAGGATTTTTGGGAAATACGTAGTGCACATGCGTTATACTAGCACGTTACACGAGCTATATTGGATAATAACAAAAAGTACCTATACACATTAATAAAATATAGAATATTCGTTTACCCTTCTCTTTCGTTTGTGTTTTCGTTCAACCCAAGTGTTTTCGTTTCCTTCAAAATAGCTTCTGCCCGCTGCAATGCACTTGTGCCATCTTCTTTCTGACCTTTCAAAACATTTGTTAAAAGCGTTTTTCTGAATCAAGTTGAGCTTCTGCTTCTGCCAATATTTTCATATTTCGTCCAAATATCTCGAAGCATTGACCTTTCAATTTTATATTTATTCGTAAGAATAGAAAAACATTGCACGGAGCCAGGTTCGGTGCATAAAGACGGTTGCGGAAATATATAAACTGAACTTTTCATTAAATAATCTCAAATCAGTAACGATATGTGCGTCGGTGCGTTGTGGTGATGAAAGTTCAAAGAGTTGTTTGCCCAGAGTTCAGGCCTTGCGTCGGACGATATCGCGCAATCGTCTCAAAATTTTACGGTAGTGTTCTATATTGATCGTAAAACTAAGAATCAAGCAAATTCGTGAAAGATGATTCCTGTGTAGTCGAAAGACGCAGCCAAAACAACCTTGTGGTTGGATATGGTCTGTCTAAATTCTTTCAATCGACTTTTTCCTTGGAAGCACCACTGGGAGGAATGGGCTTTGGTCTCGATGTCGTAACCATATGTCTACGGTGCTTCTCCTGTAATCACCTGAAGCAATCCAGGGTTTTCTACTACCGGTTCAATTTGGGAGTTAATTTGCTGAAAATTCAACATTTATGGAACGAACTTCGCTGCAACTATCTCCTTGATAGTAGTTCAGCGATTTTTAAGTTTTATATCACTGAGTTGTTCAACGCTATCTCTGTTATTGACGTCGAAGGCTTTGTGTAAACAACATGCGTTCTTCGGTCTCTGCTGATTACACTGCAACTGTTTGATCATTATAAGCAGTTCGTAACATTTCCATCACTTTAAAACATATGGTTTGGTTTTTAACCTATGTTCTAAAGTGATGAAAATGTTACAAACCTAATGCAGATTCAATGCTCCCCCAGTTTTTTCGGCTCCTTAAAAATCGCCGAACCTTATTTTCTTCACATTTTTCAACCAAACTCGAACATTAAACGAAATTTGACCTGTGTAGAGCTGACAAATGTGTGCAGCCTCTGAGCAAAACAAATGGGAATGCGTTGGTGGTTTTGGTCTGGCGGCGAAATGCAAAGTACTAGAACTTGCCGATCCGCTCTCATATATATATATATATATATATATATATATATATATTTATATTTAGTATGTAGAGGAGAACCTGTTGGTTTCTCTACTCCTCTGCTTTACCCTTATTTCTCTCTATTTTCGCCTTTTCTATAGCAAGAAGCGTCTGCGGCTCTGCTATGAAGCAGAGCCACAGAAGACGAAGAAGAAAAAGGAGAAGAACATTTTAGTCTAAACGTACTCTTTCAGTATTGCTTAGTACTAGTTATTTTTCCCTTAGTCTATCTTTCTCTCTCCCACTTCCTGTTTGTATTCTTCCCTCTGCTCTATCTCTCTTTGTTATTTCTGGACCTCCTCTCCATTTATCCATTCATCCCCGGTCTCGACGGTGAACTCGGTGTACTCGAGAGAGGCAGGCGCATTTTTCATAGTGAGGCGTGTCGTGCAAGCGACGCCGGAACCGCAGTTAACCACGGATCGCGTCGGTTGGTGACCGAGCGCTTGAAGCGGCCAGCGGGCTGGGTAAGGAAACGGTCGATTCCAGGACGACGTCGCTGTCATCATCATTATCATCATCAGTAGCAGCAGCAGCAGCAGCAGCAACAACAGCATTGTAATCATTAGCATGATCATCATTGCCACTACCACCACCACCACCACCACCACCGCTACACGATCACCATAGCTCAGTGGCGCGCAAATGCAAGCCGAGCTGCGTGCTTGGCTAGTTTCATAATTTATGCGTACAGGCTCCACATAGCGACAGCATCATTACTTCAACGGCGAGACCGCCACCGACAACGCCAAGCGCCACGATGGCGCGGTTGCTGCTGCTGCTGGTTGGTTGGTGCCGCAGAACGTTCGCTTGTTTCAGAGGCGATGGTCGCCAGTGGTGACGACGGTTACACCGGCACAACGGCGTTCGCGACGACTGCCTCGAACAATGCTATTTTCTGAGACGGCAACAGCGCGTGCATGCACGTAGGAACAACAACAACAACAACAACAAAAACAACAACTACAACAACAACAACAACAACAACCACAACCACAACAACAACAACAACAACAACAAAAACAACGACGACAACTACAACAACAACAACAACAACAACGGCAATACCTTACAAATATCTCAAAGGCGGTAACGCTCGTCTTGTCTAGCCGGCGTGTGCCTGTTATGACTTAAGGATGTATGCGTGTACCTATATGCGTACACGTCTATGGAAGTGGGCATAGGCGCATGCCTACAGGAAGGCCCGTTAAAATTTTATGTGTACAAGTATAAGCTGTACGCCACCGCGCACAAGGCAAATTCTACGTAGCAAAACCTTCTAGATCTAGACCTCAATTCTGGATAACACCTTTCAAAAACTGGCTAAAAGGGGCTGCTGTATGAGACATTAAGGGAGACACAGAGAGGACGCAAGGACACACAAACGACAGCAACGTGTAGTTTGCTTAGCATACTTACGCGAGCGTATTGTTCTTGTACCCTTTTGCGATCTTGTTTGCGAAGCGGCGAAACAAAGATCCTGTGTCACGCGTATCTAACTTGCGCGCTACACGCCTCGCATGAAAGTACGGCATCATAACATAAGTGCGATCGTTCCGTAAAGCTCATCGCGTGCTTTGTCGTTTCTTTAATGAGCGCTATCTTAGCACACGTTCTCTCTCTCTCTCTCTCCCTCTCGCTTCCTGCCTCACATGGAATCAACTCGAGAGTTCTTCATCTAATCCAACGTTTCTCTAATAGACTCGGTTGTAGCAGCAATTTAAGTCGTAATTTTTGTTGTATTATATGTATATATATATATATATATATATAAAATATTGCGATGATTTATTAATCATTTACAATACATTTGCACACTCGGCAGTGCTCGCCTATATATATATATATATAGACGGGAGGACGCCGACTCGCATACAAAGTTCTAGAGTTTTTCGCGAAAGCTAAGCCCGTCGTTCCAGCGTGTCTCCCCGCGATGCGCACGAATTACGCTAGCTGCGAGCAAACACATTATATGGCAATGAAATTCGTATTGTCATATTGTGGTGGTTAATGTCCCAGGCCCAGGAACAGATTCGCATGTGGCCGGATGTCTAACGCCCCAAAGGGAGCCGCAATAAATACTCGCAATTCTGAAGTTACACCGGCGATGGATGTTTCAGGTAAATTGGTCCCACCCTCGCCGAATATCCCTGCATCGAACCAAGATGATAAGAACGCCACGGCTAAACAGCGCATCATAGGCTCAAGTATCAAGAACAAGATTTATTCTCTGCGAGTGCTGTGGGCGGACAAGTTGTCGAGACGAATGACGGCGATAACCCGCAGGGAAATTTTGAACACGTTTCACGAGCAGAAGAGTCTAGCTAAACTATAAAAGCTTATATCGTCTGATAAATTCGGGACATTCAAGGTGATTACCCGAGAGTGAACTATCCAAAGACGAAGCCCCAGCAGTTGTTTTCTAAAGGTTCGCTATTATCAACGTGGCCCCCGGATGCCGATTATCCAGTGACAGAAGGCTCATTATCGTGTGCGTTCGCAATTAAAGAGGTTGTTTAACATGCAATATAGAGCGAAAGTTATGCTTGGCAGAACTTCCCTCCTTTACGCGTCAGATTTCTCTTTACGTACTCCTTGGATACCAAATCCATCAAGTAGTTCTAGAGCCCAACAAACCCAAGTTATGTCACAATTGTCTGAGACCGGGACACTTTGCCGACACGTGCATCATACTCCAGGTATGTAAGAATTCCAATACTCCCGTGCACCTAGCTAAGTTGTTCAGTAATTCAGCAAGATGTGTAAACCGTCGCGGTGCTCACGCGGCGAATTTACCTATTTGTCCTCGCTTAGGTTACTTTCAGGAAAAAAGTAAGGAAATATACTTGAAGCCAGCACACTGCACCAAGCAAAGGTTTTACACCCGACGGCCAAAATTACCGACATGATCTCGACCCCCCAGATCGGCCCTGCCTGTAGAAAACATGTGCCAGGAAGCTTCAAACCAACTTCTTATGCTAGCATCGTCCACGGAATCTGTCATTCACCGGATGACCTCACCCCACAGGTACTGCACCCAGATCCTATATAAATCCCCTTTAGAAAAGGCGGAAGACTTACGGAATGGTCCCGGCGGTCTATCTCACATACTTTTAGGCGTAAGCCCAGATTATCAAGGTTTTATTAGATTTTTGGAGCCGTTGTTACAGCTGCTACCACTAGTTGAAAATTATTATGACTGCACAGCTTAGGGCAAAGTAGCACATCGTCACACACCGCTCTTTCTCACCCCAATGCGTGTCTCCAACCACAACATTCGTTCGCCACCGGACTGTAACGGAGGGACCCTTTAGCACCACCTTTGTCTTGTCTGAGTATCAAGGATCTGATCGATTTTTTTTGAAGCCTTTTAAACCTCTGGCACATCGACGATGTACTATATGGGAAATACATTATGAGGATATATATATGCATATATATATATATATATATGCATATACATGGGAGGGGTTACGTAATCCTCGGCTTTCCACGGGCTAAATAGATCGAGGTTCTCAATTAGAGAGTGATACCGCTGCAGCTGTTACCGTCGTCGTTCGCCCGCCACGCAGCTGTCAGCATCTCGTTTAGCGGACTCGTAGGCAAGCAGGCGGGGGGGGGGGGGGGAGACAATCAAGACGGATAGGCGAAATAAGGCTTGAGCGTTTTCGCTTTACGAAATCGACTTCTGCTTTCGAGATGAATAGATACGAGATAAATAGATCGACGAATTGATGCATTCCTATAAATGCATGAGTAGGTGGATTGTTTGATGAATTACAGGCTGTTGATACTAATGAAACCAGCAACAAAGAGCCAGCTGAATGGAACAACTAGATCATTCAATAAAACAACTAGATTGATGGAGATGCTGAAAATTGGCGCTGTTGTTGTTGTTGTCGCCGTCGCCGCCTTGTTCCCGCAGGCGGCAGTAGCAGCAACAGTAGCGGCAGCGCCATCGTCGGAGGATTGGCTCCAGGTGCTATACGTGGCTACACAGGAGGCTATGGGGGACTAGGGCAGGTTAAATAGCGCGTCTGTCTCATTACCAACGCCTTCTGTGTGCAGACGAATGACTGGAGGCAGTACTCGTTTGCCAATACAATGCTTCTCACTCTTGCTACGACGCGAAGATGGCAGGCAAAGAGCTACTATATATATATATATATATATTTATGTTTTCTCTTCCTTCTTTGCACTGCCTTGCTTGCCCCCCCCCCTTAGTCTTCGGTAGGTTAACCGGTCAAATAAGGCCGCCGCTAGTGGTCGGTAAGAGGGGCTTACTATATGAAGCGCACACGAGGGCTCCGGAGCTCCACGAGCGAACGAGAGTCCTCTACGCAAGTCGCTGCCAACCCCACTGATTGTGCTAAATCGATTAGGCTGCGCGCTGCTAGAGAGTACTAGTAGGGTTAGTAGTAGGCTAGGCTTGATTTGTGAGGTATTTCGACGACTGCGTTGTTGTCGTTGTAATCGCCGTCGTTAAGGTAGATTGGCTGTTGGTGTACGCTCATTTTGCGTAGCCACCTGTCACACGAGGCAACCTTTTTAGAGCCTTTAAGTGGGACGCAACCCTTAGTTGAATGGTGTCAAAACCATGCTAGTTTGACTTGATGTTCAACAAAAATTGAACAGGTCAACAAGTGTCAACTAGCGTAGAACACTTACATTAGATTACTGCTGCAAGTGTAAGTAAGAAGGCAACCAAAAAGCGAGTCGTCTGCGAGTTGAAACTTGTATGAAAAGAGAAGAGACTATCTTCGGCAACCATGCTGCATTTTCCCCCTAGTCGTTCTTTTTCTGCGTTCATTTTTCCTCTTTCATACTGTCGAGTACAACTTTCCAGACACTTTCGTGGACATCTCTCTCTCTCTCCCTCTCTCTCGCAATTACCGATTGCCCATTGGCCTACGTGGCCATGAGGTAAAGACTTTCAGTTATTGAACTCAAAGTGCCCTACTTAGAACTACTGCGACACCAATCCTGGCCCAAGCAGTTACAGGCTACTACTAGTAAATTGTGTTCCACATAACCGCAATTAGTAACACCTGCCTCTATCTGCCCTAAATATATACATGTATGTGAGAAGGGTGTGCACGTTTCTTAGTATAACTGAGTTAATACCGCGTAAGGACAATACATAGTAATAGCCAGCAAAACATCTCCGTACAAAGCATTGATTCCCTACTCTTATAACTATGGTCTAGACAAATAAATAAATATTAGTATAAAAAATAGTTATATGAATAAACAATAACAATATACAGGCATATACTGTTTAAAAAAACTATGGTCTTATAATATATAGGATTGTGTTCAAACATGCTGCAATATAGCAGTGAAAGAATATCTCTGTAAAGTCTATACATATGCACACCAATTTAGTTTTATTTTTATTTATATTTGACTTTGTAGAACGTCATCGTCAAGACGTGAGAGTGTAAGCATTAAGAAACTAGAATGTTGTCGTATCACGGTATGTTTTTATTATTGAAACATAGGCTGGCGAGTATCCTCATTCAGGTCATAAATGGTTTCTAAAAAAACACAATTCTAAAATTGTCATCACCATTAACGATGCTATGGATTTCCTTATGAACTGAGGATCAATCAATCATCTCAGACTGCAAAATGTCACAATACCGACCAAAGACTATAGCGATGCCTAGAAACAGGCCCTCAGAAAGTGATATCTCAGCGACGGGTCGGTTCATCACTTCGTTCGACAGTGCAGCATCGCCAGGAGATGATATCGCGCGCCTGTATATAGGAAATATTGCCGAGCGCCGCTAGACTTACAGTGGCCGAATTTTCTACTGTAAAATCATCTGCTTTAAGCTTTGCAGCAGGACTCCGCTTAAATAAATCACGCGTTCTGCAGAACCTGCCGTCTCTTTGATATGGCGCAACCACAGATATGTTGGCAAAGATTGTAAACATGTTGAGATGAAAACATATGGTCCTATCTTCTGTTACTTTTGGTGTGGGAAATGCTTTATACGAGGATGTACTAAAGGCAACGCGGTCTTATTGTCCTCGCTGTTATCGACCCATTCTTCTGGCTTACCGTAGTTTTTCACGTGTGGTCTTATCGGACGAAATCACTACGCCAGAGAGCGAAGATCTCTGGCGTAGTAGGATCTCTTGAGTTCGTCCCTTCTTTTTTGTTTTTGAAGGAGTTGAAGAATAGATTTCTCCGGTGCCCGCCCCTACGACGCGGACTAAGGACATTACTAAGCTCAGGGACTTGGAGCGACTAGAAGTCCTTAGCTCAGGTTAAGCAATAACAATGTTTATATCACAGGCTCAGATAATCCGACTATGGTCGACGTAATGGGCTCCAGTACCCTGTATTCCCGGTTACGGGGGATGACAGGAGGTATGAGGGTTTTAGCAGGTAATACAAAGGCTTTGGTAGTCATCGAGCTACCAGCCGGCGTGTAGTCCTGCACAGCGTGCCTAAAAGCATTTCCCCCTCCTGTATAAAAAAAAAAAAAAAAAGTACCCTGTATTCCATCGAGCTGGTACCAAAGACTTGGTGGACTCACTTGTGCATGGCGGCCAATCTCATCGATCTGTTGGATAATCCTCAAACCTCAACGAGCTCTTTCGGTGGAGAGCTTCTGTAACATTCACCTGTTTCCCAGAGGCTCGTTCTCAGGCTTAGCGCTAAATTACGATCCACGGGTTTGGCGGGCTTGGCGCAGTTACGAGAGCTGGGCTCACATGTTGTCTCCGTCTTAGGCACCCAAGAAGCTCTATGCTCCTGCACGAAAACAGACTGTCGGAGTTCTTTAGGCAGACTATATGCCGGTGGCTGTTGGTTTAACCAGTGGCGTGACCGTGGCTACTGTCAAGGTAAACAACGGTGGGTGAGCTGCCAGAAAAACCGGCAAGATCGAGAAGAAGCAGATGACGAAGCGGGCGATAGCAACAACGAAGAAACATTGCATGGAGAGTAGAAAAGAGAGCTGGCGAGCAAGTAGCAGAGACCACGGAAACACGTTATGGTAGCTGGCAGTTCGAATTTAAAGCGGTTTAGTAATTCCATAAGTGTTAAAATGATAGTATTAACGATATTAGTAGCTAACGGGCGATGGTTGAAAATGTTTTTGAAGCTTTGAACCGTCGCCCTTTTAATCTTGTTATTACCCAGGACTGTTTGCATTCTTTCATTGGGTAAATTGATAGGAATGGCCGTTTAATAGCCGATTATATGGTGAAAAACGAACGCGCTCTAAATGATCTAGTCAGCTTTGTTTATAGTAATAAACTTAGACTCGTAGTGCGTCCCACCGCTGTCCCTGCATGCTTCTCTCACTCTCCCAAGGCGTCGTACTGGAACAGAGTGTACTTAACTTCGACTATAAAATTAACGACTACGTCTTACCAACTTTCACTTATTTACATTACATAGGAATTATATTTATTTATTTAAAATTCACCCAGCAAATATAATATATAGATGACAAACATGGTAAAAATAGTTTATGAGTATTCTCGCTGGAGCTGAGACAGCGACACGGATTCAGTACAATCAGGTAGGTGCTACAGGGGGCATGGACCTCCACAACGTCAACATTTGCAGTCCTCTTTGGGTTCATGAAACCTAGCAGACCAGCATAGTAGATGATGAAACAGGTAGATAGGAATTCTAATACATTAGGCAATAGGCGCATTACGCCTGATTTTGATTTTAGCCTTCACATTACTAAGGTTATGGAGCCATGAATGCGCCTTGCTAACATAATATTTTGCTGCTTTAACTGGCGGGAGTACTTTAAGTCACCTTCGTTCATCTTGCGGGAGTGCGTATACTAGAAACAATACATATACTCGTGTGATTAGCACAAATAATAAAGGGTTCACTCTGATGTCTGTGGTGCAAGGCTGGCCTCCAATGCTATCACACATGAATTTGCCATCCGGGTATACTAGTCCAGTTGGATGTCGTTCAAACGTCATACAGTCAAAAGACGGCAAACGAAGTTAATGTTTGGGGACATCGCGGGAAAAAGAAAATTTCGTCTCAAAACGAGAACCCTCCAATACCCAATCAGCACCCGCGCCCCCGCCCCGATGCCTCCGTCCAGCATCTGGCACACCTGTATTGGACCCCCGCGTCTAACAATAATCGTAGCCACATTTAATTCGGCTGTTCCCCTGCCTTTCTTGTCTCCGTGGCTAACAACGCGGTAAAAATATTATATTTCAAGGCACATTTGATTGGTAAAGGTGATCGTACATAATTGCTTAACTCACACACCGCTTTAATGATATTGATATCGTGCTTTAAACCCAAAGCTGGCTAGATGCAGACGGCAAACATGTACCTGATAGATTACTGTCGTGTAATGATAGGTATTCAGTAATCCGGAGTGACCGTGGCTCCAGAGAAGGGGGTCATGTATATTAATCAGAAACACAATGACAACACTAATCATGCAATATCAAATTGTTATGTGATATAGATCTCAAGCGTTTTATAGTGTAGGTAATACGGAAAACCGAATGTGCAAAAAGAGTATGGCTTCGTTTAGCATGAGAACATATTTCTCAGGAAAGGATTAACCGGTTGTGGCGGCAAGCTGGCAAAATAATCGGGCAGTCGGAACCGTTATGAATCCCAGGGACGTGCGTGGAATAATGTAGCTTCATACGTGTCGTGTTTATGACAGGAATGTGGAGGATTCGAGAATACCCTTTAGGCTAGAGGTAGAAGGTCTTATCTCCTTCCTACACAACAACACGCAAGAAATTAACACAGAGAGTATGACTAATACCTTCAAAACCTCTAGTAGCTAGAAATGGCCGTATACAGGTTCTCTATTTTTAGAGAAAATGCCAACCTACCAAGGAGCACTCCACTGCGTTCTGATCAGACTGAGATTTGCTAAATGTAGCTGAATATATATATATATATACACGTGTAAATGTACTCAATACGAGCTCTAAGGGCGGAACGGGAACAAACTTACCGAATATTCCGAGTCGGTAGTTGAGAGTGATAATCACCACATTGCCGTGGCTGGCCAGGATCGTACCATCGAAGGAGTTTCCCGAATTCCACTCGAACGATTCTCCATGAATGAAGACCATCACCGGCAGATGCATTGGCGAGCGCCCAACTGAAACGACGTCACAGCGAAGAAAAAAACTTGAAATCGGATGACGACAACGAACGGAACTGAAGAAGAAAGCTAGTCTAGCTGTTCTTAGTCTTCCCTCTTTCCTTCTCCCCGTTGCCCTTTTCAAAGTTTTTTCCATTCTCGCGCTAACCGACAGTAGTAGATTGTCCTCACTTGGCGACAAGCGCGAGCTTTCGTTCCGGAGGTTCGCGCATGAGCGGGACCGGCAAAACGGATGACTTAACTTTGCTCACATGCGCACACAGCCACATAGCTTGGGGAAGTAGCGTGCCGCACGGACGCGCACTGTCCGAATAGGAAGTAATAAAATACGATTCATTCTAATGTTCACCTCTCGTTCTTAATTTTACCACGAAGCTAACGATAGTGCTAGCACTAAAACAGCGCGTTTGTCTCTACGGTCTTATATAATCTACATCGACTATGAAGAAAAAAACGTGCAATTGCTTGTGTGCCCCTCATTGCGGACACTTTTAACCACATAACGCAATTTGACCAAAAACTAAACCGTAATTACTTATTTGCGTATATATATATATATATATATATATATATATCCTCCTTTTTCTTCGTTCTTCCTATGCAAACATTTAGCACGTAAGCAAAACGTTTTTAAAACGCTAATATATGCACCTTTGTACATTTTTCTAAACTAGATTGCTGAGTAATAACAACTCATTGAGTAGGTTGCGTAGGGGAAATATCTCTCGGCGCACACAATGCCGACGCCAGTATCGAGTAAGGTCTTTGGCAGAGCTTATGGTAGAACCCATGAAATGAATGACGGGTTATAAGATGTCAGTTGAGTTTTAGTGGATTATACGCAAGTTCTGCGCGGCCACTGGTGGGGATTCGAAGAAGCTTCAGGGAACTGCTTTTTTTATGACGCCTTCTCTGAACTAAAGAGGAGCAGGGATTTTCGGAGAACGAAAGCTAGTAACTAGATCTTGTGCAAGCAGCTGAGTAGAAGTCATAGGGTAAACTAGTCGGTTTTTCGCGTTACACGACAACCCAGTGGCTCGCTGAAAAGACGCCGTATCTAGTTTATCTAGCTGTGATAAGCTGAGATGCTCCTATATGATCTGGAGGCCGTAGGCTACCAACGAGGCAACATTCAGGTAAAAAATGCTTTCAGCGTACCAAAAACGAGTATTGTTAAAGCCAATCCCAATTATCGACGCCAAAAATAGATTTTTTCCTTCTGATGGGTTTTTGTTGCCCTAGGTTTACTTTTATTTAAAAAGTTAACCCCAAGATAGCAAAAGGTGTTATCAAACAGGAAGCTGATCGCTAGAGACTGGGACCTGGTGCAGTCGAGCGCATTCAGAAAAGTAGAAAGTCTCAAGCCTGCGCTTCGATGTGCTTAAGCTCCACTGCCACTTGACACGACTTTACGTGACGATCTCGTCGCCATACAATATGATGCCGTGTTCTTTGTGAATTAGTGACGGTAGATCACTAAGAAGCCCATGCTTACAAGTCACGTCGTCAAAAATTATCACATTTAGGTTTTGCCCAGAGAATGTTGGCGTTTAGATTTAGTAGCTTATAACCCACACATGCATTGGCAAGCTTTTGAAATACAGCATTGCGCGGTGCAGTGCCAAGAACGGATTGAATTTTCAAATTCAATTCAATTCAAATGCACCTTTATTTTGTCAAAGGGGGGGATTTTGACAAAGGAGACGTGTAAAAATCTTCGCTGTGATTTATGACGTTACAAGTTTGTTTAATAATAATAATAATAATTCCGCGCATACTGTTATGGCCGAATTCCCTTTATGGAGTCCATGCTGCTCTTACGGGATTATGTCGCGTGTGTGATGGAGGAATGTCGAAATGCATGTTGTGAGCACCGTTGCCAATACGTTACCGCCGTTGTCCCCCCCCCCCCCCGCCAAGATGGAATATTAGTAGGATCGCCTTTTCCTTTTGAAATAGCCTCAAGTATGTATGCCGGCATATTTCCAGAACATGGCCTCCTTCTAAGCATCTGACAGATAACAAGGACGAAGGGAGGAGATAACGAGAAGAGGGAGAAAGCGGAATAGAGGAAGGGAGGCTGAGTTCTTCATATTCGAACGTGGTATGGCAAGGCATGCAGGATTCTGCCTCCACGCGCAATACCACTCGGCTCCCATGTGGCCAGTGTCTAGGTGAGCCTAGCAGCGGCAGCAGTAACCGTAGCCCGAGCACTATTGCGCATCGTCCGACTGCCAACCAGTAGATGATGCGCGGACCACTGCGAACCACTGCAGCAGACGACTGGGCGAATGGCTGGCTGGCTGGCTGGCGAAAGGCAAGGCTCCGTAAGCCAGCCATCACGTCTCTCCCTGTCTGTCAGACAGTTGATCGCCACCACAATTCGTTGTCGTTCGGGCCGACGCGTCGAGCGGAGCTGAGCGGAGTGGAGTGGCGACAGCGGCTCTCCGGGGAATCGTGACCCGGCATTGAGGGTTCGATTGCGTAGTACCAGCTTTACCTTCACACCGTTGTCGGCCGCTTCATACTGCGCTTCATCTTCTATCGCAGTATGCCGCCCGTTACCACTCGTCGCAGGTGTCGCAGGCGTTGCCTTATCCGCAAATCCTTGTACCGAAGCTGTCGAGGCTGACATTTGGTTGAATTACTGCATATTTACCTATCTATCAATCTATCTATTCATCTAACTTCCCATCATACCACACACATGCACAACCTGCCCACCTATCTACCACCTGTCTGCATACCTAGCTACCCTATCCCCATCCACAGTCTAATCCATTTACCAATGGTCTATCAAGCGTCGTCTGTTTTTTGTCTAGTCATTGCCTGGTTACCCATTCATACCAAGGGACATCTTATCTCTTCGAGGTGACTTCATGACGTATGCTATCTTACTGCTTGCTATGCATAGCTGCCAGCGTGCCTGGCGGTTCCGACTATGGCATTCAGCATTGCCTTTCGCCCTTCCACGACTTCGAGCACCATGATCCATTAACAAACGAAAGGCCGGCATCGGCCTTCTCAAGAGAGCATCACTGTGGCATCAGTGGAGACTGGCGGCCGGCCTGGGCCTGTGGCTTTTGCGCCCCCAAGGACCGCCAATACTGGCTGGATGCATTTTTGTTTCGAAAATGCAGTTGTAAATGGATCGTGATTCCAGCAGAAATATGAAAAAAGAACAATTATGGTAAATGCGTATTTCTGGTACAAAAAATTATGTTGTGGTCATCCTAATCTCAAAGCTAATCCACGTAAGAGACGCCCCAAAATAGCGTTAGACAGAGAATATAGGGTTAGTGAAGGTACCAGTCGAGTAACGCCAAACAGTGCATATGCATTACTAAAGGAGACATTAAACCTGGATGTCCACACATTACGTATAATTCAATATGGCCGTGTCAAAATTGATTTAACGCAAGTTCAAATTCAAGAATAGGTTTTGCTAAACAAATCCGAGCTTGCTTAAAAGTACCTATTCTTGAACTTGGATACTTAGCCACTTTTTCAACAGTGGTCACATGTTACGGGACCTAGATAGATTTCTATGACCCGCACTTTTGCTCCTAGAGATACAATAGAAAACGATAACTTATTAGAGCGAGTTGCACGACGAAAACGAATTCGACTGAAAAACAAAGTGATGATTGCCATTTTAGTACCAGGACTAAGATTTTGATGATAAGCATGGTCGAAGAAGGTTTTTTAGTGAGTGCTTAGCGATATGTGATTTAGAGCCTACCACAAATGTTTCCCAAGGTCACAAAGCCGCACCCCCACCCGGGGGCGGGGGCAGTGCGCGGGCCCTCCAGCCCTATTGCGACATTTGCCTTGCTCTGATATATATATATATATATAGTAGCTTTATTAACCAATTATTGGTTTACGGATATACATCATAGACATCGCATTTCCAGAGTTGAGACAGCGCAATTGCTCTTTCACAACGCTTATGACGATATCGATCACACGGGCAGCCACAAAGTTTACAAATACACTCCGGTGAGATCCCATAAAACTTCTCGGGCGCACAGATCTTCAGATGGAAACCGTGGACGGCAAATTTGGTGATTAGATGCCGGTTCTCATAACTGCAGGCTCTCCACAAATCCGACGTCGTTTCTTTCGTTTCATAAAACAGCGGGTCGATGTCGGCCATTTTATTTTCCCAATCTAAAACGTGTTCTCTAAAAACCGTTGTCTTCGGAAGGTTGTACATCCTCTGTAAGTCCTCAGCGAATAACGGCGACGATGCCAGTAAGTACACTAACCTATTCAGGCTAGTTCGGTGGACGTTCAATGCTCACTTTAGGAAACTGGCTTTGAGTTGATCAAACGCCATTAAGTTCGATCTCGTGAGATAAGGCCAAATCACCTGAACACCGTAATATGTTGTGGGTGCAATCTTCAGGTTAAACAAGTTAACAGCAACCTCCATCGACAGCCTGTATGGGTCCTTGACACTGTAACAAGATTGTAGGCCTTTTCGGACTCTTTCTTCAACATGCCTGGAGAAACTTGTGCCACGTGAAGAAAACACGACTCTCAGGGATGAAAAGTAGGAAACGACTCTGACTATTTCTGAATCCAGTCAGAGCTCATCCCTTTTGGCTAGTCTTCTTTCTCGTCGGAATTTTATCGCTTTAGTCTTTTTCGCATTGATCTCCAGTTTGTTCTATATATATATATATATATATATATATATTTATATCAAAGTAAGTGAGGTGTCGTAATAGGCCTGGAGGGCCCGCACCGTATGAATCTGCCCTCCTTCAAAAAGTGACCAAGACTTTGTGGTAGTTCGATCTTGAAGTGCTCGACTTCCAGCGCAGAAATACCATTAGTGATATCGTAGCGCGGTATATGTGTTTATAATGCAAAATAATGCGAATAACGAAATGCGAACTTGTTTTTAAATGCCCGGCTTCCAAGTTCTGACTTTTTCTCTCACTTTACTTCTCTCCTGCCCATTGCCCGCAGATTATCGAGCCCCATCGGAACGCCGTGCCGTCTTTCTGGAACTAAAACTTTTTTAAACTTAGCAGTTATATTTTACACAGAAGTTCGATAGCTTTGTTGTACAAGTACCTACGTACAGCTGAAAATCATATCCTTTACGGCTTTTTGTCATTTTTGTCGAGCTTCTTCGTTTTACCTCATGTTCTTTCTCAGTGAATCTCTCTCTCTCTCTCTTATTTCCTTCTCACGCGTCGAAGACAGACGAGCAACAGCAGCAACACATTGGAATCAGTTTTGGTCCCATGTCCCACACGGTTTATGTATCAGATTGCCTATTCATTGCTCGGATCTTTTGCCAATGACGCAAAATGTTGGCAAATATACATAAAAAAAGACGCGCGTATAACTGTTGCTAGGAATGCGCGCGTACGCATCGTGTATTATAAGTACTGCGTTTGACGCTCAGAACTCGGAGGCCAGTAACTGCTGTGGCAATCGTACGTTTTCTTTTCGTAAGATTCCTTAAGATCCCGCACAAACCCGCTAGCCTTGCTGTCTGTTGGGGCACGCACAGCTGACCGCTACAGCTTAACGGTAGGGCAAAGTGGCATCAACAATCATCGCGCAGTAAGCCAGTAACATTATTATGGTTTAATAACACCCAGGTTGGGTAAATTTTAAATAAGTACATCAGTCTCAATCAGTGGTTCTTTTGCGTCATCTTCCCTCATCTTGCGAGTTCAGCTATTGACTGCACTGCTGGACATGCTGCGGCGTGGTATATATCACAATCTAAGCATCTCGTGCACCTACTTCTTCACCAATTCTGGTGTGCTACATAACACGTGATGGAACCCGTGGGCTGCAAATGCCGTAGTGAGATGCCTATTCTTATATCCGGCTGCACGCCAGGTTGGACTCCTCATCGCTATCGTCGTGTATATTCCTATGTCTATATCCTTTAATTTCCCCCCCCCCACTTTATAGTGTAGGCCACGAAGGCCGTCGTCTTAGGTAAATCCCGTTTTACTTGTAATTCCTATGTCATTAGAGCCCCTCCCCCCTCTAATATTAAGCCAGTAATATGCGTGCCGGAAATAGAAGCAGAACACTATAAACCATAATTAAAATTGTATGGTAGCGACTAGTCCGAGCTACGCTAAGGTCGACGTCTGCTGTGTGCATCACTCATAGTTAACTAATCAATTTATAATTATTAAAAAACGAATTGTTTAATTTGTACGCGTTTCCGCCACGCCCGGTGCTTACACATGTCAAGCCGAATGGTTCCAGCATTCTATCTGGCATTGTCTTACTGTTTAATTTTTCTGCTGGAAAACTTATTAAAGACTCCGTAGCAAACCTTGAGGTAATGACCACAGCCACACTAAGGGAAGTCATGCATGGGCAGAGGGTAAGAGGTTTTAGCTAGGTGGAAAACCTTTCTTTTGAATACTATCGGGGTTGATACAATTGGAAAACGTACTACGACAACAGCAGCAACAACAATAATATCGTCTAACGCAATAAAACATGTATGCATCTGCTTTTTTACTATACAATTTCAAATACATTTATGTAATACAACTTTAAGCCAAATGGGCTAAACTTAGGAAGGATCATTTCGAAAGCCACGCCAGAATAGAATCCGCAGTTCCTACGAGCCACGGCACTATCTCCTTCACGCTGTCTCGTTGTATATATATGTATATATAGTAATCGGCATGCCATTTGCCTTGACGGTGTATGTGTCAACCAGTGTTCCGCTAGCGACAAGCTGGGTGTCAATAAGAGTTTTTAAACATTACAGTTCGAATTTGTTCCTACAACTCAATTGACCCGCAATTGTCTTCTTCGTCCTTATTGAGTTCTTGCACAATTTCGACTTAGTATAGAAGAAACATCTCTAATATGGCTCAGAGAGAGAGAGAGCGAGAGCGAGAGGAGTCTGAGAAAAGGAGAGATTGAAGAACACAGAGCACAATGTTTAACTGTGCACCGCCTGTTCCGTGTCGATCTCGAACTGCTTTTCCGCCTGCCCTCAGTCTGCCTGCCGTTCGTTCCCTGTTCTGTCCAACGAGCAACGACAACAGCAGTGACGTTAATTGGATTCTTCCTGGTAGATTACCAGGTTAGGTCGCAAAGGAAACTGCCGCCACTGCAACGACTCACTATTACGCTTACTTCAACTAATACTAGAAGAGTCACTAGTGCACCTCACCCCCCCCCCCCCCGCCCCGTCCCCCGCCGCCGACTTCGCTAGTTAAAGCTGTTATTGATAATGTCAGCGATGACTTGCACAGAGCGCGGGGGAGAGGGCGCGCGGCAATAGAGCAAGGACGCTGGAGACAGAAAAGCGGCGGAGAAAAGAGGGGACATCAGATGGGGAAGAGAAAGATTGACTATAAGAGAGAGAGAGACAACCACTCTGTCTCTGTTGACACAACAGCGCTGCGATTTGGCTAGCACTGCAGAAACTCCCGCTCGGCGAGCTGATGCTAGAGAGGAGTATGAAGGCGAATAGGAGGTGGAGGAGGAGGAGGACGAGGGGCGTCCGGTGGGAGCGTAGGCGGGATACTTCGGATGCTTGAACAGAACAGCGTCTGTGTGTTCTGTGCGTGTGCCCGTCTCACTGAGGGCAGCAGCAGCAGCGGCGGTCCGGCCCGTTGTTCGATATACAGCACCATCAGACCTCGCTGCTACCATCGTGGCGATGGTAAGCAGCACAAGGGGCTTGTGCTGCTGCTGACTGAGGATAGTTACGACGACGGACCGAGCGACCGACCGACCCTCATTAGAAATCAAATACGACGATCTGCAATTTCCAGAAGAGAAGCGAGCTCATAGACAAACACGCAGAGACGGTTTGCGCGGCACTGCCGGTGGTGATGGTGGCGGCCGCGGCGGTGGCGGCGGCAGCGGCAGAGAAGATGTCGTTTGTTGCCGGAGTCTGCCGTCTGAGAGGCCCTGATCGAGTCCATCTGTCGATGTTACCAAACCTGCCTGTGATCCTGCGTATCGAAGAGAGATCGCTTCTTTCTCCACTTCCCGCACCGCCAGCCCGTCCGCCCGACCGACCGCCCGGACACAGCAAACATATGCGGATCTATTCGGCCGTGATCTGTGGCCGACGACGCGATCCTTTGTGCGTTCTTTGTCTGTCTGTCGATAGCGTCAGGCTCGATAGGCTCGCGTTGTTGTTGTTAAATTTGTATCATAATCATCTTGATCATCGGCTCGTAAAGCAGTCAGGCTCGTAAATCTCGCCAGGGAATTACCATGCTGCTGCTGCTGCGGGATGGAAAGTCCCTGGCAGTGTGGAGGGGGACGAATTGAATGCAGGACTTGAAAAGCAAATAATGTAGCTGTTGTTGACCTGACCGCTTGAGTTTTGTCGTTTACGGAGAACGGTCACAGCAAAGATGGGTCGATGATGTTTATGGAACGTAGATGGTATTTAAGGATCGTGAATGATATTTAAGAGACGTACTGCTGTTAAAGCTCATCGTGTTGTTGTTGTCGCATTCGTTGTCACTATCCGTCATCATCACGACGATACAATGACCTCATTTCGTCCGCCAAGGGAAAACGTTTGCTGAGCACAGCAACGGCATACGTTCGTTATCGGATGAACTGATGTTGTTCGGTTGTCCTGCCTGTGTACTAAGGGCACATTGTTGGCATCCAATTAACGCTGGATTGGCTGAGTGCGTACGTACGTTAATGAAGGCGTGACCGAATTGCTGCTTGCTATACACGGATCAACGGACAAACTAGTCCAAACTAGTAGTAAATCGTAGTGATAGCAATAGTACGCCATTCATGTATGTTCTCATAATTACTCGTCATTGATTGCCTCAAACGCGCCGAGTTATCTCGCTTGACCTTAATCTTCTCATACAATGCGCACACATACAACTGAATAGGACCTGAATCCTTCTGCTTGTGGTCTAGCTAGGCATGTCACAGTATTACAAAATAGGTCGACTTTTGAAAAACAACTGCGGAGGCAGTGACAACAACAACAACAATAAAGGCAGCATTTACATAAACAACAGCAGTAATAATATATGTTTCATATAACGGGAATGCCAAAAACGTCTAAATTCTGACAGTAGCAGCAATATGAGTAACAGTACCAGCAATATTAATATAAAACATTAATATGGCAGCAAATAAAAACTATATATAGATATTATGAAGGGAAAAAGGAAAAGGGAGCTTGCAATGAATCGCTAGAATCGCCCTTCAAGCATTCCGTCTCTGCCATATATATATAAGGCGACTACGGCGACATGGAACTGCTGCACTTTAAGGTGTATGGTTCAGTTCAGCCCGTACGGGCCAGTAGCGCGTCAATAGGATTGTCATTGTGCTTTTTACATACAATTATAGTACACAGCCCCGCAATTCATGTACATAATTGGAAACGTCAAGATCAGCGTCATCATCGATCGTGGGTGGCGGAGTGTCACAGGCAGGAGTGCCACGCGCTCTGCCAGTCTGCTGCGGTTAATTCTCGTTTTGACTCTGCTCATTTTTGAAGCTGATAGGCGGCGGAGCTGGCCGGGTGGCCGTCACGAACCCCCGAGGCGGCCGAGATTTCATCTGTGTGTCACGCTAGGCTACTCACATGTCTTCGTGTCTGTTTTTGCCTGACAGAGCGAGCGTGGTTTCGTAACGGCGCAATCATAATAATCAACCACCATGACCGTACGTACCAAGCGACGACAACGACGTCTCAGGCTAGAACTAGAACTACCTTCTTTACAACATTCGAAGATGACGCCGTGACGTCACGTCACGCTGTGCCTTCACCTAACGCGATACTTCGATTTGCTACGTCCTACGTTCCACCGCTATACCGACGCCGCCTAGCTTTTTACATTATCGTCTGGCAACGAGAGAGCCACGCTGCTGGAGGCGATGAAAACGGAAACATGTGTTCCGTAGCGGATCCGATTGACGACACCAGGCTGCAGGTTAGACGATAGAAAATAATAATGGAAATATATGAGCAGTATCGCTACTCGTCGCACGAATCAAATTATGACAGTCGGCAGTTAAGCATAAGCCCGTTTGGGTACTTGGAGAATAAAAATGTGAAAATCCATATCCCGGGCTGAGCTGATCTGTCGAGTTCTTTGACGATTGACCAACATGGCCTTACTCGTCGTATATATATATACTATATATATATATATATATATATTTTTTTTTTTTTTTGTTCTGGGAGGTTTCGGTAATGCATGATGCACATGCGCCACTAGCAGCCTGCGTGACTAGTGTGAGACTCGCAAACCCACTAAACCCGGATTCCTCCCCACCCCCCCAGGCTCGGTATTACTTTGGCATTACATCGAATATATATATATATATATATATATATATATATGTATATATATATATATATATATATATATATATATATATATATATATATATATATATATATATGTATATATATATCTATATGAATGAAAGCGGGAAAGGGGCGGGGTAGAATGGGTATACGATAATTCAAGAGCGAGTGGGCTATTGGCAGAGGCCAGGGCAGGAATGTTGGATACAAGGATTCATAGAGCTAAATATAAGGAGAAGCAAAGTACAGAATGTCGAGCATGTGGGCTAGATAATGAGTCAATCGAACGTATTAATAAAGAATGTATAGCCTTGGGGGGGGGGGGAAAGCAGAGATATAGATCTGTCGGAGGCCCTAGCTCTAGGACCAAATGTTAGAAATGACCTGCTCGATATTACAAAGAAGAGGTTGTCACAATGGAAAGCAAATACTCAGTAGGTATTGAAGTAGACATGGATTATATGGATGCGTAGGTAATAGATATGCTGCCGCTCTAAGCGCCCCTGATATAAAAGGGTGACATGCGTATTTAGGTATACATGCCAAGCGAACAATAAATCAATCAATATATATATATATATATATATATATATATATATATATATTATAATCATATCTATCTGCCTATTATCTTCTATGCATGACTTCGCGCAACTGGACACAGGTTAGCCCAGCTATATTCGATAAGTGCTGCGTTCTGGAGATGCATTTCTGGCCTTAGCCTGTAATAGACTTGTCTCGAGCAGAAACACCGCCATGTGGCAAAAATGCACCTCTACAGATCGGACTTAAAAACATTGTTCAGTCGTCTGTCTATGCCGAAATACACGACAGATTTATCATGAATTATGAACTTGAATTAGCAGAAACGACAATTGCTTTCTACGACGCTAAGAGAAGGGAAGGACTTCGGACTCATAGATGAACATAGTAGGTAGACTAATTTGGCGTATCACCCTGAAGGGCACTGCACAGAGTTTCTAGCATATGACTTTCCTATTCATATATATGTAACTATTCAAAGCATTTTGTAGTACGCAGTAGCTTAATGCCACCGCTACTATGTTAATACATCGCGCTTAGCTATTGAATTTTAGCGTATCCATCTCTAGAAATATATAATATATAAAATAAACAGGAAAACTATATCGAAACAGCATATATATATATATATACATATATATAGCGCGTTTAACGTTCCGCTTGCCAGGACACACCCGAACAAAAACGTTTCAACGGATCGCTCATCGCACGGGGCAGCGATCCGTGCCAGCGTAATAATTTCGCAAGCACCGGCGGACAGCTCAAACGGCGGACGCCCGAGTGAAGACGCAGTCGTATTAGCAGCATCAACATCAATACCAGCATGTGTCATCATCGTGTCTCGGGGGGGGGGGGGGCGCGGGTTTGGCAGTGGTACATTGCCTTGGCTAGCTCCTAATCGGAGAAGATCTGGCCGGGGCGAGGGCTAGCCGCTGGTGGTGGTTGCCTTCCTGTTGGAGCATCCACGTGCGGCATTTCCCAAGGGACGACGACGTCTATACCTCGAACTAGAAGCAATAGCAGGGGAAGGAAGGTAAGCTCCGCTTCTCAGCTCAACGAACCGTAGCTTAGCGTGCTTACGAGGCGATTGGCGGAGACGGAATGCTTGAAGGGCGATTCTAGCGATTCATTGCGAGCTCCCTTTTCCTTTTTTCCTCCTCAATATATATATATATATATATATATAGCATTGGTCGTTTCTCAATATAGCGTCCTGACTTCAATACGTTAAGGTTAGCTTGGAAGTGATCCGTTCTCTCATTGCCTCCTGGCATACAGCAGCAGCAGCATGGCAGCAGCAGCGGAGGCAAATGCGTCGGCTGGTGTCCGATGCAGCCGCTAAGGTCAACTGTCATAATCGGAAGAAGAAGAAAAAGAAGGAAACATACGACCAGACCCTTCCGGCAGAGATGTGGGGCGGAGATGGCAACCCCTCTCCGCTCTCCGCGTATTGGTGATGTCCGGCGGCTCCCGCGAACAAAGACGCAAGGGGTCTTCATGAGGTGGCCGGCCTTCGCACGGACACGGCGCGTGCAAACAGGCGTACGATCTCCTCGTCTTCTGCGTTTCACGCACTGCCACTCCGTATCGACAAACTCCGTCCATTGTTTGTTTCGTCGTTGTCGGATGGCTGCAGATGTTGTGGACACGACCCATTCATTGATCGTCGTGCTCTGTCGTCTGCGCAGATATGATATCCGCTGGCCGCTGCCCGTGCCGAACGCGAACTAACTAGTTGCTTATGCGTTGCATCTTTTTCGAACCCGGACGTCACCTCACCATCGGGCAGCAGTGGACAAGACAGATAATCTGTATAGATTTACAGAATATTTGCTTACCTACTCAGTCGTGGCTGGCTGGCTACAATATTATATTATCGTTACACTTGGCATGCACACACGAGTGGCATTTTTGGATACCATCTGTAATGACTCGATACCACTACAGATAACGTGGATACGCCTTGGAAGTACCGCTATGTCGTTACAGTTAGGTTAGATACGGTATACGGCGTATGTATTGTCTAAAAACGCAATACACCTATACATTGCTCGGTATCAGCGAGAGTGCATCGAGTTATCTGTTTCAGAGGTCTTCGGGTTTATACTCCCTTCTCTGCTAATGGTAATTCACTTTACTAATCGGTCATTATATGCCGACATGGTCGGCATTCTCAGCTCAGTGTTTTCGTCGCAGAGCAATTGTAGTAAATGGCAAGGTGTAACAAGAGAGTAATTATCTTGCAAACAGTGGGAACGATAGTAACAAAGACAACGTTAGCAGCAACAACAACAATACCAATAACAGCAACAACGAGAATGGCATTAGCTAAAGCAACACCAATCAACAGCTAAACAATAGAGTCAGCAAAACCGACGACACAGTGTGACCGGAATGACCTGTGACTCTGATGTCATAGTAGTCGTAAGTTCAATCCCGACACAACTTTTCGCCAACAGTGGGCAGATGCCGAGGGTCAGTTTTTATGTAGCCCAATAGTTATCATAAATATGTATATACTATTAAAAATAACTCTAGTACGAATAGCAGCAACGACGCCAGTGCCTATATACGTTATGCCTTCACAGTCGCTGCAACAAAGCTATCGCAGTGACAAAGTCATTGTCCTGATTGTAAGGAAGCAACAGCTAAAGCAACAGCAATAACCACAAGTCTAGCTGAACGCAAGGGCAATGTTGTGTGAATTAAATTGGCGATTTAGTCAGCTATTAGCGCGACAGATATGGCAGGGGCCTAGCATTGTTTACAGCACCACTATGTCACATGGCAAAATCGTTTCACGCGCATCGTTAAATAAGGTCAGTGCAATCAATGGTCTAAGACGCGGATCATACGAAACTGAGTAGAGGGGATTGTCTTCGCTGTCGCGGTGGTAACGGGCATTACCGAACACGATTTGCAAATAGCGTTAACAGCAAGAACTGTTGTAATGACAACAACAATCGCAATGAAACCTAACGATAAGAGAACCAAAACGATAACGCCAAAGAGAATACCAACTATAAGAATAATAACAACAACAACAACAGAAAAGGGCAACTAACAGTAAGAATGGCAGTGCATTGCATAAGAAGGCGTCTTAGTTTCATGACACGATTACACAAGGAGTATTTGCCCTAGCTAGCTAGATATCGTATTTACGCGTTAGGCAACTAACCCCTAAATAGTAACAATTAGACCAAAATAGCGGGAAAAAAACCGTAACGATCATAGCAGTATCAAATGTTCTAAGCGTAGAGAAAACGGCTAATCGGACGCGTGATGACAATCCGCAGGACAAACGCAGGACGTTGTTGCCCAGCAAAACGGCCAGCGAGACCGACATCGATAACGACGAGGCTGGTGTTCTCCAAGCTGGCGTCCTCGTCTCCTTCCGGGAGCAGTAGCAACGATGGGGGCCCGAACGTCAGCGAAAGGACTGTTCCTTTCGCCCACCCACCGACTTGCCGCGTCCGTCCATCTCGACGGTGTGTCCACCTCTGTGCTGCTCCAGCAACGAATATTCTTGTTTCGTGCTTTCGTTGTGCTTGTCTCACTCTCATACACGTTTCGTCGTTTCGTTCAGGTCTTAGGATGGTTTAGCTCACTCAGACTGCTCAGGACTGCTGGCACTGATCGAACGATGGCGCGTGTAATCATTAATCGATGATCATAATGGTGATACGCCGTAGTCGTCATTGTGGTGTGGGGGGGGGGGGGTGTACAACGCTTTGTACAGCGCAACCCGACCAAATGAAACATGCAGAGTAAGCGATACGAGTACGGGCGGCCGGGCGGCCGTGCGGTGGAAGAGGGGCTGCGGGAAGAAGAATGAGGGAGCGAGGGAAAAAAGCCAGACATTGGCCGTGGAAGAGCGAACAAATAACAATTGGTGCAGCTGGAAGCGTGCTACTGCAGAAAAGGCTGGGAAGTGAGAACGAAAGAGCAAGGGGGATAGAGACAGAGATTGTGAGAGAAAGGCAGAGGGTGGCTAGAATGACTCGAGAGAAAATGGCCACCAGGTTATGCGGCCGCCCACCATTAGTTGAATGCGTGCGTCGCTGCCGCCTTTAGCAATGGATTTAAACTGCTTCTGCTACTGCTGCTGCCGCCACTGCTTTCGTCGTGCAGCCGTGACTGCTATTCCTTCTGCTTCTCAGCTAGCCAGTGACCGCATGCGCTCTAAGTCGTCCTTGAAAGACTCAAATCGGTTTGTTCGCCGGAATTTTGACGCCACATATCGACGCACAATTATTGCCCATTGGCAGGCAAGATTTTTGGTAGTTGTTTTCATGTATACATATATATGTATAAGCTATTCCGCCTTGTCCTTTATTGCCCCTTTTTTGAGCCCGTGCCTAAGTGAAAACAGATATATTGCATCGGTCCAGAGAGGAACTCCTAACCAACATTTCTAATCAATATCACCCCCGCTCGTGCTGATCACTTTTTAAGTCGGGGGGTCTAAACTGCATACGTGTCAAAATGTCCCTATCTAAATTGTTAAATGCATTATTAATAGCGGCAGCAACCGAGCCTGCGTTAGCATATCGAGACTTGTTAGACATTCGCTCAATTATGCCCTATACGTAGTAGTCTAAAGGATTCAAATCAGGACTGTTCGGCAGCCATATGTCCTTGCCACAAAACATGCTCATATGTTCAATGGTATGACCTGGTATGACCCGAAGCGCCGTTTTGCTGAAAAACATGTGGCAGTATATGTATAGTAGTACTTATGTGGAAGACGTCAGTTAACTTATTTTGTAACAGTTTCGCCTTCTTTTTTCGCTGGCCGTCAACGGCTACAGAACGCTGAACAAAAATTCGTTCTTTAATATACCCGAAATCAACATTTACTAGAAGCCAGAGAAATCGTTTCATCTGCACCATCAAGCAGGCGAGTATTGAACGAAGGAAGTTTCTACTGTTGTTAAAGGGATTAAGCACTTTATTGGCTTTCGTTCCCAGTACCGTTAGCAAACTCTTCCGGACCAAAAAGGTTCAGTCACACGACTTTGCCAGCCAAAACTCGAATATGGCTCGATGGCAGGTATCTACTGCACCGGCGTCGGGCTAGAAGGCCACTCGAGAAAAAGTCCTTTCCCGTTGTTTTTTTCCCATACTACAGCAGTCATAAAGACAGCCTCACACCACTACTCTTGAACCACTCAGCAGCTTAACATCAACATCATTATTAGTGTCGTCTTGGTTGTTGTTGTTGTTGTCGTTGTCGTCGTTGTCGTCGTTGTTGTTGTTGTTGTTGTTGTTGTCGTCGTTGTTGTTGTTGTTGTTGTTGTTGTTGTTGTTGTTGTTGTTGTTGTTGTTGTTGTTGTTGTTGTTGTTGTTGTTGTTGTTGTTGTTGTTGTTGTTGTTGTTGTTGTTGTTGTTGTTGTTGTTGTTGTTGTTGTTGTTGTCGTTGTTGTCGTCGTCGTCGTCGTCGTCGTCGTCGTCGTCGTCGTTGTTGTTGGTGTTGGTGTTGGTGTTGGTGGTGTTGGTGTTGTTATTGTTGTTGGTGGTGTTGGTGTTGTTGTTGCTGTTGTTATTATTGTTATTGTTTTTGTTGTTGTTATTGTTGTTGTTGTTGTTGTAGTAGTAGCAGTAGTAGGTGCTGCTGCTACTGCCGCCGCTGCCATTGTTGTAGCCGTTGTACTTGTTATTGGTTTTGCCGTTGTTGTTGCTATTACGACAGGATTTGTAGGTATGCTGTAGCTTCGTCTTCCGAGTCCCCTTAGGGCTAGCCGACTGCTTGAACACTTGACTGCTAGCTCGAGAGTGAGTGAGGTGCAGCAGCTGTGCTACCCACCACAGCCATACGTGGGATGGGCTTCTTGCACACGCACGCACGGAACGATGGCCAATTGAGCGCAAAATAGAACTAGCTACCGCTGGGGTGACGATGTCGGAGGTGGTGACGAAGGAGGGAGATAGCGTATCGAGAAGACGACAACAACAACGTCCGCGATGGCCGCTATCATGATGAAATGGCGATCGATTGCCTGACGTGAGCAGCCAGAAAGTGGATCCATCCGCAGACACGACGAGTGGATGGACGGACGTTGTATGGAAACGACAGGGCTGTATAGCGGGCGCACGTTGATCGTGTGGAAGGGAGCGGAAATTTGACGCTTGGCCGATCACACGATCTCGCGAGCGTCGAGTCCAGTCGAAGGGCGTCAACACCCCCGATCGGGTTCGGCTGCTCTCCTTCTTCCGTGACCTCCCCCCTGTCAGGGGTGTAAACGCCAAAATAAAAAGGGAGAGGGCGGCGAGCCCGTGTTCCTCCCAAGGTAAGTATGGAAGATTGGCTGGGGTTAGACATCCGGTGCTGCTAGTGTTGTGAATATGAGAAGTGGAAATACCAACACCGGCAATAGCAAGAAACGGCAGTAACGACAAATTAATACACAATATAAATACAAACTGAGAAAAAGTAAGAGAATCGCAAGAAATGTAGCTTAAAAACATCAACTGCTCGAGCATCAAAAGGGGCTGTTAGCGAGTGCATCGAAAGTTTGACAAGCTACTATGGAAAAAATGTTCGGACCTAGACGTGATGACGATGGTGATGCTGGGTAGCCCGGTAACGATTGACAAGAATGAGTAGGCGGCCCTTATTGACTTGACTTTAGTCAAGTTAGGGAAGAAACCTTAACGTCAGCAGGGTCGAAATTAGTTGATAAGAAATGACATATTGTCTAATCTCACCATACATTTTTAGTAGTCTAGCACTGCTGATATAATATACAATTTTAAATCGTATGGAAGAGAGCACACAGAACATCCTTAACTCGTATAAACGCATTTGGTTTTTTAAAGAGAGATGAAAGAGAGGCCTGTCATAGTACTATGTCCAATTGTTCATACGAGCCCCCTTTACAACCATAGCATCATAGAATAAAGCCCATACGAGTTATAGTAGAACATATGAATCGAAGTTACGATTGCAATTCAATCCCTGTTTCGAATTTCATCTATAATTTTTTTTTTAGATCGATAGATTTTCATCATATTTTATTTTACTCATATTGAGTATGCATATAACATAAACACTTCTACAGAACAACCCCTTTTATTAATTCTGTTGAAAATAACCTAATACACGTCTGTGTATCGACAGATTGTATCGAATCGTAACTGTTTTAGAAGTCCAATACTAGAATAGCACTTTATCTATTAGATCTACAGCCTTCTTCTGAAAATGAGAGAACGAAATACTTTGATGAGTTTGGGCATCAAATCTACATAGACAGGAATCTATGGGACCGTCCGCCTCACTCGCTTGCCGATCATTTTATTGCACAATATATTTGATCCCGCGTTGGGCAGAGGCGGAGCATACGTCGAGTGCGCCCGGCCAGCAAATACGACCCGCGCAAGTGAGTGTTGTTAGTTCACGACAAGCCATAAGCAGCGATATCGAGTGCCCTTCCTTCTACAGTATCGCTATTATGTTTCTGCTTCTGTTGCTATTGTTGCTGCTGCTGCGACAACAACAGCAACAACAACAGCAACAACAACAACAACAACAACAACAGCAACAACAACAACAACAGCAACAACCAATACTTCTACTACTGACCTTGCCCAGAGGTGCACTCATCCTTAAACCTTTGCCGCCATACCTCGCTCCCCTGCGAGAAAGCTAGCGAATGCCTTGGGGGCACAAGCCAATATGGCCTTGGAAGGCCGCTCCGACAACACCCACCACTTTTGGTCATTGGAAATACTTTTGTTTGTGTGCTCACTAATGTTTTTTGTTCGTTCCATTAGACGGATGAGTGGAGCGCACTTATCCGGAGACGATACACCTGCGCCGAGTAGGCCTTCTTCGATAGGATACCAAGAGGCGCTTTTGTCTCTCGGCTGCGATCAGCAGCAAAGTTCAGGTTCTGCAAACGATAACTACGTACATCGTATGCCCCCAATACATGTGTCAGGTTATGTTAAAATGTTTATGAATTGTTAGTGTCTCTGTAAGTGTACAAGCGTGTGTTGATGAGTTTCAATCGGTATTTGGGTATAAAGCCCTATTTCTGGGCAGAATATATATATATATATATATATATATATATATATATATATATGTATATATGTATATATGCTCAGTCTGTGTACTGGATACTGCATTGCAATCTGTACGGCAAACCTCGTAAAAGACGCCCAAAACACAGCAACGGAAAGCGAAAATATGGCTCGTGCGAAAGCTGCAATTGAGGAAAACTCGAATGTTTCTCGGCAAGATCCTTGATGGCTACCTCTGATTCACGAACTAATTTCAAAATTTGTTTAGGAACTGTTAGGCGTCTCATAATACAGTTTTTACTTAATTGCCTTATATTTTTTACAACTATTTCCATGCGAACTACTTTCGTTTTAGTCCGCTGTTACTGTATATATACATATATATTATATATATATATAATTTCTACATAGAGGCCTACCATACGCTGTTATCGATACCTAGCTCTCTTCACTGGATATGCTCCGTTATATTACCTATTGCGATTTTGGCGGCATTATAGCTATTATAGCAATGTTTGTTTTCCAACTTAGAAACAACTCGAAACATTTACAAACCGAATACAGGAATTCTTAGTAATTCTTGAAAAAAACGTTAAAATACTACCATAAGGCAACAGGTGGATAACCTTCTTCTTTCTTACTGCCAACAAACGTCCCATTTTACTATTTGCCCGTAGGGGACAAAGGATAGTCTAGACTTAACAAAAATACCCATAAGAAATTATTAAATTTTTTTAGATGTTCACTAGCAGGTGTTTGTCATAGCAATAGCTCAGAACAGATCTGATCTTGCACGAAATTGCACGGCATCTATTGAAGTGCACTTAAGGACCGGCGCATGCATCCGGTTTACGGTGGTGTCAAAGCGCTTAAAACTTGACGCAGCATCAAACGCTCTACGAGTTGAGTGAATAATTTAGGACGCCTGCAGCGGCACAGTGCCTCCAACCTCAGGACAGCTTCAAATCGGCAGCAACCGCTAGCAAAGCTAGTCGCAAGCCTACCTATTCGAGAAGCTGTTTTGTTTTCCTGTACAGAACGAGCACAACAAGCTGGCCGGAAAAAAAAAGGTGAGGGCGATCATTAGAAGTTGCTCGCTAAGGCTAATGCACGGCTGAGGAATTACGTGAAGTATCTTGCTGAACCGTCACAAAGTGCATTCAGCCACATGTCGGCGTTGAAGAAAATTGTCGGTGCTCGCGCTTCAAAATCAGCTGCTTGCATTGAGTTGGTGGACTAGTTTGCGTATGGGTGGCGTGCAGGTAGAGCCTTGGGGGGACCTTGAGGAAAACAAAGGCTCATCGGCAAAACCACGATTCCTCGTCGGAAAACGCGACAAGATCCTCGTCAAGGTGGCCTTAATCCTAGCAGAAAGTAATGAGTGCGACGTTCGGTGTCGGTCCATATATTCAGCAACTCAGTACGATTTAACTTGCTGTTCATGCGCAAGAACCACTGATCGTGAGGCACGAGCAAACTATCAATGACAGACCTCGTTTTGCCGTAATTTTCACAGATTTCTTTTTCCAAAGACGCTTCGTGTTCCCCGCCTTGATCTCATGCCATACCAGCTTTCCGCTTATACAGGAGTCCAGCTCGCTTCTTGTGACGGCATTGCGTCTCGTAGGGCACGTAGAACAACTGATCTTTCATGAACCAAGGATCGTTTGCTTTACGGGTCGTCTGAAGAGGGCGTCTGTTACAGTCACAGCCACTTCGGGTTGTATGCCATACAAGGCAATTTTAGCTCGAGCCACCCGACTTTGCGTTTTGACACGAAAACTCTGCTCAGGCAACTATTCGTACAGAGCTTCTCGTGTGGGTCTTGCCTTTGACCGCAGTGACAGCAGAGTACAGTCATCACGAAGCTCAAGGCTCCTAGTTTGCTAACGCAACCTCAGGCGCAATTTCCCTCGTAGCAAAGCGTGCGTTAGAATCGAGTTTAGTGTAAATGGCGTTATCTTAATTGATGTTTGTGTGTAACATTAGAGTCGATTCTCCCGCGGACAGCGGTGTAAAACTGGCTAGCACAAGCACATCGATGCCACAACAGCTGTGCCCAAAAAACCGGGCTGCGTACTGCTCCGTTGCACAACACGTGAGAATTCTTTGCACATGAGTGTTTTAAAGAGCTTCGATTGATCATTGGGGATAAGTATCTGTTCCTGGGAGTGCATAAGTATGGTGTACAAAATTTTAAGCCAAATATTTCAACATATACGACAAAGCCCGCGAAGGACGTCGAAACAACAATAGCAATGGACAGTGAAAACGTGGTTCGTATAAAATCTACGATTGACGAAAACTCCAAATATATAAAAATATAAGGTCAAACATATGAAACGCTACAGGGGACTTTAGACTTGAATACCAAGTTTCCGTGTAAGGTCTTGCACGGCCACCTCGGACTCGCAAGATATTCGACGAGGACCGGTCTTCCTTGTTTTTGAGACTCGTCACAAGTGAAGATACATGTGCACCTTTTTATAACTCTCCATTTAAGTCTCAGAGCTCGCAGTGCTCAGGTGGTGGAGCACTATCACCGACTAAAGAGTCAAGCTCCATTGGTCGGCTGGCAAGGCGATGTCCCCGTGTTCCCTAGAAGTGAAAGT
This sequence comes from Dermanyssus gallinae, assembly GCA_003439945.1. Taxonomy (NCBI): domain Eukaryota; kingdom Metazoa; phylum Arthropoda; class Arachnida; order Mesostigmata; family Dermanyssidae; genus Dermanyssus; species Dermanyssus gallinae. Next base: position 443,949 of record QVRM01001450.1, read on the forward strand.
GCGGCAATGCTAGAACTAAAAGAAGGGTATGCGGTGACGAGTGTTTGGCATCCTGTAGAATGCCGGCAAAAAGTTCACTCACTTCGTTGACCAGGACGAGCTCTAAAGCATTTCTTAGGCGATCGTTTCTTCGCAACGGCAACGCGTCAACCCATCAGGCTGAACACTCTGAGGCTTTTATCATTGCATCCGGAGTCACGCTAGTGAAGGCCTCAGCTTATTCACCTAACCAGACATCGTGCAACTGCTTTCTCTATCCAAAAAAAATAAATACAGCTAGACGTTTCCATTCACGCAAACCTGTACTTATGGCCATCGAGTGCTAAGCTAGAAAACATAAAAAAACGCAATTTAAAGTTATGTTTCGGCGGATGGATCCACCGACTATAGAACATGGTGGAAATAACGTCAAAAACTACTTTTAGAATAACTAAAGTTATGACTCTTAGAAGCACCAGTTTGTATTCTATTATAGAGATTTGAAAACTTCCTTAAGTATATATATATATATTTATATATATGTATTGGCCTCTCTGTAAATATATATATATATATATATATATATACTATATATATTTACAGAGAGCTGATATACTGAGAGATATACTACGAGCCAGGTTGGCGCAGCGGCTGCGGTGGCGTTAGCGGCCGGCCGAGTTTGACGCTTTCGACGGTCTCTGCCTGCCTTCATGTCTCTCTCGTTCTCTCTCTCTCTCCATCTGCCACTAAACAAGCGCCATGCAAATGCAGCATTGCGGCTTCGCTTGACCATTCATCGGGACTCGCTGGCTTTCCGTACGCTAGTCCTACGTCAATGCTGGGTGGGCCACAAGAGCAAAAACAACAGTGTGGTAGCTGCTGAAGTCGCAGCAAGAGATAGATGGACAGTATGTTGTGGCCGTGCCTTATTCCAGATGCCTAGATAATTGTATGTGGAGAACACTGGCACAGACGCGTTAGACAGTAAATAGTAATGCGATGTCAATAATCATCATAATAACAAAAATTTATTCGTAATATATTATTATTATTATTATTAATGTTTCTACTAGCAATGCCATCAGTAACGATGAGAATGAGGGAAAATGGCTAAGAATCTACACAGTATGGATGGGGACAGAAAATGATCAGGGCCGTCTTTAACGGTTATATGCTCCAAGATAGCTAGCCTGTGCTGTTTCATATGCAATTGCCGACGAGTCGAGGGAATCTGTTGCCGCGCAAAGGGTCTTCATATGAGAAAGTGTTCAGTGGATAGGCATAGCCACAACCTTGATACTTGGCGTAATCATCACCGATGTCAGCCCGCAAACAAGTGGACCCGTCGGTACGTCTTATGTCAATGGAGAAAGGCGAGTGTACAAATGTGCATTGTTGCAATGTTTAGACAATGTATATACAAATATATATATATATATATATATATATATATATATATATATATATATATATATATATATAACCACTTGGTCTGCACCGTATAATAATACTGAGAGGGCGCTGTCATTATTAAGACAGAGGAGTAAATATTCATTTTGGTCGAGTCACCTCTGCATCTATAGCTAAAATGCTCGTGTCAAATATTTTATATATATATATATATATATATATATATATATATATATATATATATATATATATATATATTTATATTACTTTTACATTTTTCATATTGCGTGATGATTGAGAAATTGCACCTTTTGGTGATCCTATCGTTGCTCTTAACAGATAGGCAATTATAAATTAATTGTTTGTTTGTCCGATTTTAGATTCAACGTATATTTATTAAACGGTTTAGCTATATTTCGAATATAATTACCATTATGCCGAACTGATCAACTTGTACGTTTGATAGTAGCAATGACTTATGACCCTAGCCCTTGACAAAATACGCATGTGTATCATATTTAGTATACATGAATCGCCAGATATCGCTGTTATTGTTCAAACATTGGCCCTGTCAACTTTGACAAGCCCAATGCTCACTAAGTCGACTTAATGTAGTTGTTGTTCGAAGAATTCCTGTTCTGTCTCCTTTATTGCGATGTTTACTTAAAAATATGATCTTTGCAAACTTTTCTTCACAGCTTAAAAATGTGATAGTCACATAGCACACTAGTTCAACGCTGAATCACACACTTACGCTAAACTACTAACTGCTGTACATATATTTCGAGTCGTAACCTTTCGATGAACTCTAATTATTTCATAGATAGCAGAAAGAGATTTAATGTCGATCACGGTGTATGTTTGACCTGGTCTGGGCAGATCTAATACTAATCTTTCACGGTGAATTCACGCGCAAGATTGCTGTTTAATGTAGAAGTATTCTCAATTCGTAGTTGGACTAAGCCGATCAGTTCTTTGCTGTGCAGACTGTGTCATAAACCTTCCTCTTAACTGCTTAGAAACCTGGCCCTATGGCTTTTTCTGTTGTATGATATATATGAATATATTATATGTACACGCAGTTATCTACTAACCAATTCGCTCGTTCATGAACATAATACTGCGTACTGAATCTTCTTCTGGTATTGACGTATAAAGTTTTTCCAAAAGGGGGTCATATTTAGTGACCAAAACTTGATGCAGATTTATTGCTCCTCTCTTTTCAGCTTCTTAAAACCGAACTCATTTTCTTCACTGTTTTTGCCCAAATCCAAACATTAAACGCCGCTCCAATGAGCGCGAAATTTGGCCTTGGTGTAATGGTGTAGCTGATGCACGGTGCTTCTAAACAAAATAAACCGGAAGATCTTGGAGGTTTTAGTTCATTTTTTAAAATTCAAGGTACTAACACTTGCCGATTTGCCTTCGTACATATATATATATATATATATATATATATGCTCAGCACGAACACAGGCAGGGTTTGTCCAGCAGGTTTGCTAATGTGAACTCAAGCATAGGTAGACGCCGGACAGAAACGAACCGTCTCGGGTCCTGTTTTGTTTTGTCTAACCCTGTGCTGTAGTAGCTGTTACACACAGATGACGATAAAGGCTCTGCCCCAACTTTGGGGTCGCTTCAAGCCAGTAGTCCCCAGTAGGTGGCACGTCTCTTATCACAAGCGGCATCGCGTCGGGACTCTGTCAGTAGCCGTGGCAATATAGCACTTATTTACGGATTAGACAATCGATGATAGGACCGTCGGTTACGGCTAGGCATAGTTTTTGTCAACGTCGTCGACACTGTGAGAATCGTGACGTTTTCTGCCCTAGCGGACGCCCTTCATTTTCCTATCCGCGTTTATATATGTTTCTAAATACGGTTCTTGCAAAGCGAATTAATATATATGTATATATGTGTGTGTCACGTATAATCTGAATATTATTTTGACCCCAACGTATGAATAGAATAAAATAAACGGCCGCAAATTTGAACTACAAAACCAAAGCGTATGCGTAAGTAAGCAAAGCTTTCTATAGTAGCGGGGCAATGTTAGATTGTACAGGACTGTCAATACCTCATGGACTCTCGCTTGGAACAGTGCCAAATATTTAGAGCACAAACATGTTAGAAACGGATACGTAACAGCATTTCTAGGTCTAGATATAACAACAAAAATATTATATATACAAAAATATATAGAGACACTGGGGGGACCCGGCCCGAAGACGCACAAACTCATTCAACGTGTCGGCAAGGCGCTCAACCGTTCGACAGGGGACACTAGAGCTATCGAGTACCTGCACCAGAGACTATCGCTGGACATTCAGCGGGGTAACGCCGCCTCTGTGCGCGGAACTCTGCTAGACTGGACACGCCCGAACCTGGAGGATATGTGACATTTTCACTTTTAAATAACCGGTGTACACCTTTATAAAGAGATAATTGTTGCCTCTAATATTTAAGCAAATAAAATATATAGACAAAAATATTCAAACAAAGAGGAACATTCCGTGCATTGAGAACGCGTTTTTGGCCTAATTCGTAAGACGCCATTCGAACCAACGGGCTCACCTTGATTCTACACACTAGAGGCAAGGTCCTATTTTTGCACGGCCCAAATTATAGTATTACGTCTATCCTAACATTTTTTACCGCTTCATTCTTCCTTTCGTTTGAGACTCACAATAGTTCTGGTCGTCCCTCACAACTAATCTTAGTGCAGAAAGTTTTTCAAACGACTCGTCAAACCATTGGCAAACTGAGAGAAATCGTCAATCGTTGGGCGCTTAGAGAAGAAATATTAAGGCAGCGGTGGTCACCATGCCCTACGTTAGTACATACGTTGCATTCGACGTTAGCACATGGGATGTACCAGCAGATATAACAAAGTTGTCTGTTTAAATGGTCTCTGGTTAGTAAGGTAGAACTCTTAGCGACAAAACAATGGTGCTACCTCTAGTGGCAGCCGCAGAACAAAAGTAATTGCTCCTCAGATGAATTAAGGTATTTATTTAGTATTTGGGCATGTTGCGTGCAGCGTAGATAAAAGAATATCTACAATGCAATTTCTCTTATTGTGGGGCATATTTGCGCGTCAATGTTTAAAACAGCATTAATAATATAACTTATGTTTTATTTAATGTAATCCTCGCTCAAGGCGATCACTGCTTAATTTGCAGTCTAAACAACAAAATACAAGCCACAATAGAAACGTACGCTTGCTAGGAATTGTTGGGCTACACGACGAACAGTTCCGTAGCATTTACTTAATATGTGTTGCGTCGGGATCGAAATCGCGACTCAGGGCCGTAGGACATCTCCATCGTACAGTCCCCTCAACATACCATGTATAATCTAGCTACTGTCTTCATCCTTTTATAACTTTTAACACGTTGGAGATGTGAACATTCCAGTAGTGCAAGCGCGCTAAAGGCACAGTTAACCTAATTGGAGTATATTCAATTCAATTCAGCATTTATTTCACCACAAAATTGGTAGACAGTTGATTCAATTTTCACAAGGTGTCACAAAGTGACTTTTTGGTCTTACAATATAAATTCAACTTTGGATGATAAGGACGTTCCGCAAATTTCTGGGCACACAAGTATATGATAGCGTCCAATATCAAACTCTCCGCAAAAGCTACAAACACATTCTTCAATATTAAAACAGCTTGGCTTCATGCATATGTAATGGTGGTACCCTTGCCAGGTTATTCGGCAGATTAGCGAGCGGTTCCTTTGCATGGCTCCTTTCCATCTACGTAAAGAAAAGGCCGGGCCATCAGTATAATTTTCAGCTACAAATTTTAAATTTCTGTTTTCTCTGTAGGCTTGATATGAGTCTAGAATGTGCGGTGCAAATGGTGTGTTACTAAGTGCTAGGTCTCAATAAGTGTTCTCTCTCCGCACATCTCTAAGGCAAGTGTTGCCGACGCGCACTTTGGGAGCCGCAAAACACGCTTAACATATCTGGCCTTTAGCTTGTCTAGACTTTTTAGATGGCTGAGGGTCAGGTATGGTGCAATTGTGGAAAGGCAGTATGTTGCTACAGGGAGTACTTTGATTTTAAAGCAGTTTATAGTTGTTTTACGCCCACATCGTGCATATTGCCTAACAAAAACATTGCAGACGTAGCTTTTGCTTGTATCTCTTCGATATGTCTGCTAAAAGACAGCCCGGGGGTTAGTGTGACGCCTAGATACGAGAAGTGGCTAACTAATTTAAGTGGTTGTCCATATACTGACAGATCATGATCCCTGGCCGCGTATGACCCTCCTCTGCTAAAGCGTAAGACCTGTGACTTTTCCGCGTTAATCTTGAGCTTGTTTTCTTCGCACCACTTCGCAGTTTTGTTGAGGTAAAACTGTAGATGGTTACGAGATTTTCCTGAAACGACTAGATCGTCAGCATAAAATGCAAAATGGGCTTTAAGATTTCGCAGTAAGTCCGCGAGTCCAGTCACGTACAAAATAAAAAGAAATGGGCTAGCTGAGTCGCCCTGGGCTACCCCGATGGTTTGTGTTACGGGTGTTTGTACATAGTGGTCGCCGTTTTTCACCCAAATTATATTGGGTATATTAATTGGAGTATATAGTGCGGCATTCAGAGATTCTCTATTCTAGCAAGCCAGTGTTGAAGCTGGCGTCAAAGTTGGCCTTTTGCTTCAGCTTGCATAAAAACGAGCAAAATCGACAGTTAAATTGGTACAATGAATTATAGTCTACACAAATAGAAATAAGAGTGGGTTGAAATATAATTGGCTACTTCCCCGCAGAATGAATGTGCTTCTTCTGTGTACACGTTTTGTTAATATTTCTATAGAGAAACGCCTGACTAAGTTTCTTGCCACTTCATCTCAACATTAATAAAAGTTGATAAATTCAGGGAGCGTTCGTTTGACGCCTTTTCTATATTAACGGGCGGCTTTGCTGTTGGGTGCCCACATTAAGTTCCGTTAATTTACCTCCCGTATCTCTGCTTCACAGATGCCATATCGTGTTTGTAAAGCCTGTTCTACAGCAAGGGTCACATACAATTTACCGGTTAGTTATTTGTGTTTGCACCTTCAACGTTTGTTCATAAACTTTATGCCGGGGCTAGTCTTGTCTTAAGTTATTTTATACATCATCTTAAAACACGTGATTGCATTTACGCTCTCTCATTCTGCATAAATGCAGTATAATCTACTTAGAATTTCTGCAAATCATTTTTGAAAATTCTTGAGCGGCGTCCCGGAAGAAGGAAAGATAGGCAGAAACACCTGCCTATCGTTCCTTCTTCCGGGGATAACCCGTTCGCGCTTTGTCGTAACAGGCCTAATAGGGAAATTAGTAAAGTGGGCTATTAAAACGTCAGCTATGAGTCCATCCTTGAATCCTTGAACAACCTTATTTCACTCTAATTATGGGGCAAGCATGTAGCCGCGATATATATATATATATATATATATATATATATATGCATATATATCAACTAGACTACTCTTATTATTCCCTACTATTACACATTGGCTCGAACTTGCGGAAACAATGACATATAAATATATGTCATATTTTTTCAGTTGTTTCGTAATGCTAATGCTCGTGTGCAGTTTTTTTTTATCTGATGGCTGATTATAAATCCACTACGGCATATACCTTGTCCTAATTGGAAAGCATGGAAACGAATTTAAGAGTGCCCGGTCTGGGTCTCGAATCCAGGCCTCCCGAATGCAAGGCAAAGACTTTGCCACTATGCCATCTTGCTCGGTATATATATTTATATATATATATATATATATATATATATATATATATATATGCATTTCTGTCATTACCATGGTTCGTTTTCAGCTACGCTTTGATTTGGTGCTTTTCACGTAATTGCCTGTTGTTGGCTATTATCAACTCCCTTGTAAACTCTCACGATATTTCAAACACCCTGCGCCATTTTCACGCTTACTCCCCTCTCTCCTCCCCTCAAATCCTCGTATATTCCTCTCTTATGTCTGTATCTCCCCGAGAAGCTCCAGCATACGCATGAAGCTGTGTGCTCGTGTTGAGACCTCGTTGTTCATCGAACGCCTGTTGGCTCACCGATGGCCGGCGAGTAGATGTTGAGGTAGAGACAGTCTTCGCTCTGCTTGTGCAGCGACGGCAGAAGTCGCCGCAGGTACTCAAGCCGGCCGCGCGGCATCCGCTTGAGCGCGTCCGTTTCATTGCGGATATCCGGCGGGCGCTGCGGGCAAACGGGCGCGAAGCGATCGGCCATACGGATGCCCTTCCACTGGGTGGGCGTCCCCGGCGGCATGAAGCGCATGTTGCCCGTCGGCGGGGCAGCGTACGGCACGCCGAGAAACACCTCGACAGGCTGTAGGCCGGGCCGGGACGCCTGCTCCAGCGTGACGATGTTGCCCTTGAGGGCGCCGTAGCGCGTCGTCACCGTCCGCGAGCTGAGGCGGCTGGCGGCCGCCCCTGACGGCAGCGAGCCGCCCACGATTGCCGCCACGAGCACTAGCCATGCGCACATAGTCGTACATCCGAGTAGCATTCGTCCTACTACAGCCTGCAGCAGCCACATATCCGCTAGCGTGGTCGTGTCGGCGTGCTGCTCGTCGTTGTGAACGGCGTTTTCGTCGTCGTCGTCGTTGATTTCAGTAGTAGTAGTAGTGGTGGAGGTGGTGGTGATGGTGGTGACCGCGGCGGTAGGGGCACTGACCGATTGATTGATAAACAATAAAATTATCAATCAATCATTTAGTGAATGAATCAATCAATCAGTCAGTCAGTTAGTCAGTCAATCCTTGAGTGACCAGAACCATCGGTCATCGATAATCAGTCGGTGACGCCGTTGCCGACTGACATTGGCAAACACGTTAGACGCATAAGGGGTCCCAGCAGAGATTCACCAACACATATATACATGTATACCCGCACAAACACATACATCCCTACGCGAATATGCACATGTACATATATATGTAAACGCGTGTGTGTGTGTACACACATATGCACCAGAATAACAGGCACGGCAGCGCGTCTAAAGGTGCACGCTAAAAGAAGGAACAAGCTGGCGACGAAATGACGAACATAACGATCTTGACGTTGGCGCAAATCTCTTAACACTTCGCCATCACAAGCAAACACTGATTGTCGACGACAACACTGCGCTCGTCTCCTCCTAATCCATGTCGTAAACTCCGACGATCACCCTCCTCCGAGTGTGGAGGAATCAGCACAATCACACAAGCATATGAAAGCAGCACGCAAACACGTGTAATATGTCCCCCAGAACAGCAACACCAGTGGTAGTCATCCACCAAAGTAGTAGTTGGGGTAGAGGATATGGTATTCTTTAGTTGACCGAACACTTTCTTCCTTTCGCGCGCCGAGGTGCCGAGAAGGTGCAGCAATTGTCGTTGGGATCGCGCGAATGCTTTCAACACACACTAAACCGCCACTAAACACCTGTTCGTGTCCCCGCCGGCTGACTGTCGCAGAGACCAACAGCTCCGCGTCGCGACGTCCAGGACTTTCCGCCGCCTGGAGCTCACAAGCTTCAGCTCTATGAACCCCGGAACTCTCGAAATGAGAGCGACATTTCTTCGACGTACCTGAAACGGCCAGCCAAGAGCGACTGAATATTCGGTTGGCATGAAAACTGTGCTGCGCCTCTGTGCCTCTGTTGCTACCCGCCTATCGTTCTTCCTTTCTAGGCCGAACGGCCACAGCACGAGCTAAAACGGAACAGTCAGTGCATAAAAACCACCCGCCTTGGTCCACGAGGAGCTGGCGGCACCGGCGTTCATTGAGCTCCATTGACGGGTCGACCGAGGGCATACGCGCGCTGAAAGCGGCGAGGGTCGAATCCGCCTTCACCCTCGAATCTCGGCTAGCCTCATCTTCACCCTCGCTCAAACATGCCCTTTCTCCCTTCGTTGCTCCGTCACTCAGAGACACCATAGACACACCATAGGTCTCGCGGCTGCTGTCGTCGTAGTCGTAGTCGTCGACATCATCGGTGGGCTCATTGATGCACCTCATTGATGCATTCTAACCCTGGTCTGTGCTCCTGCCAAGGCTGGCCCATTAGTAGCTGCTAGCAAGCGCTATGCCGATGGCAGCAACGAAAAAGGGGCCAGGTTTCGAACGACGTACATTGGGGCGCGACGATATCGTGTACCACTAATACTACTACAGAAAGATCGTTACTGCCACTGCTATCACTGCTACTAAAAAAACTGCTACTACTACTACTACTAGAACTACAGCAAACTCGAATACCTCCTGCAGAGCTACTAACCGGAAGCCAGCAACCGAGTGGAGGAAGGAGAGGCATTGCGAGGAGCATCCCAGTTAACGGCTACATAGCTCCCTAATGATAACCCGTTATCTCGTCGGGCTCTTCCTGGGGACTACAAACTCGCCGGTCGAGCTCATTCCCGCTAAGACAGAGCGATGGAAATGGAGACGATGGAAGAAAATGAGACGACGGGTCGGTGGGACGGGGAAATGCGCCGTGAGCCTTATTGATGAATCGGAACGCGTGACCGAGATCGGGACCGATCCGGCCGACTAGTAGTGCATCGGCGGCGGTGGTGGCGCTGGCAAGGGCGGCCGTGGTATCATCGCAAAACAAACAGGAAGTCATCTTGCAGCCGAAGAACGACGTTTTCAATGTTGCAAGCAAAACCACCTGCCTTTCTCCGACCTCGCCATCCAAGGAAACCAGCCAGCTAGCTACTGGGGAGCACCACTTGACTCAGCTGATGCCCCCCTCCACAGGCAATCGCCCGCCGCGGCACATCACATGCCAGAGGCAGCAAAATCGGTCACAACGGCATCAGGAACGAAGTCAGCAGCCAAAGGCTGTCACTCGCCCCAGTACGAATAGATGTTTCTGACACATAGTGACACAACAGTCAGATAGACGATTTCAATCGAACGGCTGTCGTCAAGTGTACGGCAGCTGCTCATGACTAGAATTCGTGTACGATTGAAGCCATCTCTGAACCTATCTAGCTGGAGATTTACATACATACATACATCAGAAAGCAGCAAAACGCACATCGTACAGAATTAAATCTTAAATAACCTTTTGACTCTGGTCTGGAAACCGCAGCTGAAGCAGCATAGGAAACTTGTTCACAAACAGCACAATGAAGATATTTTAAACTGTTGCATTGGATATGTTCTCCTAATACGAATACGAAGATTTTTCACTCTTCCGTCTCTAAGCTCACACTTAAACAGTGTTATTTTTCTGCTCTATGCCAGTCCAGATGAAAAAATCTGCTAACGCACATTTTTCATATCTAATCAGAGCATAAGATCTCAGTGTTTTATGTCTCTTAAAGCTCCGTGTCGTGTAAAATAATGATTTAGTAAAAATCCTGCGTACAATCAAAATGTAGTATCATTTAAACTGATCAGTGGTATGTTTACATGGTAAGTGGCTAGGGGGGCACACTCCAATTCATTTAGCCACAGCCCATTCTAGATATTTTGCACAGATTTTAAGTATATTTAAAAAACGCCACGTTTTTTACGGCTACAGTTTCATTTAGATTAGCGTACCAGTTTCTCAGGTTATGTCTGATTCGGGCAATTCTGTCACTGCGACTATAGAGATGAACCATAGCATTGTCATAAAAAGCTGACTTGTGCGCGACAGTCTCGGCCATTTTATTTTCAGCATTTCATAAAAACCGTAAGAAATGTGATGAACATGTTCCTGTAACTTGACGTTTCCGCAGGTTGTCCCTAAATGATTGCTCGTTTAAAAACACAGCGGCCATTACCAATCTAGTCGATAAGACCTTCGCGTTCTTTAGCGCAAAATGATGTTCGTGGTCGTTCTAAACGGCTCGTTCTAAATCACGAATTGACAACAAATATCCTGTAAATTGCGTATCAATATCCAACATTGCTACACAATCTTCTCTCACGTGTAGCATCAGAGTAATGATCAGCGATCGCAGTTCGCACCTTATACACTGTTTTTTTTCGAGTCGATTTTTTTGTGCAGTATATGACACATTCTACCTATTGGTACACCTACATTTCTGCTATCTCGCGTTCAATTTTAATCGGCGATCTTCGATGACAACACAATGAATGTTTTCAACCATGTTCTGACGTGAATCAACGGGACTGAATTTGCTGGCGTAGTCCTCAACTAAACTTTCGAGGCGCACTTCAGTTCGCCCCGATGATGCGCTGCCACGTTTAAATGCATTAATGCAAAAGTAAACGGTGCCTAGCTCGGCTTTGATCCGCGCAGTCATTCACTTCTTGAAATAAGCATACTCATTCACGATTCGGAAATCGTGTGATTCACCATGTTTATGACATGCTCAGTTGAAATACCCGCAATACTTAGTCTAAGCGTCGCTCTTGTCGGAAATTTGATGCATGATAGTGCGAAGTGTGTTCCTTCTTAGTCATATACCATAAATATTATTGAATACCGTAAACAGCAGAATATCTCTAAGAAACAATATATATATATATATATATATATATATATATATATATATAATGGGTATTTCGGTAAGTAAAAAGTATTTATTTTATTTAGGTTCTTCCTCTAAATGTTTAAGAGGGTAATTGGTTGCGTAACCACATATTCATGACTCGCCTTCTATAATTAGCTCCTAAAGCAAATCAGGGTTTTCTACTACCGCTTGAAAGCAGTGCTTCGAGACGCTGCCGTATCGCCATAAGCAATTCGTAACATTTCCACCACTTCTAAGCAAAACAAACCGGAAGACCTTGATGATTTCGGTTCAACTTTAAAATTCAGAGTACTAGAACTTGCCGATCCGCCCTCGTATTCAGAAGGAAACAGAAATAGTTGCCGACCAGAAGGACAGCTTTGGTAATTGTGGTGATCTGCACCAAATCACGTCGGCATGCAAAAAATTCGCACGTCAGACACTCAAACAGACCGCATAGCCAAACCTAAACCTAAATCTTACCATGCTTGATACATTCTGCAGTGCTAAGTTATCCCCAACTTGCACCTGTGGCTACCTGCATAGTGTTTTTTAACGAATGGCTTAACCTTTTCGTGGTCAAATGACTATAGTAGCTATCCTAGCTACTTACCAGCAGATTCCCGGCAGAATACATTGTCACTGGCTGACTCACCCTCGAAAACAATGCGAGACTACAGAACGAACACAAATCAACCTTAGCACCGTTACGTTACAATTAAATTAGCGAATTGTTTTAGGACGTTGCTATGTTCGTTCTTCTCCTTGCTGGTGATTTAGCCGTACAGAGATTTGTTCCAATCCCAGGCGTAACCGTGACCACGGTGAGCCATTCTGGTTCGGATTCGCCGATTCTGCCGAGGAGCTCCGTCCTCAACGATCCGATTGTTTGCACGACGGGGAAGGGTTGCCTGCGTCCGTACGGCTTCTCTGGCTCTCTCTTCTGGCTCCCGTTCTGCGTCGGCCTTGCTTTTAATGTATTTGCTGGTATTGTTTTCGTGCGTGCATGCGGGCGGGGCCAGGCGCCGGACTGCCGAAAGCCGCAGGAGGCGACTTGCTGCTCGGCGGGAACGAGACAGACCAAGTAGGAGCGAGGAAGAGGGATAGAGAGAGAACGAGTCGGCTGTATACGGCAAACGGTGCTAACTCCCAGCTGTTCAAGCTGCTGCTGCTCCACCACAAGAGCTGCTAGCATGCACAAGAGCAAGGCAACAAAAGGAAGCAAATGCGGAGAATGGATACAGAAGAGAAAAATTGGGTCATAGAGATGACAGTGTCAGCGACAACGGCGTAGTGATGGTGATGATGATGGCGGTGGTGGTGGTGATGAGAATAAAAGCAGAAAAGGGCATGGAAAGAGAAGGGACACTTTCTTTATTTTGAAGGGAATAGCGAAAAAAACGAAAAATGTTGGCTGGCTTAAAAGCGCTGAGAAGTCTTTCAATGATGACGGCGTGGTAATGCTGATGATAATGATTGTAATGATGATAATGATGACGACGACGACGACAGCGACAAGGCGCCGCCGTGTCACCATGTTTCGACCCTACAAGGGAACCCGGGTCTGCTCTGGTCAGCCGGCGAAAGGGCTGAATCTGTAACCGACTGCTGCGGTTTTGAGAGAGCCGTCGGTGCAGAAGAACTACAAAATCATCCTATAGTTCGTTGAAGTCTTGGAGTCTTCAGTACGTCTGTCTGCCTATGTCCTGTCGGCACACAAGAGAGAGAGAGAGAGACAACAACGACAGGCAAACTCGTCAAGTGACTTGGCATGACAGCACATCGGCTCTTGCTTCCGTTTCTGGTCCTTTTTCGAATACGCGGCGAAGAGTCGGGGAACCTAGCAGAGAATGGAAACCGTTACAAAGAGGCCCCTGGGCCGAAATGGGACTTGGGAAAATTGTGGGAAAATCGTGCGTGAAAATCGGTGTGCGTAAGCCACACAGAAAGACAAAGAAAGTGTGTGTGTATGTGAGAGAGAGAGAGAGAAAGAGACAGAGAGAAGGGTAAAAAAGAGAATCTACGCGTAGGGAATCAGCCTCTGTGCCATTCATGGTGTGCCTGATGTGAGATGAGAGAAAGATGGAAAATTAGAGAAAAAAAAACGAGAGACAGACCGACAGACAGAATAATAGAAGAAAAAGAGGTAGAGCGATACGAGTGAGAGACATACAGAGACCGAGGAATAGATATCAAGAGAAATAGAGAACGAAGGATAACGAAGGTTGAGACAAAACAACGAGAGACAAACAACGGAGTATGGGGGAAGAAGACGGCTAGAACTAGGCAAGAACCAAATTTAGCAAGCAGAGAACGGTTTTGTGGCATTGACTTGGCCGGCCCAAGACTAGATGAGCGGCTGAGCTGCTTTTTGCCTGCCTACTCCGGCCCCCATTGCTGTTGCTGCGAACATTTTCCCACGGCGTCGAGTGTATGGCTCCTCGGTAAGTACACAGCCTCCGGCAACAAATGCGACGCAAAACTCGTTGCCAGAGTTTCTCCTTCTTTTACTTCTTTTCGGAGATCCGGAGATGCGTTTGTCTGCCTATCGGCCTGTCTGTCTGTCCTACGGACTGGGCGACGGAGCTACTTTCCTGTAAGCTGACTATCGAGGTTCCATTCGTTGTCTACCTCTGAGACGCCTCTTCTCTCTGCCCCCCCTTTGTCATGTGTATGTACATACGCATACAATAATACATCGTCCTGCCTTTGTAGATCTATATTTCTGGCTCGCCTGCTCGGCCTTGCAGTCTCCTACCTTGGCACTACAGCACTGTCTATCGTTTCGTTTCACCTACCTGCACGGCCCGCATGCGCAAGCTCCCACATCCGTGTGGCTTCTGTGTCTTGTTTCTCCTCCTTAACATAATCGTCCTTCTCTGGCGGCGTCAATACGTCGCCACCAAAGTGCTCCTTGTAAGCGTGATCTCAGGTAGCAAGTGCGCTTTTCCCGGTGTCCCAAGTTGTTGTAGTGCTAGTGATAACGCAGTTGCCGTCAAGCCGAATAGAGCTCCCGAGTACAGCTGTGTGACAAATCGTCGGTTGGTGGAACTGATTTTGCTAGCTCGTTTGCTAACCTAGTGCCGACGGACCTTAAGTGCGTGCATAGACATTTAATCTTGCAGCCGCTGATACAAAGCTGCGCGCGTTGATTGCGCCCATTGACGCAATCCCATCGACTCGAGCTCGGCTATTCGACTAAACTGCCGTTGGCCTCAATGGCCGGCCGTGCGCCAGAGCACATACCCTATGCTACGAAGGAAATAAAAAGCGGCAGCCACAGCCTTTCAGCACTTGCTTAGCTTACATGGACACGTATAGAATTGTAATTTTAGCCGTGGTTATCTTATAATGCAAAATACACGCATGGCGGCAAATTGTGTTCGCCACAACAACAACAACAACAACAACAACAAAAATCTAACTTAAACGTAGTTCATGTAATAAATTCGTATTATAGATCTGAATGAGAATGGTTAGAATGGATCTTGTAATTATGAAAACAAAGATGTAGACTAACATGTTTCGCTGTCGGTTACGAAACGTACGAAGCTGCCGTGCTTAGACATCAGCACCTCCTTCTGTGGATTTTGCTGTTTGTCCTCCGTAGATACTGCAAACGACCAAATGCCAAGTATATTATCGAACGCTATTAACGGTAAGCCAAAATAAATATTTGGGGCGTCTGGTATATATATATATATATATATATATATATATATATATATATATATATTATATGTATATATATACATATACATATATATATATATATATATATATATATATATATATATACATATACATATATATATATATATATATATATATATATATACATATATATATATATATACATACATACATACAGGGTCATCCGTATCAAAATGTACTTCTTTCGAGTTTTGATAGAACTCGACAAGAAAATATTTTTTTCTTATTAAGGGAGGACGCGGAAACGTTTTGTTTAGGAGTGAAGATGAAGTTTTTCTGCCTTTTTTTTCTACATAGTTGTACAAAATCTACGTTTGCGGGAGAACCAGTAAACGCATGAAGGAACCAATCATATCGGCGTGTTCGGAGGAAAATTCTGCGGGTGACACTTCACTGGCTTGCGTAGCGAAAGGCGAATAGCCATTTAAGGAAAGTCATAAAAAATCGATATGTTGTTATGTCTTACGATAACGCTTTTTTTGTGAAAAATTATTTTTTTTTATTGCGACCAAAAATGTGTATCCAAAAGACCAGTCTCGCGCAATAGCAAATTTAATGGCCACCATTTTCGTACCAAAGTGATGGTGCTGCGTTACGTAGTTGTCAAGTAACTAAGCTTTTTCGATAGCCATATCGAAAGCGAAGGCATACATACTTGCATAGGGTGTATGAGAAAGTTAGGAACATAAATTGAGGTTTGGTAGAACTCGGCAAAAGAATGATTTTTCCTAGTGGAAGGAGGGGGCGGAAACGTCTTGGCAAAATGTTACGGTTCTGAACATGAAAACTTGCACGTAAAACATAACAACTATGACTGTCGAAAAAGCTCAGTTACTTGACAACTACGTAACGCAGCACCATCACCTTGGTAGGAAATAATGGGCATTAAATTTGCTAATGCGTGAGAGTGGTCTTTTGAACGTACATATTTGGTCGTAATTGATTTTTTTTTTTAATTTTTCACGAAAAAGCGTTAACGTGACTTTTTATGATTTCCCTTAATCTGGTCATGCGCTTTTCGCTACGCAAGCTAGTAAAGTGTCTTCCCGAACACGCCGGTATAATGGGTTTCTTCATGCGCTAACTGGTTCTCCCGCAAACGTAGATCTCGCACAACTATGTAGAAGAGAAAAGGCAGAAAAACGACTTTTATAAATTTCATCCTAACTCCTAAACAAAACGTTTCCGCGACCTCCCTCTATAGACAAAAAAATATTTTCTTGCCGAGTTCTATCAAACCTCGAAAGAAGTACGTTTTGATACGAATGATCCTGTATATATATACATTTGCTTTCTTTTCGCCGAGTTTTACTAGACTCCAAAGTTTGTTTAACGAATTCTAGGAGACCCTGTTTATATAGATATATATATATATATATATATATATATATATATATATATATATATATATATATATATATATAAACAGGGGGCGAAAATGTCGTTTTTTGCACCGAAAGCGATAATACCAAAAGTTGTTGTGTTAAGCTTTCCTAACATATTTTTACTAGATTTGCGATTGCGAAAGCCCCAATTGTCCTATGGACAAACCAACCATACAATCCTGCTTAAAGCAAAATTTTGCATCTGTTGAATTGCATCCCACGTCAGCTCGAGGCAGAACAAAAGCTGTATCAAAGATAATTCTTGAGAAATGAAGATCTTTGCAATTCGCATATTTTGGCTTTAACCCCCAATTACCCATTTTTAGAAGACATTTTTGCCCCTTGTTCCATTGGCAAAACATTTTTTCGCCGAGTTGTACTAGAACCCAATTTTTTTTCTGGGAGACCTTGTATATATATATATATATATATATATATATATATATATATATATATATATATATATTAGGGCTATAAAAAAGTTTTTCGGTTATGGCGCTATAGAGAAAACACATATATAGGAGTCACGGGAGATCTTATTTATTGATTTATATATTCTCCGCCGGAAGATACAACCTCTGCCCAACGATTTACAAGGTTTTCGATTCCTATTTCTGTAAAAGTCTGGGTTTTCAGTGGCAAAATATTATTCCAGTCCAGAACGCACGTTCGATAGAAGTGAAAATTTTACTACTTAAAAATGTTTGCATCGATCTGAATAGGTGGTAATCAGATGGTGCTAAGTCGAAGTAATATGGTGGATGTTCCAAAAGTTCCCATTTTAGCTGGGAAATTTTCGAAAGGGTCTCCCTACTTACGTGGGGCCTTGCGTTGTCTTGGTGGAACAGGACACCCTTCCTTGAAATTAGTGCAGGGTACGACTGCTTTAATTTTTCGTGAACTTTTTTTAGTTGTTGACAGTAGACGGCCGTATTTATCGTCTGGTTACGCGGTAAAAGTTCATAGTGCACTATTCCGCCCACATTCCACCAAATACACAATAAAACCTTGTTTGCGTGTATGTCCTTTTTGGGCTGGGTGACGAAGGTGCCAGGTTCACTTGACCAGAACCTTTTCCTGACAGGAGAGTCGTAGAAGACCCATTTTTCATCGCAGGACACAAAACGATCGAGAAAAGGCAAAATGTGATGCCTGCTGAGCAAAGAAGTGCAGACGCGCATGCGCGTCATCTTGTTGAAGTCGCTGAGCTCGTGAGGTACCTATTTGCACAGCCTGGAAGTTATTCCGAGGCGTTTTAAAGCTGTGCTAACAGCTTGTTGGGTAATATGAAGCTCCTCGGCAAGTTCCACAGTAGTTATAAGGGGATTTTCCTGGATTTTCATTCGAAAAACCTCCTCACTGACAACACTTGGCCTTCCTGATCTAGGCTTATCTTCGAGGTTAAAATTTCCCTTTCGGAACTTCTCAAACCACTGTTGGCACATTCTCTCTGTACAACAGGCATCTCCAAACGATTTTAACAACTTTTTGTGAGCCTGCGTTGCACTCAGTCCATTTTTAAACTCATGGAGTAGATTTGCCCGAATTTGGCATTTTTCTACCTCCATTTTGCAGCACGTTTACGAACAAACGGCTAAACAGATTTCAAAATGGTTGAGACCAGCAGATTCCCCGCTCTTTTTCACATCAAAACAACGATCTATGCCTAGGCGCCGGGGCGGGCGCTGTGAAAGCCGCGCAAGCGTCAATCCGAAAAGACTTTTTTGCAGACCCTATATATATATATAGGCGGTATTGTGTATCCAGACCTAGATCGTTCCACATGTAAGGTACACCTCTACCAAATAGCGTCTGCCGCAATGCATTTTGTTGTATTGATTAGTAATGGCCAAAAAATAACACTCGTCAAGCTGTGTCGTACAAATTGTGAAACACGAATTCAGTGCAGTAATTAAGCAGTTTTATTTGAAAGTGGACAGCTGCGCAAATCAAAGCCAAGATAGACCGCGGAGGTAACCAAGAGATGAAAAAAACGTGCACGATAAATGCTTGCTAACCATTCCTTTAAAATGCACGCAAAAACATGCTGCATGTTTTTATTGCTTTATTGCGACCCAAATACATTTGGCGCCGGTTCGTTGCCGTAAACGAGACGTGGATCAACTACGTCAAGTCAAAACAGCAGTCAAAGCCGTAGACAACGGCTGGTGACAGTGCAGCGAAGAAATCGATGACTCTTACATCAGCCGGAAACGTAACGGCCACGGTTTTTCGGGTTTCCCAAAAATCCTCGTTATTGACTACTTACGGAAGGATCAGCCAGACGTAGGAGCATCTCATTTTGCACTTATAAACCATTTGTACGCTTGGCGCGTGCGGCAAACTGGCGCGCCACATACCGACTCAGACGCACATAATCGCGCGATGGAAAGATTGCAGGAATTGGGAATTGAATTAATGTTTTATTCACCCTACTCGTCCCGGCATGATCCCTTGCGATTTCGTCCTGCTTCCTAACCGCCTGAATAGAATAGAGAGCGGAGAGAGTGAAAAGCGCCGCGTAGCAGTGTGGAATCCGGTTGGTACTACCTTGAGATTTTTGGGTTTTCAGAACGGATCAAAAATCTTTAAATCGCTGGGCTAAATCAGCAGTGCTCTAAGTCGAGTACGTCGACTAGCAAATAATTAAATTGTATTTTCAAGCAGAACATATAATTGCTATATATATGCACAGTATACACGCATACGTATCTACGTATAGCAAAAACGTGCCAATATTTGTTTTCTACCATAGTACACGCTCCTCCAAGGTTTGCGTACTCGTTTGCACAATCGTATAATGTCTGGGTGACCTAGAAAAAAATGTCTTCTGAAATAGTTTTTTTTTAATCAAGCTATGTGCTTTTTCTGAACATGTATAGCTATGTTGTAAACACAACCTGTTAAGTTAGGTCTCAAAATTTGGGAGCCGTAAATATTGAGCGGCTGTTGAGTCAAGCATGTATAACGAATATATATATATATATATATATATAAAGGATAAGCGTAGACAAGTCGTAGAATAAACCTGGATTCACACGGGTGAACATCCCTGGCTATACTCCCGGCGCACATATTATTTATGTGCTTCTTTCTTGCAACGCATCTAAGCACATACATTGTTTGGCTTCTGCGACTGTTCAGCCCGCACTTCAAAAAAGTGATTACTAAGAGGTGCATACGCAAGTTGAGATAGAACCCGCTTGCCATTATTCCCGAGTGTCTCCATTGAAATGGCTAAAACAATATCGTTCGATTCGAGATCGCATTTTCTGTGGAATCTCTTTAAGGATCTCCTTTGCACACCTTCAATCATAGATACGTATTTACATAAATGTGGATGCCATACGGGTGAACAGTATAAACGTTTGAGCAACACAATCGATCTATACAAACTAAAATGCATTGTAAGCTTCTTAACAGTGAAGCAGCGAAAAAATATTTGTATGTATAGATGCTGATTTAACCAGTTCTTTGATGTGCGCGGGGAAGAAGATGAGGTCCGTTAAGATTAAGACTAATAAATCTCGCGTGCTCCCTTATTAAAAAAGAATGTTATGCTTGTACTGTGCTCGCGTCACAGTAAACTTGATTGAAGAATACGTCAATCGTGACATTTACTGCCATGCCGGTTAGTGTTTTGGTGGCATTGAAACACAAACATTGCACCTGAATTATAATTTAATGATTTTACTCGCACGCGTTCTTAGCCGGTATATTAGTATCAAAATTATATCGTATAGACACTAGTCTGAAGTAGTTTTACTTGAAATCATTCACTACTGCATTTTTATACAGGAATCGCTTGTCTAGGCGCACACATTCTTGTTCGTGTATTTTTTGCTGGAAGTGGTATTACAACCGTCAGGAACGTACTAAAATATGTATGCATGGTTATTTCCAGGAACAAAAATGTTTGCAAGTTTCAACTTTGGAAGTCGGCACGGCGAAGGCCGCCGTTAGACTGAGCAATGCAAAAAGACCTTCTGCTTAGTCGCGCATTTCTCAGTCGACTGGCCCAGAGTGTCACATATTTCACGGCGCTGCAAAAAAGGCCAGGTTTTGAGTAGCTGGAAATGAGTCCGCTTGCTGCGAGGACGGCATCACAATGGGTGATGGTAAGGACCGGCTTTCTATTTATTGAGATGATGTGCCAAGTAAAGTTTCAATACAAAGCATGCGTCTTAGCAGGCACGCGAGCAGCCTGTGCAGGAATATTTAAATTTGTAAAAAAACATCACAAAAGTAATAATCATAATGCTAATGGCTGGCTGGCTGGCTGTCTTCACCATTAGGCTTGGCGTAGCCGCGGATGCCGCTAAACTACGCAGTAAGTACTTGTAGTATTTAGGAAACCAACAGTAATGCAGTACTTAGGAAACCCACTCGCTCACTACTCGCTCTGTCCGGAGTTGTTTAGCACATTAAAAACGTTAATGCATGCGCCGCATCAGTGCGCACATTGCACGTTGCCCTGACGGCTAACGTGGCTGATCTGTAGCGAAAGCCACCATCGCCTAACGAAGCGTCTTTTTTCTAGAGGCTGTCTTAGAGGCCTGCAGTTTTGGCCACAGCAGAAATAAATACGCGACCGATCACAGACCCTGTCTGCTGTCCTGTCGGGTTTAATCATCCGCCCAGGACACTAGACGCCCTGAAACGGGTAAAAGGTGTCAGTCACCTCGTTGCTGCGACGGCCCACCGTCGTTACTTCGTATCGAGACGATGTGGCGCAAAAAAAGACAATTGCACTGGGGGCCAAAGCAATACCACGTCGCAATAGCAAAATCATGACGTTAGTTGGGAATTTATAAAATGTCGACCTAAAACTTGCTTACGCAAGATACAGCTGCAGCAAAGCAAGTGCTGACATAGTCTATATTTATAGAAAGAAAAAACATTTATTTCTAAAACAGTGAGAAATGACTGTTTTCATTCGACACACGCAATTACTTGCATTTGGACATACTGGATGGAGGCTGTTTGCCTTGATGTCTTGTTGTTATGTTATGAATAAGACACTGATATCGGCGGTATAGACAGCTCTGACCTCTACTATATTTAAACAACAACACATTTGTCATTTAACTACATATACACTTAGACAAGATTATATATTGATAAAGCCAAACGCACATATCGACTTCTTTTTATTTTAAAAGACGCTGCACTGTGTAGGAAGGAATGTATTTTTGTAGTAAAGACACAAGTGCTTATTAGACACAGTCGCCAACGAAATAAGTACTATAATATTGCTTTGCACTCTGTGGCAGGATAGGTCTGAAACCCAATGGTTGGGGGATGAGGTCGAATCAAGGTCGAAACTTCTGTCTCTAGTTAGAACTCGCTAAACTCACCTCCCCTATCTATATTGTACCTCCAGAACAATGAACTGATCGGAGATTTGGCAGATACCATACGACTCCATTGGCTACGGCAGGCGCACTGCCAATCCGGTGAAAATAAGTCTGGAAGTTTTCATGCTCAGCTAATGGTTACGTAATTAATGTATGTAGCAACATAGGCATTATGCGAGGGATCTATTGTGTTGCATTAGATATGGCGGTACTTCAAGGATTTTAGCTTGTGTAGATCAGGCCCCTTCAGATGTTACTAACTCATGTGTATATATATATATATATATATATATATATATATATATATATATATATATATACATATATATATTCGCCCACTAATTAAATAAAACTTATTGCTGTGATTAGCTCGTTAGTCACTTGAATTTTGCGGGGACTTGAGAATATACGGGTATGAAATGTGTTGAATCTCCTGGCAATGCCTAAACTGTCGTGTTCTGCACTCTGACTGATTTCAGCTTTGAAAGGTTAGCTTACTCATATTATAAATACATGTCTCATTTATCATTATTATAAAGATTATATCGCCTTTACAGTACACTGTAGCTAGACCGAATCAAGCAATCAAGAATTCAATTAAACAATGTAATAAAACATAGACTGCTAAAATGTTCATCGCTGAAACGCCTATTTTATGTTAGCACATCACAGCGTCAGACATAATGTGTACTCTTATTAAGCATTCTCATATTTACAGCTATTGGCCTGTACTAAGTCTATGTTACCGTTATAGGCAGATAAACCCAAATGTACTCTAGTGATGCGCAAAGCCCTGTTGTCCATAACTAAATACACTGCACATCGTACGCACAGAGCACTTTACTACGCTAATGAGGTGTAGTATATAGACTGCTCTTCTTGCGTATTCACGAAGTGTAGTTTATGCCCCCGTCGAGCCTGGTAGCGTGGTGCACTCGCCTGCGCCTCGCGACCGGACGAGACACATAGATGCGTACGTACGAGCCCCACCGTTGTACATTTGTATTCATGGGGGTACGTGTATGAAACAATGCGAAAAGCAGTCCCGAAGACATTAAATCTTGGCTGAAGGTCAGCCCAAAACGTTTCATTTTAGTTCATGTCCTCTCCCCTCCCCCCCCCCCCCGCTATAACATTTGAGGCTGGTCAAAAGAAGGACAACCTCCGTTTTGATTGTTTGCTCCTACATAAAATCCGAGAGTCTTCGTGGGGTTTAGGATCTATTCGAAAGGACATCTGGTGATGTGCCTCGACTCTTTCTTGCTCTACTACTATACGGCGTGCTTTGGTATAACGTTTTCGTGGTTACTAAAATGCAGCGCATTACTCTTGCATACAGCCATCCATTTCTGGACACCTGCAACACTAAATGATGCAGCCTTAATTGACACACTGGCTAGCCAGTCGACTGCGAAAAAATATATATTATTACTGTTGTAGTCTCCACCACAGCCACGACTGGACGGCGATCGTTAGGAGTTTGCCAGTCTCTCAACCAATACACGTCCTCTGCCTGCTTTGCACCAAGGACTACTAACTCATTTATTCGCATCTTCTATGTGGCGCCATGTCTTTTTCGCTTGCTTCGTCATGTACCAACCGACGCTGTCTATGCCTGCGCTGCTTAACGGACGTTGCTATCCCCCCCCCCCCGCCCTTCACGGGCTTGTTTTGGATCAGATCTCCTATTCACCTGCGAACCCCCGTAGACGACTCGCTCTTCCGCTCCGTGTTCTCGCCTAGCCGCCAGCCATGTTCCGCTTCGTTCCGCCGACTTTGGTTACCAACTCGTGTCGTTCTGCAATTCATCCTAGCTTCCTTGACGCACCTCTCCACGTGTCTAGCACGGCCATCGGGGTCTCCTCCTCCAGAACTAGCACCCCACCGTCGCAGTTTGTACTCAAGTGCGGCTCTATACTCACCGTTGTCGTGAGTGAAGCGAATTCGTCGCGGCAACAGCCGCTCCCTTGTGTTGCTTAAACATCTCTGTTGGCTTCGTCACCATCTTGACGCACGCGGTTAGTGGCGCCTTGCCGTCGTTCTCCGGCGCCTTTGACCGATCTATTATGGCACGGTATTGTGCTTGCGTTCGGACCCGAGGCAGTGAAGTAGTATTCCACACTTATTCACGTCGGCTTGCCCCGCTACAAACGTGCGAGATAGTTTCTCAAGTGCTTGGTGACAACTTGTCCACGGTGTTGTCAGTCGGTCTATGGACGGCAGGAACAGAGGGGGGGGGGGGGGCAGACCTGTGGCCATTTTTCCTTCCTGATCCTGTAGGCTGTCGAGCCGGGTGGCGTGGTGGCTGCATTCCGCCTGCGCCTCGCGACCGGAGAAGACACATAGGCGCGCGGGTTCGAGCCCCACCGTTGAACATTTGTATTTATAGAGGTTCGTCTGTGAAGCATTGCGAAAAGCAGTCCCGTGGACGTTAAATCTTGGCGAAATTAGATCCTGTAGGCTGCGTCAGTTGTAGTGTCCACCACGCCCATGATCGGCCGGCGACTGTTAAAACTTTTCCATTCTCTCACTCAAGCAACACACGTCCTCTGCCTGCCTCGCCCCAAGGACTGCTAACTTATTTATTGTCATGCCTCCTTTATATTACAGATTTGCCCGCGTATTTAGTGACTTCCCGCGTCATCGATACTGGGGTTGCGGCATAATCTATTTAGCGCAATGTTTTTAGCTTGCTTCACCAACCGACGCCGTCTATGCACGCACTGATTAACGACTGCTGTCCTACAACACACACACACATATATATATATATATATATATATATATATATATATGTAAAATAAACGATGTAGTATGCTAGCTTATTGCCTTATGAGCCTCTTCAAAGATACTATACAATCAGCGTAACAAATCTGCTCAGTGCGAGCAAAATCTATGCATACGTGGTCATACAGGCAATATGATAAGGCTAATATTCTGCAGCAAGTCTATACTCGAAAGCATCGTTCACTACGACTTGCGATCTTTTTGCACTACGGAGTCTCAAGGACAGATAATATGAGGGACGCCTGCAAACACAGTCTGTACTTTGCAAACGGCCGCAACAGGAGAGGGCCAATCGTTAATAAGGCGATACGCACAACGAGCTTGAGAACAAGGTCTCATATTTCTAACTTCGACGGAGCTTCCACCACGTTGCGATCACAACCTGTCCTCGTACATTAGTGTATTGTGTCTCATTTTTCTATCAATGTGAGCGAGCGGGCCGGCATGGCCACATGCTAAATTCGTGATTAAGTAAATTAAGATTCGCCAAAGAAAAACATTTACAAAGATCTAAATACGAATGACGCCGATCGGGCAAGCATGTGTATGTGACGTTTTATTTGGTTTTTGCCTAACAGAAGATCTACACAAAGCACTCAAGAGCACTTAAAATATGCGAAGTTTTTGCATTAACACATTTAGATGGGAAATACTGCTGGCATACTGTGCTTAACGAGTGTCGTAAAACGAATGTTATCAAGTGTGCTTAGCAATAAAATGATAGATTCCACTCTGCCTGACATACGGTATATAAGGCTTCTAGAAAAGCTTCTTGAAGAAGCATACAGACACACAAATTGGTAGCAGGTGCACAGGAAAGTCTACTTACATTCGAGAAGAAAAAGAAGAGACTATTTCTTCTAGAAGGGAGCACTTATTTAACAAGAATATCCTTAGGAAGACAGCCAGAGAAGACAAATCGCATTCCCAGTGGCTATAAATGTATAGTGATTAATAGGTATCCATCAATGACTTTAGATATTACGTGACTTATATGACTTTATAAACAATAAATGTTGGAGAGATAGGGGTTACTAGAATTCGCAGTACCGGATTAAGGAAGACAGCCGTGAATGGCTCACAAGGCATGGTAGGCTAGTTGTAACAGTCTTGACTGATATTTTGTGTGTCAGAAGACTGGCAGAAAAATTCGTTCCAAAAATGTTGAATTTCCATTAAACAAACGCCCGTCGGGAAATATCCAATTTGAACCTTCAGGCGAAAGCAGTCCAATCTTCGATTTCTATATTTTCACAACTATCACTATTCGCCAGCCGTGGCTCCACACAACTTTTTCCTGCTTCCACAGATAAAAAGTTAAAGGGCAATGTCTAGAGACTATAGAAGGGGTAAACTTCAAAGGAGCAACTCAACT
Organism: Dermanyssus gallinae; assembly: GCA_003439945.1. NCBI lineage: Eukaryota > Metazoa > Arthropoda > Arachnida > Mesostigmata > Dermanyssidae > Dermanyssus > Dermanyssus gallinae. The sequence goes on from QVRM01001450.1 coordinate 470,435, forward strand.
TGATTCTGAATAAGGCGTTTAAAGTTATTTCGAAGGGTGGAAAACAAGGTAGCAAATGCGCATTGCAGCGGGTGGGAATTATTCTGAAGGGAACAAAAACAATCTAGAAATTGAAGTAAAAATTTTGTTTTTTATATATTTGTGTCAGAGGGAAAAACGCGCGCTAAAGAGAGAGAGAGAGAGACTGAGTGCGAGAAAGCACGTGTGCGTATGCGAGAACGAAAGGATGACGCAGAACGAACCATCAGAAACGCAAGATACGAAAATCATTTATTCCTGCATGATGATTCCTGCTTACATCCTGAGGGAAGTAAAGAACATTGTACATCGGTAGACTACATACAATTGCATTTGGAGTATTAATAGTAGTAAAGTTTGCGGGCTGACCCTCAGCCAAGATTTAACGTCCACGGGACTGCTTTTCGCATTGTTTTGTAGACGGACCCCTATAAATACAAATGGGCAACGGTAGGGCTCGAACCCGTGCACCTATGTGTCTCCTCCGGTCGCAGCCGGACGAACGCACCACGCCACCGAACTCGACAGTAATAGTAGTAGTAGCAGTTGTTGTTGTTAGTTGTTGTTGTTGTTCTAGTCGTAGGAACAAAGGTAGGATAATAGATCGAGGGCAAATGGAGACAGAGAATGCGTACGGTTATCACTTTCGGAGCGTTTCGAAGTAGACAGCTCCTGTTCCAGCAGCAGCAGTCGCAGCAATATCGGTTGCTTTCGCTGGAACAGCAACGATCCCAATAACAACGAGAGACGGTCGCAAAGGAAGCAAGAATCCGAGGAGCAGGAATAGTCCAATAGTCGTCGAGCGGCAGCAGCAGCAGCCCCCGTACAACGTGGACGTAGCAGCGACGGCGGGAGTGGGGGACTTGACTGTTGTGGTAACGGCTAGATAGCCCATGATGACACTCGCAATCGTCTCTGTTTGTTGGAGCAGACGGACAAGCACAAGCGAATAGCACGAGGCGAAAGAGTGCGACCTCGATCATCACATCCGTACGAAACGGCAGGCGAGGCGCGGTTTCGCTGTCGCCAACCAGTCCGAAAATGCAACACGAAGCTAAATCACTCTCATTGACTCAACCGCTAGCTGCTTGGCTTGCGCTGAGTTATCGCTATTATGCTACGACGTCACAACGGCAGCTAGCTGCCAATTCGAGGCGATCAGAAGCTATTCTCAAAGTTCTTGGACCTAAACAACAACAACAACAACATCAAAAAACACCGAAATGACGTCTGAGGGACCAAACGGTCGTTTATCCAGTCTGGGGAGAATTGTTAGAAGCTTGAAAAGCGCTTCCAAAAACAACAGGGACACTGGGCTCTGGGCTCTTCTTGATATCTCGGACATCTGGGCTTTTTTTTTATTTTTCGGTTAGGAGCCCGAAGAGGTTCGTCGAAACTAACACGTGCATCTGTGGAAAATGAGTGGACTCTCCTAGTCAACACGGACTGTCTAGTATAAGGGGCGTAAGTCGTTACCCTCAACATGCCGGGTCGAACGGATTTGTACGTGATTCTAACACCATTCGCCCTTTTAGGGACAAGTCGCCCGCACGGACGGTTCCTTGCTAATCTCTTTCGAAAAGGACAGCCCGTGATTTGGCACGGCATTGAGACTGATCTTCTGAAAGCTACAAGCATCGACGTCAACATAGCTGGCCTGACTAGGCATTTATGTTTGCTCAATTAACAACAAGCTTTGCAAGTCTTCTGGTTTTAGTCAGTCGTACAATTTCTTACATTGCGCATTCGCAACAGTGGCTGGACCAGGATGCGGGCTACGCAACTCGTGGCATGAAGTTTCCAAATATTGGATATGCAATGGGTTACTTCAGGACTGGCCATCTGCATGTTGTAAGCACTCTCTTTGAGTAGATAGCGAAGTACTGCAGATACCATGCTGTGGCGTCAGATCGGTAATAATGAGAACTCATAGATAAAAAAAGGGGTGATTTGACAATCCACAGTTTTAACGGAGCTACTATATATATATATATATATATATATATATATATATATATATAGACACCTCACTAAAACAGAAGCCTAATAGTGCAGACTATATATATAAATATATGTAAGCAGAAAATGCTATCTTCTGCCTACGTAGTAGAGGGTCCCACAAAGTACGATTAAATGGCTTTCAACAACGTAAGGTTAATTAAGAAAATAAAGAAGTTTTAATACCGGCCAACCGCCGCTCAAGCGACTACACTTTGCAACCTACGACGTTTCACGTCGTTCACGCGACGAATTTTCCGATACTATATATATATATATATGTCATAGATATAGTGGCGTATATAGTAAGGTTTTAGTTAGTATTCCTTGTTAAATATCTTTCGAGCCAGATTCGCTAACTGTTTTGTATGCCACACAGCGTGCTGCTGGTTTCATATATTATTGTATTATTACTATGGTATCTTTACAGACATTGTTTACAAGTATCCTTGTCTATAGTGCATTCCGACTATTAAACTCATAATAGAATTAGCGTGTGTCACCATTGGCACAAACTTGCTTTTCCAAAGCTTCTTAGTCACGATGAACCTGTTGCAGCTCTAGAAAGCCTTCTTTATATTAAAGAATGAGCTGAAATGGATAACAGATTATAAGTCTCTTCAATAATGTCCATCTCAACTCGTTCTGTTCTTATTGCATGCTTGGTTTTAAAAATATCTGATGTGTTCTCTATTATAACTCTTAAGTGTTTGTTGGCGTTTTTATATTCGATATTTCCTCTGTATCATTAGCGGTATCTCTTTACTCTCCCCGGAAAATATCACATTTGCACATTTCTTTTTGTTGAACGTTTGTCCAATCTCTTCTGCCGCTTCTCCGCATATTGTTAACATCTTTTGCATTTGGTCAGCTCATTGCGCCAAAATTACCATGCCGACCACAAGCAAAAAGTCAGTCAAAAATATACTATTTCATTATCTCTTGTGTATACAATTTTGAAACCCAGATTCAATTCATCTGTGCCACCTCCTCAGTATACAGCAAAGACAGTGACACCAAGCAAGGGTATTCTTACCAAAGTCCTTTCTTTAGTATGTAGAACTCTAATGTGTTATTTCGGATTCTTGCGAAAATGTAGCGGTCGTATAGATATATATATATATATATATATATATATATATATATATATATATATATATATATATATACTGACTCGTTCTGGTCATAATCCACACCATCATGTTTCAAATATGTGTACAGTGGCTCGCTAATACTGTTAATCAATTTTTAAAATACCCCGTCCCATTCATATGCATAAGTTTGGTTCTTGAGTATATATATATATATATATATATATATATATATATATATATTATAAGCATCTTTCAAAGATTGACAGTGAATAAAAATGTCAATATTAAAAGCTATCCCGGATGATCCCGGACCAGTGTGTTGAATTTTCGGCTGGAACATGCCGGCAGAATGCATAAGACGTTAATTGGCAAAAATGCCTTTGATGAGGTTTGCTATCATACTATTTAATGCCGTCCTGCGCTTGGCTGGCTAGTGCTGAACATTTGAAATGTAGGGCATATGACCTCTACTGCTGTCTCAAATTATTTAAGGGCAAAGAGCCAGACTCCTGTCGAGTTCAAACAAGTTCTTTTCAGCAGAGTGAAGCTGAACAAAAGCATCGGCTGCGCAACAGTCGGGAGGCTCCGAGCAGCTCGCCAAGAATTTAAACTGCATGTAGAGAATGCTTAAACTCTAACGGCTGCTCATGTACAGAAAATTAAAACAGCACAATACAAAAATACATAAAACGCATCTGGCGTGACGTTCGAATACATAATACATTACTGCACTACATAATCTATATATATAGAAAATGAAAAAGCAGCCTTTATATGTGTAGCGGTGTAAATATAGCGCAACACATATATAGCAGTATTGTAATGAACAGTATGGAAATATATATCACGTCTATCTACTAGGCAACCTAAACCCGAATAAGAGTCTTGGGAGGGAAAAAGCGGAATTACCTGATCAAGAAAAAATTTCATCATGGCCGGCCTGTATTGACGCAGAAAATTCCTTTCAAGGAAGGACCCTAGCAAGAGCTCCGGAAGCAAGCCGAGGAGGAGATCAGATAAAAGAGAATGACGGCGGACTAAAGGCTGTCTTATTGACTACGATTTGGATACCCAATTATCGATCGAATATCCCAGGAGGCTTCAGAAAAGCTCGAAACGAAGGCCCATAAAAGAGTGTGAGATGACAGAGACAGCTTATAGGTTTTATATGGGCTTATATATGTGGATGATTCGCAAAGAAAGCAAATAGGTCTAGAATTGAAACATTTTTAAGGAGGTTGTTCTAGACCATCCTCCGTTCCCAATGGGCTTGGAACTCACCGTGAGATATATCTTTAATTCACCGAGGGCGGGACATGTTGAGATATTTAGGGTTTCCCTAGTAGTCCTTGTGACAGCATGGCCGCTGACTCTCAGCGGTATGGTTATTATCATCTATTCTCAATGAGCATCGCTTGAAGAAAATTCGATCAACAACAGGGATCGAACCGGCGACACCCGCACCAGTCCCCTAAACCACGCCGCCGAGCATGTCATGATGTCAATTGGCTTCTAACAGAGGAGATTAGGCAGGAGAAAAAGCAGATGAGCTCTGATCCGAATATAAAATAAAGACTTCGAATCTAAAGATTACCATTGGAAAGAGTAAGCTTTGGTGCTGGAATCAATTGATCGAAGAAATTTAGAAGGACATGTGGGGGGGACGCTTTACAAAACGTAAGGGGTAAAGAAGAAGGGCAGAGCTTTGGAGGACCGAACCAATGCTGCCTTAAAGGGTGTCACTTCGTAGCGTCCCATAATCTAAAGTTAGCACCGGAAAAGAGCGAGGCACTTTTTTTAATGAGAAAAAAGCACTACCGGTAAATGGATATACGTGTGAGCAAAACCACCAAATTAATTTTAAGAACAAAAAGGCCCTCGGCGCAAAAGCGCCGTCTTCTAACATTAGTCGCCGGCTCAGTTCTGCTCTGCGGAGCATCAATGTAGGGACCAGCTGCACTGAAGACCAAGAAGAATAAGAAAAAACTAGGCAAGGAGAGTGTTGAAAAATGTTGACCATAAGCTACAACAGCGATAGAATAGTACAAGATGGTGTCCACAGACGCTGCGCTGGTACTTGCCCGCATGACACATTGTCCAAAACAGATAGAAGATAATATCTTCTTATGCCAAGATCCGGACTTAAAATAGATGGTGTACGAAAAAACTCAGGAGAGTTAGAAGGCTGAATGGACTGGAGTTAAACGAGGGGCACCCGCGTCGTGGACAAGGCCGGTATTCTTATTTTATAAAATGGTACCGATGCGAGTACGCGAAAACGAATAAAAGTTCTCACTGGTCATGGCAGCTTTCGAACTTTTATGATGAAGATCGGGAAGCCTGAGCTAGACATATCGTGCTACATACTGATGACGTAGGCCACACGCTATTCGCATGCAGAGCTTTCAGTGTCACGAGGCAGGCTGCCCACTCAAGACTAGACTCTCAAGGATGCTCAACTCAAAAAGAGCTTTTGACGGGAGTGCCCGCCAGCCCGAATAGACAGGCCACCAGCTCCCCCATCCTCCCCCCTATCGAGGTTCGGAATGGAGGTACCACACTACTCCGCCGTACCGATTAGACGCGTTAACCTCGCGATTCCGCGTTACACACCAGAATATTACGCGCCCCCCCCGAAGGGGAGTTTGACCCACTCCAGCGCAGGGGTTCCCCGCAAATACGGGGCCAGAAGGTCCTCTCGACCGGCATTCTGCGTTCATGTGGCCACTTCTCACTCATTTTGACTATTAATCCAAGGCAGCAGGCGTCCCGGACGGTACCACCGGGTGTCACCCGGGGCATTAACCGTCCAGCCCGGGGGTCCCTGTGCAGCACAGTCCCGCCGTATTGGCAATAGCCTTAACAGCCCTCGAATGGGCCACGACAGGATGACAATATAAATTCGTTGCCAACCAATCTCTATCGTATGCCTTGCCCCCCGTTAGATGTTAAAACGGAGGTGTTACTATTGGGAGTTTGTACCGTCTGACTAACTTACATAGGGGCTCGTGAAGGTCCCCGCAGCGCGCGGAAGTCGCGCACCAGCAGACCAAGCCGGTAAGAGAGTCATAGTTACTCCCGCAAAGAGCTTGTCTCTGGGCTCTGATTTTGTAAAGGTCATTATGGGAGCGAAGACAAAGGTGAAGAAAGAAAAAGGCGGCAAGGCATGAAGCGTACAAACACTAAATTCATGCCACAAATATCCCGGTTCTGTAGGTTAGGGAACCGCCAAGTTTTAAATCGGTTTGGGAATCCCACACTACCATGATGAAAAGGTATGCATTACGTATTCTTGTTCATGCCCTCCGTAAAAATGACTATTTAGCGAGTTTGCATCCAAATATAAGTCGCTGTTATCACCAACAGTTAGCTTGTGGATTGCGACTTCGCCGCAAGTGAACTCCGATTTCACTTCCTTACAAGTAAGGCGAAACACACATATTTTAATACTCTTCTCTGAGATAAGTTTTTCTAAAAAAAAGTACTCGACTTTTTAAATCGACAAGGATCTATCGAGTACACGTCGCATTAGTTCATCTAGTGCCACCGGCTTAGCAAGTTTTGCTAGAAGTTAAACTAGTAAAGTTGGTTTGAATTATTGTAGAAGCTCTTAAAATTTGCTATAGCAACCGCGTTTCGTCTTCATTCTATTTTAGAATACGGGTTTTATACAAAACGCAACATGCTAAACTCTGCTCTTTTGACATAGGGCCCAAGCAATCCGTGTACGACGTATAGCCTGCTACGTGTGAATACGTGTTGACCACTAGATGAAGGTGTAAGATTTATGACGGAAACATTAAGCTGAAAATAAGCGCTTTTTCAAGTTTATGATAGTAGTAAAAACAAAAGTATTGACTAGCTTCCTAGCTTAGCGTCGGGGGCAAACGACACAATATGCGACGCGCAAACTTTCCATTTTTGGAGGACGATTTTTACATCTCTTCTTATTGCGCTTTCAAAGGTGTCGATACTGCTGCTGCTATTGCTCAGCTTTCTGACAGAGGCTAAGAAAACTCAGCAAGATAAATGACCCGGATACCACCGTTGCTTCTTCCGATGGCATGATTCAGCGTCACTGAGGCCTAGTTGACGACGGGGTATATAGCCAGTTTGCCTTGTCTCCCCTCTCACATGGGAAGATAGGCAGGTCTATCGCATTTTAAGGTAGCTGGCTCTGTTCTAAAGTTAGTTTTGGAGCGTCAAAGTGTAATGGAATTAATTGCATTTCCTGCCCGCCGTACCATTTGTATCACAGGTATACGAAGTCAAGTAATGATGGAAAGAAACCTGTCTCTCCTTTAATGTAATTAGTGTAGTTCGCATGCTTAACGCCCTCAAGAAAGTGTTAGCAACAATCATCTTGCAGAACGCCATCACAGTTATGTATGTGATGATTGGTATTGTGATGATGGTCAGAACGCGTAATTTCCTATGTACAAGCGTGTTCGGCAGCAAACCAAACTATCAATGAAAAAACGTCCGGCAGAATAACCAACTACAAGGTCTCCTGTGTTCAGAACACGCGTATGCGCGGCCCTGAGGATCTTGAATATGATATCGTTTGCAGCTTTATAGTTCTAGTTTATCGGCTAACTACGGTTTCTAGCTACTTGTCCGCCTCATTTGTTATTTTGGGTGAAACAACAAGGACGAAATGCGCTATATCGGCCTCGGGCCTTCCAGTTAACCTCACATTTAATATGCTGCGTCCAGGATTACCCTGCTTATTTTTACACGCAGCAGTTGCGAGTCGTTATAAGTATGTGCATAAATACGTATTACAATGTGCTCATTATTTCGCTCTAAAGCGCCTTGTTTACTTATCTGAGCCCTTTTAGAGGTTAGACTTCTTAGAATTTAGACGAGTCACGTGATTTGGACATTTTAAAACATGCTAACCAGAAGGCATGATTTATCTGAAAATGGAAGGGAGACCAGCCTTTTTTATATAAAACCATACAAATCCGATCTTAAGGGAGTGGGGGGAGGACCACGTGTCTAGTGAGTTATTAAAAAATAAAATAGTGATCACTTGCCACAGTTCTAAAAAATACACCAGGTGTATTTTAACGTACACTTCACTCATGAGCATACCGGGAAAGTTCACAGATAAAAAAAAACTATTGCAAGCAGATTTTTTAACTGGTAATTTTGCTTTGTGATTTTGACTTGAATCTAACACTTCTTGTTATCCGGTTAAACAGGTTATTAGTAAAGCGTTTTAACATTGGTAAGAAATATAGACAGATTGATTGAAATGATTTTATAGTATCGAAAGAGCCTTTTCCAATATCTCGGCCAACCATTTGAATCCGCTTTGCACAAACTTGGCTTGTTTTTGGTCGAAAATGTTGCTTGGTCAGTTTTTGAGGGCGTTGGTCTTTTATTTGCCACCCACTCTGGCCTCTAATAACGATTATGTGCAAGAATTGTTGATTGTGGCCATATATTGCTTGATGTAGGCCAAGGTGCCGCCATACCCATCATCAATTCATTCCCTAACTGAGACTACTCTTTTGCTAATTTTAATTGTCTGACAGCACCCGCTTAAAAATTTTTGGTGAGGTTTTTGGAGTGCATAATGCACATGCGTCTCTAGCAGCCTGCGTGACTAGTGTGACACAAACACACTTTGAGGTTCGGCATCGGACTCATGGTCCACCTCCCTGTGGTCATGCCGGGTCATGCCCATTCATCGTGCTAGGCCGATATTGTGGCACTTCTAGCCCAGATCTTTATACATATATTTTTTATTTATTTTTTACGCTCTGACAACCACATTTTAGACGCTCGTAATGGGCTAGCAGCATCTTGGCTTGCACGAGAATAGCTTACTCTGGTTGCCGGCGTTCGTTGGGTTGATTTTAGTGGGCTCCTATTTTTTGCCGTCAGCAAAGCCATGTTCCCCCAAAACTGGAGCTACGTATAGCGCCGTTGATTCGACAACCGAAGGAGTCTTCTTTTATCCTTAGCCACCCTAGACGGTGGGGTGGTTGAGGAGATAATAATAATCCGCGCCAGGTTCAGGGAAACCCGTTGGGTCTTTTTGGCCGCGTACTTCACGTGTGCAGATCCAGCCAGTCCTATATCTAGCATGACCCCAAGGTACTTCACCGTATTTTTGATTTCTATCGGGTGGCTCGCCCTTAAGAGATTAACGTCAGTCGTCCTCCTTCTGCCTTCAAGTACATCGCCACCGTCTTGTCAGGCGCCAGTTTCAAATGATGGAACTCCATTCACTCGGGCTTCATTGACAAGGTCTCATTGGCAGCGCTTTCTTGGACTTTCTCAGTCCAGGTCGTAACCGCTAGTACAAGTCGTCGCTCTTCCTTTCTATCTACAGTTACTTTCCAGGTCATTGTGTTGAAGGCATTTTTGACATCCAGATGGACCAGTAGCACAAACTCCTTCATTTTGAGAATCTTCATAGTCTTCTCACCCACCCGTTGCAGAACCTTCTTTAGAGCCTTCTGTGTGGGTCTACCTTGCAGGAAACCGTACTGGGCACTTGATAGGGCTGGATCTCTCAATTTGGTTTACTGACAATGACAATCTCCAGAATCTTACCCGTGGCGTCAACGAGGCATATGGTCCGGTAAACTGAGGGTCCCGTCTTCCCCCCCGTTTTAGGAATCAGGATAAGGCTAGCCCCCTTCCACAGCCTCGAGAGGCCTTCCCTCTCTCAGAAGCTAGTTAGGTGGGGGTCTTGGAAGACCTTAGGCCATTTTTAGGCCAGTAACCTCGCTACCTCCAGGGGAACTTCATTTAGGCCGGGCGCTTTGCCGGGATTGTTCGACCTTCTCCAGCGTTACCTCTAGGATGTCTTCTGGGCAACTAAAATTCCTCGTTTTTATTTTCTATTGCTGTGCCGAAACGAGACCGAACGAGGTTACAATCCCCACAGCACATCCGGGGGGCGTTTTAGGGAAAGCTTCCTGGGACTGGCCATAACCACTCGGTACGGCAAGCCCCATACGTCGCTCTTTACCGTGTCTATCAGCTCCTTCCACGCTCTGGCTTTACTTTCGGCGATGAGTCCTCGGAGTATCAATTGAGTAGTCTTGTACCCCGTCGGTTGGAATTCAGCTCCTGCGACCCGTCCCTCCTTATAGGGTCCTTCCTGTCGGTTTGCACTAATCAGCTCTGTGTTTTTGTGTAAATCCTGTTGACCCTTATGCAAGTCTTGCGGCCCGCTGTAATTTGTTCGTTTCACCAATAGTTAGGAGGGTGGCAACCCTTGTGGTGATGTAAGGAAGCAGCTTCCCTGCGCGCTGTAGCGACTACGTCGGTGATTAAGTATTTATCTGCCACTGCGTTCTCCAGCCGTCTGCAGCCCTAGTCTATCTCAATTATTAGGATCCTTATATAAAGTTTCCGCATTTGCCGCTGCTTACTAAGGGGCAAGGGGAGGGGAACACAGATAGTGAGACTGATAATTCTGTGGGCACTCATGGTCTCCTTCGTCTTCCTTACCCGCCGTTCTGCTACCAGTGGAAAGGCCGAGGTGAGGACCCTCCCATCATTAAGAACCAGAAGACTATTTTCAGCTATCCACTCCCATAGAGTTTATACCCGTTTAATTGTGGTTCGCGTTAAAGTTCCCGGTCGTCATTACCACATGCCTATTTTTTTTATAACCTTCCAGTTAGCTACCAGGTGGTCAGGCTCGCGACGTTTGTGCAGATTTCAAATCAATAAGTTCGGTTCATTGAGATTGTGATTTGCTCAAGGAGTACTTCACAGACTGAGATAGTAAAACGCCTAGTCCTGAAGTCATGGTGCTCATCTGAAACAAACGCCGGTGCTATCAGAATTCCGTAAGGCGTGGTGTTAGTAGGACTGAGAGAAGTTTGTAGACACAACTTATTTTTTATATCGGCCGCCACGCAAAAGAGTCTTATTTTTTGGAATTGCCTTGAGAAGGCATTCGTACCGCTTAGCTAAATGAGCGCCCTCAGAGGGGCATCTGTCAAAAAAGACTGCCGTATGGGCACGAGAAACTGTCCCTGAAAAAGGTGTTCATTCCTCACAAGGTCTGGCTCGACAGCCTTGTTATTTCGTTAAGATTGAGGGCAACAGATCAATCATCAAGAGCCTCCGTGAAAATCTCTCGGGAGCTTCGAGCTCGTATGAAGTAGGGGTACCGTTTCTGCGTAAGTAAAAGCTGTTTCAAAGTGGCCCTGGAATTTTTCAGATATAACTGGATAGCTCGTAAGGTTGTAAGGTTGTTGTGTGATAAGGTGATCTTTTCGTTGTGCTTTCAGTATGAGGAGGCGTTTCTGTTGATCGGCAAATGATCGCTTCTTGGAGTCTTGAAGCTTTCGATAATGCTGTCGTGTGATTGTGTAAATAGCCGCCGCAGCTAGGTCATCAGACGATTCTTGGAGGTCTCTAAGTAGAACTTGCCTTACCGTATCTGCGTGGGTAAAAGCTGCTTAACAGTGGCCCTGGAGTTTTCCAGATTGAATTAGACAGCTCGTAAGGTTGTAAGGCTGCTGTGTGATAAGGTGATATTTTCGTTGTGCTTTCAGTACGAGGAGACGTTCCTGTTGATCGGCAAATGATCGCTTTTTGGAGTCTTGAAGCGTTTGATAATGCTTTCGTGTGATTGTGCAAATAGCCGCCGCAGCTGGGTCATCGGACGATTGTTGGAGGTCTCTAAGTAGAACTTGTCTTAGCGCAAAGCAATCTCTATCGCACCAGCGTAGAGAGTGCCGCAAATTGGTGGCGATTTAGAAGCTGAGTTTATAAGAATGCCGGTAACCTCAGCTATTCCTCATTAGGGGAGCCGTCCCGGAGTCTATCATGGTTAAGCCGAGCAAGCAGCGAAATAACCATGTTGTTATTAAGGCGCTTCCCTACGCCAACGTTTCATAGTACTAATATTTCCGATAGAGATCCTGAGAACAACCGGGATATATTTCTCAATCCCGTTAGTAAAACACGGAAAGCCGGCCCTTCATATGTCACGCCGTTTGATGGAACTGAAATTGAAAAAATGTCGATTGTTGAGCATCCCGTTCATCCCTGCTCTAATCGGCAATTGAGATCCCCAGCTAGCAGTATCGTCTGTCCAACACCAACGAAACTCATAACGATGCTATCTTCTACAGTAATTAATCTGTACTGTCACAGCTTCTCGAGTTTGCACTGCTGTACAAGGCAATCAACAAAAGCGTCGGTGACGAAAGGACTACAACATTATTTTATGAATATAGCAGGTTCATATTTCCAACGCGTGAGCTAGTAAGAAGAGATATGCCATCTGTGGGAAGGCCGTAAGCGACCCGTTGAGAGCAACCATAAAAACAATACTATCCGGGGGCATCAAGACGTTGGACGGACAACCTTTCTGTCAGGACAGCAACGTCGAATCCTGATAATTGATTAGATTATCCAGATTTTCTCGTGCTTCAAAATCCTTCGCAGGTAAATTGGCATATCATTAGTTGCGTTTGTTGTGACTCCTTGCCTCTGACATCCGCCAGTTGTTGTGCTGTGAGCTGCATACAGTTCTGAGCTCTTTGAGGTTCTGCATCATTTCCATGACGTACTGTTGGGGATTGGGTTTTAAAAGGCGTATAGTGTAACCTTGTTGTTCCGCGGTGAATCGACGGTTTACTGGCTATGTCAACTGATTTCTCTGGGTTGTTGGCCGAGGAGCGGGTTTCCAAGCCTCCTCCCTTGGCGCACTATGATGCTCGGAATTACATTGGTCATTTTCTCTTTTTTTTGCAAGCTCCACTTTAAACAAAATCTTTTTTTGAAACGTCTTTCTCCAACTTAATCCCCAAAAAAAAACGTGCGATGCTGCTGGCAGTTACGTTGGCTATTTGGTCTGCCGTTTCGGGGCCGTACTTCCTTTGACTAAACCGAACAAGATCCGATTGAATTTTTGTCAGAGGCATGTACGCCAGGAAGCTGCCCTCAAAGAGATTCTGCAGACTGTTGACGTTTTGACAATACTCTAGGATTGTCACAGACACTGAAAGCACCGTGCATTCTAAATCAGGGTGTTTTGCATTTAGCCGCTCAGCAAAACCACACAGAAATTCATAAAACAATGTATGTGAAATATGCGCTATAAGGGCGGAGCAGGTTTTTTTTTCGGTGAATGAACACAATACGCTAGACATTGTCTTTGTCGAATTCAAAGTTGGCTTAAATCTCGAAAGCACGGTTCAATATTCTCTGCGTACGTTGTAGGGCGTATTCTTATGACCTATTCTGTCCCTCCTTTCTACAGTGCTCGTCGGCTTCTACTACCAGCTAACCGACCCAATTTGTTTAACGTTTTAACTAAATTAAAATTGAAGCGCGTTCTGTGTGGATAGCTTAAAATGTGCTTTCTTTGCAAGTGTAAATATATACGTCTATGTACGCACGCACACACACATGTATATATATATATATATATATATATATATATATATATATATATGCGTACGAATGTACAAAGCGGTATGTATTGTGTCTATGATTATACAAGATGCCCATCAGAACACTGACGTGCCGTCACGAGTAACGCTGATCCTGGTCGAACTGGTGTTCGACTCTCCCCGACGGGGATCCAATGGTGCCTGCAGCTTTTCCATAGCCTCGTTGAATCTGTGCTGTGGACCGAGACTGTTGGCGGCGAACTCAGAGGAATGGGCACATCGCTTGGATACGGGTGGCCGGCTGCGGAGAGACGCCGACAAGGGCGATCAACAACAACAACAACAACGAGAACCTCAAACAAGCGCACGCTTAGCAGAAGCATCGTCAGCAGCAACAACAACAACACCAACACCAGCAACGAGGACCTCAAACAAGGGCGCGCTTGTGAAATAGGGCAAGGGACAGATAAAGATGTAGCTAGTAGGATAGGTAGCTAGATCGACTGGCAGACGGAGACAATCGAAGAGACAAGAACGGACCCTACTTCGTAAATTCATTCCAACAGTGCGATTCGCCCCTCGATGGTCTCAACAACTGACCGGCACTTTGATGTCGCTCGAGCGCGTTACGAGTTTGTCGTTATCGTCAGAGCCCGCCGTGAGGGTGACATGAGGGGCCGGGGCACGGTTTTGCCTGCTCTCCCCGTCCATCCGCCCCGCTCGGCTCTCAAAGGAATGTCAAGAGGTAACATGGCTCAGGTCCGGTGACATTGTGTGAGTGATGCTCTGTGACCCATGCCGTTTCCTAGTGGCCATCGGCCTACCTACCGTCGTCGATGTCCCTCTTCTCCGGTTCGCCTCTTGCAGAACTCCAGGACAGACCCAACAGAACACAACGGCAGAGACGACGACAACAACAACAACAGCAGCAACAATGGTAACCAAATCAATAGACAAGACGACAACAACAGCAACAACAATGGTAACCAAATCAATAGACAAGACGACAACAACAACAGCAACAACAACGGTAACCAAATCAGTAGACAAGACGACAAAACAACAACCATGACAGCAACAACACCCGCAAAAACAACCATGGCAGCAGCAACGACGACAGGAGCAACCATGACAACAACAAGACCAGGAACAACAATAACAACAGCAGCAACAGCTACAACAACAGCAACAGGAACAACGACAACAACAAATGCGACTGGCCTCGCGCCAGTGCAACGCTTAAAGATCCTGACCAAAATCAACACACCTCCCTACAGTCAGACTCTTATGCCTTAGCGAATAGGCAAGCAGTAGAACCAGCGGCGGTGGCAGACGTAGCCGCATTAACATCCACGCTTAGCAAACAATACCACTTGAGAGATGTGACGCGACCTTCATTGCGGTGACCCTCACGCATCTGACACCTAAATCGTTGGCGTCGGCGAGGCGCAGGTCGTCCCGTCGCCTCATCGACCAACCACTCCCTAGACGGCCAGAGCAACGCTCATGATAATAATAATAATCATGGCGATGGTGAGGATGGAAAACACAAAGATGAAGATGGTGTTCTTAAGGTTGGCGTCGAGAAGGCCCTTCTCTCTTTGTCTCTAGCTAACTTCTGTACCTGCCTTAGGTGTTAGCCTCATCGGAGGCGAACTCTAAGGACGAGCGAGTTGCCTCTACGCCCAATGCTACAGCAGCAGACGCCAAGACGCGATGTTGTTGGCCAAATATATGCTAGTACGCTTTTGTACTGTTATTGTTGTTGTTGCTGGTATTGTTGCTGTTATTATGGCTGTTGTTTCTGTAGACTTCGATGCGCTGCCTAAGCGGGCCAGAGGCCACGATGTCTCTTAGGAAGACTAGATAGTATTTGTCTTTTAAAAAAGCTAACATCTCTCCAGCTGCAAGTAGTACATTTTGTGATCATCATCATCGTTATTTATTTCACTCAATTAAAAATATACTATGAATATAAGAGGTAAACTATTTTCTAGCTTCGACGTCACGCTGTTTACCACTTTAACGGAGTGAACGCCTTATGGAACTCTGTATTCAAGCACACCAAGTGATAGTAGCCCTGTATGATGTATTTTTTTTGTACGCATGACGACTATCACGAGCGACCCTACCTTAACGTGACGTAATTTAAATTATCTATCTTGAACACTCAATTTCTTCTTTGGCCTACAATGTCTTTGTATCCCATTTATTATCATTTGTCTAGCTGGTTCAGTCTGCGGCATCTTTAGTCAATTGTTTACTACGTCCACAATCGACAGGCAATTTGACTACGCTAAGACAATTAACCAGTCTTGAAAGAGCGTTAACAATAAAGAGCCCGATTACCACAGTTACAAACAGTCGACGGACGCCCACCATCTCTCTGCAAAGGGAAACTGGGGTCGACCCAACAGCCTCTTAGAGGTGTGCAGCAAAAACAGTTCCTATATAATGAATTGGCAGACTAAGATACAGAAAGAAGCTTCAAACTCGAACAGTTGGCTACTGCAGTGTATCTTATCACCAGCGTCCAAAAGGCCTCGAAATCTAAACTCCATGGCATTGTTGTTTTATTTATTTTAAGTTTCTTTGATTGTAGATATACCTTTACCTATTTCGTTAGCTTTTCATAGGCTTCAGAAGCTTTCATAAGCATATCCAGATTGGGGGTGCAACCAATACTAATAACAATAATACTAAGAATAATTCGAAAAAAGGAAACGAGATTGACACATAATATGGAAAGGGGAGTGGGGCTCAATGGGTCGTCCTAAGGGGTAGCTACGTTATCCCTCACTTCCATCAACATTGCTATCTTAAACCAGTAGAGTGCCTTCAGCAAAGAAGCTGCGTGAATAAGCTGAAATGGGGGCAGCGTTTGGTTTATCACGTAAGCAATCGGTTCAGCTTACAGAAAATCTTTCTGATGGTCCGCTTAGATGCAATTTCTCAATAGGGTCGTCGTGGTTATTACTGAGTCTAACCATGAGCCAAGCCCTGGACATGGATCTTTCTCAGGATTTCATTAAAGAAATGACTGAGTATTCCTTCTAAGATCAGTTTTGACCGGTACTAGTGCTCATAATGGACCTTGTTAAAAACCGAGATTTTCTCCTTAGAAGTGCTTGTCGTGCCTGGAGTGTGTCCTCAATTTCGACAAAGGATCTCATGCCGTACTGCTCCGCGTGTAGATGGAAGCTCCACGAGCACGATTGGGTTTATTACATCAGAGTCCAACAGATTTGTCCGGTTTACCTGCTCATCGTCAAACCAATGAGTTCCGTTCCTACAATACCAGATAATAATGGTTTGGTTCTTGCAAACAAATGGAGGTTCTTACCTTTTGTGTAGTTCAGTTTGAGGTTGTTACAGAGCCAAATATAGGCTTTTCTGGCTCAAAAGTGTATTTTCCTAGCAGGTGTGAAGCTACTCTAGCCATAAGTTTGAGCAAACGTTCAAGCAGGCTATCGTGGGCAGGATAACAAATTGCGGCGGCCTTGTCACGGACGTGGTCTTTGTTGTCTTAGCTACTTTAACCAAACTGCACATTGCAAAGTTCCTTCGATTGCCTTTACTTCCTCTAAAATCAGCTAAGCTGACTTCTGCTTGCAAATGAAGGTTCCGTCTTGCGGAAGCATTAATAACCTCGAATCGTCATTATGTCGATTACTTCAGCGGAACTAAGGGATGTCGATAACTAGCTATTTTTAATCAAATTACCACCGTGTATTTATCCTGCCTCAAAAGCTGCATAAATGACAACCCATTCTGTAAGTGGGCTTTTAACCTGCTCGTGGGTTGTCGCCTTCCTCCCTCATAATTAACGGTCAGCTAATGATAACTTCGCTGTCGCTGATCAGCCTAAAGCACTCAGACCACCAAGAGCAACAACACTTTTCCTGTCTTCTCATAGGGCAGGACACCCATCCAACGTCACAACCGAAGTCTATCCGGGGGAGACAAAAGATCGTCGTTCAAGCACCTTGCTTAGTATGGCACCTTTCACTTTGAATGTAAATTGAACGCTGGTAGCGCTTCAGTGCCAATTCGGCAAAACCAGCTATGGAGTGCAACTGACGTTCTATTGCCTAAAGCTCGTGCGGTTATGCAACAACGTGTTGACTGAACTGTGATCGCTCAGCACGCATTGCAGCTGCGCTATTGTTACCTCCGTTGTTATTAAATGCAGCGCCACTCTTAGGCGTCGTCGTTGTTGTCTTTGTTGTTGTCGTCGTCGTGCTGCCGTGACATTGCAGCAGCTTAAACCAGCCGTTGTTTCCCAGCTAGCCTTTGCAGCGTTGTCAGGTTACGCACTTTTATACCTTGACCCTCAGGACCAGGTGGTGTCGACACTAAATGGCCAGTGCCAACTGCGAAGGTTCCCGAGTTCCCGAGAGTTACCCAAGCGGGCGCTTTTCTAACAAGCAATGCGTTTGTTGTCTCTGCGCGCGTTAAGACCACAAGGCAACAAAGTATCTTTGCAGCGTATACAATTGGCCTCGAAAGTTTTTCGTCACAAGTTCACTTGATCCGCACTGCTTACATGTTGTAAACTGTTCACCTATAGCAAGCACGCGATAAAGGCCACTTTGTGGTACACTTTGAGAATTTGGTTACAGATTACAAGGTTTTGTACCAGCTTTAGCGGAAGCGCGCATTTCTCACAGACGGCGAATAGCTTATACGAAAAATGTTCCCGACAAAAAAACTAACGGTATTTTAATTCGATGGGGTGCAGGCATGCAGTTGTTGGTTGTTGACAGGGGCAACCAATAGGGGAATAACAATAAGACCGCGCGTAAAGGTGCGTGGAAAAGGCCACAGGGAGTGGAAAGAGCTATCGAGCCCGGTGGCGTGATGCATTTGTCTGCGCCTCGCAGCCGGAGGAGACACATAGGTGCGCGGGTTCGAGCCCCACCGTTGCACGTTTGTATCTATGGGGGTCCGTCTATGAAGCAATGCGAAAAGCAGTCCCGTGGACGTTAAAGCTTAGCTGAGGGTCAGCCCGAAAACTTTACTTTTTAGCAGCAACAGCAGTAAACACAACAACGGCCCCCACAACAGCCCCACAGCAACAACAAAACCGCTGACAAGAAACGGAGCAGAGATCTTGGCTGAGGCTAACGACCAACCAGAGGCGGCGGTGCTTATTGAATCAGTGGAAAAACGGGTTGTAATTGCTGGAAATAAAAAAAAATGCAAAATAACATAACATCATATTACTTTTATTAAATTAAAATAGAGGAATAAATTCGGGAAACTGCGAGTACCGGGGAGAAGGGTGTTTGTTTCATTTTAATGAGGGGCCAAAGAGCGGTGCATGTGAGATATTATTATTTCGCAATACGTATACTTTTAAGATGGCGTATAATTATAAATACAATAATATTATTGTATCCAAAATTATACGCCATCTGTATAACTTGATCACTTCAGCAACCGGGCGAAAAAGTATAGAGACCGCCGATGCGTCGGCCAGCTTACTGCGTGATATTTAGCGCGCCGGCAACGGCATTGGCAACGTGGATTCCATTATATACCAAAGCTCTAAAGAGTATCCTGGCGAGTAACATATAAAACTGCGCTAAATAGGCCAAGGCCTCGATGACTCCAACTTTCCCTGTCACTCCAACTTGAATTGCCGATAAAGGTAAAGTTCTAAATAATCGACATTTTGACGAATGGCACCGCGGTTCCGACGGGCCACTATTTCGTCATCCGCATGCCGGGCGACGACGGCGCGTCTAGACTCCTTCCGCACATGCGAGTAAGACTGTAGCAGCAACTCAGCAAGATTGTAAGCGTGTCTGATAATGTTGAACACTTGTGCTTCATGAGGTTGGTGTACTTCGGGTCAGCGACATATAGGCTGCTGTAAACGAGGTTGCCACACAGATACCGGACTTGATTGAATTTTGCATACAGCGAAACGTAGTGTTGACATTGTGTTCGCTTCCAATGGTGATGCAAGTGAAAAAAAGAATAATACAAGTTTAAATAAAAAAATGCAGACGAGAAGGGGTTTAACAGGTCTTTGGAGGCTTCTAGGGGGCAGCGAGTGAGACGGTACTGGGACTATGTTAGGCAGGAGAACACGAATATGACAAATAACAAAAGCAGGATGGAATGCACATCGTAAAAAAAACGGGCACTGCGTGACGAGCACGCTTTGTCACGACTGGCGTGACCAGTGTAGAAAAGGCAAATAAATAAAATGAAAGCAACGTCGGAAGACGATCTTAATGGAATTTCAGTACGATCTATTCATACATTGGGGAACGAGTATGTGTCTTATTTAACAACGCAATTAATTAACATGTTTAACGGGGTAAACCCTCAGAGTGTTGGCGCAAGGGAATAATTTTTCCTTTTTAGCATGGAGGGGTAGAGAATGACACTTTACGAAATAGGCGACCAATCAAAGTTACATACATAACGTATCGTAGCATCGAAATTGTAGGAACAAGAGTGTGTGGTGTGGTTGTTAGATCTAAAAAAGCATACGGAATGGTGGACAAAACAAAGTTGTCTCAAGTTATGTTAAACAAAGATTTTGACATAAGCTGGCTGTAGTTACTGAAAGCAATATTCAGGGATAACACGGTACGAACAATAATAGCAGCAGGACAATGTGGGGAGTTTATAGTCACCAAGGGAGTCAGACAGCAGCGATAGCAGCCAGATCGAGTTTAGCAGATATAAATAACAAGGAAGAGCAGGAAATGAGCAGGGTAGATTAGATAAACGATAATTCATGAACGAGTGGCTATTAGCGGACGCCAGGGCAGGACTGTTGAATACAAGCGTACGGCGAGCCTTATATATGTAAAGAAATTATATATTATTTCTCATATGAAAGAATAGAACGTCGAATTTGTGAGTTAGGACATGAGCCTTTGGTGGTTTCAAATAGGACTGTAGTAGCTGTAGCTCTAGGAAATGTAAGGGAGGGTCAACATTATATTACGAAGAAGAGGCTGTCCCAATGGAAGGCACTCACTCAGAGGATATTGGAGAACGATACATTGGTGACCCGGATGCTCAGCTAGCATATATGCTGTCGCTCTAAGCGCTCCTGATATAAAAGGGTAACAAGTGTGTTTAGGTATATATATCAAACGAATATATATATAAACGTAAAACGAGGTAGAGAAAGGGAGTGAACAGAGAGGAAAAGCAAATATTTCCCGTAGCTCTTAATGTTATCACTATTCATAGGACGAATGTAGTCATCATCGTATTATTTATTGAGCTTGATCTTGATGAATAATAAACAGGTGGCGTTAGCTTGTCCGTCCTGTATTGAGCCTTCTATTCCTGCCCATCTGGCATCTCCCTGCTTTACTGTGTCCGCTGACTGGCTCTTGCTCTCTCTCCCACTGTCTAATTCTGTAGTTGAGCCTTATTTCCCTTTCCTGACCATTCCATCGGCTAGAGACAGCAGCCCGGTGCTAGCTGAGCAAACCCGGGGCTCTATCTAATCGGAACTAAGCATCCAATCGCCAGCGCCCGACAGAGTCTCTATACCCCAACTCTGAACTACGTTATCGGGCGCAGAACGGATAGACCGCGGGCTTCCGCTTGGGGCCACGCAACAGCAGTACGACGACATTAGGGTCTGGCCGGTGGCGCCGGGAGGACTATTTTGCGCTACTGCTGCGACAACCAGGCTTACTGCCACCCCCGTTGATTCGACTTGACTTGTTTGGCTAAATATTTCGCAGTACTAATATGGACATTAATGGCGCTAATGCACATAATTATAATCGCACTAGCATGCAAAGGCCACACGCAAGGACACACACAGCCTGTCCTGCGTCAAGGATCTAAATAAAGACACTGCTCAAGCCTTTCTAGAAGCAACACCCAAATATATCTCATTTCAGCAACTTGTCTTCTGTAGTTTGTCATATTTGTTCTGCAATTCAACAGAGTTACTTTGCGACATACGTGAATTAAATACTCGCACATCATCATATACACCTTTAACATAACCCGCAAGCCGCAGGGCGTGATCCAACGGGCTTGGTCAGGTCGGAGTGCAACTGTACTTTAGCAATATTAATCCGCAGCCTAGCTCATGCGCGCAAAGTGGGCCCTACTGATCGAGGCGTATCAAAGAGTAAGACAAACTCATTCTATGACCTATGCAGACGATCTTGCCAGTTTTTTCAGCGAGACACTAAAGATGCTCGTACGAGATAATCTACCCTATCAGCAGGAATGTTCCCTATTACAGCGAGAAAACTGAATGATTGCACACTATGCCAAATTATCTAACCACATACACGGACAGTTAATCCAAAACTGCTTACAGAATCTTTTTGACTAGTATCATTGTGCCGTGTGGATAGGCGGACAGATAGATACTTCTGTGGATTGCGCTGAAGTTGCTATAGCGGAGGGTCGCCCTCTGCCATTCGTGCGGCTTTAAACGACCATACAGAAAAAAATAATAAGAAACAGATTTTCTTTATCAACAAATGTCTTACTCCCCTGCTGTCCCAAACAGGAGAAGCTATTCTTCGATGCTTTTTTTTGTCCATTACTCCTACGTCTCGTCTGCATAAATTGCCCCCTTGACAACTGCGTATGTCATTCTTAAGCCAATTTCAAGCGCAATAGTACCATATCAGCTAAACGTTGCAGGGAATTCGCATAGGCGGAGAGCGCTGTATGCATGTCCACATTTGCATTTACAAAGGCCGACTATGCTGCATATGTTACTGTCAAACTTATTTCGGCAAAGCCCTTAATACTGAATCATAAAACTTAATAATAAAAGAGGCTTGACAAATGGTTAGTCTTCCGACTGACCATTTGTCAAACCTCTTTTATTATTATTTAAAACCACAAGACGTCTTTTTGTTTTGCTTGGGTCATAAAAAGCCACTTGATTTAATATACATTAGGATCGATAGCAATACGGTATATATATATATATATATATATATATATATATATATATATATATATATATATATATATATATATATGTACATATACGAGGGCGGATCGGCAGGGTCTAGTACTTTGAATTTTAAAAATTGAATCAGAACAACCAAAGTCTTTTAAAGTTTTATATTTTCACAACATCCTAATTTGCCGGAATTGGCTTCGAGCAACTTTTCCCATTCCCACAAATTCCCAGACCAACTAATTTCTATTCCGAAAGACACATTTGAAAGTGTTTTAAAAAGTGAGAAAGAAAGTGTCACAAGTACACTGTCGTTGGCGGAAGCTATTTTAAAGAAAACAAAAACTCTTTGAAAATTTAAATACAATTTTTTTCATACATTTACAACATAACTTTTCGATCTGCTCTCATATATATATATATATATATATATATATATATAAATAATGTTTTTGGACATATATAACATGTATTTAGATCCTTTAGTTGCACATAGATTTTTGACGCCGGCTCGATTTAGCTACGGCATAAAAAAGAGTCCCGTGATCGTGGGCACTGAACCAATTATCGACGAAGCGCTTTCGCGTTGAATTTTAACCCATGTCCTATGTAGCACTAATTGTTAGTCCCTCCTATCGCCAGTTGACGCAGCGACTCTAGAGTCAGAAAGCATTGTTTTCACATTGGGCCTAATGTCTCGAAGGCGATTGGTTGAGCGATAAAGTTTTGCTCCAATCTTTTTGCTAACTTGCTGTCTTCAGCAAGGCGAGCGGCTGCTCCGGCCGCCCGGCTGGTATGGGGAGCATACGGTGGCCAGCGTGCAAGACACGGTGACGTTGCACACGAGGCAGCAACCTTCACTCCTGCAACTAGAGTCAGGCCGTTCGGATGTAGTTGGATGTTGGCTGACAGACTTACCGGCTCTCGGGGCTCTCAGTTGCGCCTGTTTCATAATGTTGTTCGCCTGGACTATAAACCGCTCTTGGATCGACTTAACTAATTGCAAGTGAAATGCGTTCAGGCAGTGGACCCCACTTTTCTGCATAGTAGCGGCAAGCTTGTTCCACTTGGGCGATGAAACTAGTGTAGGTATCCGGTGGTGCGATCCCTGCCACTAGGGTCTCTGTGTTTTTTAAAGCCCCGAGGTAGGCAGATATGATATTTGCGAAGCCATGCGAATCCCCAGTTTTCCTGCGAATCTTGAAAGCTTGTAACCACGAGGTTTGCCTAAGCTAAAGGATTAGGATACCCTGAAAGGTACTTCACAAGATTTCGTCGAACAAATGAAGCAGGTCCGGTTTGGCATTGGCTTGTGAGTAACGCAAGAGGTTCATCAGCCTCGGAGTTGACAAACACGCACAGCAGGCAGACGGCTGGGGCAGTGTCCAAGAGTCGCAGTCGGGAGCACCGGCGAACAAGATCAGGACCTCTTTAAATTAAAAATAAACTAAAAGAATTTTTGAGAATTGGCGCCCCTCGAAGCTCGAATCTGCTACCAGGAATCAACCTGGCAGTTGGCGGAAAATTGCTGTATTTTATTAAGTAATAAAATACAGCATTTTTTTGCAGTATAATTTAAATATTATACTACAAAAAAATAGATTTTTTTGGTAAAAAATGTCTAAATTTTCACCCCTCAATTAGTCGCAGACTATTTGAGGGGTGACGAGTTACGTCACCCCTCAAATAGTCTGCGGTTCGGCGGCGCACCTCAAAGGAGGAAAGGCCATTTGAAGCATAGAGCCGCGATAAGGGTTCTCTTGAAAGAAGAAAAAACTTTGCACTTAGCTTCGTTCAACTTGAGTCCTGAGACCGCCTCGAACTCTTTTACTTAGACAATGTGTCTCTAAACCGCCGGGGCATCTCCGGCGACAGTGCCGGTCGTGCAGAAACCACACCAAAACTTGACTCGATAAATTCTCCCTGCCGAATGAACTTGCTTAGAAGCCTGTATATCTGGCATACCAGCAGCACATCCCAAAATGGACGTGCTGCTGGTCAGCGAGCTCAACACTCAACATGATTCACTAAGTGACCATCATGTCATCGAATTCCCCATGACGACCAGCTTACCGCCAAGAGCTCTAACACTGCGCTCGCCTTTGAGACGCCCGAGTGCCACCGAGTTCCAGAAATCCCTTAGGGCATGCAAAAAACCGGATGACCCGCTATCTACGACGACGGGCTTTCAAAAAATGGGCCTGTAGGACCCCTTTGGGGCATAACACAGATCCGAGAGACCAAAACACTTGTGGACGGCGGAGCTCGGTCACCTAAGGACGAAGTGCGGTCGGGAGCAACATTTCTTCACCCGTTCCCGACGGCGCGCTCCCGAGGGAAAGAATACCCTGCACCATAGCGCCAAGTACAAGTGGCTGCGGGCGCTCTTACGCAGGGAGGTCGTCAGTAGCAAGAAACGCTCCTGGAAAGCCTTTGGAAAGATGATAAAAAGTGCCCGCCTTTCAAACGAAGAGTGGGACTACTCTTAATAAGGCACAAGACACGCTATTCCCTAGGTACCCTATCTTTGGCCGCGCCCTCTACCTAAAAGCTTCAGGGGCCGATGAGTAGGACCTCCCAGACGTCACCCCTCAAATATTCTGCGATTCGGCGCCGCACCTTAAGGGACAAAAGGCCCCAGGCCCTGATGGTGTCCCAGTCTCCTTGGTTAAGCTGCTAATGACAGAATACCAGAAAGAGGTAGCCGCCGTGGCGACTGAGATCTTCCAGACGAGCTCACTCTCTGCAGTTTGGATGGTTGCATAAGTGTTCGCAAAATACCTGCGTGGGTGCCACAAAGCTTCATACTTGGCCACTTGCTATAGAATGTAAATATGACGACGTGCCTATGCTGACGACCTCATCCTAACCGTCCAGGCTTGGATTGGTGCAGAGTCGCGCGAACGAGGCACTTGCCAACGTCGCCCGCTGGATGCAAGCGGCGGGGCTTGCTCTCTCCCCTTCCAAGAGTGAGGGACCCACCCTTCGTCTGGAAGACTAGGAGATCGAACTCGTCAGAAGCATAAGTTACCTCGGAGTTACTTTCGGCAGGGGTCTCCGTGATACTGAAAATGTGCGATGGGTGACCGAGAAGGCAACGAAGGCAGCAAATGACTTCATACGCCCCATGCCCAATACATATGGGCCACTGCAGCTATGAAAACGAATCAGTAGGTCCGATTTAGTCGCCCTGTACGGAGCTGTCAAGCGCCGCCTCTTATGAGATAACCCCGACCCAAATAATACGAGAAACGTTACCGCACAATCGATCTTTAGCAGAAGGAGTGGGACAGTCTACAGTAGTGTGCACTAGGCTGACTCAACCGACCGTGAGAATAACTAACATTCTACACCACCTAGGTCATCACAGGTCATGGGGACTTCCAGTCCTACCTGGTTAGGGTCGGAACGGCCTCTATTCCCACTTGCATCCACTGCGGCGATGGGCTTGATTCCCCCGGAACACACCGTGTTGAGGTGTCAAGCACGGTGTGTTCCGGCGCACACCTACTAGAGCTTAAGGAACATTACTAGAGCTTAAATAACATAATAGCCTTTAACCTACAAGACACCAATAAGCAAATGATGAAAACTATGCGCAAGCAGTCTTTAGTGAGATCGGGGGGCGAAGACATGACTGATGATTTTTAGTGCAGTGGAGTTCCACGCTGCCGGTCCCCGCTTGCAGGTTGCTTTTCTGCCGCGATGCCCGTCTGTACAACCGCATTTCTCAGTTAGTCTTCTACAAACAAAAAAAGAGATGCGCGATGAGTTTACTGGAAAACCGGTAAACCTTTTTAACTACATTTATTCTGGCGCACTATGCATTGAGATCGTTGCATTTAGCCGTCACCGGAACTTCGAGAATGATTGATAACTGCACCGCCGCGTTTGCGTTGGTTCATCAATGTTATTAAACCAGACGTGAATGATGCCAGCTCTTGAAGCCAGCCTCTCAGTTTATCGAGGGGGTAGTTTTGGCTGCACAATAAAAATTGCTCACTTGTAGAAACAGTTGCTCCATCAGTTGTTTTCTCATTTATTTACGCAATAACCGCCTGAAAGAGACCCTTTTGGTTGACTGAACGACGTGGACCTGGTAATGCCGGTTTATTCTTTCAGCTTTTGGAGACGCTTACTAGTGTGCTAGACCACTACCTTTCAATCATAGTTAGCCAAATGTGCATCCTCAATCTCATCAGCACAGTCGGCTTCAACATCCTTCTATTTTTTTATTCTGGTTGGCTTCAACATTGCAGTTCGTAGAAACATCAGTTTTTGTAGACGACACATCCACAGAAACTCCTTCCATGACCATAGCTTCCAAAGCAGATGACTCGGTTTGATTTTCACCAGCTGGCGCCGTTTTCAATGCAGTTGCCTTCCGACGAGACAACGCAGCTAACTTTGTCTTTTTGTCTTTCGATTTGGTGGTAGTCTTGAGTGTACAACTGAAGCCGGCTTATCTTCTCCTGTTCGATTCGTCACGATTGTTCACGTGGAAGAACATGATTCCTTACAAACAACCTCAGAACGACTCTATGTAAGCAGCTGACTATATATATATATATATATATATATATATAGAGAGAGATTAAATAAAACAGTTTTAATTTTGTTTCTAATTTCAAATTTGAGGCTTATTTACAAACCGCAGTTTTACAATACTTAAGTTCTCGCACATAAAGTATATGGAATATGTGAAAGCAGTAATATATATATATATATATATACAGGATCATTCGTATCGTTATGTACTTATTTTAAGGTTTGGTAGAACTTGGCAAGAAAATCGGTTTTGCCAATGGAAGAAGCGGGCGGAAAACGTCATGTTTAGGAAAGAGAGTGAAATTTATAAAAGTAGTCATTCTGCCTTTTTTCTCCTACATTGTTGTTTGAAATCTACGCTTGTGGGAGAACCAATTTTTTTTGTTTTTGCGGAAAATTCTGCGCAACGGACGACACATCACTAGCGTAGCGAAAAGCAAATAGCCAGATTAAGGGAAGTCATAAAATTTGGATATGTTGTTATGTGTTACGTTAACGCGTTTTCGTGAAAAAAGCGTAATTTTTTTCTATAACGACCAAAAATGTACGTCTAAAAAGCTACTCTCACGCAATAGCAAATTTAATGTCCACCATTTTCGTGCCAACGTGATGAAGCTGCGTTACGTAGTTGTCAAGTAACTAGGCTCTTTTGATTGCCATATCGAAAGCAAAACCATGTATACTTGCGTAGGGTGTATTAGAAAGTTAGGTACATATTTTCAGGTTTGCTAGAACTCGGCAAGAGAAATATTGTTCCTAATAAAAGGAGGGGGCGGAAACGACTTGGCAAAAGTTTACGGTGCTGAATGTGAAAGCTTGCACGTAAAACATAACAACTATGACTGTCGAAAAAGCTTAGTTTCTTGGCATCTACGTAATGCAGCACCATCACTTTGGTACGAAAATGGTGGGCATCAAATTTGCTATTGCGTGAGAGTGGTCTTTTGGGCACACATGTTTGACCATAATGGAAAAAAAGTACGATTTTTCACGTACAAGCGTTAACGTAACATATCGACGCAAGCTAGTGAGTTGTCTCCCATTGTGCATTTTGCAACTTTCCGCCGAACACGCCGGTGTGATCGGTTCCTTCATGCGTTGACTGGTTCTCCCGCAAACGTAGATTTTGCACAACTCTGTAGGAGAAAAAGGTAGAATAACTACTTTTATAAATATCACTCTCTCTCCTGAACAAGACGTTTCCGCCCCTCCTTCCATCGAGAAAAATTATTTTCTTGTCGAGTTCTACCAAACCTCGAAATAAGTACATAACGATATGAATGACTCTGTATATGCACTCTGACTTGCAATTATATACATATGTAAATGCAAAATATATTTTCATTGAGTCAAATGCAGCCGATAGTGGGCTGCGGAGGTTCGTCGCACGTACAGGCCGGCCCACAACAGTAATGTAGGACAGACGGCCACAATCTAGAGCTCTTCAATAGATTTGCATATCTCGGGGTCACACAAACGGGGTCCTTTCCTGTCGTGTAGGAAAAAGCATTTGGCTCTAAATAAATCAAACACTATATCGACAGGCAATGCAAGATGGTCCCCATGACCACATACTGCTAAACTCCACTTCATCTAAGCTCGGTCTATAAAACGTTAGATCGTTGAACAACATCAAAATATTTATATTGATTAGGGCGTTGTGTTTACTGAGAAGTAGTCCGATTGCACTAGTTGGCACACACACCCCCAGACAACGAAATAACATTTGCAGAACACCTAAGAATCACTAATTGAGTTTTTAATAGCAATGCAATGAAGGCATACGATGCCCTCAGGGAAGACAAACATTTTCAGTTTATTTACAAAAAAATACACAGAAGGACCGTTTAGAACAGACCGGTAGCTGTAGGCAAAACTGCAGGAAAATGGGTCTTTTCTTCGTCGCATGATATGGTACCACCTGGCTACCACTAATTTACATGTTCAGATGATAAATGCTATAAAACCATTGATTGAAGAATGATTGCGTTTACAAACATTGTGGAAAATGTCAACAAAAGCGCCACCACATACTTAATTGCTCTGAGCTGAACATATTCTCCATCAAATCCGTACAAAGCGACGCCTTCGGACGACTGTAAAATGATTACATTTTACTTTTGTAGTTAGCACTTCTATGGTGAATACATTATCAAATCAGTAGTAGTATTACTCACACGATGTTAACAAATTAAAAAAATTGCCGCAAATTTTTTGATTAGTAAAATTCCAATTAATCCCGAATCAAGTGGCTTTTCCTGCCCAACGCACGCATATATATATATATATATATATATATATATATAAATGCGCAAGTTACCCTTTTATATCAGAGGCCCTTATCGAGGTTTCTTTCAATAACATTTATATCAGTATGGCTAATCATATGCGAGGTGGATAGAAACGCTTTAACAGATACTTTGTTACTGGGTTTGCAATACATGGAATCCATATGAAGATATGTATACGAAATGGGTGGCATGAGATATCAACCGAGTGTGAATGCATTCTATGCGGAAAATCATGTGATCTGTATCATCTCCAACAGTGTACAAAAGCAATATTGCTGATGAAAGTTACTCAGGAGAGCTGTAGCACATATGTGCATAAACCAAATATTGCTTAATAAACAATACACTCAATTCAATTTGAGTTGAGCTGCATCTGCGAATTTTTCCTTACCTCCATATCCTTAGTCTCAGAACATTGCCAGGACGACTATGGAGGTTGCGCAAATATAAAAATAAAAATTTTCGGCAAGTAACCCGTAATCAATGATGACGTGCGTGCCGGTGCGGTGGAGGATCCCAGAGTTGTTTGCCCAGAGTTCAGGCGACTTGTGTCGGATGTTTTTGCGCAATCGTGTTAAAATTTTGCGTCAAAAGAACCTCGGTGTTGGAGCTGCTGTGTCTTAATTTGATCGATCGATTCTCTCCTGCCCGAACCCGATTCTCGCCCGCCACAAAGAGTGTGACGGGACTTTTATGGGTTTATAAGTTCTACACTTCCATAGCAATAACAACACTGCCCGGTATGCATCACGAACCTTAACAGTTAACATTCGTATTACAATCAACTAGCATTTCACGGCAATATACTTTAAGATTTACAGATGTGAGTGGGTTGGACTGATGATAATAAATCAACATGTATAATAATGTGCGAGTGTTTAGGATGTATGGATGCTGACACGTGTGCATGTGTGTATGTGTATGAGTGCTGCATCAGCGGTAAAGTTGCTTCCTTCAACTTTCGCATGGAACGCGGGCGCATGTCTTCTCAAAGTGGAAACGCTTGCGCCGTAAACCAGGAGCATCCGCCAGAAACACCACTTTGGCAACCACAGCAACCAAGGTGACCAATACTAAACTGGCTGTCGTCGTTAACATTAAAAGCGCGTGGGTGTATTTTCGCCCTGTAGCCTTGATGGTGGATTCGTGTTGCGCTGCTCGGTTTGGTTGGCACGTGCAGCCCTAATACGTCGGACTCCAAAAGCTAATTAAAGGCGACATGAGCCGCAAGAGAAGTGCCCGTAGAGATGAGTGATTTGTATGCATGTATATATATATATATATATATATATGGCTTGGTGCCGACGGCGTGTTAGGCATCACCAACTAGTAACGACTCCTCATCAGCATAAATGGTCGACCAACGGCTTCTTTCGGGCTAATTTTTCACTAAATGGTAAATGGAGCGGCACAGAGTTGGTTGCGACCACTCGACTGAACTTCAGCTTCGAAGGGCAACTTCGCAGTCGGAGAAGTCGCACCCCCTTCGCAGTCCCTTCTCCTGGTAGAATTTTAAAGTCTGGCAAGATCATACGTGTTGACTAGACACGTCATTGTGACCCAACAAGCGGCCACGGGCAACGCTTGCTGATCCGCACACTATAAACGAGCACGTTGATAGCGTGAATGTGTTTCAGTTATGTTTGCCCCTGAGTTGGCTTTTTACACGCGATTTCCACGCAGTTTACCACTGTTATTGCTAATTTGTCGTCGCTGTCGTTGTCGTTGTTGTTGTTGCTGTTATGTCGTTCAGCGTTTACGAGGACCGGCGTGCATGCAAGCATGTAAGTATTTAATATTACTTCTTCTCAGGTTTGTCTTTAAATCTCAGAAATCTAGAACAAGTTCAACCGTATCGCCTGTGGTCCATCGAGCGAAACGCCCGCTATTCTACGCCTTGTAGTAACAAAATAAATTACTCGTATGGCTATTTGTCGACAACATTTCTTAACACACTTTAAGTATTTTTATTTTTGCGCGTTGATATAGAGTTGATTGCAGTGACAAACGCCTTAAATATAAGCAATAGTCTCTGTATAGCATCCAGAAATAGTCGGCTTTTTCATTACTTATTATTGTTAATATTGCTTCAGACTCTTTTGAATCCAATTTGCCCGTTCTGCTTTTTAGTAGAATTGCCTTATCTATTGGCTTACTTTCGGCGGCCACGACGTATACACGCATATACATCTATATACACACATAGGTACAAAAGAGCTAGGATTTATAGGTTTTTAACTGAATTACAACTATTTTCATCGGATCTACGTTCATTTAACTTTGTGAAGGTATTGTGACTACTACTACTACTACTACTATTACGTACGTCATACGGGTACCTCGTTGTCAATTGTCCGTCCGGGTAGCATTGGTACAAGGGTTCGCCTTTGTTTCCCTTTCTGCTGGCGCGTCTTCCAAGGGAGCAATACGGTAAGATGTGGTCGCTACCGCGCTGTTGCTGTTGTTCTTCTTACTGCCCGTGTCAAGTCAAACTTGATCGTTTTGTCGAACAGGACCGAACTGCATTGTCATGAACGTCGTCACTGATGACAAGCGGA
The DNA here is from genome assembly GCA_003439945.1 of Dermanyssus gallinae. Lineage (NCBI taxonomy): Eukaryota > Metazoa > Arthropoda > Arachnida > Mesostigmata > Dermanyssidae > Dermanyssus > Dermanyssus gallinae. The sequence goes on from QVRM01001450.1 coordinate 502,244, forward strand.
CCCGGTTTCCGCTGCTCACGTAGAAAGACTAATGCAATGTCAGGTGCAACGGCACTCGGCCACTATGTTCATGCAAGTACCTAGAGATCAAGGTGTGAACAGGGACGACAACGACGACGACAAACAGGTCATATGAACGATTCCGGTTTACGTCGGCAACGGCTACACAATTGATGCTCTCTTTTTCTCTCAGAGGCGATTTTTCTCTTGGTTGCCTCTCTATGGCCGTCCACCGATCCTGTAAGTTTCGTGGCCGCGTGCCGTTTTGCGGCAAGAACGTGGGCCCGCGCCCAGTAGCGTAGTACCGATGGCGGCAAAGACTCTACGTTACCAGCCCAATTGTTACGCTGACAATAGCGAGATGATAGCATTCACCTACGATGCGAACGCACGCACAGCCCGACGCACAGGCATGGGTAAAATGTTGTACTCAAATTAAAGAAGCGCTTCTATTTCTAGGCACTACACTCAAGACAACCACACCAGTCAAGTGCTCTCTTCCTCAGTAGGGACATTTTTTGGATCCTGGCCACAAACTAACGGCCAGTTTGAGTGATTTTTGCGTCCACGCTGAATATCTCTTCCTCAGAGAGGAATCAAACACGGCGTGCGGCCGCCGCTTTGTTGTCGGCGAGAACCCAAGAGCACGCGACATCGAACAAGTCTGTTCACTTTATCGGCCTCCAATAGAGTCTGTCTCATTCTGATAATACAAGACTGATACCTAAGGTCCTCGTGAACACTTGGTGCTTTACGAATGTTTCGCCACGACACATCAAATTTAAAGCTCACAGCGCGCATCGAAGGGCGAGCATCGTCTAAAACGCACTTTTGCACGGCCTTACTTAGTTCTGTAGTGCTCACATAGCTCAGCCATTCTATCACGATAGAATGGGTGAGCTATCATGATAGAATGGGTTTCCGATGATGTCCTCGTTCTCTTGCGTCTAGGAGTACGCAGCAGTAAAGCTGTGATAGTAGCCGTCCTAGAAAATGCAGCATTCGTAGTAGTCGTAGTGGTCGCATCAATGCTGTGTTATTCTTCTTGGAATGAAAAACAGACACACCTACCCACCCCCATACAGGGACACTCTCTAATGGAACAAAATCGTCCTTCAAATCTAGTTCCCAGGAGCAGCAGCGCTATTCGCGAATGATGCGCTGGCGCTCACTCGAAGACACAACTGCCTAAGCAACTGCATATGAGAGCTGCCGCCAACGAGCAAAAAAGAAATCGTAGAGGAAGAAAAAGAATCAGAAGAATAAGAAACGATAAGTTTCAGCAAGCCGCTGGAGCGTCTATTGCAGATTCAGGACGCAGTCATAATAGGCCGTTATGGCCGTAAGCATCATCGAAATTTGCGGTAGGCGTGTGTCGGGCAGCTCCTTGGGAGCCCACAAGCGCCCCTGGGCCCCCAAAACTAGCGCTCGTATCATCGGCCAGGATCGGTATGACAACGCCCTTGGTGCGTTGCCCTTATACAAGTACAATCGAGCTTGCCGATATGGCGACTCTTGGAACATTGTCTGCAGTGCTGGAGCATTTAACGGTGACAAAGTTTTTCTCTGATAAATGGCTTGAGAAAGCAACTAGTTCAGCAAATAAAATAAAATCCTGGACAAGCAGGGAACAACAGTAACAGTTTAACCAACAAGAGCAAGAAATGTGAAATAAAGATAAACAGATATATCGAAAGAGGAATAATGAATTATTAGGAGGCCCTAAAATGCCAAAGCAAACACAACGTCTAGTAGGCAAGCTTGAGCCAAGACACCGAGAAGGGGCCAACGCAAAGTGGTTCACGTGGCACAAACGAACGGGAGAAGCAAGGTATGGAAGAGCCGCTCTGCCACAGCGACCCGTTACCGAGATCCTGAGGGCCCTGGCAAATGCTGTTATGAAAAACCTGCATATCAAAAATGTAATTATTTTCAGCGCACGGTCGATAATTACTTCGCGAATCAATAGTAGTTAAAATAACGTTGCCTCTAAAATATAAACATATACGCATTGAAGACTCATACCGCTTGAGTACTATCTAAAACATAGCTTGTATACAGCGCTCTAATCGTATGCCTTAGAGTGGTGTACGATTAGGGCGCACTGTACGTTTTGTTTGTACAACATTGGTTTGAATATCGAAAGGATCCGTAATCAGTATAAGAGTTGCTTCATCTATAGAAGAGCACATTCCCCAAAATGAGCCACGCTACCATCTTGCATCAGGATAATACCACAAAAAATTCAGAACATGCTAGCTGCAACCATTCAAATAACTTGAGCACTTTGAAAATACCTACGGCTTACGGCTAGCTTTTAGGTCATTTATAGACCTCCCGAATGTAAACTATGCACGACACTAATAGCAGCATACACACTGGCGCTCTTTTATGGTTGCAGGCGACAAATTGCCGAAGAGGCCTACAAAAACGAATGTCAGTTAGACCAAGCGCTGTATTCATAAATTCTAGCAATGTTGTGCAGTAGCTAACTGTGACCTTGTGGATGTCGTAGTGGGAATTTGTGTGATGCCGAAATGCCAACTGTCGTAATTACAAAGCAAGTTCATAAATTATCCCTGCACCAAAGCAACGTGTCGGAGACACGTTGCTTTGCTGCAGCAACCGCCCATGCGGGACCTACTCCCTTTAGAGCCTCCATAGTAATGAAAACTGATAGGGCCGAAGTCGTTGTGCTGGCAAATAGAAATAAAAGCGACTGACAGAGAATGGCTATGGTGATCCAGGCTGGCTATTCTAAATATGCCTTTGTAGAGCCGCATAGATCGATTGCTCGAGTTTAAGCAGAACGAAAACGTTTGAGGTCAATTACTCAACAAAATGCTTCTAACGGAGTTCGAGAGCGCACACAGTCACGTTCTTGGCTCGCAACGGGGGAGCGTTTCAAATATTCAGAAAATCGACCATTTATCTCATTAGAGCGTGCTTTACTGGTTGCTTGGAAGGCCGCAGGCACGAAGTAGGAGTGGTCGATTTGAAATCATGTGGTGCGAGGGAAGATTAGAATCAGCCCGAAACGCCGCTATGTATATATATATATATATATATATATATGTTCGCCTCCAGATCTATATCTAAATAAACCAGATAGGTAAGTATCTTTTCACGGACATTCCTAGCACATGTTTTAGTTAATTTTCACTTACTTGGATAATTGCTTCGATCAGCGGAGTCCACACCGCTCAGAAGCCCGTTTCGAAAGATGCTTATCGATGTTGGGCAAACGCTAGCTTCGTAGAAACTATGAGAACGAGGTGATGTTGACATGTCATCATTTTTCATACCTTTATTTAGCCGCGCCCCAATCAGATTAGTCTAATGGATTTAAATATGGCCTGTCGGGCAGCTACGAGACATTAATATCAATGAGTATGTTCACAAGCTCTGCCAGCTACTTCTGCATTCAACATCCTCTGACGGAATGTCTATCCATAGTTCTGCCCCGGCTTATAGACAGATAGACTTGTTTCTTCCGAATACTCAGAAATACAGTTTCCATCTTTCTGAAAGACGTATGGCGGCATAACATTTTGCTTACTGAGCATGTCGTGTCTAGTTGTATAAATAACTACGTGCACATTAGCTTTATATTTGTTTGGCCCCTCAACGACTAAGTTTCTGGGTCACGAACACACCAGCGGCCCTTTTATGGGATTGATTTTTGCACCAACCATAAGAACCTTCTTGTCAGGAAATAATTGGAAATGGTCTACTGCCTCATGCTTGAATGGAATCACCAGCAAACGACACGGAGCGACTTCGTTGGCTCTTGTGGCTTTAAGTAGATGCTGTCTGATATGTATGGCATACGTTCTTCATAAACAATGCAACTAATAGTACCTTATACACAAGCATATTTGCTTGGTAAAACCAGGCGATAAACAATATATATATATATATATTTGCTTGTCGACATATGATAATCGCTAACAATGCATTTTTGTACCGCTTTAATTAGTATTATGTAGTCCTTATATAGGGTAGTTGTATGTGGGTTTTGTTTTCTGCGGCGTAGGAAAATTTCAACAGCCGCGTTTGCGGGCGTTTGCATGCTATACTTACTTATCCGAAAACCAAAACGTTTATAGTCTCACTCTGTGTCCGCGCAAACATAATCTTCAACAACAGTAGGTGATTTCTGCTAAAACTCGAGAGACGCATATATTAGGCTTGCCATGATTGTTGTGTGTTTGCATTTTCTATGAAACGGGCTTTCTTTTCTTGTCAAATGTATATATTTATATTTATATATATATATATATATATATATATATATATATATATATATATATATATATATATATATATATATATTTATATATATATATATATTAAAAGGACAATTGTCTACTACGACGAGGTACAACTTCCAACTCTTGTACGGTGTCGTCAGGTTATCATTGTGCACTGCGTGTTTTTCTACTGGTTCGTTTAGATTGATCGATTCTCGACTGCTGCCGTTGGTGCGTCTATGGCTCATGGCCTCTTGAACGTCGATGGCGGCGTTGAGCACAAGACTTCGGACAACATCTAGCGCGAGCCATGCTGGCTGGCTTGCGCTGGCTGCCGCCGCCAGCAGTGTACGTCGGGGCCATATCCACCTAGCGGCGGGCGGGCGGGCCAACACAAAGCACGTCGAGAATAGAATCGACATAACCAAATAAAAAAGAGACCAGTCAAATTCAGACCCGAATCACTCGGGATCGCTTCTTCATCGTCTTGGCGGTGGCGGCGGCAACGGCAGCAGCAGAGGAGAGCAAGCATTACGGAAATGTATTTGTTTTCTAAAGCACAATCATTGTTCATGCTGCAAACCCTATTATTGCAGCTGCTGCCGCTGTTGTCTGCTGCTGCTTATTATTGCTGTTGTTGTTGTTGCTGCTGCTGCTGCTGCTACAGGAGTAGAAGCAAAATGCAAACGTATCTATCTATCGCAGAGACGACATGCTGGGAGTCCAGAACATATATATATATATATATATATATATATATTGTATATCAGCGCATCTTCGTGTTCGCTGCTCTTCGAGACAGAGGAAAGCGGTGGGACGCCGCAACACAGAAGCATCTTTATTCGCGAAACGGTTTAACGGTACAGGCAAGCAAGACAACGATCACAACTGCAACGACGACGCTATCAACGACGACGTCAACAAGAGAAACAACAATAAAAATAATACCGCTATCCAGCAGTAGCAGCAGCAACAACAAAAACAATGACAACAACAACAGCAACAATGAAAAATTGAGCTATCGAGCGAGCGACCAAGTGACAAAAGCGAAAACGGTCGGAAAAGAGAAAGGACAGAAGCAAGAGAAACAAACTAGAAGAAAGCAAACGTAAATTCATTGCTCGCAAACAAACAGCGTCACGTCAAGGGAAACAAATGTGTATGCACGCACCCACAGCCACTTGCCCCCACAGCCACCTGCCCCCACAACCACGTGCCCCCTCAGCCTCGTGTCCCCACACGCCCCCATCTCCACGAGGAGACTGATCGACTCGGGCGGGATTACTCTGGCCGGTAGGTGAGCAGGTACCATGGTTGCTCCTTTTACCACCACCACCACCACTACTACCACCACTATTACGCTGGCCGGCTACTAGCACTGTTACTTCTACTACGAGAACTGCTATTGCAGGACGTAGTAAGTGCTCTAAGGTTCCTACTGCTGCTGCTGCTGCCGGCCCTGCGATGTGCTGCCGTATCTAACAACCGTTTGTTAGCATTGGAACACTACTTATCTTCAGCATATGCGACGTCCGGAACGCGAACGAGGAGCACCGCCGACCTACGAATGCTCTCCAGTCATCACATCACATCCTTGTCTGAGCCTGGGATGACATCGCCGCCTGCGTGGAGCATGCTTCGAATGCTTCGGCCTAGCCCTGTCGAGCTCCCCACGCCCGTCTCCCGCTGCCGCGCTGCGTCCTCGTATGCGGCGCGCGGCCATCAGTCGCCTCTCCCGTCCCTCGACCCTGAGTCTCTGTTTCCAATTACCAATCTTCGACTACTACTACTACAATCTTCGACTATTACTCTATTGCTTGCAGCGACTTATTTTACTGCTGTTACTAGTACTGCTGCTGCTACTACTACTGCTCCAGCGTCCAAAGGGAGACAAAGGCAAATTTAAATTTTGTCATTCGGTCTTTCTTTGTTGTGCCCATCTACCTCTCACAATTTATTTATATACACTCCCTTTTCCCCCTATCTCTCGCTCTCTCGCTTACTATCTCTCTCTTTCTCTCTATATATATATTTCTCCTCCTGTCTAACCAGCCATTTGTTTTGATATCATCAGCGTATTCGTCCTCAGTAGCCTGCACGGCCCTTGATCACTGTCGGAGAGACGACGACAACACTAACAATAACATCAACAACCACAGAGTACCAACAACGACAGCAACAACAACAGCAACGTTCCTGCAATGCGACCGGCAAACCGGCGTTTGGCGATGGGCGGCCATTGTTGTCCTCAACGATCCGGTTTGGGCTATTCGGCCATCGTCAGTCACGTTATCATCGTCATCACGTTGTGACGATCTCCGCCGTTCCTCGGCCTCGGCAGCGTCGCAGATTGGCCAGTCTGTGTGCTTTAGCTTCTCATTTGATGCAGGCATAGAAGTGAAGTGGCCACAATCATATCAGTGGCAGCAGCGACGAAAGCAGTAATAGCGCGTTGAAACACTGTTTGAGAAAGCGCCGTCCTTGCAGCCACTGCCGATACAGCGGGCCAAAGGCCGAAGCGCCGAACGGCAAATGTGCGGCCAGGTGCAACGTAGTAGTCGGCGATGAAAGTCTTGAGGAAGAGGCAGGCAGACAGGCAGATAGGCTGGTTGGCAGGTCGGTCGGTAAGTAAGTAGGCAAATTAATAAGAAAAACGACAAGAAAGAACGAAAGTGAACTTGAGAAAGCAAATGGTGGAAATGGTGGAAAAGAAAACGACGACAAAATGTAAGCACACGGAAAATGAAAAGGGGAAAGGCAGATGAAAAAGCGGCCGATCTCGAGGAAAAGAGCAGCAAGAAAGTATCGAAGAGCGCGACGAATGGGGGACTACGAGGGCGACGACGACGACCATACTGTGTCAAGCCGAGTTGCCGCTCGAGTGCCGAGAGCGAAATGAGAAGAAGAGAGTAAAGGCAGAGGAAGACTATAAAAAAAAAGAAGGGGATTATAAAACGAAGCGGTAAGGCGGTGGGAAGGGCAGTATGGCGAGGCAGGAGGGGGCGTGAGAGTAGGATAGAAAGGAAGACCTGAACGGATTCGAAAATCGAGGGATGAACGGGATTCAGAAGGGGGAAAGGCAAAGAGATAAATTAGGAGGGCGTGGGGACACGGGCACGATCAGAAGGAATCGAGCGCGGCAACAGCAGCAGCAGCAGCAGTAGCGGCAAATAGACGGCCACCGCAACGCGGCTGCCGCCGCAAAAGCCGCCGGCGCACGGAGAAAATCGAACGAGATAGCTTCAGCAATGTGGCGGAATGCAGAAAAACGACTCACGCCGTTGGGTCGCCGTTGGGCCGCGGTAGTAACGAGAAAGATGTATGCACAGACGTCGCTTGAGCGGACCGCCGATGGGGCGGCACCCATTGCCGATAGGGCGCCTGACTAGGGCGGTGAAGCCGACGACGACGGTAACTACAGCGGCAGTGGCGGTGACTTAGTAAAAAGGAAGGAAAGGAGACGTCTTCCTTCGGAATAACTCATGGGTATACCTCTGTATTCAAGCGGCTCTCTTTCTCCCTCTCTCTGTCTAATGCAAACGTTCTGGTTTCGCCGGTTTTCCAATTGCTATCATCTGCTTTTATTCGCATCCTTTTTCCTGTTCTTTTGCTGCTGCTGTTGCTGGTAGTTCTCTTTCTTTATTCCGAAATCATCGTTTCCTCCTGGCGCTCGGGTCAGAAGACGGAATAGGAAATACAGGTATAACTAGACTAGTGTATCAAAACAGTGTGGTGAGTGACACCACTCCCGACTCTTGCTTAATACTGTTAGCGATAGTCGGTTTGAAAATTGCCTTGTTTAAAGGGGATGACGTTTACCATTGGATTATACTTACCGCACTATTTTCCGGCACACGGTCTAATGTATAGGCTATATTCATGTGGCATTCTCTGTCTGTGCGCATGTCTTCCTGTAAAGACGGTGTAGCTTTTGACCGCCGCCCTGTCAAAATACTGCCACGTGGAGGCTGGAGTGCAGAGGTAACCATGTGGAAAAGTTAAGTGTACGCCAGGAGAGGGCATAATGCGCTCTATTGAATTATGTGTATTCACCTCGAAGACGACGACTCGTAGTGGCACGGAGATATTTAGCTTAATATCCGCTGGACAAGAACCAGCTTTTTACTAAAACGGAACCGATAACTCATAATTTATTCGTCGGGCATGGCTTAGTTTATTTCTTAGATATCTCGACCCTTCCTGTGCATAGACTGCTAATAATGCGCTCAAAAATGCCGTTGGCGGTTTTAATGGCAATATTCCTCATACAACCGGTGCTTCAACTGCACAATTGTAAGTAAAACCAATCACGTGGTTTATCTAGCGTCAAGGTAGATAATCACATTCGTGTCATTACTTTTTTTTTTGTGTAGTAACAGGCTGGGCAAATATACCGAGAAATTTTGTAAAAGTGATCAGGTCCGAGTTACTGAAGCCTTCGTTGTAAATTGCTATAAATAGACGACTAAAAGACACCGAGTCGTTGAACCTTGACATTGTTTAAACGTCATTTGGCTGCTCCAGGAACCAGACTAGCAGACCTCTAAGTGGGGTTACTCAAATGCATTTGGGTATGTGTATAAACAAATTAGGATTCTTGTATTCGTGAAGGAACGGTAGTAGGCCGTTGCGTATTACGCAGGATTGTTTTGGCTCATTTCTAGTTTTAAAGTATTAGAGAAAGTGCGTATTGCTCATATATAATATACACGAATGAAAATCTCTAGGAGTCTACATAAGCCTGCACTCTGCTCATTTGCGATGTTTGCTCGATTTGTGTCTAGGTTGACGTCATCTTTGCAACGACAGTTCAACTGTTTTTTATCGAATAATACTGAGCGGAGCCTTTTAACCCTTGCCGTTATTATGTGTAGCTCTTACGAGCAGTTCAGAAGAAGTGTTCCTAAAGCGGATGCTTTTTCGTGGCTTTTTCTAAGCACTGCTTTGAGCTCTTCGGAGTGCTGTAGACCGCGCTAGACGGTGCCTTATATCACATATTCATAAGTTTAATTAATCATTAATCATTAATCATTAAAAATGATCATGTCCAAGTGTGCTAGGGCCGTACACCCGGTGCAAGACTAAGTACTCTATAAAGCTATTCCTTTAAGATACCTTAAATTAAAATGTCAAAACCTCGCCTCAATAAAATGGTATAGGGATCTACAATTAGATCCAAGGCAATAACAAATAGCAAGAATTAGCACGATTGGGAGCGAAAAGCCTGATAAACAAGCTGCCAAGGGACACAGCAGAACTAAGACGAACGGCTGCAAGAGCTGGAATGCCTAGGAGACAGATGGAGGGCCATGGCAGAAACTCGCGCAAAGGAATAAGAACTCCTAAGATAGCAACAGTCAAAATGACACTCTATATTAAAATCGGAACCCGTGCCAAAAACTTCCTAATTAAGCGATGCATGATACAAAGGCTACAAGACAAAGAACAGAACACGGGTAGAACATTAGGAAGGACAAAAAAAATAGAGAACCAGATCCTGGGACAGGCAGGCCGTTAGAACTCATAGCACTTATCAAAGAAGAAGGGCTTGGTCGTATATTCAAAAATACCTGTTTTTCCTTGCACAAAGTAACCATCCAGAAGAACATGAGAGTAATATTTGTTACTAGAGGACCATAGGAATCCAAGACAATACTAAACAAATTTCTCCTAGCCGAAATTATCCTTCACTTTGCGAGCCAGAGAAACTGCGATTCCTCAAAACTGCGCGCCGATTGAACAAGGCAACTCTAAAGTTGTCAGGCGAAATTGCAAAAGACTAAAACACTACGGTTGGCGTTTCTTGAAGAAACCTCAATGACTACACTGGCGATTTGAGCGGTTGACCCTAAATATAGAGCCTATTGGCTATTTCTATAATACTAGAAAACTGTCACATTCTTCAAGCCTAAAGCTACCTTGGCCTGTAAACTTCTCAAAATAGAAAGGAGATACAATCTAAATAATACCGTAGAACAATGCTGCAGAAAGACGGAATGTAGAGCTGAGATCACAAAACACGACCTTCGCCACGACACCTGGTGGTGCGGGGTTCCGCTAGAGAAGCAGAAGGAAACAATGGGGTCCCCATAAAAACGGATGAGGGGTGCTGTCCACAAGACATTATTAAAAAAATGACGCTTGCTTGTCTACACAAAATGGACAAGGAAAATACGGATAGTCGCCACAGGTAAAGAAGAACTATGATTTGCAGACGTATTGCGGCAGTAAACCGGGGCCCTGGATGACTGTCGTTTTACTAGGCACCAACTCGTTCTTAAAGCCAAATAAAATTGAAGATATCTGCGGGGCGTACTTAAGATCCTCGAGGTTTCCTACATGAGAATAGAAGCCCCTAGGTCGTCCAAGAACTGAACCGGCTGGCACTGCCTGGTCACCCCCCAAACAACAAAATATGCCAGCCTTTGTCCAGGAAGAACCTAACTGTCAAAGACACTAACTGTTGGTCTAAGGAATAGGTTACTTTTCTTATATTCTATATTGCTATACTACTAGAGCCATGTAGTCTAACACGCAGCCAAACATGCAGGTACAGGAAAGACGTTACAGAGAAGTGCTACAAGTGGGGCAAGGACGGCCACTTCGCTAGTAACTGCGAAGCAGAGACCCTCGGCTGCTACACATGCGGTGAGAAGGAGCGCAATGCTCAGTCGTGTCCCAATGTCTTCCTCCCCTGCAGAAGGAAAAAGGCAGACTAAACGACACAAGAAAAAGTTTACGGCGTCCAGCCTGGAGTCCGGAGAGACCATGGCAGCAAACCAAACCAGGCACTACAAAACTAGAACCAGGCACTACGTGGCCCTACGACTGAACGACTCAAGGACACAGATGTGGTGAGGCAGATAGTCGGACCCCGGAAGGACAAAATAACTAAATAAGCATAGTCCAGGTCACTTGCGATAGAAGCCGCACAGCCCTCACTATGGTCTGGACAAAAACTCAATGAAGAGGGACAGACGTGCTCGCTTCTAGTGAACCAAACAGGAATTTAGCAAAACAAAATAGTAATTAAGTGACGCATTCGTAAAGGTACAAGATAATGCTAGCGAATAAGGATTTTGCTGAATCAAAATAAAAGAGATAGGGAAATTATACTTCTGTTATCTATGGGCATACGGACCTACGGCCTATACGGACAGTTCAAACAATTCTGAACAATGGCACGCGCTTCTACAACAGAACTAAGAGGACCCATGGGCAAACCATACATGATTTTACGCGTGCAGGAACAGGGCATAGCTATCACGGAGGTTTCGGACAAACGGGAAAGAGTCGGCATTCTTGTCAAGCTCTTCCCGACTCACAATTCGTAGTTTCGGCAAGCCAGCCACTCGAGGTTGGCTTAGCGGCTAATTCTGCAGCCACTCGAGGTTTGTCTGGCGGCTATTACGATAAGATACACCCGCATTAAAGCAAAATGCTTGCTTCATGTACGTTGCGAAACACCTTTCAAGCAAACCAAAGTTTGCCGGAGTGCGGTGCCCCCGTACTCTGTCAAGTTCATATATCTCCTCGAAACAATCATGAGATAGAAGAGTACTTTGTAAGAGATTATAATGAATTAGAATATGTTTGTATTTCTTATAGCCTATTTAGCTAAACTATGCAAGAAAAAATGTCGCTTCGAAGAGGCAGGTGCAGCACCAAAACTAAACTTATGGCTTCTACTGTCAGAGTCGCCGGCCACGTCCTCCACTCTCTCCCATCGACGTAGTACAATACGATGTGCCTAAATACTTTTCTTTCATAGTATTATACACCGCGTCTCAAAAGCTGCACCACGCTTCCATCAGTTATAAATTCGAGGAGGAAAACGCACCGCCACATATAAGGCTGTATAGGAAGAGGGTCAAACATAGGCGGAACAGCTAGGCAGCTAAGGCGTCGGCCTGTCTCGAATGGGATGAGCTTTCAAAAACGCCTCGGCGTACAGAAGACGTATTCCAGACCCGAATAGACGGCGATCGTCAGAACAGACAGCCGCGCAGTCGGTTGTATCGAATGGCTGAAATACCGCAGATCGGTCGCTGCAAGTGCATCAATCAATACGAATGCCCCACGTCTATCCCTATTAGTGCTTTATGGCTCACCATGCTGATCGTTGTGAGGTAGTGGGGTATCCTGTTGAATGTCGAATCGTTCGTTAGTCGTATGTTGCCATGGTAACGCACCGGTACAACGTTTAGATGTTCGGCAGCCCAAAAATTGAGTCTGCTGCAGTTCCAGCAAAAGGCGTTTTCCACGCAAGTCTGGTCTATCTACCTGGTAGATCCCCACAAAAACCTAACTCTAAATTCTTAAGAGAAAATGTGGCCATCTGGATTTAATTCAGGGCGTGTTGTAACTTCAATAACGATATATAAGATATATACGAGGACGGTATATATATATATATATATATATATATATATATATATATGCAAAGTTTTGCTTTATTCCACTGAGTTTATGCCTAGAGATTTCCTATGCCCAGAGCGCTTACCTTAGAAACCCTATATAAAAACAAGTTAATCTTTGATGACCTTTATAGAAGAGAAAAAGCGTGGATGCAGGTTGTATTTTTAAATGTAGCATAGACCGTCTCGGCTGCACGTAAATATGTTTGATGAAAGTTTAACGTCTTTCATGACTACTTCAAAAGCATTAATAGTGAAAAGAGGCAGTTATCGCATCCATAGCAGCATTGCACTCCGGCTAACAACCGCGCGGAAATGTGTGTGATCTAACTACCCTCGAGATAGCCGTAGAGGCCATTACTTTAAAATTAATCGAGGGTCTGGGCGTAATCAAACCCTACGCATGGCAATACCCCAATTGTTGCCCGGTTGCAAATACCGGCCAAGCCATTCCTGCTACATCGAACAGCTGTTGTCTTCAAAGATGTTAATTTAAATTAATTTGTCTGAGTGCAGGACTGCCAAGACATCTGGTAGCTCATCCTGAGGGATCTAGCCAGAGACCAGAGGCAGTTGCCTTGGCTGGCATTATTTCGTTGGAATCCAGGTGTGAGCACACTAGGTCGCAGCAACCGCATACGTCCAGTTACCATGTACCTGCGTGCACATGACCCATCTGTCCAAAAATATACATACAGTTGTTAAATATGAGATATATTTCAAGAGAAAACGTGTTTGCTTCTTCAAGTGTCTAAAATTGGCTCCATTTAGGCACAACGCGATACTTTTCTGCTAATTCTGTACAAACATTTAAACCTCAAACAGTTCTATATCTGTACATTTTGGTTGGAAAGCCCAGAACTAATACCATTTAGAACGACTACCGCACTGCATCAAACATTCTAAGCACTTTAGTCGAAAACCATAATCAATTATTTATTGCATCATATGTATGGTATGCATATATACCATTATCCTAAGAAACACACGCTTATAAGTAATCTAACATCGTCGAGCCAGCTGCGTAATAGAAAGAGCTCTTCAACAAGTATCGAGATGGCAGATAGGACACGGCTGGCCGCATAAACAGCACATACAGCCGACGTCAGGATCGTGGAAGTGTTTTATATGACAGAGTTTATGGTGAAATCCATGAAGTGAAGCTTCCGGGAACTGTTTGAACTTTGACACCATCACAGCTTGTGAGTGCTTATCTTATTGACCGATTCTTCGATGTGAAAATAAAAATCGTAGAAGCCAACTAATGCTTTTACCAAATTGTGTCGCAAAACTTGAAATAACCAATAGTATGTTCTTCTGGCCTGCAGCCAGAGGATCGTACAACAAGGCAGTTTTGCGAGCTTTATGACTTCCAGTCTCCTTCCACCCATTCATTGGTTACACAAAAGGGGTTTTCGATTCTATTCTGCTCTGCTTCACTTGTTTGCTAATGCTGTTCGAGCTGCTTACCTTTTTTCCTTCCTGGAAAAGCTGGGGTTTCTGTGAGACGAATAACAAGACCTTTTATCCCTAAAAGCGGTTGAGTAAAAGTCATGAGGTAAACTAGCCAGCTTTTCGCGTTCCGCCGTAACTCCCAATGGTTAGCTTGAAAAACACGTCAAATTTATCTAGCTGGAATGTGCTGAAATGGTCTCATATTACCTGGATATCAAAGGCCGCTATTGAAGCAACACTTAGATCAAGGAGTGCTTAGAGTGTTGGGGCTTTTCGATTGTCGACATCGAGACTAAACTTGTTCTCTCCCATTTAATAAACTATATAATCTATTCTCAATCTCGAAAACAAATCGGTCAACAACATGGGTCGAAGTGGCGACACTCCGGTAGATGGCAACTATGACTAGCGAACTAACGCCCTATACCACTGTTAATGTAGCTCCATTCAGATACTTAAATGCATGAACTGTCCGACTTTTTTACTTATCTTTAATTCCCAAAGATAACTGCGTAGACGCAAAAGTAACGTTGAGATAACAAGCTGACACAATTAGTATTGCAGAAGCGTGAGACGTTCATTTTAAACAAAACACACATTAAACCGATGAGAAAACCATATCACTGAGAGTCAACAACTATACTGTCACAAGGACTGTTGGGGAAACCCTATCAACATGTCTGCTTCTGCTGCTGCTCTAAGCCCCCTGATACAAAATATTGACATGTGCATTTAGTTATTTATGTCAAGCGAATGAAAAATCTATCAATTTATCTAACAACTTGGCACGTTTTCGATGATTTTGGCAAATATTACAGTACCACAAAATCCACCGTGAATACTTAATTCGAATGTTTAACCACTTTGTCGAGTCCCGATAAAAACTAAACCAGCTAAATATTATGGTTTATTAACACCCAGGTTGGGTAAAATTATAAACCTATACATCAGACACAACTAGTGCTTCCTTCACGTCATTGGGTCTTCTTGCTAGCTCAGCTATTGACTGCACTGCAGGACATGCTGCGGCGTGGAATCTATCGCACTGGGCAGAGCACCTCGTGCACCTGCAACACTCCTGAGGATCGTGGAATTCTTCCGTGCTATATAACACGTGATGAAACCCGTGGGCTGCAAACGCCGTAGTTAAATGTCTGCCCTTATATCCCGCTGCTCGCCAGGCCGTGCTTGTCATCGCTACCGTATTATATATTCCTAAATCGATTCCCTTCAATTTTTCGGTCCACTTCAAAGTATAAGCCTCAAACGCTTTTGTCCTAGGTAAACCCCATCGAAGTTGTAATTCCTGTGTCAATAAACTCCCCCTTCTGAGATATGAACTATTTTATTCTTACTTGAATTGGCTAAACCCAAAACCCGTTTCATAAAGAAAAATCTGGCTCTATCTAGTAATTGCAGTTCTGCTTCTCCTAATTTTTCCCATATAAGTGATATACCGAATATTGCTATGGGTTCTATTTTAATTTTGAAAAGAGCGGAGGCGGTATGTATTGACAACATTTGCGGGCTCTTAATTGCTGCTGCCGCTCGGATTACTTTCCCCACTCTGCTTTCTATATGTCTTCGGAAACTGCTACCAATCGACGTTATAGTGACACCCAGATAAGTAAATTTATTTACAAATTGTACTGCATTGCCCCTAGCTTGAATAAAGTCGTTTCTTGCTAATCGACCCCCTCGTCGAAACTTAACTGCTACTGTCTTTTGCCAGTTTATGCTAAGCCCCATCTCATCCATATAATCAATTATTCGTTCCAGTCCCTGTTTAACCCTAAATAAACTCTTACCATAGATAACAATGTCATCTGCATACATTAAAGTACTTGCCCACTCTACAGTCCACCCCTGTCTCATCCGGTTGGGTAGCCCTCCCAATAATACTGAAAAAAGCAACGGTCTCCTTGAGCCACGCCAGTAGTTTGCTTTACTGTTCCCACAATCCCTATACCGTTGTCGATGCATACTATGCTCTCCCTAAGAATGGCCCCCAAAATTTTTAACAGCTGATTCGGAACTCCCTCCAAGGCTAGCTTCTCCATAATTATGTTTCTCGGCGCTAGATCAAAGGCGGCTTTAAGATCTATAAATACCGCATATAGCGGTCTTCTTGGCTCGGCTAGAGTTTCCCAAATCTCTGCTAGCAATTGGCGCAGGGCCGCATGGGTCGACTTGGATTTTCTAAACCTGTGTTGTTCTTCTGGTACTGCGTTTCTAGTTTCTAGAAAGTGCTCAAGTCGATCTGATATTATCCTCGAGAATATCTTATAGGAGCAACTCTTAAGTGTTATTCCCCTCGAAGCTTCCGGCTCTGTTTCTATGCCCTTCCCTTCAGGTATAACAATGAGAGTATCTTCCTACTACGCTTTAGGCATTTTCCCGGACTTTAGTCATTCATCGAATAGAGCCTTCCAGCATGGCGCTAGTGCCAACGTTTGCTTTAAGTGTTCATTTCTTATCATATCGTTTCCGGCCGCTTTACCTCTAGGCGCTCTTTCAATTGCGCTGACAACGGGTTCGATTGTGATCTCGCAAACTACCCATTCCCGTGCAAGCTCTGTGTCTTTGTCCCAAGGCCCATTGTATAATATTATTTCATTTGGAGTGGTGTCGGCTCCCTGTAGCATACCAGCAAAGTGCTTAATTAGTCTCTCCACTGGGCACTGCTGTTTTCTTTTATGCTTTAGCCATTTGTGCGGGTGTTCCTCTGCCTCTCGTAACAACTTCCACTCCCGGCTTTCCCAGTACTTCTGTTTCTCTTCCTTCACTTCCTTGTATGTCCTTTGCGTCATTTTCTTTACCATTATAGCAAACGGCCTCATTACCGGAAAAATCTTTACGTAGTCCCTAGTTAACCTGTTTGCATTTTTTGCTGCTCTACACCGCTCGTTAAACCAGGGCCTTATTTTTTGTTCTTGACGCGGAACTATTGCATTGTGATTAGATTTATCAGTTTACGTTCATATGACTCTATGTGAATTTCCCCTGGTGAACACACTTCCCCAACTCCCTTTAAGAAAATCCTACTATCCAATTTTGTTCCGGCCCCCTGCCTACGGCTACACACCTCCCCACTACTGCTAATCTTAATGTCATTCCCATGGGTATATGCTTTCTAAGGACTTCTCCCCTCTCCTTCCCGAAAAGATGTATTTTCCTCTAAAAATGTTATATCATTCCCGTTTCCGTCTGTGGCAAAAACATCGATGACTGACGCTCTTGTACTACATTCAAATGTGTTTAGGTCGGGCTCGCTGACTAACCAACAGCCTATCTCCGTTATAATCTCCAAGAATGCTTCAGTTCGTTCAGAAATTCCCTTGTCCAACCTGGCATTGAAATCCCCCGCTAGAATCATAGGTGCTTTTCTAGACACAGCCTCGACCCCGAGCATAATACGTTCTGTCATGGTCTCAATAGACTCTACACCTGCCGGTTTCACATAAGCTGCCACAATCTCCACCCCCCTTGACGCGATTGCTACTAAATTGTCCGCTATTATTCCTATTTTCATTTCTCTAATTTCTGCTCTCGTAAATACTGAAACCCCCCCACCTTGGTCTACCCCGTCCCTCGCCTTTATGTGCAAGTGCGTGATACCCGTGAAAGCCCCCTAAAGTAAAAGGTTTTACAGCCCAAGTTTCCGTCAAAATTAGAATATCCACTCCTCGGAGTGCTTCCGCGCCTAACAGTTCTAATACGCCATGTCCTTCGCAGTTCCATAGTACTACTTTGATAACTTGCGTAAGCTTTTGTTCCTTGAGTTTGGTATTTTCCTTAACCATCCCGTCCGTAAACCAGCTAACTATGATGCCCTAAGAGTATTCGAGTAAGCCGATCGTTGTAGTTTCAGAGATTTTCTTATACTTAGATAAAGTAGGAAAACGCATGGCTGGCCAGAAACAACAGCCCTGCCAATGGCTAGGCTTCGACCAGCAGTGTGGCAACAACAACCGAAAATGCAGCCAGTTTGTAGCCTAAATTTAGTAGACCAATGCGGGCGCTATTCACTCTTTCTATTTTATATATCTTTACAAGCAACGCCAGTCTGTTGTCAAACGCCGAATAACATTGAATCGAAATTTACATCTTCTTCTTACATCTTTATCATTTGTATGCTTTTACGTTGAATCTCAGCCAGACAGAGACACCACACTGGCATTCTTATAGGTATTGTAATTGGAAACGCTATGTTCATTTTTCATTCAACTGAAATTGTCCCAGCTGACTAAAATTTGTAATTTTGAAAAGTTCCCGACATAAGAGTACTTTAAAAGCTATGGGGAGTCGCCATTAGATCAATTGAGTCGTATGTATCAGGGTTTCACAGTGACTTAAGAAAAAAGGTCGATGTACAATGCCAAAAAATGTATATCCGGTATGGATTAAAGGAAATAAATATATATTAATATACAAAATTGGTCAGGAACAGAATAAACGTAAAACAATGTCTGCAAGATTATATCATATTTACATATATACGTCGAAAGAAAATCAATTTTGTTAGCGCTAGAGCTCGGTGGCGTGGTGCATTTGCATGCGCCCTGCGACCGGAGGAGATACAAAGGTGCACGGGCTCATTCCCTGCACATTTGTATTTTAGGGGTTGCATAATGTTCGAGGTCGTAGTTTCCTTGAAACTGCAGAGGAAATGCGCTTTTCACAACGAAAAGCTACGAGATTCATAGCTTGCAAATATTATACATAGCTTCCGCTTTCATTCATGGTGTGTCTTTTTTAATACTGAGCCATCATGCGTAATAACGTAATTACCTAAAGACTTTGTAATCGAAGTCGAGATATGCGTCAAACTACATACACGTCTATGTAAAGCTATGTAAAAGTCTGGTCAATCTGATCAGTTGGCTCGAGACCCACGGTCACTCGATAACTTGTGAACTTGTTTCACTCGCTATCATTTTACAATACTCGATCTATCTCTCTCCCTCTCGTTCTAGGCTGTGCATTGTATTCAACAAACTTGAAAGTTACTCTATTTAACGTAACGAACAAACACAGATTTACTGATAGGCCGAAGAAAAGCCTCGCTTTTTATGCAGCACGATGTAAAAGTGCAGCATGAGTTACGTGGAGCAAAGCTATCACTAAAAGCAAAATGAATGTCATCTCCGGATGAATTTTTGCATAACTTGTGCAGACAGACTTAAGAGAAGACGCTCTTAGTTCGGCTCTCTGTATACTATTCCGGTAGGACTTATAGCAGGACGCAGAATACGAACGCGCACAAGCTAGGTAAGTGCGTCAAAATATTACCTAGTCTCGTTCTCTTCACCAACAACACAATGAAGACAACGCCGACGACGACAACAACAACAACACACGCCACAGCAATTATGCCACATTACATCACAGCAAAAATATTAGCAAAACAAGAACAGATGCACACTTAAAAGAAAAAAAAAAATATATATATATATATATATATATATATATATATTAAACAGAAATCTCTCTATTTATGTTATACCGCAATAATTAATCGGAGTGGGGTGGGGGGCAGAAGACACCAAAACGTTCCCCGTTTTATATCTCACAATGGCCGATTATAGCTCACTTCGTCATCTACCTTGTCTAAACTAGAATCTATGAAAAAAAAGCAGCCAGTCTAGGCCTCGAATCCACGACCTCTCGAAGGCTTTGCCTCTAAACCACGTTACTCAATAAGCTTAGTATAGTGAAAAACTGTCTGGAATGTAAGTACATACCGAGTAATGGCTGGGTTGTATTTGTGCGCTTTGGTATCGTCAATATATCACGAATACGAGGAACGCTGGTCCCTTTGATGTGACAGAGTGATATGGAGCAGTAAGATAGTTCAGAGGCAGCAACCAACAAGTCGAAGAAAAGTATTTTCGAAAAAAAAACAAGATCCAAACGTACAGTATTAGTCGAGCAAGGCAATCACTAAGAGCAAGAGTGCATGATCTCTGCAAATTATGCATACGCCAGTGCAGCGTGGGGTAGACATGTGGCGCTTCTTGCTCGACTCTCTATGCGCAGAGATTTTGATCCGAACTCAAAATACGGACTCACGAAGCTTCGAGGTGAATACCAAATACATCGTCTCGCTCATCACCATCAGCAACAACAACGGCAAGGACAACAACACGGTACGAAAAAGCAACCGGACCAAACATTTGAAAAATCAGCAACAAATACAATTATGACAAAAATAACAACAAGAATAACAACAACAACCACGTTATCGCGACGTACGAACGTTTTATGGCATACATTGTACTGTTGTAAATCGAGTACATTCCATAGGTGTGTTCAGATAGAGTATTGATGTGCATATGTATGTATGTATGTATTTATATATATATATATATATATATATATACCATAACATCCCATTCGGCAAACGTATGCTCCCCTAATAGCGCCGAGAAACCTTGTTATCAAAAAAACCCTGCACAAATATATATACATATATATATATATATATATATATATATATATGCAGAGTGCGGCAGAAAGTGTATCTTTTCGATTAAAAAAAGATACACTTTCTGCTGCACTCTGCACAAATATATATATATATATATATATATATATATATATATATATATATATGCAGAGTGCGGCAGAAAGTGTATCTTTTCGATAAAAAAGTTGCTCGGCGTTAATAGGAGAGCGTGTACTTGCAGAATAGGATGTGGTGGTTCTACAACCTGCTTGAAATTGTTGGCGCTGGCTGGGTTTCAGATGTGTCCGCGGTGGAAGCAAAGAGGATTGCCGTGCCTGTGCTGCATTTGGCTGGTAAGCGTCCAATGGACATTTTTATGCAGTTGACACCCGTCAGGATGAAAAAGCAATTTGTGTTGCGTAAAGGTACATACACGCAGACAGACAGCACCGCTACAAGCCACAGGCGTGCCACAAAACGACCTGCAGCTTGTACGGCAAACGTGCAGAAAATGAGATGTCTCTTGCAATACCAGCGCCGGCGCAGTACAAGAATGCTGGCAGCGCATCCTCAAATTTCATTGGAAAGCATCCGACGAATTTTGTATCGTGCTTTGGATAAGAAACCTCACAATTTTTAAGAGGCTTATGAACTTGCTGCAAATAAGATAAAGTACGCTACCCTCGTCGAGCAAAATCACTCCCTGAAGTTCTGAATAATGGTGAGTGACCCAACATCGTTTTATGTGATGAGACCCTTTTCACTACCGAGCCAGCGGTGAGTCGATAAAACAAACTTGGGTGGCTCAGAAACAAACTGCGAACCAAATAAAATTCACCGGAATTGAGGGCGAAATGTGTTATGTTATGGGCTGGAATAACTGGTTCGGGTTGAACTTCAGTCGCATTTATCCTGCATAAAACACAACTAAATGACTGCCTTTCCTGTATAACCAGTACCTGTTGGTACTGGAGCACTGTATGTGATTTTCGGTAAGAGACTATTTTGACAACAGCTTTCCAAAAAGACTCTGCGCTTTCCCACATAGCAAAGCAAACGGCGGCTGCCCGACAAAGTGCCAAGACACATTTCTTATTCAAGACAGTAACCCCCCGACTCGCTCAACCTCAACCCCATGGTTATTTCTATCTATGATATTTGAAAGTCTAAGGTGTGCTGCAAAACATAGCGGCTTGAGAGGTCTTAAGTAAGCCATTCAGAACAAATAGGAGAGACCTGTATAGAGTGTCGTGTCAGCCACAGCAAGCATGAGGTTTGCTGACAGGTTGGGCAGTATTCCAGTGGCGAAAGATGGAGATATTGAGAATTATTAGACAATTGTTGACACGTTATTTGTTTTGAATTACCTTATTAAACCGCTAATACGGTGTTTGTTTTGAAACATGTTCTTAATTGTTAATAAGTAATTTGCTAGAGTGTTGCATAGTTTAAATATTGTTGTAAATTGTTAACAGGCTATTTTCTAGAATTCCGAATAGTTTGAATAATGTTAAAAAATATCAATAAGTCAGTTGCAAATAAATTGTTAAATAGTTATTTGCTTTGAGAGTGCTTTAAAAGATTCGGTAAGATAAGTTTTAAATTGAGGGAAATATCGATTGTTTTATGAGGTTACACATTGGCTGCCGTATCCTGTGTATAGGTACAGTAAGTAAAGTAGACACGTTATAAAGTAAAAACGCAACATAAATTTTATTTTGTATATCTTAACGTAGCTATCTTAAGAGGTCTGTTCAGTAGGTCCAGCAGTTTGTTTATAGGCTTGAAATTGTAAAGGACTACTTTTGCTCGAAGACAGTAGCGTACTTTTTCTTCTATGCATTCAGTTCATAGGCCATGTAAATTGCAAACGCAACAACAACTAGTGATATTCCAATTTCACTGTAAAGGTTTTCGAAACATAAGAGAATCTAAATTATATAACGAATTATCTGGATTCGACTGGATTGTCCTGAGAGAAACATTTTCCATCTAGCGTTGTGATGTCCCCGGGTATTAAAGTTTCCATTGTCGGCCTCAACGAGCCGCTCGAGTCGTCGGACGTCGTCGCGTACCTGTCTCGGGAAGCGGAGACAGTACTGCTCACTTACTGAAAAAGATCAAGAGTGCTATAAGCTTCGTTGGCGTTGGACACACGAAATTGCTCGCCGTGGATCTCAATGATCGACTGGAGCAAGACTCCCGAGTGAACGATCCACGGCCCTGGTAAAGCCACTCGATGCGTCCCACGTGCCGAAGCCAACCTGCAGCGGGTTGATTCTACGTAAAAAACGAGATGCTTTGCAATCGACATCTTCGCAACTTTAGCCCCACCAGACTCTGTGGCATATGAAGGACCGGCTTCCGTGTTTTACTGACGGGGATTAAGAAACGTATTCCCGTACTTCCCAGGCTGTCTATTAAATTGAATAGTACTATGAAACGACGCACCGGCGTGGGGAGGCGCCCTGATAACAACATGATTATTTCAAATCAAAATCAAATCAAATCAAATGCACCTTTATTTAGTCAAAGGGGGGACAATATTTACATTTTAGAAACCGTTACCTAGATACATACAATAGTCAGTTTACTTGTGTGGCGACATTTGCACTATTAGCGCTTTAAGTTCTCATTGCCCTCGCCATCCGCCACGAAAACACGTTATTTACACGATCTGTCTTGGCAATTGGTTTCGACGAGATGGTGTTACCGCTTCTAAGATTGTTCAACCGAATGCTAAAATAATTTGACTTATTTGATGAGTTTATAATACGATTGAACATGCGATAATCCGCTCTGGACTGAAGTTCCCGAATAGGGCTTATCACAATAGAATTTCGGGCAATGTTACACCTTAACGAGACACGACGAAGGAATCTCCTCTGTACACTTTCCATTGCTTCAATGTGTTTATCTAAGTAAGGCCGCCAAACCTCACAGCAATACTTGGGAAGAGAAACTTGGGTACAACCAAACTATTATAAAGCCTCATGTAAAAATTGTAATCATTAATTATGAAACAACGAAATATGGTATTAGATATAAGATTAGCTGATCGAATGACTTGTGTAATATGGGTGCTAAAATCCAGGTGCGGTGTCACCGCAACCCCTAGGTCCCTAATACAATTTAAAATAGGGATAGCCTCCCCATGTAGCATGTAGTTATGGGCTTCTTTTAAACACAATACAGCACATTTCGGCACTGATATAAGCATTTCATTATCCACACACCACTTAGAAACCGCTTCAATCGTACTCTGTAGTACTTGCCTTTCGCTAGCGGTGCTGGAAGGTCCGTATAGTTTCAAATCATCAGCATAAAGCTTATAAGTTATCGACTCAGGAATAACGTTTCTAAGATCTAAAACAAATGTGCAAAATAAAAGTGGCCCGAGGCTTGATCCCTGAGGAACACCTGAGGGGCACGTGCCCAACTCACTAAAGCTATTGTTTACGCGAACGCAGAACTCTCTACGGGTAAGATAACTAGCAATCCATGATAAAGAGCGAGTATCTACATCCAAGTACCTAAGCTTTTGTACAAGTTTTACATGGTTTATTCTATCAAATGCCTTCGAGAAATCAAAATATATACAATCAAAGGCTAGCCTATTGTTTATCATAACAGCCCAATCTTGAGTCATTTCGACGAGTTGAGTTGCCGTGGATTTGCCTTTAGTAAAACCATGTTGATTCTCATCCAGCAAGCATTTAGATTGAAAAAAATTAAAAATGTGGTCCACTAGCAGTTTTTCAAAGATGATACATGCGATAGATGATTGAGCTACAGGTCTATAATTATCTACATTTGACTTTAGACCCTTCTTATGTACAGGGGTTACGACTGATTGCCGAAAATGTTTTGGCACAATGCCATCCTCATAGGACCTACTGAATATCAAGAAAAGGGGTTCAGTTATCGCAGACGCTACATTTTTATAAAATATGGGTGAGATTAAATCAGGAGTAAAGCTGCATTTAGTGGGTAGTTGTTTGATTTTAGAAAGAATATTATATTCTGATATTTCCAAGTATGGACAGCTATCTTTCGAGACCACGTCGTTGGAAACACCTTCGGGAACTGAACTCCCTTGGGCAACATAAACCGACGAGAAGAAGTCCTTAAATGCATTTGCTTTAGAAGCGTCGTCTACGAGGACCGTCTGATCTATATTTAAAGCCGCAATGTTTTCTTTTCCTTTTAATCGTTTATTTGCATATCTCAAAAACGACTTTGTGTTTTTAGAATCAAGACTGGCTTCTTCCATTATACGAAGTCTTCTAGTCGCCTTCCTCAACTTTTTTTCATACTGCACATTTGGCTCCTGGTCAATCAACCGTTCTAGATTGGTGACATATTTACGTAAATTTGCATTATTTTTTGACTTGCCATTTCGTTTAGGTACAAACTCTTCAATTAGTGAATGTATCTGGTATACAAAGCTATCATACATCGAGTCAACGGTATCGCAATTTAAAAACAATTTTCTCCAGTTTATACAAGCAAGCCTACAGCGGATTATTTCATAGTCCCCCTTCCAGAAATTATAACCTCCCTCGTCTACCGTAGGATAATTAGTATCAAATAAAATAGAAAACGAAATGGCATTGTGGTCGGATGGAATTGGTGACTGAAATACTCGTATATCTTCAATGATGGACGGGTCTGAGGTTAAAACTAAATCAATAATAGAGCCCAGATTGTCGTCGTCATCGTCGGAGATACCTAAGATTCTTTCATCAATGACAATACAACTATTAGTAAAACTAGTGGCTAATTGGCTAACACTACTAAGGTTACCATTACTATTAATGTGACTAGTTGCATGACTGTCATTACTATATCTATTACCATTACTATTGGTGTGACTGGATAGTTTACTGAAATTATTATTTATGTTAGTGTCATTACATTGAGTAGCGAAGTGATTCTTAGCATTACCTACAGTGGCGAATGTGTTATCTATTTCATCATTGGAACTGACCTGCGCAGCCTCAGCACCATGGCAATACAGTCGAGGGCGAGTGACCTCATCTATTTGTTGGTGTAAGCCGTTGGTGATGCAGGCATTAACAAAGGTGGGCTCCATGGTTTGCGAATCTAAAAGCGTAATATCCTTCCAGTGTATTTTTGGAAGGTTGAAATCTCCAGAAATTAAAATTGGACTGGTTGTATCACAAATTAAGTCAAATGAATCACATACAGTTTTCATGCGTTTCTTGCGTTCAGCAAGGGTGCCGGCGTTTGTCGCATAATAACAGGCAACCCTGATGGAACTATATTTGGAATATACGTCTAACGCGACAGCTTCGATGCCACTCTCTAGTCTTAGTTCACAAACTTCCATCGTGTTTTGAATTAATATACAAAACCCCCTCCTCGGGAGCCACGATCACATCGAAATACTGAGTACCTATCATCACACGAGAGTTCTCTATCGGTTACGTGCTTGCCACCTACACCTAACCAGGTTTCGGTTATAAACACTATATTAATATCATTTAAGGCAGTATATGAACTGAGCAATTGTGTACGATCATCTTTACCTATCGAACGTGCATTAAAATATAAACATTTTTTCGCGTTTTTATCCGCAGGGGTAAGTGATGCCAACTGTTCGGCGGAGACTTTGGGTTGGCAATTTAATCTAGATTGTTTTAAAACAGCAGGTAGTCTGGGAAGAGGCTGGGAAGTGGAGGTACTGGTGGCAGAGGTGGAGGCGGTATGTGGAGCCGGGGGGGCCAGATGGCTGGGAGAACCGGCGGTGGAGGAAGGGGTGGAGGACGGTGTTGAAAAGGAGCGATCCCGGTTTGGTAGTTAAAGTTGTTAATTTCGCTGCTTGCTCGGATTGATCCTGACAAACTACAACACGGCTCCTTTGATGAGGTCTAATGCCTAAAATAGCTAAGGTCACCAACGTCCTTTCACACTTAGCTTCTCAATTACCGCCAATTATGCGTCGCTCTCCACGCTGGTACGATAGAGACTGCTTTGTGTTGAGGCAAGTTTTACTTAGAGATCTCCAGCGATCGTCTTATGACCCAGCTGCGGCGGCTATTTACTCAAGCACACGAAAGTATTATCGAAGGTTTTAAGACTCTAAGAAGCGATAATTTGCCGACCAACAGGAATTAATTCCTAATACTAAAAGCACAACGAGAACCTCACTTTATCACACAACAGTCCTACCACTTTAAAACTTTACACACTTAAAAACTCGTGGGCCACTTTTGAGCAGCTTTCATCCACGCAAATACCTGTCGAAATTCCTATTCCATACGAGCTTGAAGTTCTCGAAGAATTTTTCGCTGACTTTCTTAATAAACAATTTAGTCTAGATAAAGCCAATGTTGCCCTCGCTCAGGGCATACGCGCTCGATCTTCTGAGAAATGAACATCTTCTGCAAGGACATATCCTCATGCCCATATGGCAGTGTCTTTTTTACAGATCGAAGTTCATCCCAAAAGAAAAGGGAGACGTTTCAGATCGTTCCGCGTGGCGGCCGACATAAAAAAGGAGTTGTTATGTTTACAAACTACTCTCACGCATACTAACGAGACGCGTCACGGATTGTCTGCCAGCACAGGCTTTTTTCCAGATGAGCCGCATTGTTTCAGTACTTGGCGTTCCACCATCTCAGTCTGTGAAGTACTCTTTGAGCAGATGACACTCTCATTAGACCGAAAAAACTACCTTTGTTTGCGGTTCTTATTGATTTGAAATCTGCCTTCGGCATCGCACCTTGTCCATGGTGATATAATCCGTGATATTGTCTTGAACAAGCTGGGACAGGCTGGAGTGGGGCCACGAATGCTTTCTCTACACAGCGCACTTCCGAGGGCTAACCAGACCTCAATGATGGTGTGTACGAGCATAGCACGTTTGATCAGACGCGGCGACGGTCATAATCCTGCTCTACGCAGATGACCTGGTAATATTCAGCAGAATATGTACTGACCTGCAGACTGCGCTTTGCACACTTGGTGAATATTTCTCGCAGAATGGCCTTATAGTATATGTGTCAAAAACAAGCTTGCACAGATAAACTGCAACTTCACGGCGAGCAAGTGCAGTTCGTAGAAACGTTTTGCTATCTCGGGGTAATTGTCTCGTCTCAAGGTACAACTCTTCACAACTTAGCGTTGTAGAAAAGCGCTTATCGCGATAGCCGGTATCAGAAGCCCAACAGAATTGTCCCTTCGAACGGCCATGCAATTGTCACGCTCAAAGTGGCATCCGTAGCTGCCTACGGTATCTAAGTTACTTCGAAACGAGTTAGATAGGGTGAAGACAGCTTTCTTAAAGCGAGTTCTTGGCCTTCCGTCAAATTCGCGCAGCAGATTAGTATACATGTCGCGGACTCAATATTAATGAACTCGTTGACCGTTTAAATATACCGCAGACAGCCGCCCTAGAAAAGTTTCGGCACGAGTTTTCTCAAAAAAATGTCTTTAATTCCCAGAGAATTTATTTATTACGGAAAGAGTCTTCTGCCTATGCCGTTACCTCGCCACTCGCTTCAGTGTTCACGGATTTCATCATCTATCTTACTGGTCTGCTGGGCTTTATGTACACAGGGAGGACTGAAAATGCCGTCGTAGTGGCGGTTCATGTCACGTACATCAGCTACCCGGTTGTAATGAATCCGTGTCGCCATCTAAGTTCTAGTAAGAGTACTCATAAGACATTTTTACCATGTTTGTCATTGATTTTATGTTCATATTTACATGATCAAATATGGTGCATTTTTATGAAATAAATAAATTACACTTATATATATATATATATATATATATATATATATCTAAACCACAGAAAGTGATTGCGATTTCTAATAGCAAAAAGCGTATTCTGGTGATCGAAGATAGGGCCCTTAAAGGTTCCACTCAGATGAGCCTATGAGTGGCGCAGGCTATCTGAAAAATGGTGTATCGACATGCGAAATCTAGACAGACCACTTGTCGACTCACTTATGTATGCGAGTATGCACGAAACATATTACGTAAACTGCTAATAACAGCACTGATTTGCTTTTAGTAAATGGCGCAGCTGAATAGCGGCTCACATATAATGAATGCATGCCACATCTGATCCGAAGATGCTCCGGTAATTAAAGTGGAAGCCAAGTGACATTTGGCGCACTTCGATTTTGGCACGGGTGGCCGCCTACGAGGTAGAATCTGCTTACTACCTGATGCATATGCGTCACTAGCAATTCTAGTGTTATCTTAACAGTGACTAGTCGAATTAACTCTAATAGTCCTGTTTTTGTTGGTTTTAGGAACTGCAACCGGTTGACCCTAGTTTGCTGCTGCTTCTCATTGTTGGCTTACTCAATTTGATGATGTTTGTTGTCGTTTTTGCCATCCGTGTTGTAATTTTTATTTTTATTTTGAAGACACGAAGTCCCATGGCTCTCGTTCGGCGCCGGCCACAGGTAGGGTGGCAAATGCCCTAAGGGCGGCTTTCCAAGTTATGCCGAGGCCTGCCTAATGAAATTAAGTGCGTCGGGTGCAATTCAAATCCAGCCAGTCCAGTAGAAGTGTAGACAAATGTCTTTGGCTAAACGGTAGATCGACGGCTCACTGCACTTAACCGAATAGCGAAGATATCTTCTCTCCCCTACACGGGCTTTTAGCCTTAGCTATGCAACCAAACGTTGTATTATACCTAAGATATTGTAAACAAAAATCTTTACTTATAAGATATGTGCTAAGCTTGCAGCGCCATGCGCAATGCATAAATTGAGCAACTTGCAAAGCACTATAGCGACATAGATAGCCTGTTTTATGGGGTCTATGTTAATTTTTCAGGACTCGCAGACTTTGGAAGGGCTTCATATTGCCTGACATAGCTATCCCAATATATATATATATATATATATATATATATATATATATATATATATATTTGGACCGACATAGCCCGCCGGCAAATTTATTTGTCCATGTTGTCTGTTATCACAATGTGTCACATAACGCACTGACTATATATATATATATATAGCGGCGGGGCTATTGATATGGTCTTGGTTATCATCTACCAGCGTGTCGCCACTTACTTTCTATTTTCGGTGAAATTTTCTTTAAGCGGTGCTCATCGATTGAATAGATGATAACCACACCGTTGGAAATCAGCGACCATGCTACGGCAAGAGCTGTTGGAGAAATCCTAGATATCTCAACATGTCCGCTTATGCTGCCGCTCTAAGCGCTTTTCATATAAAATAAATAATCCATAATATATAAGTATAGTAGGTCTTATAGATTTATTTAACTCACAATGGAGTGCTAAATGTTTATACCGCATTGAACGTGGAAATAATTATACTCTAGTAAACTTGTGCAGAAACTACATCAGTTTTACGCCTGATGTGGAGCGCCTTAAATATGGTGTGGACCGGTGTGCTAAGCACCGCCGTAGCGTTGCCGCGCTGTATATCTAATAATAACCTTAAAGAAATCGTTAGAACGTAGTCTAGTACAAAATCTAAGACGTTAACATACGGTACTAATAACTCCCTCGGGTATTAAAACGGGACCTCTTAAAGTCTTATATATATATTTTTTTTTTTTGTATATATATATATATATATATACAAACGCACTAATTGCTGCTTTGAAGTTATTGTGATCATCATTAACCAATGTGATACCATTTGTGTAAAGTGCTTATACAAAGCACTTCTTGGATTCTGTCGAGAGTATTATATATATATATATATATATATATATATATATATATATATATATATGAGACAAATTGTTACCAAGCGATGTGTGAAAACACACATTCCTAAATAATCCCCCTTTTAAGTTAATCAAATAGCTTTTACTTTTTAGTTGTATCAATACTTGAATTTAAAACATTGTAATCGTTTTGAATTCAGCAAGTGTGTTTTACAACGAAATTGCACAAGAGAACAGAAACGAAAGAGTTATACACGCCTTATGCTACGAAGTTAGAAAATTTCTAACTTCGTAGTATGATATCTATTAATGTCTGTAAACAAATATATGTAAGTAAAGAGTCTAGGAGTTAAATCCAGGTACCACAATAACATTAGCTTATACCTCATAAATGCGATTCGCAATTTGATCAATGGCCCTTCAGTGGGTAAGTGTCGGTAGGTACACATATCGGCATACTGTACTGCGTTCAGCGTAGCCGACCAGATTAGCCTTCTGTTGTTCATAGGGCTTCCGCAATGTCCAAGTCCTCATTGTTGATTGTTAATATTTATATCTGCATTGCGAGCGCACTGCTGCGACCAACTGCATTGTAGGCAAATCAACACTAAATGACTGAATAGCGCGCGATTAGCAATCAGAAGCGGCGGAACGTACAGACAGCACGTCTCTAGACTAAGCTGACTACCATGACCTAGCCATCTGTATGGAGTCTTTAACTATCGTCATCTTGTAGATATAGAGCCCATGAAGCGGTTCCATGAAGCGCCGCGCCCGCCATAATAGTAACAGACGTTAAAAGAACGCCGGGGACGATGGGATGCAAACGACATCATGATTATCCATGTCGACATTCTCGGCCTCTCTGCCCTTCCTCCCCTGCCCTCATGCCCCCTCGTTTCTCCTAACGACTGTCACATAAACAGGCATAGTTAGACTTAGAGGTTAGTTGAATCCCTCAATTACGCCCCTTAATCTGTGACGGCTGATGACTAGCCCTCGTTTGCCCTCGCCACACGCGCACTCCTGTCAAACCCCGGTTTATACTATAGTGTAGCACAGACAGCCTCCTCATTAGCTTAATTCACCTTCAAAGGTCGGCCATTATTGTTCGACGGGGCCAGACAGATCATGGTCTCGGCTCATTAGCCCTCTGCCGACTCTGAGCACTTTACGGCTCACTCCTGGAGCTCTGACCAATCGTGTGAGCATATAACTTTGCAAACGTTCTACGTTTATACGTGTGTAATAGCATGAGCGATTCCTTGTACAGAAACAATCGGCATGTGTAAGTCCAAATATAGATATACAGGGTCTCCCGTCTAAAATGGCGCGATTTTCGATTCGAATCTTCGTCGTATCAAAAACACTCCCATCCGGTTGATGGGTGGCAAGCGAACGCTCTTGTTTAATTGAATGCGAATACGCTTTAACCATGGTATGAGATGACGCGATGTACTACTTGACACCTACTTGACACTTTTCATTAGCTAAATTGCCCCTGTGAGGCAAGCTGAAGACTATGGGCAGTCAGCCAAGCTTGTATGTTGGCTAGCGCCGCGTTGACAGTCTCTTCCCGTGTTGTCTCGCGGCGAGCTCTGACGATTAAGACAAAATCATCGGCGTACGCGACGGTTCATACGCCTTCCGGGAGCCCCAGCCGTTGGACATTGTCGTAGACCAAGCTCCATAAAACCGGGTCAACAACGAAGCCGGTTCATTTTGCTGTATAAAAAATTGTTTACTTCGAGAGGGATCAGAAGAAAGAACGATCGAGTCTTAAAATATTTTATAGCCTCCTGGTCCGCTCCCAGCAGGATCCATTGAAGAGCGTCCATTGTTGAAGATCCTCGATCTTCGCTGTTAGGCGCTCCTTTATCACATCCTCAAACAGTATGCTTACTGTGTTCATTCCGCAAATTGTTCTATATAAGGTAGAGTCCAGTTTTGAAATGAGCAAGAGGTGCGCCTTCTTCCGCAGGCATAATCCGTGTGCCGATAGTCACGTGGCTATTTCGGCCAACACCTTTAGGTGCTGCCTTACTAGAAGGCCAATGACCCCGGCCGGCACGCCAGCCTCTCGCTTGCCAGTAAGATATCACCAACCGTGACAGAACGCTCAAGCGAAGAAGGTCTGTAGCGGAACTGGCTGCAGTCAAACCTTGTTTAGGATCTTCTCGAGCGACAAAGGAGGCGGAAGGGGGCAGGGGGAAAGCTTACGATGACCACCCCACCCGAGATAAAGTAGACCCAGGAGTTAACCTCAGCGCCATGTTGCGACCTTTACTCGAGCGATGACAGTTTTTAGTGACCGTCGGCAGTACCTGTAGTTGTTCTGCAGCCAAGTTCATCAGCTAGAAGAGGAGTTATCATCATATCGCCGGCACGTCTTGCGATGCACGACCTGGCTCGCGTCAGGGTCCTGTTGACCCCGAGACATCTTTTCCAGGTCTCGTCAACGGCGGGGGTCCACCGTGGCTTAGGCGGACGGTGGCCGAAGGAACCGTGAGGAGGACAGGTCAACGGGGATCGCCCTGTGGTTGATCGAATTTTTTGACCGGTTATCATTGGGAATCGACGATAAACTATATATATATATATATATATATATATATATTTTTTTTTTTTTTTTTTAACATTAACACACTTTTGTGGCGGATTTCCTGAATTAGAAATAGTCATACAACCAGCGACAGACGCAATGCATATATATATATATATATATTTGCTAGGAGCCTACTTTACTGATAAAGCATTGTTCTGTGGCATACGAAAAACTATAAATATCACCAAGAAAAAAGATAATAGGAGGACGACAAAAAGAAAATTGAAGCGACACTGGTTGAAAATACAAACGTTCCCTCTGGCCCTTTCGCCAGTTTCGTAGTCCCGCCTTAACTCGAAAGTCAGTAGGCATCGTTTTGCCAGGGTTGCTGCTAACATCGCTCAGCATTGCAGTCGCTGCTGCATTGCCGAAGTCGTCTAAAACGAGTCCAGACCCTTCCGACGTGGCCTGGGTTGGTTTGGCCAGAGCAAGCAAAGGTGTCGACACGTCATAGCTTCGTTGTCGGGCTAGCTGTTTCTCAGTTTCGGCCTGTGCCGGCCGGAGATACATGAGGCAGGTTGCATCGGATGCAGGTCACGTGCTGGGCAAGCGAGCAAGGGCGCAAGAGAGTGAGAGAGAGAGAAAGCAAGCGGCGTCTTGTCCTAACCACCACCAACACCCCCATTACCGCTGTCAAGACCGCCACAAGCAGCGGGGCCGCCAGGAACTTCAAGACCCCCCAGAAGCAGCAGCAGCGCGATAAGCAGAGTATGGCGGATGTCAGACAGTGAAACCTAATGAGTGCCACTAGCGCCGTTGTCTTCGCCCCCGCCGCTGCCGGACGGGAAAAGCCCCCTCCGCATGCTTATTTGCTCGTGTCAGATGAAGGACTTGTCGGTGCAGTTGCCGCAGCCGTCGCTGCTGCTGTTGCTTTTGGTAATGCTGGTTATGGTAGAGGAAGACAGACATACAGGGAGAAAGCGAGAGAACTAAGGTAAGGAAAGGAAAGATGAATGATGAGCATAAGGAAACCTTAAGGAACAAGTGAAAACGACAGAGCAAAGCGGACTGGGAGAAAATCGGGAATAACCGAAAGAGACTGGACGACGTCCACCCAGCTCGGAGACCGAATGCTGCTCCTTCGCAACGGCTGCTGCTTCTTCCTAAAGACGTCGTTCGCCTGCTTCTGCTCCGGACTACGCGGTCCTCTGTGGCGACGCGTCTGGCTACGGTAAAATGTGGTTGCCAGCTTGAACTACGAGCGCTGTTCTCAGCTCTAACTTCGATCTAGGGAACTTTTAAATTTAATTCGGAATCTTGTGTGACCGTCGGCCCAACTTAGCTGTGACGTTCGTGACCGACCCGTAGATTCATTTGCGCCCTCCAAGCTGCATGCTCCCATGCCGCACGTGTAATGGGTCAAGGTCATGCAAGGTCGGTTTTCTATCCACTTTCCAATTCGTAACTCGCGAGTTCATGTTGTCCATTTTAGGCACTTGTGTTTGTGTCTGGTTAGTTCTTTGGCTAGTCACGTATGAAGGTCCTTTGGGTGACAAACACCATGTTATTTATTATTCAAGTTTAGGGTTACAGGGGTCTTTGGGGTTAGGTACTCTCTAGCGGCTGACGACAATTAAGCCTGTTACCTCAATATTCGTCTAAGGTTCACAGTGACATAATAAATATAATTTAAAAGGTTATTATTATTATTATTATTATTATTATTATTATTATTATTATTTATGCACCAATTTGCAATACAAATCATATTTAATTATCTACACGATTTTATTCAGAGTGTATAGGTGGATGCTAACCTAGTAGCTGTAACCTAAAAACTGCTACCACTTTAAGTCTAACCTTAAGTAAAAAATATAGCAATCTCAATAGCTAAAAAACGTTAATAGTTGCTGTAGTAAATGTACAGGTTTTAAAACTTCGTTAATATTAGCGCAGAGACCAATAATATATTATGCAATTAGTCAGGTTAACAACAGGACCCTGTGATGAAGCCTGCAGCTGTATATGCTAGAACAAAACGCATGACAACTGCAAGCTTGATTTAGACTTGTTTTCGACTCACTATCTTAAACTTGATGCTTTGATTTGTATTATTTTTAGGCATATAAAACAGACCACATGATTAATTTCATCATCGATTTAGACAAAGGCAGAAGTACCGACAGCAGCTGCCCTGAGTCGTCTTTGCAATGATGCTTGTCGTGACTTTGAATACGTGAAATATCTTCACTTGTTATAGAATGAGAGACATTTGTTTTTGCTCAAAGAAATCTGGTTTAATATGCATGGGCTTAGTATACAGCCCTACCCCCCTAGTATACATATGCAGGGTGTTCTAGAATCCTCTAACAAACTTTGATGTCTAGTAAAACTCGGCGAAGTTTTTTTCAATGCCATATGGAGCGAAAATTACTTCTAAAAAATGAGTAATTGGGCTTGAAAACCAAGATATAGGATTTGCAAAGAGTTTAATTTCATGAGAATTATCTTTAATACAACATCTGTTTCACTTTGAGCTAACGTAGACTAGAATTCAACAGATGCAAACTTTCCTTTCAAGCACGTAGGTATTATTGGTTTGTCGATAGAATGACTGGGATTCTTGCAATTGCAGATTTAGTGAAGATATGTCAGGATAATAGGCTTGATACAACCGCTTTTGCTAATTCATTCTCTTCCACTCTCACTTCAAACGAAGACATTTCCGCCCCCTCATTCAATTAAAAAGAATACCTTTTTCGCTGAGTTGTAGTAGAGCTTCAAGTTTGTTGGGCGATTTCTAGTACTTGCCATTCCAGTTATATATAATATTCGTATATAAAAATTATATTTATGTGCGCTTTATTTAATCTGTATAGACATATTAATAATAATTATTATTATAATAATGGAGCCCTGCTAAATGCGAGCTATTCCTGCAGGATTTGGTCCTTGTTGTGGACCGGTGTGAGCTGGACCTGCTGGGTACCGCGGTGTGCTTTGAAAAAAATGTGAACTGGCTACATTAGACTGAAGGCGGTCTCATCTAACGCCACCGGAGCGTGGCTTGACGTCTTTCTGTACAAGCTTGCCGGCATCAAGCTGGCCGACAGCCAGTTTCGTGCCACCAGTGGTCTCAGACTTGGCATTGCCATGTTTAAGAGCGAGATGAATGTCCATGTGGTGGAACGGTGAATGAGCGCGGCCTACACCGGCTTAGGTGCACTATTCTTTCTGACCGAGCTTACGTGGGGCCGCCACGATGCCATCAACGACATCTTCGGCCGCGCTTTCAGACAAGCCAAATACCGCGTCACAATAGAGCCTGGCGGACTGCAGAGGGACGAGAAGTGCGGGACTGGGATCATAATCGGCCGCTGGCGTGGGACGTCACTGTCTTCGACACGTACGACCTCGGCTATCGTGTGCTAGCTAGTGCGGGCATCGGCCACATCATCCACCAAATAGAGCATCTTCTTGAAGATCACGCTGTGATGGCGTTTGGTCTCGAGTCATCTGGCATTTTTTGAGGCACGGATGCACTCAAATTGACAGAAGAGCGCGAGAAGGAGCTCTTCTGTCAATTCCACATCCACAGCGGAGCCAAGATGATGATTGATAATAATAATAATAATAATAATAATAATAATAATAATAATAATAATAATAATAATAATAATAATAATAATAATAATAATAATAATGAGGACCGGCAGATATCGTAGCATCGGACATACGCCAAATTAGAGAATTTCAACAACAAGGAGGCCTAGCTCTTAATGCAGAAAGATGCGAAGTAACTGCTTTCGATGGATCCCACGAAGACAGAGCACGCGCGATGACCACAATATTAGAGATTCTACCTTCAGCGAGACAACTAGACAAAGCTGATATGGAACTACTAGGGGCCCCATTAGGCAGGCGAAGAATCCCTCAAGTGCTAAACGACCAAACAGCCTTTATCGAGGGCGTATCACCTTTTCTTAAGCGAATGCATCCACAAGCGGCAATGTGCGTGTGGAGATACAGCCTGTGAGCACCCCGTTTAAACTACATACTTCGTAGTGCACCGACAGATCTCTGCCCAGATGAACTTGAGACATATGACACTTCTACCAGAGAGATCATGAGCGAGGTGCTGAACGTCAAGCTTAACGATGAGATATGGAAGAGGGCAAGTTCAAGGCAAAGTCAAGGAGGGTGGACTTGGCTTAAGGAGTGCAGTAGACCTGGCTCCAGTATGTTACGCTGCTTCGCTGAACCAGTTCGGAGCTCTGTCAGAATCGTTGGTAAGCCACGATGTGCAATAGCTAATTCACAAACATCAGGTGGAGGCTGAATGTAAGATCAGGATGAAATTGGACCCCGGCCCGTTGAAAGAAAATCTATATCAGCGCAAACTAGACGGATATAGTAGCAGAAAGCTAGCAAGAGACATTCAAGACTCTTTGTGTACGCGCCGTGAAGAGGCGGTTTTCCGAGCCGCCAGAGATATTTCTAGTGGAGGCTGGCTTAAAGCTCTGCCATCTCCACATTTAGGCACCATGCTGGACCCAACCACTTTCCGCATGGCTGCTGCTATCAGGATAGGAGCTCCAATTTGCGAACCGTTTCCTTGCGCAGCATGCGGAAATGAGGTCCATGCCTACGGTCTACACGCATTGAGCTGTCCAAGAAGCTCTGGAAGGATTTCACGGCACATGGAGTTAAATGAAATCATCAAAAGGGCTCTTAGGAAGGCAAAGTTGCCAGCAAAACTAGAACCACGGGGCCTCGGACAAGACAACGACAAGAGACCTGACGGCGTGACCATACCATTATGAACTCACGGCAAATGCTTGGCCTGGGATGCTACAGTGTCCTGCAAAGTAGCTCCATCGTATCTCAGCCATAGCTCTGTTAGCACAGCAGAGCACGCCGAACAGGAAAAGAGACGCAAATACGCAGACCTTGAAAACAGTCTTCACGTTGTACCGGTGGCTATGGAAACATTAGGACCCATCAGCAGTGGAACAGCAAAATTCATTCGGGATCTGGCCAGGAGAATGACAGCAACAACGGGGGACCAGCGCGAAGGCGAATATCTGAGACAGCTTCTGTCTCTCGCGGTGTGTAGAGGCAATGCCGCTTCTATAATCGGCGCCATGGGATGAGCAGCTAAATACGTGCTTGAATCGACACGTTCGAACCTCACAACTGTACTCTGATAACACAATTACGAATTGAATAATAATAATAATAATAATAATAATAATAAGGTACCCCGGTTTGCAACCCCTACAGTTGCCGCGCATGTGGTACCACAGTAACTGAGGATGGACTTTACCCTCTTAGCTGCATCAAAAGCCATGGTAGAGTTTCTAGACACGCTGAAATCAATGCAATTATAAGAAGAGCCTTACGCAGAGCTGGTATACCAAGCACGCTCGAGACGCTTGCAATGTGCCGAGGAAACGCCGGCTGTATTGTCGGTCCCATGGAATAATATTTAGGAGTTAGAAGAAGACAAGGAGTACACGTTCACACCTCACAATTGTAACATTTAAACAGAATTAAGAAATAATATTAATAATAATAATCTGAAACAACTTCTGTCTCTCAGCTGTTTTCAAAAAACGTCGCAAAAGGTCAAAAACATTGCAAGTAGTGTCTGTTTACTTATTTAAATTATAAGGCTGCTTGTATGACTAACACACGTAGTATTTTTTAGACTTTTCTCCTAAAAATCGGTAATCTGTCCCGCGCTCCGAAGAGAAGATACAACTTAGCAGTTATCGTAGTGCGAGAGGTCAGGTTCGCACGAGGTCACACGATCCTATCCTAAAGCTATCCTCCTAAACGCTAAATAATGCCAAGGCAAGGTTGTGACACGTACATTTGATGGCAAGAGACGGGTTTTTGATTACTTGGCCTGTCAGGACCGATTCGGTTGTGCCGGCCTGGTACGTACGCCACCTGCTCTTTTGAAATATTTTTGTAGCTATCTTGCAAGACACGCGTGGAGTGCACACAGTGATACACGCACAAACGCAAGGGGAGAAGGCATGAAAGAAAAAGTCGAATTGACTCGAGTATTAGTAGCCATCGCCTAACTCAATGATCTATGCATCTGTGGGTGGGCGCACTTCAGAATCGTTGCCGCCATCGCTGTCACTGTCATAGGTCAGCGCACGATCCTGGTCCTGGTCTAATGACGCCATCATTGTTTGCAAAGCCTACAACACCTACACCTCCTATCCCCGCTTCTTCCTGTTGGTTCTGCAGGGGTTATACGTTGAATAGGGGTTGTTGCCAACGTTGTCGGCTCGCATCAGATAGCAGATTCGCCTTGGTGGTCGGCCCTGTAGCCGCTCGTTGCCCCTACGCTGGCAATATTGATCGGGTCGACACATACACACGCTCACAGAAGGGCGTCACAATTCCCTCATGGGCGAACCCCAGTTGGCAACCATCCACCGCCCCCTCCCCTCCTTCCCCCCCCACAGCAGCACTGTAGTCGTCCACGGGAGCGGGCCGGGTTGGGCCACGCTTGTCAGTGGGGTTCTTTACCCGAAGTCATCATCGTCGTTCACAGGACCGGTCGTCATTGGATGGAGCCTGCCGCCTTTTCGTTGTTGTTGCTACCGTCCGTTTATGTTGTTGTTGCTGTTGTTACTGCTGCTGCTGCTTTCCACGTAATTTACTTCGAGAAGAAACATCGGTAGGGCAAAATATGACCAATATTGGTTTTATCGCATTTTGTCACCGTACACCCGTTCCCCATCTCAGGCTTTGCTTCAACAGCACTATGTACTCAGATATAAACAGCGGCGATATGCCCCCTACCGCTTGCTGCTCCCGTCTCTCGCTCCTTCGGTGTTCGACCAAGTAGACCCCCGACCGTTCGGTAGACAGACAGACTAACAAGAGAAGACATTGTGAAGTACAATCCCGGTAAGTAAGGTCGATCGGTCGGTCGGTGGGTCGCTCAGTAGAGTACTGCTGTAAAAATGTGCTCTACTTGGAAGTTATTTTGAAGTAAAGGTTGCTTCTGCTTGTGTTGGTATTGGCGCCATAGTTGTAGTTGTTCTTGTCGATGCTGTGGTTGTAATCTTTCGTCATCGTTTTCCCTTCTACATGGTACGAGAAAGCTGCTAGTTTCACTGAGTCACCACTCGTCTGGTTTTGTCGAAATATTCTCTCTCTCTTCATATATATATATATATATATATATATATATCGGTGATCGATCAACGCATACTTGTATTCACTTCTTTATGAGCGGCCCGAAGAATAAATGTCGCACCCACAAGATGAAGGCAAATAATTGTAGCTTCTGCATAAAACGCCGCCAATTTTTGATTCGATGTGTCTGTGAGAGAGTTTGGCTTCAAGCAACCCAAAACCTATTTTAATATGATTGGTATTACTTTATGTTTTTAAACTTGTTATGTTTTTATTTATTGCATATTAAACAATGTAACAGTTTTGAGGTCTGAACGTATTATCGCAGTTATTTTAAAGAATTATTTTACCACATCCATCCGCTGGGGTCAAGTCCCGCACTGCTCGAGTTGGAAAGTAGCACCTTCTTATTTTTTTATTTGTAGCAATAGTACGTAGAAGTATTTCACCCTCCTCCACAAAAATAAAAGGGAACGCGGCATCTATTTTAGGCACCATGGGGTAAAGTAATTCTTTAAAAGAATTGCGATAATACGTCTGCGCCTTCGCTCTAAAAACGGCCAAAGTAAGTAATATTACTATTTTTGTGACTTCTATGAGTACTGTAATGCAATATTGCATGTCTAAGGGGAATTTATAAATAAAACGCTGCAGATCAGTAGGGTAACTACAAAAATATGCTAACCGTATTGAGTTTCTGTTTGTAAACTACAGTTCAGCATGG
This sequence comes from Dermanyssus gallinae, assembly GCA_003439945.1. Taxonomy (NCBI): domain Eukaryota; kingdom Metazoa; phylum Arthropoda; class Arachnida; order Mesostigmata; family Dermanyssidae; genus Dermanyssus; species Dermanyssus gallinae. The sequence goes on from QVRM01001450.1 coordinate 542,946, forward strand.
GTCTAGGTTCTGATCAAAACGGAAAGAGGACGATAATAGAAGACATGTACGGCAGGATATAGCAAACAATTTTCTGCCGTCGTCTGGTTTTGCTGTTAAATGGTTGAAAGGGTGCCCGCTTATAGGTGTACACAATATACAGAACCATGTACACAATGACCATCGTTTGTTGCCATGATTGAGCAATTTGCTTTTTGGCTCAACATATTAGAGCCTACGTAAGGCTGAAGCTTGCACGTTAACACCTTAGATATTTTATATAGTGCATGCTAGTATACATAGCGCGTTTTGAAGTACTGCATATTGGATATTATAGAAGAATATATGGCCATAATCGTGATAATTTAGTAAGTTCTTGTCAAACTGTGCACCAATCGTGGAAACAGTCCGACTGAGGCTAAAGACACCAAGTGCCCTACCATTCGAAAAATGTACCTCAAAATGAGAAAATCACATTGAATCTGTCCGATTGCAGGTTGAAGACGTGGAAACTTCATACCTCTGATCTGGTCCCATATGCGACAATCGCCTATATTGTATCTGGTATAGACGTGGCGATTGTCACATGCAGGACCAGACCAGCGGTGAGAAGCACTAAAAATATTCAGGTCTCCAACCTCTTGTTGGACTTGTTCAACTTTATTTTCCCATTCCGAAATAAAGCTATCGAATGGTACTGTACGCGCAGCGTCTTCAACCTTAATCTGATTATCTCAACAGCCGGTGCACAGCCTGACGGACAGTCGCCGGACGTCGTCGATCTTTCCGTACAGACAGACTACTGCGCTGTGCGCACTGTCTCGACGATGTGCGCAGCGAGGGTCGTCTCAATACAATACTCAAAGCCCTAGATACCGGAAATCGTTGACAAATTCTTAGGATTGGCCAATCGATCTCCATGCGCTTGATGGCTCACCCAGGTCGTGATGAGCGACTTCTATATTATCTACGTACATCATAACTATGGCCTTATAGAATTGTCGACGACAGCCGATACAATCGGTAAGCAGAAGAGTAAAAGAGACGCAACTCAGTGCGTCCCCTTGCGACCTCCCCCATTTTGCCTTTCCCGCAACACTTTCTGCTCACACTGTACCAGAATGTGCCCTTATTAAAGAAGCCCGAAATTACGCTCAGCAGAGAACCATCAACTAGTGCCTGTCGGAATGACTTCACCAGGAGATCTCGATGTGCTTTGTCGAAGTCTTTGACGCAGTCTAAAGAGGTTGCATACAAATGGCTCTTAAGTAGAGCGCAGAACCTGACTTATTTCTTCTACCTGAAGGGACAGATTCATAGTCTTTTGGTCTAATGTAAGCAGGCGTTTAAGCATTGAAGCCAGGTGTATCGTCTCGCAGTTATATATAAGACCTGTTAGGTGACTCGTTACCTGTTCGTCGCCGAGCAGGTGGTTCGCACCCCTTCGAGGTTGCACAACGTAGGCTGAGGGCTTCTGTTCTGTTCTTTCAAGCAGTCGGAAATCCTCCCGCGTTGCGTATTCACGCTTGTGGTCATAGCATAGTTTTATGCAAGCTTTTCTACTGCTGGAGTAGCCAAGCCTGCGGTGGTGTCTTTACCCTCACTTGGCTTAAGAGCTCGAGCACCCCACGGTGGGCGAGATAGCAAGCCTGAGAAAGCCAACTGTCGTAATCTTTTTTAGCCCGGTTTGTTTCACCGAACTGTGCTTCTCATGGTTCTCTCTAGCATTTCACAATAAGCATCCACATCACACTAAAACAATCGCCTATATTGTCTACACCCACGACAAAGCTCATAGCTATCATCCATGACCTGCTTTGTTTAAATACAAACTGCCATAAGAAATGTACAGACGGCATTATTCAACCGTAAGAGACCGCTCCGTATACCTGCTAGCAATTTGCGAACCGACAGGAGAAACAATCAGGGTCAAGCTCAGGTCTCCTATTACAGGACCACTTTAGCAATTTTTTTGAAGTTGCAGGGAAAAGTGATCGAGGCCTCGCGCAGAGGTAGCACAGTTAGATGTGTACCTTGCCCGGGAGCATTGGAATGGTATAGCATGCTTTAGTTGACACATGTACACAAGGTACACTGTGCATGGCTATCATTGCTTGGTATTTCACCAAGTTGACGATCAATGTTGTTGCCGGTTCTGCTCGCAGATGTGCGCTAAATACCACGCAGCAAGCTGTTAGACGCATCGGCGGGCTCTGCACTTCTTTGCCCGGTGGGACGGTTGTTGTATGTATTGTAATTTTGTACCACGTTGAAATGCAAAAAGATTGCGAAATAAATATTATGCATCTTCCGACTGTACTATCAAGCTTTTACCATGTATTATGAAGGTTAATAAAGGCACCGCTAGAGCATTTGGATAGCAAGCGATTCTTGTTTCAGATGTAAAAGCAATTTTGGGTACAAAAGTCCAGACAGAAATGTAATGTTCATTTATCACAACGTTACGTGTATATCTGCAAATCTGAGGACGACAAAGTTTTTTAATCACTCCCCCAAATGTAGGACAGGACACAGAACAACAATAGTAATACGAACGCACATACAGCAAATCTAAACCGGCCGCGGGGGGTCGTATTTAGTATGTAGAGAGTACCTCCGAAAATCATTGAATCTATTTGGGGAAGACAAAGGTTTATGGCATGCTGCAAGTAACTAGACGTACAGTGCAGTGCCTCACTCCTGCTGCTGCTGATGTGATACCATGCTTTTTTGTAAGCTACTACGTGCCGTTCTACATACCAGTTCACAGTTTGTGGCTATCGTCACCTGTCTGTTCGGATACGAACTTCCACGACGATTAGAAAGAGTACATATGTTAATTGTGCTTTCAAGCCTGTAAAAAGTATGATGCATCTGCCAGCTTTCCCGGCTCTTACGAAAAGATCGCTGCATTGACCTGTTTCTAATGGCATTCCTAGAGCAACCCAGACTGTGTCTATATAACAATGTTGTATGCATAGCCAATATGTGTAAAATAATTGTGATGTTAAGACCAGCTTACAGTGTGTTCTCTTCAAAAATGCTTTTTATTATATGATCGCCTTGTTATATAAGATGCATTATACTACTCTCTCGCTGAATGAGAGTAAAAAGCAGTAAAGGTTCGTTTTCTTTCGACCAGTCGAAACAACGGGCTCACCAGCGGTGGAGCCTGTGAAAACGACTGCCTAATTACCACTTCGCGCACGACTGCTACAGTTACTGAAAATTTCTTTATCACAACCCAGAGCAAGTATACGCTGCTCCAATATAGTGAGCGTGGCGAAGACACATAAAAACCGCACCTCTATAAAGCTAACACATTAGCCGGAGCAAAAACAGAAGCGCAGAAGTTCCCACTGGAGTTGAACAGAATTTCACAACGTCCGGGAACCAGCAGCAGAATGTAGCAGTAGTAGGCCTAATAACAGTAATAGCTGTTTGTAAGCGCAGACAAGAATGGCTATTTACTCGAAATGGCAAAAAGTCGGCTCCATCGTTCGCAGCAGCAGCACCCTCTCACCTCCCGCCGTCCGGCTTACGTTAGACCTGAACCACACGTTCATGAATACGTACGCACGTATCTACGACGTTTTCGGATGCGTGCTACTCTGCGCATTTGTGCTAGTTTGAGGGGTTAGGCTATATTGGCTATAGGCTATATAATAATAATAATAATAATTTCTTGGGCAGAGTGTTAAACGGCACATTACCTAAATTTTGTCTACCAGTATTTTATGGTGCAAGTCTTACAGCTCTTAAGAAAAAAGACAACTCAATAAGGCCCATAGCTTGTGGACTGACTCTGCGTAGGATTGCTGCAAAGATAGCAATGGCGACAAATAAGAAAACAATTCTGACAGCAATTCTGCCACATCAGGTTGGAGTGGCTGTTAAAGGCGGCGCAGAAGCACTAGTACATGCTACACGTGCCCTCTTAGAGACTGAGGACCAAGTAAGGGTTCTGGTGAAACTTGATTTCTGCAATGCATTTAATACGTTAAATAAGAGACCGGATACTAGATGCAGTGAGGAAGAAAAGTCCAGAGCTTTTGCCTATGGTCTGGCAAAGTTACAGAGATCCTTCACTCTTAACCTGGGGCACAACTTCAACATTGCGTTCGGAAGCGGGCATTCAGCAGGGTGACCCGCTAAAGCCTGCTCTATTTAGTCTCGGTATATCAGATCTAGTATCGCAACTACAGAGCCCTTTTAATGTGTGGTATCTAGATGACGCCACGCTTGCCGGTCCTGCAAGTATTATTGCAACAGATTTAAGAAGAGTGCTGCAGTTTGAAGAAGACGGGGGACTGACACTGAATGCCGCGAAATGTGAGATTACTGCTGTCGGGGGCTCACTTCAGGAAAGGGAGCAAGCAATTCAGAAGATCACAGAAATACTCCTTGGTATCACGCGTGTAGAGCTAAATAATTTAGAAGTTTTGGGGGCCCCCGTAAAGCAAGACGGAATTTCGCATACACTCTCTGTGAAAAAAGAAGCCCTTACCAAAATCCGTCCACGACTGACACGCTTGCATCCTCAGGCGGCGCTGTGCATTTGGAGATATAGCCTAGGGTCTTCAAGATTTAACTATATACTGCGTGCATGCCCTGCTTTGACGTGCCTTGAAGAATTAACGGCGTATGATGACGTCAGCAGAGACATACTTAGTGAAGTCCTAAACGTAAATTTAGAAAAGAACATCTGGCAGAAGGCAAGTCTTCCGATACGTGAAGGTGGTCTGGGAATAAGGAGTGCCACTGACCTAGCTCCGGTCTGCTACGCTGCTTCAATGGTGCAATTTGGTCCGGTGGCAGCTTCGCTAGTGGAAGAGGCAGTTCGACCACAAATAAGATATGAAACCAGTAACACGGGACACTATTAGAACCATGCTAGACCTGGGAAGAATATCCTAGCCAATATAACCTAGATAAGCTCAAAAGCAAAAAAAAGAGCTGAGAAATCTTAGACGAGCTTGTTTACCGGAGAGACCGCGCCGTATTCTTAGCGGCACAAGATAATTTCAGTGGGGGTTGGCTTAAAGCCTTACCCTCGCCTCAGCTCGGCACCATGCTGGATCCCAACTCTTTCCGCATGATGTCAGCACTTAGAATCGGCGCTAGCGTCTGCGAGCCGTTTCAGTGCAAACTGTGTGGGGAGATGGTAGATTCCAGTGGCCTACACCCACTGAGTTGCCCGAAGAGCGCCGGTGATTGAGCTCATCGTTTCCATGGCGACGGGTACGAAGTGGTATATTCTCTCCAAGTCAGAATATTTGCGTTTTTTTGCGATCTCAGCATGTCCACATACCCATGCTCACCTGGTGGCGCATTATTATTATTATTAAAGTCCGCCGTAAGTGTTCGGATTGAATTCCTTACAGAACATCAGTTCTTCCAAGCCTCTCGCCCTCGGAAGTGTGCCCACTTCTAAGACGATGCACTACCTCAGAGACGCTGTGGATCGTTTTAACCTGCTCGACTTCTCGATGATCTGGCTGATTATCCGCTATATGGCCATGGCCTTCCGTTCGTCGCCACAAGCCTGATGCGTCTCAATGATGAAGCGAGTGCGCTCGATTCCCAACGCTTTGTAATGACGAGTTTTGTTTCTCACCGTTGGAGTGTAACGCCGTTTGCCGTGCGGGAGATCGCCGCATATCCAAATAATAATAATAATAAATATGGGATGGTCACGCACAGGGATCTGTGCCCTTCTTTGGTGATGGGCAATGACAGTCGACTTCGGCATCTGGAAATTAATTATCCGCAATGAATGTTCGTTTTGCACCACTGACTTTGCTTAATAAGGGGACTAGACAAGTTCCGGACGAAGTTGATTCGCACCCATGGGAATGGCACACGACCTCAAGATGCAGCTGAGCTTTCACACACCTTGGTGAACTTGAGCAGTGTGATTTGGTTATAGGCGACATTATTTCAATAAAGGCAGTTTTTCATAACGTCAGCTTATGTTTACCTGTTTCGTAGTGGTCTAGGCGGTAGCACATACGTTGAATGTTCTAATATAGACGGCACATTATCTGAGCCAACTCATGAAGATTTATGTTGGCAATGATTGGACAAAGCAATCATCCAGTTCGACTCGTTAAGTAGCATTATTACGTACTGGTTAAAAAATATTTTATGTACTTTACTCCGCAAGGTAATTCTAGTGATATACTTGATATATAGCACTATTTCGTCGGAATCTTCATTTCCCACTGTTCTTCTTGTTGATCGTTTAGTTTGGCCACGACTGGCGGATTCTGCATTAATTTATCGTTATTATCTTATCTCTGCTTGTCCTTGGCGTTTCATTCGTTTACAAGGATAAAAGGCAGGAAAAATGCCGGCCGGCGTGGAGCTCCTTCCTTTCTATGGCGACTGCGGAAAGGGAAATAGTAGGGATCCATTATAGCGAAAAGACCGGGCTAAGAAAACAGCAGTATTTTGCAAAGCGAGTAAGGGCGTGGGAAGGCAGCACCGATAACAGCTGTCATAATAAAAGATAGCAAGCTACAAATACATACTTTTTAAGAATGCCATATTATGTCAGTGTATAAGATTCTAACAATAAATATTGTGTCTGTCGTATTGTCTCGTATCGCTTCTTTCTGCAAAACCATAAAACCACCTGACAGGAATCACGCGGATTCTTTGCACCCTCGTCGTCCCTCAGCAACAGACTTCTCAACACATTTCAGTACGCATTATTCGTTAATAAACAAAAATTTGCTACACAAATTGCATGTTACTATTTCACGTATATATATATTTCCAAACCCAGCAAGGATAGCTCGATGGCTTCTTCAGAAGATAGTTCTAGGTAGGATTGTCCGTTATAAAGGTTAACAGTTTTGAATAGAATACAACGCACCTAGAGCTCAATGGTTTCACGTGCGTAAGCTTAACACAACTTCTATCGACTACTATAACAACAACAAAACTTGCTGAGCAGCCTAAGCAACGCGCAGTGGTATGTAGACATGCGATTGTGCGACGGGGCATCGCAAAACGCACGTATCAATGGGAGAGTGAATAAGCCTGTGGCAGCGGTAGCTCATCATACTCTTGCGAGCAGCTTGCACGGCGTAAGGAGGGGCTGAGGCTGACGCGACTCAGTTCGGCGGACGGACGGAGCAGAGGACGTCTAGCGCCTCTCACCAGCGGCGCCGGCTCTTTCGCCTATGCAAAACAAGCCTTGCTAAATCCTGCTACAATAACCGAAGCTTTTACATTTGCTCGGCTGGCGGGCAAGCCCTGCTAGGAAGGGCCCCCAAACGAAACGGCACAAATCCCTACATGTCCGGTTCCATCCGCTGCTATCCGGTCCCATCTGCCACACGAGAGAGGAACTCTACAGATCTGGGTTCTGGTAGCCTTCGCTGCCGGACGCTACGCTTCCAGACAGCGTGACAAGCTAATATCCAATAAACGAAAAGGGAAATAGATGTCGAGCTGAACGCAGCAACGGCGGCGGCGTCAAGAGTTCTACGGGGTGCCCCTGCACATAGTGTACTTGGCCACATCGACTTGCTCGTATAGATGCTGTAGGTAGTGGACGTTATACGGCGTGAGCGAGCCTAAGGTAATTTCCGCGATGGCCTAGGGGGCAGATACGATAGGCTAGGGTGGTCAGTAACTATATGTGCTTTTTCAGAGGTCTTGATCAGAACACGTCAGCGAAAATGAAAAATGAAGATTGCTCTCCCTGACTGTGCGTATAGGGACCGTATAGGGACTCTGCAATTCTATTGGGTGTCGTCTATAGAACTTTTGATCCACACGCTCGTATATCAACCAAACATACGCGCATATATCACAACGTCTATCATTTGCCTACTAGGCGCGTTTCTACTGTGATATTTTATATATAAAATGTTATCAACGATACGACATAGCATTTCTTAAAAATATCCTGCTTGAGCTAATTATACGAAATACTTGCAACACAAGTGAAGTCTTTCTTTTCCGAGGCTCTCGTTTGGTAGCAAAAACGACTTAATTTCAAGGTTGGCGGGATCGTCGAACTCCTGCTAAGCGTCCAGTTAGGACTATATTACGTTGAGCCTTATCATATCTGATACTTTGCCGAAACCCGTAAACAAAACACTTTGAGATAGGTATTTTTGCCTACTATTTGTCGGTCTTTTCGCAACAGGGCATTTCGTTTTGCAGGAGGCATTTGGTCCTCCATGTAACATTCTCTGTCGCTGAATGTTTATCTCGGCCGCTTTTTAACACTGCGTGTTATTTAATGTAAGTAATTGTGTGGGTCAGTTACACACATGATGTTACAACAGTTACACACATGATCATGTTTCCGCAAATAACTTGTATTAAAACACTTGTCGCAAAAGCGTAAACAGGCAGCAAGAGCACGCAAACTATTTTTAGAATGGACACAAGGTCAGAGAGGCTACTTTTTAATCGCAGCAGCAAAAGCAACCCAAAGCAAAATGAATTATTTTCCAGACGGTCTCGGAAGAGAGACAGCTCTAGTCAGGCCATCTAGTCTACTAACTACCTCTTGCTGGCTGCCCTTGAGAAATCTCCGACGCCGTCCATAGAGTTCGTAGATGGTTCAGTTTATGGTCGTGCCCCGCGTGTCTGACCGCTTGCAGTGAGTCGCGTGTCAAGACCGCTATGTTGTCCTGCTACGTGCCCGTCTATGGCTCCCTTGAGGAGCATGAATGAGCGCATGACGGACCTCCACCGCAGAGCCCCCCTACCCCCTCACTTCACAGGAACGAATCGGTGAGGAGCACATGGCAAACAGATACGATTCACTGTTGCTCCGCAGTGATTAATTCAACTTAATATTCTGTTTCGCTGACCCTCAACAGTTAGAGGAAGCGGTAGAAGTTACAACCAAATGTCTCCCACTCCTTTTTTTCGTTCCTTCTCTCTATTGGTGCTCCGTTCGGTCGTTCTTTAGTGCCAACTACAGGCGTTAACGGCTAGACGCGAAAAACGACCAAAGAAGGCACCAGTTAACAACGACCCCCCGTCTCCCTTTTGTTTATAAAAGTTAACGAGACATTATAAAAAAACGTAGTGAATATGACACCACCGTTATAACTGGATGAATTAGTGTTCCAAGAGTAGTACCAGGTTTAAGGAGTTATGTTTTTACCCAGCAGCAGCAATGGCACCTAATATGTCACTAGGCTATATATATGGGCAATGGGCAAGAGCGAGGGTATCAGAGAAAATTGTGAAATTGAAGGTAAATTTCACCATGGAAATTAGCGATGGGCTCCAGATTAAGTTTGGCAACTACGTATGGAAAGGAAAAGCGGGCAAGGGGCGGGCTAGAATGGATATACGATAATTTAAGAGTAAGTGGGCTATTGGCAGATGCCAGTGCTGGGATGTTGGATACAAGGATACATAGAGCTAAATTTAAGGAGGAGCAAAGTACAAAATGTCGAGCATGTGGGCTAAAGAATGAGTCAATCGATATTATTAAAGAATTTATAACTTTAGGGAGGAGCAGAGATATAGAGCTGTCGGAGGCCCTAGCTCTAGGACCAAATGTTAGAAATGACCTGGTCGATATTACAATGAAGAGGTTATCATAATGGAAGGCAAATACTCAGTAGGTATTAAAGTAGACATGGATTATATGGATGCGTAGGTAATATATATGCTGCGGCTTTAAGCACCCCTGATATAAAAGGGTGACATGTGTATTTAAATATACATGCCAAGCGAACAATAAATCAATCAATCAATCAAATACATATATTAACCAGGTACATCACTTCATAAACTACAAAATATTAGTTAGTTTGCATATTTCGCGTGCGGTTTTTAAGAGTTTGTGCTGATCACTCCTTCGTATTTGCCATCTAAATAAACACGTGAAATTTTACGCAATAACGAGAAATCAGGTAAGCGCCAGATTAATCGCTACTTCGGAACATACCTGCAATGCTGTTAATTGAGAAGGGCTTAGACGTAATTTGAGCACGACGCGTAGATAATGCTGCTTGTGCTTAGGTTAAATATGCCTTTCTTGTTCTTTGATGCTTGTCGGCAAAGCGGCTGTGCGGAAAGCCAGAAAATCTGCCGTACGATGTCCGGCCAGATCGCTGACGTCAGAAAGCCGATTGTGTCCCGCTTGGCCAGTTTATTACTAGTGAGAAAACGATGCAAACAACTTTAGAGCTCATCTGAAGCATGAATACTTGCAACAATCTTCCGTGGAAAAAATCATTTAACACCTGTCTCTGTAAGAATCTCCTGCTAAAAACATGATGGCTGGCGACCGTTTAAGATTTGTGGTGGCAGCACTGTTGTTAGAGCATGGAAGAGCACGTGTCAAGGGCGTTAAACGTGGAGAAACCCAAGAGAAACTCTTGGCAGCAGCAACTTTTGACCTGACCGGAGCAGCTATACTAAACTATTCTTCCACTTCAAAGCTCACTGCTTTTACTACTTTGCGTCATTAAACGGACCTGACAGATAATCAAATTGGTAATTTAATTTAGAGTCGAACATTGTTATTTACATATGAAAACGAAACGGAAATCCTAGTTGCCCAAGCCTCTGTAGATACTCTTTACACACCTTTATTGGGAATTTTACAAATATAAATAGCACTGTGTGGCAGCGCGAGGTATGTCATTATTGTGGCCTACTAGCCATGCGCATGACGCAACTAATGCAGACAAAAACCTGCAAAGACATACACACTTACACGTTACTTATTGTAGCATACCAGCTAGACCGCAACAGCAGTTATACTTACGTGACAGTGTAGTCTCCAGAGTTTACATTTGGATTTGCAAAATTCACTCAAGGCCATTAGCCAAGCTTGTTGGACATTATTTAAGTTAAACGATTTCAGGCTGGTTGACATGGATTTCCAGGTTAATTTTCATAACGGTACCCAAGAGTCTTTGCATATATACACAAATCTCAATAAGCAAACGGTCTTTTGACCGCTGGGAACATGTCTCCCACTCCTTTTCTCGTTTATTATATCTACTGGTGCTCTATTCTGTCGTTCTTTATTGCTAATTATATAATATATATATATTGTTTATTTCGCAATAATTTTGCATTTCAAGATGGTACATAATTACAATACAGTCATCATTATATACAATGTTAACACTTCAGTGACCGTCCCACCGGGCGAGAAAGTGCAAAGACCGCCGTTGCGTCTGGAAGCTCGCTGCGTGGTATTTAGCGCATATTTGCGAGCAGAACCGGCAACGACATTGATCGCCAATTTGGTGAAATCCTTAAGTCGAACACACCAAGTGATGATAGCCATGCACAATATACCTTGTGTACACGTGCCGACTAGTGCATGCCATTCCATCCCAAAGCTCCCTGGCGAGGTACACGTCTAACTGCGCTACCTCAGCCGAGGCCTCGGTCACTTTTCCCTGCCACTCTAACAAAAATTGTTGAAGTGGTTCAGTAATAGGTGATCTAAGCCTGACTCTGATTGTTTCCACTGCCGGTCCGCAGCCCGCTAGCAAGTACACAAAGTGGTTTCTTGCCGTCCGCGGCAAGCAAAAAGCGCGCTTCATATATATTGTGAAGCATCTTTCTAGTTGCGCAAAACTTGCCGCTGAAAGATGGCCCCACACCCTGCCAAGGCTGTAGCTCAATATTGGTACAATCTTAAGCTCAAAAAGACGCACTGCGGCACTCAATGACAGTCGCCGAAGGTCTCTCATCTCTATGTGAATAGAGGCAATAGCCGCTCGACACCTGTCGCCGATGTGCAGGGTAAAGGTCGTTTCCGTATAGTGCAGCCGTAGACCCAAATACGGGAAGGAGTTTACAAACTCCAGCGGTTGACCACAACAGGGTATTACGTCTGCAGCCAATCGACCCCCACGGCGAAACTCAATGGCTTTCGTCTTCCGCGAATTTATCTGTAGGCCCTTACGGTGAAGGTAATTTTCCACGTTGCCGATAATCCGACGAATGGCACCGTGGTCCCGGTGGGCCACTACGATGTCATCCGCATACATAACGACGACGGCGTTTCTAAACTCCTTCCGCACATGGCGGGCTAGGTCTGCGATAAGCAAATAAAAGGCTATGCAACTGAGAGGGTCCCCTTGACGGGTCCCTACGTTTTGACTCAACTGCAAGGTGTCTTCGCCCCTTATGTTTGCTTCAAGGCGGTCTTCAGCAAAGAAGCTGGAGAGCACTCGTAGAAAAGAACCACCCACCCCAGCATGTCGAAATGAATCGACTCGTAAGTGGCGGGGAGCTTTGTCGAAGGCCTTGACACAATCGATAAAGACGGCGTACAAGTGACCCCCGGGCACAGCCAACACCCGCTCAACTTCCGACTGAAGTACATGGATCGCGTCCTGTGTACCACGGCCCTTCCTGAATCCGAATTGCTCCGGAGGGGGGGCCTTCTCTACAGTTGGAAACACCCTCGAGATTATAAACTTAGCGAAGATTTTCGTAAGATTGCGTTCCGACGCGATACCCCGGTAGAGATTTGGATCGTCCACGTTGTCACCGTATTTGCCCTTGAATAGCTGAGTAAGCCTGGCCTCGTGCCAAACCTGGGGTATGTGTCCCCCGCTGAGTATCTGATTAAACAGATTACACAACTCCCTTGCTAAAACATCGGACGACTTAGCTCAATGTTCGTAATAGATCCCATCAGAACCTCTACTCTTCTTCTTGGGCAGCCCGCGCAAGATCTGCACCACCTCCTCCACCATAAACGGCAAATTCATGTAGTGCTGCTCCAGGGTGAGCGGTTGCTCAATAACTGGGTTTGTCGCGGGGGCGTTTGCATCGAGCAGAAGGGCAGTGAATGCTGCCGCAACTGCTCCTTTGTCTTGCTGTGCATGCCTTTGCTTAGCCGGCGAACAATGTAGACATGGGGTTCGCGCTCTGCCCTCTCAAGAATACGAAACTCCTCCTTCTCATCATACTGGCGCTTAGTTTTCACAAGCAGTTTTTTGTAGATTGCCCTATGTGGGCCATAAAGCTCCCTACAATCAGCAACTATCTGGGGGTCGGGATGTAGAGCCCGTGCTCGGCGCAGGAGCCCCAACACTTCCCGACGTTTCAGGTAGCAGGCCTGTGTAAACCAGCTAAGTATATAATGCAATAGTGTAAAGACAGCTTTCACAAAAAAAATTATATATTAGTATTATATTTTAGAAGGTGGAGTTATGAGCGACCCAACTATAAATGGCCTACACGACGACATGGATTCTATAAAGTGTGTCCGGCTATCAAAATCTGCAGGACTGTCTAAATGGATGCCCCCGCAGGTCTACCTATAACTCCATACGAAAGTAGCGAACTAGCGAAAAGGCTGGTATTGAAAGAGCTAACCGTCCACACCGATGTAGCTTACACATACAAATAGTTCAGGACGTGTAGGAATGTGATGCTATTTATGCAAAGCTATGCGAATAAACGAGTTTTTCGTTCAGAAAGCTAAAATGCTGGCGAAAAGGAATCGCTGTGCATTTCAAACGTAAAATCAGCGACATAGATGACAAACAAAATAGCAAGTGCCACGCGAGTACACTGTGCTTGGGGTTAGTTGCGTGTCCATCGTGGCAGAACGCGATCGTTGGGTTCCACTGTAAGTCCCACCGTCAAAGATAAACATTGAGCTAACGTGATGCCTACCATACTAGTCTACTTTTAAGTGCAAGATAGGATCGACACAAACTTGTTTTATAATGAAAAATGTTCACCGGGTAATGTGTTACTGCCTTTTCTACTTATATTTAAAAGTAACAAATGTAAATCTATCAATAGCGACCAAGTCTAAGAAACGGTCGTAGTCTTACCCGCGTTTTTAGACAGTTTAAACACCATATAAATCCAAAACCTTATTCGAACGAGTGAGGCAGGCGCCAGTTCTACCCACATCAGTGACGAACTAGATTGATAAGTAAGGGTATCATATATTTAAAGCGGTGGCTCGAAAGCGAAAAACGCAAGACATAGCACCGAAGAGAAACAACAGTTTAAATTTCTAAGGCAGCTACTCGACAGGCAAGCACGCTTTTGGTTTTTACTTTCGCCTCTACAGGCAAGCACCATACCACTAGCTTTTGCAAATTTGTAAGATTTAGTATCACACTGATGTCACCGTTGCCAGTCAAATAATTAACGTGAACTAATCTGGACACTTACTTCGCATTTTCATAGCCAAGACCAACTGCCTCCCAACAAAAAATGTAAAACAACAAGTGAGCGAGAGGAAAGGGGCGTGCAATAAGCATAAGAGAGGTATATAAACTTGTATATAGGTATATAGAACCAGCTTGTTCTTAGAACCAGCCCGTTTATAAGACCAGCTTGTTTTTAGAACTGTCTTGTTCTTAGAACCAGCAACCGTCTTGTTTATAAACCCGGCTTGAACCAGCTTGTTCATAGGACCGGATCGTTCTAAGAGCCAGCTTGTTTATAAAAACCAGCTTGTTTTTAGAACCGGGTCGTTATTAGAACCGGCTCGTTTTTAGAACTGGCTCGTTCCTAGAACCGGCTCGTTCTTAAAACCGGCTCGTTCTTAAAACCACCTCGTGTTTAAAACCAGCTCGTTCTAAGAACCGACTTGTTCCTAGAACCGGCTTGTTCTTAGAACCGGCTTGTTATGAGAACTGGCGCGTTCTTAGAACCAGCCTGTTCTTAAACCGGCTCGTTCTTAGAGCCGGCTCGTTTTTAGAACCCGCTCGTTCTTAGAATCAGCTTGTTGCTAGAACCAGCTCATTCTTAAAACTGGCTCGTTTGTAGAACCAGCTTGTGCTTTGAACCGTCCTGTTATTTGATCTAGAAATTGTTTTGTTCTTAAAACCGACTCGTTTTTAGAACCAGCTTGTTCATAGAACCGAATCGTTCTTAGAACCGGCTTATTCTTAAGACCAGCTTGTTCCTTAAACCGGCTTGTCCTTAGAACCGGCTCGTGTATAGAACCAGCTTGTTCTTAGAACCGGCTCGTTCTTAGAACCGGCTCGTTCTTAGAACCAGTTTGTTCTTAGAACCTTCCTGTTCTTAGAACCAGCTTGTTTCTAGAACTGTCTTGTTCTTAGAACCGGTTTGTACTTAGAACCAGCTCGTTTAAAGAACCGTCCTGTTCTTAGAACCACCATGTTCTTAGAACCGACTCGTTCTTAGAACCAGCTCGTTTATACAACCAGTTTGTTCTTAGAACCGGCTCGTTCTTAGAACCAGGTCGTTTATAAAACCGGCTCGTTTTAAGAAGCAGCTTGTTCTTAGAACCGACTCGTTCTTAAAAGCAGCTCGTTTTTAAAACCGTCTTGTTCTTAGAACCGGCTTGTCCTTAAGACCAGCTCGTTTATAGCACCGTCCTGTTCTGAAAACCAGCAATTATCTTGTTCTTAGAACCGGCTCGTTCTTAGAACCAACACTTTTTTAGAACCAGCTCGTTTTTAAGACCGGCTCGTACTTATAACCAGCTTATTCTTAGAAGCTGCTCGTTTAGTGAAGCATTTTGTTCTTAGAACCGGCTCGTTTTTAGAACCTGCTCGTTTATAGAACCAGCTTGTTTTTACAACCGGCTTGTTCTCAAAACCGGCTCGTTTTTAATACCGGCTCGTTCTTAGAACCGGCTCGTTCTTAGAACCAGCTCGTTCTGAGGACCAGCTCGTTCTTAGAAACCAACCTTTTAAAACCAGCTTGTCCTTAAAACCGGCTCGTTCTTAAAACCGGCTCGTTCTTAAAACCGGCTCGTTCTTAAAACCGGCTCGTTCTTAAAGCCGGCTTGTTCTTAAAACCGGCTCGTTCTTAAAACCAGCTCTTTCTTAGAACCTTCTTGTTCTTAGAACCAGCTCGTTTATAGAACCGTTTTGTTCTTAGAACCAACACGTTTTTAGAACCAGCTCGTTTTTGAAACCGGCTCGTACTTAGAACCAGCTTGTTCTCAGAAGCTGTTCGTTTATTGAACCAGTTTGTTCCTATAACCGGCCTGTTCTTAGAACCAGCTCGTTCTTAAAACCGGCTCGTTCCTAAAACCGGCTCGTTCTTAGAACCAGCTCGTTCTTAGGACCAGCTCGTTTTTAGAACCAGCTCGTTGTTAGAACCAGCTCGTTGTTAGAACCAGCTCGTTTTTAGAACCAGCTCGTTCTTAAAATCAGCTCGTCCTTAAAACCGGCTTGTTCTTAAAACCGGCTCGTTCTTAGAACCGGCTTGTTCTTAGAACCGGCTTTTTCTTACAACCGGCTTGCTCTTAGAACCATCTTGTTCTTAGAACCAGCTTGTTCTTAGAACTAGCTCGTTCTTAGAACCAGCTCGTTCTTAGAACCAGCTTGTTCCTAAAACCAGCTCTTTCTTAAAACCGATTTTTTCTTAGAACCGGCTTGTTCTTAGAACCAGCTTGATCTTAGAACCAGCTTGATCTTAGAACCAGCTCGTTCTTTTTTTTATTCTGGGAGGTTTCAGGAATGCATGATGCACATGCGCCACTAGCAGCCTGCGTGACTAGTGTGAGACTCGCAAATCCACTAAACCCGGATTCCTCCCTACCCCCCCCAGGCTCGGTATTACTTTGGCATTACATCGAAGCCGTGGAAGTAGAACTATCGTTCTTAGAACCAGCTTGTCCTTAGAACCTTCTTGTTCTTAGAACCAGCTTGTCCTTAGAACCTTCTTGTTCTTAGAACCAGCTTGTTTCAGGAACCGGCTAGTCCTTAGAACCAGCGCGTTTATAGAACCAGCTCGTTTTTAGAACCAGCTCGTTTTTAAAACCAGCTCGTTTTTAAAACCGGCTCGTTCTTACAACTGCTTTGTTCTTAAAACCGGCTCGTTCTTAGAACCGGCTTGTTCTTGAAACCGACTTGTTCTTGAAATCGACTCGCTCTTAGAACCGGTTCGTTTATAAAACCAGCTTGTTCTTACAACCGGCTCGTTCTTAAAACCAGCTTATTCTTAGAACCGTCCTGTTCTTAGAACCAGCTTGCTTATAGAACCGTCCTGTTCATAGAACCAGCAAGCGTCTTCTTCTTAAAACCGGCTTGCTCTAAGAACCAGCTCGTTTTTAGAACCAACTCGTTCTTACAACCAGCTCGTTCTTACAACCAGCTCGTTCTTACAACCAGCTCGTTCTTAGAACTAGCTCGTTTATAGAACCAGCTCGCTTATAGAACCAACTCGTTTTTAGAACCGGCTCGTTCTTAGAACCACCCTGTTCTTAGAACCAGCTCGTTCTTAGAAGCAGCTTGTTCCTAAAACCAGCTCGTTCTTAGAACTGTCCTACTCTTAGAGCCAGCTCGTTCTTAGCACCGTTTTATTTATAGCACCGTCTTGTTCTTAGAACCAGCTTGTTTTTAAAACCAGCCTGTTCTTAGAACTGTCTTGCTCTTTGAACCGACTTGTTCTTAGAACCAGTTCGTTCTTAGAACCAGTTCGTTCTTAGAACCGGCTCGTTCTAACAACCATCTTGTTCTTAGAACCAGCTTGTTCTTAGAACCAGCTTGTTCTTAGAACCAGCTTGTTCTTAGAACTGGCTCGTTCTTAGAACCAGCTCGTTCTTAGAACCAGCTCGTTCCTAGAACCAGCTCTTTCTTAAAACCGATTTTTTCTTAGAACCGGCTTGTTCTTAAAACCAGCTCGTTCTTTTTTTTTTGTTCTGGGAGGTTTCGGGAATGCATGATGCACATGCGCCACTAGCAGCCTGCGTGACTAGTGTGAGACTCGCAAACCCACTAAACCCGGATTCCTCCCCACCCCCCCAGGCTCGGTATTACTTTGGCATTACATCGAAGCCGTGGGAGTAGAACTAGCGTTCTTAGAACCAGCTTGTTCTTAGAATCTTCTTGTTCTTAGAACCAGCTTGTTCCAAGAACCATCTTGTTTTTAGAACCGGCTAGTCCTTAGAACCAGCTTGTTCTTAGAATCTTCTTGTTCTTAGAACCAGCTTGTTTCAAGAACCATCTTGTTTTTAGAACCGGCTAGTCCTTAGAACCAGCTCGTTCTTAGAACCAGCTCGTTCTTAGAACCAGCTCGTTCTTAGAACCAGCTCGTTCTTACAACCAGCTCGTTCTTAGAACCAGCTCGTTTATAGAACCAACTCGTTTTTAGAACCACCCTGTTCTTAAAACCAGCTCGTTCTTAGAACCAGCTCGTTCTTAGAACCAGTTCGTTCTTAGAACTGTCTTACTCTTAGAACCAGCTTGTTCTTAGAACCAGCTCGTTCTTAGAACCAGCTTGTTTATAGAACCAGCTCGTTCTTAGAACCAACTCGTTTTTAGAACCGACTCGTTCTTAGAACCACCCTGTTCTTAGAACCAGCTCGTTCTTAGAACCAGCTCGTTCTTAGAACTGTCCTACTCTTAGAACCAGCTCGTTCTTAAAACCGTTTTATTTATAGCACCGTCTTGTTCTTAGTACCAGCTTGTTTTTAAAACCAGCCTGTTCTTAGAACCAGCTTGTTTTTAAAACCAGCCTGTTCTTAGAACTGTCTTGCTCTTTGAACCGACTTGTTCTTAGAACCAGTTCGTTCTTAGAACCGGCTCGTTCTAACAACAAGCTTGTTTTTAGAACCGTCTTATTTTTACGTGATTTGCACTATCGTGCTCGATTGGTTTTTGATGTTTTAATAATATGTAGCTAATCAATAAAAACTCAAGCGTACTTTAACCTACGTCTGTAAGAATGCAAATATCTGCTCTAGCCGGTAGAACTGCGCGTTTTAGCAATTTTAAATACATTTTGCTATGTAACGTTTCTTCTATCTACACTGATTGCATCTGATGTTGCGACTCTGTAACAGCATAATTAAAGATGAAATCATAACTAACCTTAAACATATAGCAGGATCAGGTAGTGTTGCCATTTTTGAGATTCTATTTTGCCCGGGTATACAGTGGCTTAATAACATCTTAATACATCTTATACTCTTACATCTTAACATCTTAACATCTTATACATCCTAATAACATCTTATACCATACAAGGCCAATGGACAGCCGGTTGAGTCTGCTTGTTGTAACTTGTCCGTATAAGGAATACACACATAAGTATATATGTTATCTGGAAACGCATAGAATGGTACTTTAATTTAGCTTACCGTTTTTATGCAACGTAGTTTAAAATCATCCAAGTCAGGCATATTGACGGTATGAAACAGAATATGAACCGATTATATGGTCGCTACCTAGACCTCTAATGGTCAAAGATGTTCAGGACGTCGCAAAGTTGCCGCATAAAGGCTTTGTCGTCGCACTGTGTAATCCAACATTTCAATACGAGTACAGCGCTTTCATATTTCTTGCTGTCGAACAGGCAGAACAAGAACTAGATATTGTGCAGAGTACCAAGTCACCAGACTTCTCAGTACGATTTCAGTTAATAATAATAATAATATATTCAACTTTTTTTCCGAGATATGGGAACTGCAGGCCCCCTTACGCTCAAACTGATTCAAAGCGTAGGCAGAAGCCTTAAGCTTTCGACAGGAGACTCGAGAGCATCCGAATTCTTGCGTCAGAGGCTGTCGCTTGACATCCAACGAGGAAATGCAGCATCTGTTCGGGGCACATTGCTGAACTGGGCTAACCCTGGGTTAGAGAACCCGTAATCACACGTTCGCACGGAGACAATTGTCCACTCCAAAGTGCTAACATAACGAACTTATATAAATAATAAATAAATAATAAAAATATATATATATAATTTTTATCATATATTAATCTTGTTTGGTCTTCTACTTGATTCGCTTAGATCAAACACCCCATACAGCTAGAGTGCAGCATTTTTTGGGGGTTGTTATTACTCAGCATAACGCAGCAAAGAGGTCGAGGCGATGCAATAAATAATCTACCCTCGATACATCGAATTCCGCTCGATAGTGACTCTGGTTGCGGCAGCGGCTCCTTTTACTGAATGGGGCACCCGGCTTTCAGTCGACTCCTGTTCGGGCGGCTCCTGAGCGGGTCGTGAGCGGGTTGGCCCCGTGGGGCAAGACTCACTTCTGTGCCTCAACCAGGCATCCGTTAGTGTTAATGGCGGGGAGAGGGTGGATAGCCATAATAATGGCAACAGTCATGTTAACCCGAGGAAAAAGTGTGGGGCAAAATCAATACACGACGCGTGAACGACAAGACGAAACAATCATCATCAAAATCGGTCGAGTCCAACCGTTGTCGTTATCTTCGACTGCCGCCACCCCATTCACGCCCTCGCTTCGCGCCCCTCTCTTCTACCGATAACAGGGCGGATGATGGAGTCCTAATTGTTATGGTGGGCGTAGCGACATTGATAAGCGTTAAGCAGCGTGACGAGTAACAGTAGTCTGTAGTAGCAGAAACAGTAGGTCTAGACGTAATGACTATCACTGGTAATGCTGTACCCAGCTGTGTACGCACTGTCAGCAGCAATAGATAAGTATTAGAGCATAACGAGTTAGGTGCAACGAAAACTGCCTGTTAACATTGAGACTTTAAAGATTACTACCATATGTGCTGCCGAAATGCAAAATCTTGTTGGCGCTTTTCCTGGAAGTTCCCGTCTTTAGCACCTTATGCAAAGTGTGGACCGGTGCTTAGCTGTCACGCAAGTCTTGTTTATAACCTTAAAAGTCCCGCTGGGGATCAGATTAATCTGAGCGAGGCCGCCTACATGCACGACCTGTTCAAAACCTCCATCTTTCAATGGCGGAGCTTAGCTCATTGATATCGCTTCGACGAGGCTAAAGCATGGGTATTTTTTTCAGAAGAATTTAGTTGCTCATATTACACAGTGTATGCTAATAGTTTACAATTCAACCAGTTACGTAATACTGGGGTAAAGTGTTCATCGATTGAGGGTCAAAACGTTCGAGACTCACCTCAGTCCAAGTATTTGGTCATTTTGCTTGACGTTTTTTTATAAACAAAGTTAAAATAAACAAAACGCAATAAACAATCTTTAAAATCCACAGCCAGAATAGCACTTTATATCATTGCTAATTACTAGAATTACTACTTATGGATGAAACATTTACCAGTATTAGCGTACAGTAATACAAAAACGTTTTAACATCAAATGACATAGATGCCCGGTTCTAGAAGACCTATTCCGTCCTAGCTATGCGTAGGCCAGAAAGCGAATCTGAGCTGATGAAAGAGAAAATATATTATTAATTATGGCACCACAACCAACTTGGACGGAATTTTATAAATAAGAATTTCTTTATATAACTTCGGTATATTAGCACGTTGGAGAAAGCAATTGTTTCCACGCGAACGTGTAGTCACGGGGGTTCTCTAACCCAGGATTAACCCTGTGCATTAACAATGTGTCCTAAAAAGATAACAGCTCCAACCCTCGTTGAATGTTGAGCAACAGTCTCGGACGCAAGGATTCCGATGTTCTCGGGTCTCCCGTCAAAAAGGCGGATTTGATTACTATTGATGCAAAAGAAAAATATGGGCATCCTAAACGCGCAAGACACGCGCACGCATTATTGGCTACTTTCTCTTGAAGTTTAATGTACAGTATGCGGCACCATTGCTAGCAGTGATACTTGTTTATACTATCTCTCTAGCTTTGCTGTTCCAAGTTAGCCTAACCCGTACAGATTATATTAAGCGGATAGAATACATGCATTTTAAAATAATGTTTAATATTATAAAGGTTTGAGCAAGAGAGTTTAGCCGGACGTACACACAACGCACGAAAGTCGCTTCCTCCCACGATTACGCCACAACCGAGCTCCGTTGTCAACTTGAGGCACTGCGGTCAACTTCTTAGTTCTTATTAGCATAGTATAGCAGCCCTACCACTTGCCAGTGGCAGTTTTTATTAGATTATCGCATACAGAACGACGGCAGATCGGGAACTGTCGTCAACAGTGCTCACAGATACAGGGTGTTTATTGCCGTCTAATGCCGGCCACCCTGTGACCCATTCTTAACTTAGCATCATTGCAGGACTACTTTGAGATGATAGTGATTGAGATCATTTGCCTTTCCGTTCGTTTTTGAGTATTTCCGTAAGGATGTGCGTATCGCTCACACGATGTGTACTTTGATAGGCCCAGACGCAGCAGAGGTCGGCGTCCGACTCACCGCTAGTTTTGTCCGTTGGCTACGACCACCAACAAGCAAAGCACAACGGCAACAGCAATAACAACAACAACCGCAGCAGCAGCAACGTCTAGCAACAAAACTAACAACAACAACGATGTTCGAGCGGATGTTTGACGAAAGCCCTTGCATACCGTCACATCGCGACCACTTACTGCCGTACCGTACAAGGCAAAAAACAAAACCACCTGGTAGATAGCCGCCAGTTTGCAGCCGCAGCAACAACTGCACCGACCGCACCAGCTGAACATGACAGAATGACATGTGGCAGATTACCGAGTGAGGGAGATTTGTCCACGATATAGGTGACCTTGCAACGGTCAGGCCAATTGATACAGACAGCTACAACGTTTAGCTAGGCAGAAGGCGATAAAGAAAGAGTGGCGGCGAGAGACACCAAGCCAAAGGAAGGAATGAACAGCTCAACCTAGATTGTCTACATCATGTCGAATAGTTGTCGATCAAATAGTGCCCCGTTCAGATCGAAACTAAACTGTTTTCTTGCCAGGCATCTTCCATCCGCTTTGTGCTGGTCTATGGAAGTGCCGTGTGTAACACTGTGGGTGTGTGCTTATGCGCGTATGTGTTTACGCGAACGTATACGAACGTTTACCTACATAATTTATTGAGTAATAACACAAAACAAAAACTGTATGAAAGTACTTCTATCATTATGGTGTGCATCTCCGAGCACAGGGCGTAATTGAAATAGAACACGTGATTAGAGAGAGATACACACCGTGCAGCATCAAGATTTGCGCTCAGAATGTTATTGCGGATATTTTGAGAAGAGCGTAAACTGCCACAGTGCGCCGCGCTGACGACAATATAACCTATGTGTTCTCTATGCTCGAACCGGTCCAAAACTACTTCATCTAGGACTGACAACGATTGCAATGGGAATATAACAAAAACCACAGTTGGCCGGATTCTTCTTTACATACTGCCACCACGACGCCGATTAGATGCACAATTAGGCACGGCGCCATCTATAAACATATACGAGTATATTTTGTATTTGTACACAGGCCATCAAGTACCCCGTAGGTCTGTCTGCACGACGCGTATAGCAAACGATTTAGCAGTACATAACGACTGCACCTTGTTAGCAGTGAGTCACACACATATATATATATAGATATATATATATATATATATATATATATATATATATATATATAAAGCCACTAACTGTACGCCCTCCGCAGTCCCCGAACGGGCGATAAGACAGCCAACTTTCCAGTTAACTATATACGGTAAATGTCACTTGT
The DNA here is from genome assembly GCA_003439945.1 of Dermanyssus gallinae. NCBI lineage: Eukaryota > Metazoa > Arthropoda > Arachnida > Mesostigmata > Dermanyssidae > Dermanyssus > Dermanyssus gallinae. The sequence continues at coordinate 566,242 of QVRM01001450.1, forward strand.
TTTATATGCATGTGAAAGAGCCACCGACGATGAGAAGTCCAAGCGAGAACGGAGAGAGAGCGAGGGAGAACGATAAATAAAGCCAGAGGTCGAGAGACACTGCATGGTTAGGGCAGTTATGAATAGGGTGCGGGCACAAGCCGCTGCTATGCGCCCGGCGCAGCATGGCGTTTGAGGTGGACACTTCAGAAAAGAACCAGCGGACAGGGCGTTCCCGCCGCCAGCCTCGAAGGCTGTTCACTGCTATCTGCTGCTTTTCCTTCGTCGTTGTAGTCGTCGTCGTCGGCGTTTTCCTCTTCCTTCTTCCTACTCTACGATAAGGGTAGGAACGATACGGCGCCGCCGCCAACGCGGCAGCCATTCCTGCTAACCCGCCACGCATTCATCATTCCTTGGCTAAATTCATTGGCCGAATACCACCACCATCAAAGTCAACACGAGCGCCACGATCACAAGGCCCTATTGCAGCGACAAACAACAGCATTTCACCATCACCACCATGCTTCAGAGGTCTGCTACCGATACGATTCAGTCTGGATAGTCTAAGCGAGAATAATATATATTTATATAAATTATCGCACGAATTTTGCCCGTTAGCGTTCGAGACTATGGGAGCCGCAGGCTTCCTTACGCTAAAGCTGATTCAGCGGGTCGGTAAAAGCCTTAATCTTTCGACAGGAGACTCGAGGGCATCCGAATTCTTGCGTCAGAGGCTGTCGCTCGACATTCAACGAGGAAACGCAGCGTCTGTTCGGGGCACATTGTTGAACTGGGCTAACCCTGGGTTAGAGAACCCGTGATCACACGTTCGCGCGGAGACAATTGTCCACTCCAAGTGCTAACATAGTGAAATTATATAAATAAAAATTAATGGACAATATATATACGAGGTGTGTTCAAAAAGTATCGCGACTTTTGTGTTTTTTCAAAAATTATTCATTTATTCATGAATATCTATTTTGTCCCCTTCAAAGTAATCCCCATGAGATATTATACACTTGTGCCAACGGTTTTTCCAATCTTCGAAGCACTTCAAAAAAACATTTTTTTTTATCTTGTTCAGCTCCTCCTTCGATGCCGTCTTTATCTCGTCAAGCGTAGCGTAACGTCGTCCTTTCATGGGCCTCTTCAGTTTAGGGAACAAGAAAAAGTCACAGGGGGCCAGATCTGGGGAATACGGTGGCTGCGGCATCATTAGTGTGTTGTTTTTGGCCAAAAACTCGCGCACAAGCAACGATGTGTGAGCAGGGGCGTTATCGTGGTGCAAAAGCCAATTTTTGTTCTTCCACAAATCCGGGTGTTTCTGGCGGATTGCTTTGCGCAAATTGCGCATAACTTGCAGGTAATATTCCTTATTGACCGTTCTACCCTGTGGCAAGAACTCATGATGCACCACCCCCTACAATCGAAGAAAACTGTCAGCAAAATTTTTACATTCGACCGAACTTGGCGCGCTTTTTTCGGTCTTGGTTCGTGCGGCAGCTTCCATTGAGATGATTGAGCTTTGGTTACCACGTCATAACCATAAACCCACGATTCGTCACCAGTTATGACCCTCTGGAGCAAATTTGGGTCGTCGCGGACAGAGTCCAACATCTCATTAGCAATGTTCATGCGATGCTGTTTTTGGTCGCAATTGAGCAATTTTGGTACGAATTTCGCGGCGACCCGTCTCATGCCCAAATCATTGATAAAAATCGAATGGCACGAGCCAATCGATATGTTTAGGTCCTCAGCAACTTCTCTAACGGTGATTCGACGATTGGCCAATACCATTTTCTCCACTTCATTAATTTTTTCGTCTGTTGTTGAAGTGCTCGGGCGTCCGGCACGCTCTTCGTCGTTCACATCTTCTCGGCCTTCTGAGAACATTTTGTACCACCGATAAACGTTGCTTCGGTCCAAGGTAGCTTCTCCGTATGCCACAGTCAACATTCGGAATGCATCCGCGCACTTAATTTCGTTTTTCACACAAAATTTGATACAGGTTCTTTGATCCATTTTTTTGAATAGGTAAAAATCGAAGACGATCCAAAACACGTGCAAGCAAAGCAGCTGTCAACAATTAAGTGAACATTCAAAATGGCCGAGCTTGTCGGCATAAGTGAGAGACATGAGTGCCAACATAACGTCACAAAAAATCGAAATTCGAATATACGTAACCCGCGAAAATTCAAAAGTCACGATACTTTTTGAACACACCTCGTATATATATATATATATATATATATATATATGAGTTTTAGCTTTACTTAATGAATGTTATATAACTTGTTAGATCAGGGATTTTCTGATGAGAAATGTTGTGTTCTGGAGTATTATATATATCTATGTATATATATATATATATATATATAACAACCGCAGTTCCCTTAATATATGTGATTTATAGACTATATATATTTTGTAACCATTAAATCATAGATCGCACATATTAGGGCAATGCGCTTATAATAGAAATAATTTTATTACAAAATCAGAGGCGCTTCGATTCGTATTATCATAACCGTAACTGGGAACGTTACCGGCTACCAGGTAACACCGTGACACAAGCCGCAAATTCGTCCTCTCACCCTTAACATGGGACTCTATGGGAATCTGACATCGGGAAGCAGGACACATGATTTACGCTAATTAAATCATGAATCAAGCCAACAACAATTTTGCATCAGAATGATCTCCATAAATGCGTACTTTCCCAAATATGTTCATATTTTAAAACCGAAATGACAAAAACTGAACGTTAAAGTAAGATAAGTAAGTGCTAAACGTAAAATTAAAATAAAAAAAATGCCCATTCTAATGTTTGTGAATTTATTCAAGATAACAATTTCTCGTTTGCTAATCAACGTTGGCTCTCATCCAAATAAAACAGGCAATTATTTTTGGAAAGACGCTGGCACGTTTGGTTTTCCTATGGAAGAGCTAAGTTATTCGCCATTGTACATTCTGTAAAGTTCTGTCCGGTCAGCCACATCGATATAACATATTGTGGGAACCTCACGGTCACTCCGAAACAAGACAATTTTGCTTCCCTTAATCCACTGGGAAAGTGCCTATTTAGTTCATCTCTCTCTCTATATATATACCCATTTAGTATGGCTAGAACGTTCCTAGACACCCTGTATATGTACTAACATAAACCTAAATCCGAAAATTTGAAGGCCATTAAGGGACATTAAGAGTGACCGGTTTAATAAGCTGTATCAACATTTGGCATACCAGCACTATACAATAGATATAATTTGTCGAAATATAAATAGAAACGCCACGAGTCAAATTGACACAGCGCGTAACGGAGCGAGTGGTAGGCATTTTGTTGGTAGGACTCCCATTAAAAAACAGCGCAAAACCGCCACTTCCGGGTTGGTGAAAGTTGCAACGCTCTATGGTAACAACGAAGTTACGTCATTTTTTAGGAGTAACTGGAAATGCGGTTTGCACACACGGGCAGGTGCAGGAAACTCGTGTGGCATCGTGTGGGGCTCCAACCCGCTAAAAACCATTCGTCGCCGTTTCCTTACTCTACTGCGACTCCATCTACGAGAACGGCCGTAGTTGCCGATGCTGCTGCTGCTGACGCTGCCGCTGCCGCTGTTACGACAATAGCTCGTACTCAGTGCAAAAGGACGAACAAAGCCCTCGCGTTTCTGGGGTGCGATAGTGGCGATGCGGCGTAACGGCACGAGAGCTCGTAGTCGTTGTCAAATGCATGCATCCGCGCTAAATGATCGCATGCATTGTAGTAGTGCATCGTTATGGAAATGCGCGGATAAATGAGAAATAGTGACGAAGAAGGCTGTGCCACGACCGTTATAGTTCTCACTGTGTGTCGTCTTATGCGTCGTCGTTTTCCGGCGTCGAGTTACGGCGAGGGCTCGAATTGAGGGATGTCGCCGCCGGGTCATTTAGCCACGCACGCTAGCCGCCACCCTTGTTCGTACGCCTGGCATCGAGTATCGACAGCATCGAGTATCGACCCAAAGTAGAGTGGCGGAATTTTGCTATGTCGTTAGTCGCCCACTAACGGAGTGTGGAGACCTGCTGGCGAATAGGCAAGGGGAGGCATTCGTGCGAACGCGTTTTGCAAATGACGCAAACGCTCATGCCAGATCAAAATTCTCCTAATGTTACTGCAACCGAAAGCACAAGGGTGAAAGAGGGAGAGAGAGAGAGAAGAGAGCGAGATAGTGATGAGAGAGAGATAAAGGAAGAAAAATATGACTAGATATGAAAATGGATATCAAAGAAACTAAGGTCATTGAGGGAACGCTTTCTTTCAAGAGCATATATCCAAAGATAAGACAAAAACGACTACAGTGTACGTCCATTTGATCGGAATAATAGGAGCCGATAACGAGGAGCCAATAGCGATGATGCCTGCTATCGATAGACACGAACCAACAATCGTCATCGTAGTTAGGACTTCGGTATGGGTTTCTTTAGTCAGAGTCACTAAGTGGGCTAAATCAGGAGCGCCAGCGTAAGGCAGGGACAATAGGTTGATTATGGACGACACACTGGGGTATCAGACACGGAAGACAAAAAGAGAGGGAGAGAGAGAGAGAGAGAGAGAGAGAGAGAGAGAGAGAGAGAGAGAGAGAGAGAGAGAGACTGACTGAGTGGTCTGAGATGGCGACTTTCACCCTCATGTATGAGGCGGTCACGTTGGCCGTGCCGTTCGAGAACGGTGGAAGGCGGTAGGCGTCACGGTTTGCCGATGAAGCATGTCGATGGCTTCTGTCTACAATGCAGATGCTATTACAAACGCGTCTAGTTAACGCTGACACGCTGACAGACGCGTGCCCGGGGGCAGCTCGCGTGGCTCAATCTACATGTCGAAAAATCGTCGAGTGGTTACTTTGCTCCGGAGAGGTAGAGAAAGCGATTCGTTAGCCTACTGGTTGGTTCGGGGGCCGAAGCACCCGCAGCTTGTACGATTGGGTCACGCTATCGCGCGATCAGATCTCAATGCACGTAAGAGTGAATGGTCCGACCACTACCGGCAGACTGAGAGTGGCCGCCTAGGTATGAGTTGCGCCCATATTAGTAGTCGTACTAGTAGTAGTAGTAGTGTAATAGCTACGACAGATCCGTCTGCGATCGCCAAAGTGCTGCTGATACGCTATTATGCCTGCCATGCCAGTCTCGTTACGGCGCTTCCGGCAAGGTCCCCGTAAACGTGTGTATATATATATATATAGACATATATATTATGTATATTTATATATGTATATATAGACATATATATTATATATATTACATCACAAATGTATATTTTGCTACACTTGAATAAATGATGGTACACGTATATTTAAAAGCTTTAAAATATATATATATATATATATATATATATATATATATATATTATACGCGTACACTATAGCAGAAAACTCATCTACAGGTGTACCTGACGGGGAGACCAAATTGGGTAAATGAAAAATAAATTGTCCCCTTGGCATATCTATCCATTCTTTCTCTCGCTTTCTCTCCAATGTTGCATAGTAGTGCGCGAAGACCGGTTTCTAGCAGAACCTCCTTTAGACCGTTTAGACAATCCTGCCGCCATAGTATTATCCTACGCTGACGTACCTTAACCTTCTTGCGTGTTACCTTCTCCCACAGGCGGCGGCGCTCCACTGCTTACCGATCCTAAGGGACATGTTCTGTTGCGCCTTTGAAACTTATTAAGACACACACACGCACTCTTGTATGTGCATATATTCATTCAAGTTTAGTTTCACCTTTTATTTAGTATTTACAGTAGCGATAATGGTAAGAAAATCAAATGTGATCAATATGCACCTAAGTACACACATACACACAATCATACATGTAAAACATATAAGGGCTACTCATGGCATCGTCATTGTCAATTTTGTTAATGTGTTCACTTTGTTGCACATTTGTCGACGTCGTACTGGCCGCCATATTTAAAAACACATATGTCGCATGGCTCATGATAAACCCCAGTATTACGAGCAACATGGTGTGTGAATCCGTGCAGTGCATATCTACCTACAATATGGTGGTGTATTCTGCAAAGGTTTTCTCACTCTAAGTATGACCTTGCTCTAGTAGAACCAAATCCTGAGCCGATTTCGGCTATATGGATCTCATATGTTTGAATACATTGAGGATATTCGAATGTTTCGGGCAACTTGTATTGCTGCGTTAGTTGTTCCTCTGAAAGTGGGCTGTAGGTGACGAGGCGATTAAAAGACGAGTTATGTAAATCGAAAACGCGTTGTTAGTGTTCATAATTTATCTTATCAAGGGCAAATATTTGCGTAGTGCGAAAATCGTTTCAAGCCAGACTAATGCTTCCGCCGGAGCAATGCTATTAGGTAAAGAGAGAGAGAGAGAGAGCTGCACTCAGGGAAGCCTCGCCGCTTCGGTGTGCTTATAACGAATCCGACCTCGGCGGTATAAACGCGTAAATGTTGCAAGTTCTTATAGCAAGTGAAACATGCGACTGGGCAGACCGGCAACGAGACGCGCAAACAAACAATAATGGGCTTAGGCTCGAAACAAATTGATCGCTCCAACGCTGGGTGCTTGACAACACCGTCATCGATAACATTTAGGTGGAACGCCAGTTGCGGCTAGTTCCTGGAGCACCATACTTCTAAATCCAGAGTTGAAGGCCGCTCGCATGTACACCAGAAACGCTACACACAAATTGACCCTTTCGTAAAAGCACTATAGTCACATCTTTAAAACACACAGCAGTGCAGGCGAATATGGTAGATTGCTGTGGTCGGAATCCATGTTGCTCTCTTGGAAGCGCACGTTATATTTCACAAAAAGAGCTAATCTATCTACAAACAGACTCGCTAACGCTTGTACTACACATACAAGTTTTCTTTGCGACAGCTGAAACTGTGCGAGATTGTACTGCAATGTGTGGGTTTAATCGAATCGTTATTGGGCAATCTGGTGTGGCAGATCAACTACAGATTGTAAGAAACATTTGACACTTGACAGATATGACAGATAGATATGTTAAACATAACCGCAGCACGTGCCTTAACTTTTTTATACCTAACTAACCGTAGATACGTCACAAGTAGTGATGTAGTGACACCGCACAAGGTCATCGAAGACGAAATGATGAGCTGCTTCAACCCCTATGTTCCTGTTGTTGAAAAGGATAAAGGGCACACTTTTTAAAACTTCTGATAACCTGGAAGGAAGACGGATTGGCTGCAGTTACGGTTAAATGTTTAAAGATTATAACCATGTTGATCGTTTCTTTTGCATAAAAAAATCTGCAGAGAAGATGGGCGAGGGTTATAAAAATGTGATATATATACATAAATATATATATATATATATACATATATAATCAAGTTTATTTTCCGTATAATACATTAGATATATGTTACACACATCACAATATATATATATATATATATATATATATGTGTGTATGGGTAACACCATATGTACAAAATACGACTACACTTTTACCTTTGTTAGTTTGTTGAACTTTGCCGTATAAATCTAACAGAACGTAGTATTCTTGTAAATACAACTATCACTGCTGTTATTTTAATGACCTTTAAAAATATGTTTATACGTATGTAACTAGCAATAGACCTTTTATTCAAATGCCTGCATACGTCTCTCTCTCTCTCTATATATATATATATATATATATATATATATATGTATATGCTTGTAAGTATGTATATGTATTTCTACATCTGTATTCCCAAATCTTTCCAGAGACCATAGGAAAAGACCTTATGGTCTCACTCTGATCCCTTTAGAGCATTTCGCATGCTTGTTTGAACAAACGATTCATGAGCGCTTTAGATGGACAACGCAAAATAGGCAGGTAGGCTGCGTACGAAGAAGCGGATTCGGTTTCGACACAGCGGTCGGGTTTGCTGGAGCTCTCGAAAAAGATTGTATTTTTTTCGTTTGATTTGTAAAATTTTGCTGACGGAAGATTCCTAGCCACTCTTACAAAGTGTTGCGGGGGCGCCGCTGCCCTAAAGAGGAGGGCAAACCTAACAATCGAGGGCACCAAATAAGCGGTTTCAGCGCTGTTTCCACAGCACATACCTCTTGACCACGCTCCATATCTAGGAGCTAAAGAAGAGCAGCATCGTGCTACGAAACACAGCTTACAGCAGCCAGCTGCAATATTAAAATCGTTAAGCCGACCTCCTTGCCTATGCTGACGACCTCGTCCTCTGCGTCTAGTGCGGGATATCGATGGATGCGGACAGCGGGGCTTGCTCTCACTAAGAGCAAAGCGATTCTTCTAGTGGGACGCGGGAATAGCCCCGCTCCTTACTTGCTCATTAACAAAAGAAAAGATAATGCCAATATCGTTAACACGGCAAAGTATCTTGGTGCATTCCTTGACCGGGGTCTCTGAAGCCTGTCACTCTCAGGGCCGGGCAACGGAGAAAGCCCTTAAATTTGCTACTGACCAATAGCAACATCTTTAGGTCCTGGCATTCAAGTGACGCATCATTATGTACGTGGCCAAGCCCAGTCGTCTCACAGGGCACTGACCTAGCCTGCAGGAAATACTCAGGAATTAGCATCCCACACGATTTTTTCCGTTGGCGTTTTAGACAATAGGAGGCGTAAATATAAGAGTCGTCGTTATTCAATGCAAAACTAAAAAAAAAAACATTAGATTTTTACGTCAAAGATTACCGATTTTATGGCATTGAGATTAGACGATAAACCATACTGCTGAGAGCGATCGTGCGGCCGCAAATACTATTGGGGAGACCCTAGATATCTCAACACGTCCGCTCATCCTGTCGCTCTAAGCGCCTTTTATTTGAGAAAAATTACATATGCAGGTCCGTAGATCTATCTTCGAAAAAGAGTAGCTGCCTAATCATAGAGGTCAGGACGTTGCAACAGGTAAGAGTGAATCGCCTGCCAGCTGTAGCAGTACTCAGCGTTATTAGCCCCTGCGAAACTCCTAGAACAGTTTTTAGACGTTTTAGAGCCATTCCTTAACTCCGTCCTGCCATAGAAAAACTCTTCTATTTACATTTTAACCTGAGTACGTCTGCTTAAATTATATTATATATTATTATACTATATGATATAAATCATTACATCACTTTTCGGTATTAGAACAATTACATTGCACACATACGTGTTCGTTAAAAAATCAAAAAGGCATTCGTTTTAGTTCATCTTAAAAATATATAGAATGTGTTGTATATACTTATCCTGGAAATATGACGGTTTCATCACTCAAACAACTCGCGCTAACCGACGCGTCTCATGATGTTATTTGGTACAAATAAGATCGACAGCGATTGAACGAGAGCGACACTTCTCGCTAGACAAATGAGGCTCAGTCCGTTGGCATAGCTTGTGGTAAGACTCATGCATAGGGAAGCGAGTGAGAACGTAGCGCTGCTCCAGAAGCGGTTCTATCCATGCATTGTCCAACAGTGTCCGATTTGTTGGTTAGCTCTTTTTAAGGGGGCGGTATTGTATTTCCGCAGCTATGAGTTCCTCTGATGGTGGAAAAGGAGAGAGCTCTGGGAGTGGGTCGGTATTTATCTCGACGGACTTTCCTTTCCTTCTAGTGGGGTAAAACCTACTTGAAGAGCGGAATTTACTTGTTAGGCGCAAGTCTTGATCCGAGTTCCCGCTCGAATGTTCCTGTTCTTTGGTTAGCTAATATGTGAGTGTGTGTGTGTGTGTATTGCACGCGCTTGCCAATCTGTCAATTGAAGCCGTTTTGCAACGTTTGAATTTTTGCACGCTTCCGCTATCGAGTTGACGTTCGAGTTGTTGCACTGGTTGCTGGTATGATGTCACTGAAAATGTAAGAGATTGATGAAATAGACGCGCATTTTCGTACAAATTCGTGTTTTTGCTTGGAGCAAAGTCGGCAAGAGCTTTTCGTCAACCCAATTTGTATATATATATATATATATATATATATATACATACATAGATAGCGTAATAAGCTTCTTTACTTGTATAATAAATTCCACACACGCTACCCCTCTTTCCCGTCAATTGTGTACACACATTTAACGATATGTTTTCTCCTGTTGAGCATAGTAATTGCTCGCTCGCTTGATGTCTCGCTCGTCTATTGAGCGAGTTCTATTAATTCGTTAGAGGAAAATAAGCGTCTCGGGCCTCACCCGGTTTCTGACGGTACTGGCGCCCGAACTGCAGCGTGTGGTGTCTGTTTCGAAGGCTGAGGCAGGCGACATTGGCGTCTTCCGTCGTCCTTCCTTCAGGCGACTGGCGGCTCCTTCTCCAGGTGCCATCCTATAGGCTTCCGAAGTTGTCGTTGTGTTCTTCGTCTCGTTCGCCGTCGCCTTTGTGGGTCGCTTTGGTCGCCAGGCTCAAGCAGCAGCAGCGACGACGTTTCTGCCATTCAATCTTGTCGACGGCTCACGACCGAACAGGCTCGACCTACCGCCGTACTCCAGGCCCACCTCAGATAGCCAAGCAGACACAAGTCTGCCAGCTTCATTCAACTTGATCAACTTCCCGTCCGCATGCCGGCCGGCCCGCCCGCCTGCACGAAGCTAGCTACTGAAGTAAAGGAAAGCTGACTACTGAAGGAAAGGAAAGCTGACTACTGAAAAACTGGCCACTGAACGAAGGAAGAAAACAAGAAATCAGAAGTCAACAAGAGGAGGAGGAGGAGGAAAAGACAGTCAAAGCAAGCTACAGCCAGAAGTTGTAGGCAGCACTCGCACGTGCAGCAAGCGCAGAAAACTAAGCAGGAATTACTCGGGGGGTGGTGGTACAACTACTACTACTACTACTACTACTACTACGACTTTGACTACTGCTCGCTGCATTAGTCGATTTCTGGCTATAGCTGTGTAGGGTTATAGGGTTTGACTGTGGAGGGGTCGATGTCTCCTCTCTGTGCGTGCGTAGCGAGGCGGGCACAGGACGGGAACAGGAGTTGTGTATGTGGATTTCTTCTCGTTTAGCTCTGACAAAGGCAACAGCCGTCGTTACCGTTGTAGTAGTTGTTGTTGTCGTTATTGTGGGTTGTTGTTGTTGTCGTTATTGTGGGTTGTTGTTGTTGTCGTTATTGTGGCTTGTTGTTGTTGTTGTCGTCGTCAATGTCGTCCTGATCGACGTTGTCTGTCTGTCGGATAGGGTCAAAGCGTAGCAGCCAACAGCAACGGTAGTGCCTGTAGCAGTCGTTGTAGCAGTAATAGTAGCCGCAGTAATAGAAGACGCAGCACCAGCTCCAGCATTGCCTTTGAAATCGACTATTGATGCGAAGGTTCAATATAATGAAATCCCGGTAGCGTCCGAGCGGAGGACGGACTTTCAGTCGGGCGCAACCCACCAGCCCCCCGCTAGACAGACCCCCGCCTTTGCCGCCGCCTTCACCAATCGGCCATTGGCCAGAACAGCTCACTCGACAAAACGAGGGGACACAACGAGAACGAGAAAGAGGGGGGGGGCGGCGAGAGCGCCCGCGCAAGAGCCTCACAAACGATGCCCTGAACAAATCGAGAAGATCGAAAATCGCAACTGAAAAGCGAAAAGAGACGATTGGAATGCTGTCGGAGAGATGAAGCCAGCCAAGTTACGACCAAGGAAAAAGAACCATGAACGCCACCAACTACTGGTGGTCCATGCTCTATTGCCGGCTACCCGACGATACGAGCGGCTGGCTATTGCGGAGCCACTGACGGTGCCAGTCATAGCGACAGCAACACTTTCGGGGAAAAAAAACAGCCGCAGCAGCAGCAGCAATAGCAGCAACAACAACAACAATGATAGTGATACCAGCACAAACAATAATTATATCGACGACAATAACGACAACACAGCGATGGGCTGACAGCAACAACAACAACAACATTAGCAATAATTCTGCTGGGCAATACCATAGCAATATAAGACGGAGCTAACATCATTAATAATAATAATAATAACATTTAGTTTAACAATGATTTATTATTACCAATATGTACATGTATCACAAGTTCGAATATATTCGTGATATAACTTCCACAATACTGCTTATATTATTATTGCTTGAGTGTCGGTGATCACTCCCCATGATCTTGGCGTTTTCTCTCTGTAGTTTCAATGACACTCTCTGGCGGAGAAACGCGGTCGATCTTGGCTCCGCTGTGGCCTCAAAGAGCTTCTTCCCAAGCTTCTTTGTCAGTTCGAGTGTATTTTTGCCCCAAAAGCCAATAAACTCGAGACTAAGCGCCAGTATAACGTGGTCCTCAAGAAAATACGCAAACGTCGGCGGCGGTTACAAAACGAGTTGCTTGTCGCTTAACCTGCCCAAGGCCACGTAATATAACAGTATAACAATAAAAACTATAGGCAGTATAATTTTGATATCTAGATTCTGTGTTCATTTGTGATCAAACCCTCTTCGTGTGTAAAACTATACAAACAGTTTGTTCTCCCGATCTTGGTATATGCCTCAACTATATGGAATCTGGGTTATTCTCTTGATGAAAGTAGATACTGACCGGTATTCATAAAAAGTTGATTAAACGTGTTGCATACCGCTGTAACATTAGCGAAAATGCATTATTGAATGTGACACAATATTGTTGAAATGTTAGATAGAAATGAAATACGCACATTTATTCGCATATGTAAACGACCCGAACAAGCAGTGAGATTTGTTGAGATTAATACAAGAAACACTCGCTCGAGAACCAATTTCCAAGCCAAAATGATTTAATATTATATTAAAAGCGATCGCTAACAAAATGTTTGCATGGTGCTTAGTACGTAAGTTTTACCTTGTACCACGCCTATGTTATCGATATCTATGCCGCCTGAAGGCCGGCTTGCAATAACCTTGTTCTGTGATCTCAATAAGGCCCCCTGCTAAAGGGTGTATGACTATATATGTATATAGTCATACACCCTTTAGCAGGGAGCCTTATGCTGGGCAGTCTGTTATATATATATATATATATATAACAGACTGGCCACCCCTGGTTAGCGTCCTACTTACGTTACAGTCGCTCGCAGGCCAATCTGACACGAAGCTAAAATCCGACGGTCACGCGAAATAACATCCAGTTTTCCTTTTCCAGAGACAGCAACAGCAGCACCAGCTGGACTTTATTTGTATCCTGCTGGGGAGAGGGATGACTGACCAAACGGCGGGCGCCATCGGGCAGCGTCATCTTCCACCCGCCGGCGATGCTGTGACTCGATCCGGTGGTCCTGCACGCCGAACGCGCAAAGAGACCGTTATGGAGGAGAAGGATCACATTTCTGGCTGGAACTTGGAACCACGAAATGTGAAACGATGCGTAGGTGAAGCTCTAAAGCAGAGCGTAGGAAGCAGAAGAACGCCGACCAGATGGCGGTTAAGCTTCCGTGGCGCCGAATCTCGACGGAATCTTGGATTTTTCTCTCTGCTTCCCTACGTTTCCGCTTCTTCAGCCTCTCGACGCTGTTGGAGAGCGAGCTAGGAAAAGAAAAAAAAACGCCTAAGGAGGAATAAGAAATCTAACAAGAGAGAGAGAGAAAGAGAAATCCAAGATGGCGTCAACGCGAGGAACGTGGAAAATAGTCAAAATATCAAACTCATTTGTAGGGCTAGCAAATTGCAACAATATATCACTCGACAAGCTAATTAAGGCTAATCTATGCATATATGTAAGTAAATACGAAAATATTTGCGAAGCTAATTACGTGAATTGTACACGATATATATATATATATATATATATATATGACAAGCATTGTTTACAAATGCCTTTACATGCGATTCTTCTTTGCCCTTTTGACAAGTACCACAACAGCACACCAAATATTTTGATAATTTAAAACCCTGCTGCCCAACGTTTCGTATAACGCTTTGCAATGTGCTATTGATGCGATTGCGAAGAACAGTATACTTCCCACAAATGTGGCCCAACTATCCTGGAACGCCTTGTATATTTACGGAATCTCCCAGAATTTGTCCAAAAAACTTTGGATTCTAGTACAAGTCGGTGAACAACGTTTTTCTAATGCAACAAAGGGCGCAAGTGTCCTCTTTTGGAGTGAGAGCGAAATTACCAAGCGTGGTTGTATCAGGCGTTTCATCCTGACATATCTCGACCAAATCTGCGATTGCGAGAGCCCCGGTCACCCTGTAGACAAACCAATCCGACATGCGTGTTTCAATGAAAACCTTGCATCTGTCGAAAGGCGTCGTACGTTAGCTCAAAGAAGAACACATTTTGTATTGAAAATAAGTCTCAGGAAACTAGATTCATGGCAATTCTTATAATTTGACTTTTATACTCAATTACCCACTTTGTAGATGACGTTTTAGCCCCTTTGTTTTATAGGAATTTTTTTTTGCCGAGTTGTACTAAATCCCAAAGGTTGGCGGACGAGTTCTGGGATTGAGTGTTAGAGATGGCGCACTAGTATGACTCTTCGTGGCAAAAGGTGACCGTAATAGGCCACACGAGTGTACACTTTACAATAACTCTATAAAGATCACTTTGACACCGTTTGATTGACACTTTGACACCCGCTCCCTCGATGTCGGAGCCGAATAGGGTCCCGTGTTAATAAAAGAGAAACATTGGCGGCCGCCAGATACAGAACGTACTGAAGCCGCTGACGTCCCTTCACTGTTAACACAAGACCCTAAGGTAGTCCAACATGGGAAGGGGATTTACGATAATCATATCACGAATTGAACCACCATAAATATGGTACTAACAGGACCCCCGTCAAATGTACATTCTTGCAGTTTTTCTATGGACCTTGCTCGGAATACTAAGTTTTCAAGTTTCCTAGAATCACAGTTCTTGCAAACTCTTGTCAACGTTATTACTTGGCTTCGAGTAACCAGCATCAGTTTTCTGCCGAACTCCTTGTTCGGTGGAGAAACTAGACACTGTGGCCTAGTTTTTCCACCGAACAAGTCGTTTACCCGCAATAGCGCATTTTATGAAGTGGCGTGCGGCCATCCACATCAGTATAACAGATACTAGTAATTTTACTCTCACTATTCAAAGGACAGTTCCCCCCCCCCCCCTTTTATGAGAAAAATGATTTTGGAACAACTTCTATCACCACTTAAAATGTGTGTACAAAATTTATATAAAAAGCTTATGAATCATGGATGAACAACATTTTATAAGTGTGTGTATGTGTGCACATTCACTTATGATTCCTTAATACAAAAGTGATGTTTTGGATCATTCAGCCTGAATATGCATTTCGAAGAAATGTTGCAAGCATAAACTATTATCGCTGCTGCTAACGCGTTGCGCCTGGAAAATGATCTCGAACGGCAGGGCTTTGTATCAGAAGAACAGCATAGATTTAGGCACTGCAGATCAACGCGCACAGCTTGCGCGATCATTATCGACGAAATCGAGAAAATAGTGAGCTACCGCGTGCAGTCAATGTTTGCAGTATTTGTGGATTTCAAATCTGCTTTTGATACTGCACCTTGCAACACTGCCCTCTAGAAGCTGGCAACATATGGTGCGCCAGTACGCTTTCTCAAGCTACTGGCGGCTATTGGAGACTCAAGGAGAGCAATCATATAGTGTACGACGATGTTGCCAAACATTCCAAATTTAGACAGATAACGGGTGTTACACAGGGCAATAACCTTAATACAGTTCTGTTTTCTGTTAGCGTCACTCACCTGTCGGCAGCTGTGAAGCAAAAGAATACATCAGTGCAACTCAGCCTATATTCGGATATTATTGTGCTCTCTACATTACAAATTGCTTCCATATCCATCAAACGTTGGCCGCCCTTGCAAAGGTCGCGATAGACACTTCAATGGAGATAAATATTTTCAACACAAAATCAACAAAGTTCCGTCGCGGAGAACAACTTGCAGCTGTAGACAACATAAAGCTCTATGGACGACCTGTAGACGAACCAACCATTTCTCGTATTAAACTTGTCAACCATTTCTCGTATTAGACTTGGAACCTACGCCGAACACCACTTCGTTTCCCAGACGTATAGAAGAAAGGGTCCGTAAGGCGGTCATCGCCATCTACTCAATTAATGATCCGCAACTCCTCTTTCGCAAGCTGTGCGATTGAGCTTGTTTGGAAGAGCCTCAGAGTCTCGAGCTTCAAAGAGCTCGACCGTCTGAAAGCAACATGATAAAACAGAGTTATCGGTGTTGACAAAGCAGCCGCAACCGATTAGTGTGTCTGGCTGCGGCCACGCCTCATTTAATATGAGCCTTTTAGCGCCACTTTAATCTGTGGTTAACTCGCGAATATCTAGAACATTTGTTAAAGTGGCTAGTTTAGGTGTGTCAAGTACACATAAACTTCTATCCCTATGAGCAACCCGTATCGTGGAAGGGTGCCCAACACCTGCTAACTGGCCACCTAATTATGCCTCAGGCAGTGCACAACCTTCATAACGAAGCGTGCACGAAGGTAGCCGAGCGGCGGACCTACCGGCACTGTGGAAAGCTTGCTCAACTTACCAGCTATTGTACTGTTGCCGGAACCCACCAACACTTCGTCATATTCATTGAACTTATTTGACTTATATAACAAACACTTGACTTGAATAATAAATCATTGATTGCGCGTATAGCGTGCAACCATACGCGCATGTTAAAACACAATCGCGCTATCATGCGATTGTGTTTTACGATGCAGGATATTCTGCTACTGCTATGCAATGGGGATTAACTACTGCTGCCACTTTAGTAAATGAAGAACAGGTTCCGGGACGGATGCTTTCAGGTATAAATATAGCACCCATACCTGTACGTTCTAAAAGCCCTTGTCATTACACCAGCTTGCAACGCCGCGTTTTTGACTCGCGTAAAATTGAGCCCGTGGGCCTGTTTAAAATTGTTAACCCTAAAGGTTCATGCTGCTTACTATTTTTCACTAGTCCAGCATCGTGTAGTCCATGCGGTACAAAGCACACAAAGAGTAAATGTTAACATACTCTGCGTCAATCGAAAAGTTTCTGGCATCTGTTTCTCAGTTTCTGACAATGAGCAGTCAACGGATGTTCATCAGATAAGGTCTATCATGTATCGGAGCCTTCTACTTGAGACGACCTATTAATAAGAACGCCACCACAATTTGCCCTAAATTGCGGTGCGATCAAAGTAAACGTGAAGGAGCTTAACAAGTGAGGCTGGAATTAATGCCGGTGATCTGCATTTAATGCACCATTCGATATCTCAGGAAGACATTCAGAACACATGGTCTTACCATCACTGATCTCCGGGGTAGGCATATTTTGCCCGAAGTACCGGTCTAGCCATTAGGTAATAGGCGAAAATTGCCTAAGCTGCATAAGCTGCCGCGGATGCAGATCCAGACGCCATTTATGGTTGGTTTTTCGGGCATCCTAGATTGTTGACGCATGCAGGAACATTTAGGAGGAGTATAAGAGCATTATCCACCTACTACGCTGGCGCGTACGCAATTATTTTCATATGAGCCTAGCGATGTTATTGCCTGTCCGTAGAGTTGGGACCGTTTCTAGCTGGACACAATAGCATACTATCGCGGCAGAAAATATCGTGGGCCGCCAATGAAAATCAGTCTGTGATCCGGCGAGTCAGTTTTGGAGACACTAAGGGTAGTAGATTAATCTCCGAGGAAATCCTCTTCTATCTTCTTCCCGCGATGTATCTGAGGAATCTGAGTAGAGACGGTAACGGACAAACAGGCTAGAGAGTCCTGCTGCACAGTGTTTCAACAAGAGTTGCAACTGTGTGATCTATTTTGATAGAAATAGTTTGTTCCTGTTTTATTTTCCACACCCAAGTCTACTACTCTAGGTCGTGGATCAATACTCATACACTTTGTGATTTTATCAGATTTAAACACAGATACATATATAATATACTTAAATCTAACAAACCTGTTCATTTTATCAGATTTAAACACACATACATATATAATATACTTAAATCTAACAAACCTGTTGATTTTATCGTTACTTTGGTGCAACGAATAACTCGAACGTTTTTATGTCACATCCGACAAAAAATGCCCTGTTTTGCCACGTTTTCCGAATTGCCTAACTAACCGAAGTGAACTTTTTGCTAAGTCGGGTGCAAAGAATTACATGCTTTCTGTTTGCACTCGTAACGCTTAATACGTGGCAACAGAGTACTGGCTGGAACATAATGCATACTACCTATCATTAAGCATGTTTGTGTGGTGACCGGCTAAGCTATCTCAGCTGTAGGCATAGTCTGCACAATGCTCTTAGGACAACTCGGCAGGGTCTCATCGAAATAATGCCACTCAATGCCTCGGCTTAGGCACGCAGCTATCACTCACAACAAGCACGTAAAAAATGTAGAAATAGATAAAGATCAACGAATGGGCCCGATGAGCCCGAAAACAATATGCATAAGCATAAAGGCATAGGAGAACATGCCACTGACTGCCGTGACTGTCAAATATGATGAAGGCGCTTTAGAAAAGAATCCGCCTATTTAGCCATTCGCCAAGAAAACAAACTGCGTGTACGTGCTCCCAATAATGCGACCATATGATTTGCGATTGTGCTCACAACGACCAAGGGACAAGTGTCCCATTAAAACTAGCCCAGGCCGTTGCCTAACGGATGTTGGCATTGCGTGGTTAATGCCTCATGCTACGAAATCCCTCACGCTCACGTGCTAGTGTCGTTTTAGGAAAGGTAAGTTTGCCTAGAAAAACATGGGCTCAGTGTCATCGCATCTAGGTTAGGTTAGGTCGAGGCAAATGCGAGGTGCTTGTGGTGATGGAAATATAGGCCTAGGCCGTCGTTCGATTCCGGGCAAGTGCTATATATGGGGCTTAGCTGATATGCGTGCGAAAATGAATTTATGCAAAGCAGTTGGAGACTGACTTGCCAGTCTGGCAAAAAAACAGGCATATAGCAAAAGCTTTCAGGTACAAGCGGCTGCAAGCAAACTATTGTACAATGGTCAGATGGTGGACTGCGGCCACTTACCGCACTACAGAATATATCCGACAAACGGAAAGATAAGGCGCTAAGAGCTAGAATGGAAACAGGTTACGGTGATCAAGATGACTGACTGAGGGAGAGGGGAGGGAGGGCTGGGAGCAGCTAATCCCTCAACCGGATCCTGACGCTTCCTCTCAGCACGGATGGTTTTGGGCATTGAGGTCTACGCCTATAGAGCCGCTTCGATAAGAGCCCAAGAACTCCTCTTTCAGGCCTCTGTGATAGCCTGATACGTCTAAAATGCAAGTGTCTATGGATTCAATTGCGCGTTGTACATTTATAGAAGCGTAACTGTTTAAAAAACTATTGTTCCGTTTAAAGACACTGTTCAAACGCTTCTGCATCTTAATTTTTGAATCTATATATAAATATATATATATATATATATATATATATATATCTTGCATCACCTTGGAACTGAGGATAAACCTGTGTTTGAGATCTTCTCATTCAGTGCAATTTATACCAAAGGGACTCATCTATTCTCATATAGTGAGAATGCGCTGCTAACTTTACTAAAGACGTTCTACTTGGTAGTATTCAGACTCGTACGTGGGACTGTCGACGGTACTAGTATTGCTGAATGAGGGCTGCGGGAAGGCAACGACGAGAGGGCATTGAAGTGAGACAACAACAACGACAAGGGTAGCAGCAACACTTACTACACCAACAACGACTTTGACCAAAGATAGAGAAGAACAGAACAGCGGTACCGAGGGGAAGCTAGGCCAATTATAAACGAATTAAGCATAATCTACTTGCTCTGAAGGCACGTGTTTCGGAAGGATAGGCGGGGCACCCGTTTCCCGCTGACCGGCAGCTGGTGAGCAGCAGTTGTGCGTTGCCCCCGCGCGCGAGGGGGTGTCGCCGTGATTACCGGCGATACGCGTTTTGGTCGAAGATAGCGACAAAGAGAGAGAGAGAGAGATCGACAGAGAGAGAGGGGGGAATCGCGAGAGAGGAGGTCAGCCAGCCAGTCAGGTGGATCGTTATTGTTAAGTTTTCTCGGGGGGGGGGGGAGGGCAATAAACAGAACATCCATGGTGCGCACCCGCAGGAGGGACTTAGCAGGTGGTAATCCGGCCGCTCGAGTCTCCAGTCGCCTGTCACTGTCGAGCGGCCAACTTCAAGTTGGGGCTGGATGGACAACGGTTGAACGCTGTATCATTAGCGACGGCAAATTGCGAAATTCAAACACGACGGTAAGGAGGCGGCCGCTGACGATGACGACGACAGCAACCGCCCGTTGCGCGTCAATGCCCGTTTGCTTCCATCTAACAAATGCTGAGTACCTTCGAAAATAGTTAAGGAAGTCAGCATCACCTTGGGATTGCTTCGTTCTTTTTCAATCAGCTTGGACTTCTTCGTGTTGTCCGTCATGTTACGTGTTCGATATTTCCCTTTTCTGTTTTATTTCTCCTATTTTCGCCGCTTATTCACAAGTTTGCCAAGTTTGTTCCATTGCCTTAGTACTTTATAAGATCTGCTTTGTCTAGCCGTTCTCTCTCTCTATCTCTGATCTATCTCGCAATTTTCTCCCTTTTTGCGCATCTCTCTCTCTCTCCCGGTTTCTGGCTCTTTTCTTTGAATTTCGTTTTCACTCTGTCCCATTGCTTCGTTGCGTCATTTGTCCCGAGCTAGGGGGTCAGAGCAGCACGACAGTGGGTCAACCAAAGTAAGTCATCCACTCGCTGGGGCTGATCCCCTCCTGCTGCTGCTAAAGCAGCAGCTCCAATTGCGCTTATGCCTGCAATGAGGACAGCAGGCACCGCCATCATCGTCCCTTGGGACGGGCACACAAGTGCAGGGCAACCTTAGAAGTCTAGCGTTGTATATATTCGTCCAGACGTATATTCGTCCCTCCGCGCTCGTCAGATTTTTACCGTGCTGTTGGACGTCAGGGTCGCCGCCAAATTACGAGTCGTACTGCACGAGCTTTCACTGAGCTTCCGAAGAGGTGAGGAATCAAAAATAGTGATCCTCCCTTAAATATGCCCGGCGACCGACACGCCAAAAAGCACGCGAAATGCACTTACAAGGGCGGCCTTACAATAGCCAAGAATTACCATCAGCGTGCGACATGCACGTGCACGGACGACGTCACAACAGTGAAAAACTATCATCATCATCATCAGTGCGCGATATTCAAGCTTGTGCCGCAACTCACTCAATACTGAAGTAATAATAATAATAATTATTATTATTATTATTATTATTGGAGGACAGAATTCGTAATATGAATGAGCTGGGCTGTTTACTTCTATACTAGATCGCAAGAATCGAGGAAAATTCAACATTTAAATTCAATTGCATTCTATCGAACTCACGAGACCAGGAATCAGGAAACTCACGAGAACAGGAATAATGCGCAAATGGCAGCCAAACAGTTACACGAATATCCTAAGCAAAAGTCATGAGGCAGTACACTTGGATAGAGTAGAAAGAGCTTTAACTCAAGCTATCTGATTACTCTGTAGCTTGTGCGGCTGTGTGAAAAACAACTAATATTCAAGCAGGTGATCTAAGCAATAGATGAGAGGATGTCCAGATAAGCTCAGTACCTCGTCAAGTTCCAAAAACGCTGATATAGAGCTCTTTACCTTTTTGTCTTTTCCCGAAGCAATAGTAGGGCGGCTTCTCACCTATTATAAATTGGTGCGCGCGAGGCAGGCATCATAGAAGCGTTTACAATCGCTGAATATGCAGACAATGCCATACTGGTGATTATGTGGCATAGACTGTGACATAGACACAGATAATGACAGGACCGTGGGAGCATTCGAACATACGACGGATTGGATGAGACGTGCCTTTGGCTCGATCTGAGTCTTGAGGGGAAGACGGAGACCGTAGTCTCTACTGGAAAACACGGCACAAGAAGCTGGCTAGACATCCGACTAAAACGCAACTATGGTCGAGTGATTATTAGCGCGCAGTTCAAATGTCTCGACGTTATGCTCGATCAGCTAACATATAAGTCATGCAACGTGCTAAGCGTATTCTACCGCCAAAAGCCGCGACCAGCTCAACTAGTGCTAAGAGTAGGCACGGTTTCCTTGATAGGAAGGGATTGCTGGAAACGATGACCTGCCTCCTTATCGGCGGCCATTTGCGCGGCTTCTCCCTGGGGAAAAGTTCTTGCCTGCTTACGGAGTCGCAGGTCTTGGAGAAGCAGGTCTTGGATAGCCTCTTCGGGACGTTCAGACGTACAGTTGCGTAGCAGTCTTCAGCACTGCTTCTAGCCGGAAGTATCCTTCAGGGTGTTGACAGCTGAGCAGATGGGAAGCAAAGAGAAGGACCTAGCGGAGTCATCACAGAGAAGAGGCGCAACCATCGTGAATTTGTCAAACGCTAGCAAGGACTGGAGACGGTGACGCTAAAGAGATTGCAGACACAAGAATGGGTAGCGGAAGAGAGAACAGGACGCCACGCAATGCATATAAATAAATATAGACGTGAGCCATGCCACCACGCGACAAGATCGCACACGTTATAATTCAATACATTGAGTGGCCGTCAATGTCAATGCGATCATGGCCATACCGCATCGGGGTGATTCGAAGTGCCAAGCTTCTTTGCGTCTGCGATGCTGACGAAAATCATAGCACATACAGTGCACTATCCCGAAGCAAGACACATAGGCAACCCGTTCCCCGTATATATATATATATATATATATATTCGAACGATTCCACGGTATAATATAGCGCAGATCTGATCTTACCGCAATGTAAGCAAATAACTCTTTCTTAATGGTTTTCGTTTTCGCCCGGGTCTGCGCAGTGCAGCGCACGCAATTTTCGGAACGGACTTATGGAACATATATATATATATATATATATATACGAAGCGAAAAAAAAGAAATACGTGACACTATCGCTGCATTTATCTTTGAGCGTGCATGAACTACACCATGCAAATAATTAAAGGTTGGAAACATATAATAATTCGACAAGAACATGTTTTCATGTCTTACACCGCATAATTTTGTATAAATAGGTTGTGAATAGTCACCTGGTATCCTTTAAACGATGATGCGCTTAGCTCTGCCCTCTCCGCGATCTGCCCTCATCCGCAAACACAATAGAGTAGGATTGCCAAATGCAAAATAGAGTTCCATTACATAGCGGAAGAACGCATAGAGATGGCAAACATTTATCATGAAAAAGGAACTCTTTACTGGAGCATACTGGCGAGCTCGTCGTGCACTTTGCGACATAGCCGGCTTTGTGACAACACCGCTCGAGAACTTGTGCAAAAGTTTCACCTCAGGATAGGCTCAGCACGTAGTGTGCCAAGCCGTTGAAGACCGCGGTGGCCAGTAGTGTATAGCGGAGTCCGGAAACATCGGTTCGGTGACGTGGTTAGCAACTGGGTCTTTCGCACAAGTTAACTTGATGTATCTTGAGGTCGGATATAGCAATGTCTACTTACTGTACAAAATTCAACTGACGCAAGACATCAAGCCTACGAAACTAATTGGGCTTTCGAGATTATGCACCTTGATGCCGAATAACACAAAAAATTATCTTTTCCGACGAAGCATTTCGATTTCTAACTGAACAGAAGCATGAGCAAACAGAACTGTAGCACCTGCACAACCGACAAGTCGCAGGTGATTCACGTAAAGCCGTTCCATGTGCCATATGTGACAGTCTGGTGCGGCCTCTGGTCCAAACGAATCATTGGATCCTTTTAACTTCACTGTGATTGACGAACGCTGCCGCAGCACGATCCTGAATTGTATTTAGCCGAATTTGAACGAAATCGATGCGAGTGAACTCTGGTGGGTTTCAGCACAATGGTGCCACAATCCACACAGCCGGCGAAACAACAGGGTTGAAATGCCCTGTACGAAAGTCATCCACTGGCCTTCAAGATATTGCGCTTTAAAGCGTTTAGAATGTTTCCCTAGTTTGCTTTGTAAAGAGTAAACTATACGCTAATAAACTCACGCTCACGGAAGAATTACTCCACTTTTGTTGAATTATTTTTGTAAAAATAAAAAAAAGTCGGCACCTCACCGACATTGTATTTGATTAGAAATTACAATATATATGTGTAAGCATAGTACATGTATATATATATTTTTTTTGGCAAAACGCTAGATTGATGTAACATTGATGATTTGGCAAAACACTGTGATGTAACATAACCACACTTACCTAGCCCGGTTGTTAATAAATAAAGAAATATTTTTTTGTTGCAGAAACTTTTTTATTCTAATCTGTTATTGGTAGACAGAATCAAATATTTGTACAACAATAGTAATAAGAGGGTTGACAGAGCTTTTAAGCAAACAGCCGAAGTCCCTTTGCGCAAGAATTGTATGGATTTGACGGGAAACACTACTTTAGCAAAATGCACAATACACTCGCTTTAGCAGCACCGCACAAACAAATTATTTTGTTTTGACGCGAATAGGTGAGTGGTGCGGGGTTATTGTTGTCGACCAGAGTTATTGATGTTGGTGTTGTTGTTACTGAGGATTATGATTGATCATGATGATGACACAAATGGTGAGGAGGTGATAGCTGTTGTTGGTGTTGTTGTTACGTGTTGGCATTCTCCGACCAACAGCTGAGAACGAAGAGGACAACAATATCAATATCAAGGCTGTTTACCTTCATGATGCTTCGTGATGCAAAATGGCTGACGCATTCTGACCTCGGCATGAGGGAGGAAAGACGAGAACTCGTGAGCGTAGCTGATCGGGTGGAAATCCAACCGTCGCTGAGTGGGCCCTTACCGCGGAGAAGATGGATATAAATGCATAGGTATAAAACAACTACACATATACAAAGCTAGACATCACTGGTTGTCGGATACTGGTTACATGACCGGAATGCTTTGTCATATGTCTGGAAGGCTCGTGGGCATTATCGCCTAAGCCTCGGTTAGCCAGTTGCACGTACTGGCAATGCACGTAGGGCTGGCTCGTGGCTTTGGCCAATGTTTCTGCTATCTTTTTCTTGCTGTTGTTGTATTTGTGGATTGATGTGGAGAATGGAACACCATATCGTCACGAATACGTATGTGCTTGTCGTTAACGTTTTTGTTGTTAATAGTCAATCATAGCCGAATTGTAGCTCTTAGTGTTTTGCTAGTATTAGCCGATTATGGCTCAGTTCAACCTTTACCTCGTCCACAACATGAAATCAAGTTAACTATTCGGTGGATAGAGCACGTGACTAAAAAGGCCTGCCTATCCGAGCAAGGAGCTGTTTTGTGTATCTCATGTCAGGCTATCTACCAGCTAATGAAACAACCCGACTACGACTGAAGATGCCGCTTACAGTACTTTACGAATGTTTTATTTCGGAGTAGAAAGCTAAAGTCGAACAGGCCAGACGGGTGGTCGCGGAATGCACAACACTGGATCAAAAATCGTTGCACTAGTTCTCTCGCGGAAGACGTGAAGAAGATAAAGCACTACGAAGAAACCTTTATAAACTGTATACTATATTCAATTGAGTAAAATAAACATAATTTATTCATATCGTGGAAACCGGGAAAGGCAATTTACGAACACATTTGCCGGAAGAATGAACTTCAGAGTAATTTGCCACTAAATTGCCTTACTAATTGTCCTTCATTAAATAATTTTTGTTGATGTTGGAGCCTATCTACCCCAGAGTTAACTACATCACGCACGTTAAGAAGAACAAGTTACCTAAAACGCTAAAAACGGATCATTAGATATGCTATCCAGGTAAGCTTCTTAGCCTTGTTTTGATTGTTGGTATATACTGTAATTGTTCACAAACTGCATGCAGAATTTAACTTAAAACGTTATTTTTATGACTTCTTGGCGAATAGTGTTATATAAATTAAAGCCGGGCCACGCTACAGGCATACAAATACTGACTGCTGATACTTGAAAGAAAGAGCAATATGATTTTTGGGTCTGACTTAGAGAAAACTCTGATCAATTTATAGTATCGTTTCCCTTACTAGATACAGTCCATCGTTGCTTGCAAGGGTGGCTTCAGCGCCAACAGGGTCGATTGCAGTTTCAAAAGAACCCACCTGCCACGTCAGTCAAACCACTTTCTCTAGAAGACTATGACATAAGAAAACTGTCAAAACTTCAATGTTTGGATAGTGAGAAATGAATGGGCTGGTAGAAAGATCATTGCTTTTTAGGACGCCAGTCGCCATTTGAATAGGCTGCTGCCAACTGAATATTATTTGAGGCCTAAAGAATTCGGGCATTTGCATGACAAAAGAGCTTTAGATGTCGAGGATTTTTCGCTACATTATTTATTTATTGCCAGGCAAAGTTGAAGAACCTCGATTTACTAGAAATGGGGAACTCGTTATTGCAGTAGAAGACGAGGTTGACAGAGGTACTTTGTTATCGCTGCAAGAGTTGGCGGGAGTTAAGGTATCTGCGAGAATAAGCGGAGCTCGCTCCTCAGTAAAAGGCAAGATTTCTGGTGTGCACCCTTCTATATCCGAAGCAGCCATATTAGCTTCTCTCACATCGTATGGAGTCTCCGAAGCAGTCCGAGTGAAAACAAAGAATCCAAGCACCAATATTGTAACGGCAACGGAGCATGTCATTCTGACCTTTGCGGGCAACAACTTTCCAGCAGAGGTCCGCCTGGGACTTAAACAACACGGGGTCATGTTGTACCGCGAGCCAATGCAATGCTTCAGATGCTTTAGCATGGATCATTTAGTTACCAATTGCAAGATGACAAAGCCGAGATGCCGGAGGTGCGGGTCACAAGAGCATTTAAGGAAAGACTGTAAGGCAGAAGCCCGCTGCTGCCTGTGCAATGGTTGCCACGAAGCCACCTGGGGGTCCTGCCCACATAGGTTGCGCCGCATGGACATGCTAAATAAAACGTCGCGAAACATAATACAAAGGCAGACGGAAGCCCCAAGTATTCCACTCTGCGCTCCAGTAGCCTACGTTAACGCGTCGGATAACTTCTCCAAACGCAGTTGGTCTTCTGTAGTAAAGAACGGAATTAAAATAGCCAACGACCCCGCAGAGAGCAAGATGCTCGAAACCCAAACAGCGCCGGCTGAAAGAAGACCATCTGTGGCCAAAAATAGTGATGGTCTTGTCCAATCTATCATGGATAAGATTATCCCTTGTATCGTAGAAGCAGTACAAGCGGCAATCACCAGTGCCATTGGCAAAATAATGCCATCTCTATTCTCGCAGTTGTTAGGATCAGCGAGCTCCCTTAAAACAAAGAAACACCCTGAAAATATTGAGATCGGAGATGCACTCCGGCACTCAATCGAAGCGTCCCTACGAGAAGCGCTTCATGTCTCCACGAATGAGGTGACTCCAGATCCTGACGGAAAAAGTAAGAGTAAAGGGCATTCGTGACCAAAGCACGCACGTGCAGGTAGTGTCACGGCGAAAGACCTTTCAAGACCGAGCCAGAAACAGCAACATCAAATCACCTTCTTTCAATGGAATTGCGAAAATATAAAATCAACCTTGGCCTTTCTTCCTCTGACTACGGATTCTCAATATGACGTGCTGGTTCTCACTGAGACCTGGGCCACGGAACCAACTGTTGTTTCTGGCTGGTATCTGATAGAATGTCTTGGACAACGGAGTGAAGGCCTTGGAAGAGCAAGCGGTGGAGTAGCTGTACTATACAACAGTAAGCTTAATGGTATAGAAGTACTATACACAGAGGACAACTGCGTTGTACTTGCAGGAAGTTCCATAAATATAATTGCAATGTATTCTAGTCCATCAGAAGCTATTCCCGACCTCTTGGAAAAGCTAGTGTATTGCTTGGACAAAGTCGACCTTAACAAAACAACAGTGCTTTGCGGGGATCTCAACTGCCCTCTCGACAAACCGGACAATGTTAGAACAGATGCACTTATCAACACGTTAGCGTCCCGTTGTATGTGGGTGGTTTCCACAGCCGAGGAACCGACCTATGTAGCCCCACAAGGGAGGTCTACGATAGATATATTCGCCACAAACGCCAGACACGATAGCATCAGGTACGAGGGTCCACAGTTAAACACTCTGGCCTTTGGTACTAGACGACATCTTCCTGTTGCAATGTCCCTTACGGTACATTATCAGGCAGCAGGCCAAAGGCGGCAACGGTTAAACGCTGCCGTTGACTCAACCCGCTTACTGGAGCTCTCGCCAGATGTTCTCCCTGTTCCGAACCCCCTGAATGTCGAAGTATATGCAACACAAGTTCAAAATGTCATACTGCACAGCGTGCGTCCCCAGCCGAGTAAACCTCGAAAAACCTGTTGGTATACCCGAGAATGCCGATCTCTGAAACACTGTATGATTCAGACGTATATCTTGGCAAAAATTCGTCCGGAAATGACCTTCCTGTATACGAATGCCAGTCGGATCTATAAAAAGGCGGTGCGTAGAGCTAAACTGGAGCACGAGATAGAAGCACAAAACAAGCTCCTCAGACAGTCCCAGCTTCATCCACATAAATGGCTACGCTCCGAGATGCGCTCAACAGCCTGTCCAGTATCACCTGAGAGGCTGCATAGTTATTTTCGACAGATGTTTGCCAGCTCATCAACGATTCCTAGTTGCATCCCGATATACGTCTCCGTTTGGGGACAAAGGACAACCAAAGCTCGACAGGAGCTGGTTCGCCCTATCGGTATCTCGGAGGTTGTGGATGTGATAATGAAAGCGCCGTCAGGAAAGGCTGCGGGCCCAGACCTCGTTCGGAATGAACATCTGCAGCAGGCGATTATTCTGGCTCCTTGTCTTGCTTCTCTCTTCAAAGAAATCTTGAAGACATCGCACTTACCTGAAGAATGGAAAGTCAGCCTTTTAAGTGTGTTACCAAAGGGAAAAGGGGATCCCTTGATACCTTCGTCGTACCGTGGCATAGCAAAGAAAAGCGTCATTTACAAAGTACTGTCAGCATTGGTAGCACGTCGACTAGAAGATTTTTTGGAAAGTACCGAGTGCTTGCCAGAGCAGCAGCACGGCTTTAGGCGAGGGAGGTCGACGATGACGGCTTGCTCCGTTCTTCTCAATAGTATTCAAATGACTCTCCGGGTTAAACGTAACTTTCTTTTTGCTGTTTTCGTAGACTTTAAGGCGGCTTTTGATATGGCGTCACGAACAATAATCCTAGAGAAATTAGCGCTATGTGGTGTTCCAGCGGTAATACTGAAGTTATTACAAGCTATGCTGCAGGAGGGGTATGTAATCATCGACGACGGGGTGACTGAACACACCCCTATTACTCAGACTACAGGAGTTGCACAAGGCGATAATCTTAGCCCGCTATTATTCTCAGTATTGGTGAGCGATCTCCCGGACAAAATCCAGCGTCGACACCCGCAAGTTAGTACACTCATGTATGCTGATGACCTCGTCCTCTACTCCCGGAGTCGATTTCATCTGCAGCAATCGCTTACTTCACTCCAAAAGTTTGTTGACCTAAATGCTCTAGTGATAAACGTAGCAAAAACGAAAGCAATGAAGTTTCGCCGCGGAGGTAGGCTCGCAGAAAAAGACGAATTGCGCTTAAGCTCAGCACCAATAGATTTTGTTCAACATTTTTTCTTATCTTGGAGTAATCTTTTCAACGCAGGGTTTAAATTTCACTAAACATATCGAGGTAAGAGCTCGTAAGGGCATTTTATCGTTTCATAATATCCCCGAGCCTCATCGGTTGTCACTAGATGTCGCTCTCAAACTTTTTAATTTAAAGATTGCGCCGACCGCTGCTTACGGGATACAGGTCATATGGCCCCACCTATCAAAAGCAAATCTGGAAGTACTTGACAAAACTAAAGCCAGCTTTCTAAAAAGAGTGCTAGTAGTTCACCGCACTAGCCGCAATCGTCTTGTGTATCTGTTGGCCTCGACACCACTTTTTGTGGAGGAGCTCAGGGCAACTTATGCTTTACCGAAAAACGGAGGCCTTTGAGAATCATCTTGCCGAATGGGAGTATAAATTTGCGGATGTTGATTTGCGTTTTTATGAGACTAGAGCGATGACTACAGACTACTGGAAGAGCCCATGTTGTAGAAACAGATACTTCGTTACTGGGTTTGCAATGCATGGATTTCATATGAAGATATGTATACGAAATGGGTGGCATGAGATATCAGCCGAGTGTGAATGCAACCTATGCGGCAAATCATGTGATCTGTATCATCTCCAACAGTGTACAAAAGCAAAGTCGTTGATGAAATTTACTTAGGAGAGCTGTAGCACATATGTGCATAAACCAAATATTGGTTAATAAACAATACATTCATATTTATTTATTGCCAATGAACATTTACGTTTGCAATGAGAGTAAGATAAACCCTAGGAAACCTGCGTTTTCTTAAAAAGATAAATCCTTGCATTTTCTAGGCTACGCTAACAACAGAGATTAGTAATACTGTCTGCCATCTTGTCCACTACCGCTCTCCCATACATTTCTCATTCAATTCAGTCGCTAAGGATCAATCAAAGGGTAACTCAAAAACAATTAACATTTCAAAGTCGTAATCTTCAGGTAGTACGGTCTGTGATTATTAACCCCCTCCCACCAGCTTAACCTCCTTTACAGTTTGGATGGAGGAAAACGCTAAACCCCAGCCAAGAGCGAAGTCACCCTACCAATTGTAGGTAAAGGATGTCCGCTTATTGAGATCAAACTGAACGGAATTAGTCATATTGGCACATACGTCTGGGTGCCAGAGGCGTTAGAGAAAAATTATAACATACGAATACTGTGTAGAGCCGAGAGGACTTTGACGCTACGAGTTATAACACTCGCACGGACTTTAGCGGAAACAGCTCTATGGAACAGCAACACTGGCGGACAAGACAAATACTCTCAAAGACAACTTCGATACGGACATGGTGTATGTGCCAATGACGAATGAATAGGAAAATAGTGGAAAGAGTGATTGACCATACCGGTGACAGCCCCCGGTGCGCGGGTAATAGAAGTTAAACCTGGCGTTAAGAAGTGGATCACGAGACTAGTGGGAAACTTGGCTTATTATAAAACGCAAAATATGAGTGGATATGAAGGCTTTTAAAAGTACCCCTATATGATTGGGAAAGCAGTATCGACAACTTGCACTTGCTGCACGGACGATGAAGAACGACGACACCAAGCGCACGACTGCTAGTGTGAACTGACTCGGTTCACAGTGCAGCACCAAGGCTGAGCGGAGTAAAAGAGCTTACAGGCTATACTATATGTACATGACATGCAAACGATGAAGACAGAGAAAGTAAAGTTTGTAGAAGATGTACTAGTAACAAAAGGAGGACGACTAAGACAGAACGTATTGACTAAGGCGTGACATAGCAATTGGAAACAAAACCCAAGAAGGACATGAACCAACAAGATTTTCTTCACTAGCAAACAACTTCTACTCCAATAGTGATATTACTTACAAAAGATGCTTGTGAGAAAGCGTGGAAGCAGAAACAGAAAATCTTATTAGATATACATACAGACAAATGAGAGATAAGCACTATGCTAGAAACGCTTTAAGGAAAGCGGAGAAGGTGGCATACACAATAGCCAAGATTATCCCTAACGTTCACGGACCAAGTAGAGCAAAACGTATGAGGCTCATCATGCCAGCCGTCGAATCTTTAGCGCTGTTTGGAGCACCAATGTGGTTTGAAGCGACTAGAGGATCTCGCGCAGGTCATAACGATCCATGGCAATTTCAACGCATAACAATGAAGGATAGGAAAAGTCTCTTTGGACACATGGGTATAGTGTGATCTATGCGTCGAACGCAGCCCATGTGCTATTGGTGTGCCCAGTCTTTGCGCAAGTCAAAACAAAGACTAGAAGAAATATAATGGACCGATTAAAGCTGGGCAAAGAGCTAAGCTCTACAAACCTTTCCGGCCTGCTCGCTCAAGGGATTTCACAGTTAATGCAATTCGTTAGTGAAGGCCCCTTTAACTGCGTATAGGAGCTGTAGTGGCACTAGTTAGAAAGGGGCACCGGGAGCGACTCAGGGGAGACAGATTCGCGACATATATCCCGTGTGATACCTGTATTTGCAGTAGGTGCGGGAACTTTTCCGCCAGGTGCCACGCAGCGTCATGCCCAGAAGTGGCTTCGTTAGGGAGTTTCGCTCTAATGGAGGGGTCCCAATAGCGTATTATTTTATCATGAGGGCATCGAAAAGGAGATTGTCCCCGGATTGAAATAATATGAATGCATATTTGAATACGGAACAGGCATATGTATACTAACAAAAGTTTTACAATGTACCTAACAAAGGCGATAATAAACGTCATAATGTAGATTCGCAACAGAGAGGACAGAATAAGGTGGTAACTCTAATCGAACCTTTTTACAGGTGGAGGGACACAGTATGGCAGCTGTAGAGTCAAACCCTAAGATGCTCTCGGCCAATTGATCCGAAAGTCAGTCACCTCTTTCCTGTCGGCTCGTAGTTTTATTAAAAGGAGGGCCAGCCTGACAGAGAGTGATGCTTAAGAGGGGAGGTGCGTTTAGTGAATATGATCTTGGCGGAATCATTTTCAACCGTCGGGGGTGAGTCCCACACTGCAAAGGGCTACGCGTCTCTCTATTCACCCTATTGCGTTAGCGTCTAAAGCATTTAACACCTCCTCCCTTAAAAAAATATATATATATATATATAACATAAATTGATTTTGCCACGTGTCCTTATTTTGGGTGGACTTCGCAGCTTTTCTTTAGCAGATCACGCTGGCGCCATCGATTCGTTCGAAAATTTTAAGCGCTCTGCGCCGGTGCCCGCGTTGTTTTTCGTCGTGCATTCATCAGTCATTGTCAAAGCACGGCAGGTGAGAGCGGCACAGCTTCGACTGCCAACAAATATCGCCCGCTCGACGACGAGCCGACAACGCACGCCCGACGCTAGCCTCTACCAGCATAACCGCAATGTAACTCTGTCCAATCCCCCCCCCCCTCCCCGCCATATCTGATGGCTGCCAAAGATTCGTTGGCAAATGTCGGGTCAAGTACGTCGATGTACGCATACAGTCTCGCTGACCCATGTTCGCTGACCTACTAGTGTGTGACGTCTATCAGCGTCCATGTCAGGGCCATCGGCCATCACCGGTGGCACGTTTTGTAGGCGACCATCGAGACTCTCATACTTCGGGCGGGCAGGCCTTCACGCGCTCGGGCAGGAGAGACGAACGCACGCAAAGGACAACGAAGAAGAGAGAGAGAGAGGGTGAAGTTTGCTCGAAGTCAAGACTACACCTCACGCCTCACAGCTGTAAGCGTGGGGCCACCCATGCCTACCGCTGTAAGGCGGTGGAGAGTAAGTAGCACAGGCAGAGAGTACGCGAGAGGAACAAGCAAGCGAGAGGGAGAGAGAGGAACAAGCAAGCGAGAGGGAGAGAGAGGAACAAGCAAGCGAGAGGAAGAGAGAGGAACAAGCAATCTGTCAATCATCTAGGTATGCGTTCACGTATTCAGTTATCGGCCTAGCGCGATAGAGCGACGTCGCGTTGCTGCCACATCATCAGTAGCGATTTGCCTACGCACACCGAACGTTCAGCCTACTGAGCCCAACGAGGAGCTCAGGCGGCAGGCAAGTCGCTCACAGGGCGGCGATTGGCTATCGGCGGCGGATCAGCACCGTGTTACAAAACGGGCACACCAACCCTGCCTGGTGGTGGTGGTGGTGGTATGTATGATCAGAGGTCAAGCCCCCTCTGATGATCGTGGTGGCCTCATCGAGGTGGCGGTGATCTAGCGCGATACAGCGCCATATTGACGAAGCATTGATAAGCGGCCGACGGAGACGGGAGACAGATAGAGGCGGAAAAGAATTAATGGAGTTGGTGATATATATATATATATATATATATATATATATATATATATATATGAGAGAGAGATACGAAGAGGAAAGCTCGCCCGTGTTCGTTTGATACAATCTACTACTACTACTAATAATAATCAGCCAATCAGCGCAAGCTATGGATCGCATTTCTATCGACGCATGCATTATCAAGCAGGCGTTGAGCTGTGTGTCGTTAATCAGCCCCAACTGCCAGCGGCGACGTTCTGCAATGCGGTAGCAGATGATACTGCTAGGGCTATACCAACGCATATATATATATATATATATATATATATACATACATACATGCATACATACAAATATGTCTGCTAGTACAGATACTCATATACATACACTCCCCTATCGATGTATATATATATATATATATATATATATACATCGATAGAGGGGTAGATTAGATATTATGTGTGGCAGTAAATGAAATGCCCTTCTCGAAATCGCTCGCACTACAGCGTCACAGGCCCTGCCGAAGTAGCAGGAGAAGGAGGTAGTTCATCATCACTAGGATCGGTAGGTGTCGTCAAGCGGCGGTCAGCCCTAATGATACGGCCGCACGTGCCCATGTATGTTGTCTGTGCGTACATACGGGTACGTTGACAGGCGGTGTGTCAGTGTCCAGACGTAGCCATAGATCGTAACAAAGTGAAATCGAACGAGAATCCTTGGCCGCGCCACGTCGAGAGCAGCCATGACGCTTAGCCCACCCCTATACCACTACCGAACTAACCGCACGCTGTCGAATTGGGACGTCCGCCATTGCCAACTTCACACCCGGTCCCGAAAAACCCAATGTCGAAACTCAATGGCGGGCACGTTTAAATCATCGCTCAACCTCCGGTGGGTCAGCAACCGGAGGCTGCGCCTTTATATCTGAGTAACGTCCATCATCGGGTCCATAGCTCGCTCGGATTTTGTCTCGCTATGTATGCGCTACGTAGAGCTCTTCCTCTGTACGCTGTAGGCGCTGTTTGACGCTCGCTCACGAAGCGATTAGTATCAAAGGTGCAGCGCGTACTCCGCATAGATCTATACAGAGATAGTATCTAGCGCAGCCAAAACCATGAACATGTAAGCTGCTTGACTCTAACTGCGAAACCGAACGCGGTATTTTCTCCGCGTGTACGGGTCTACGTGTACTACTACTACTGCATTCCACAGGAAAGAAGTCGTTGGTATCTAGCGATTGCCTGTTGTGTCGCGATGCAGCTTACTTATAACCTCAGAGCTGTAGGTGATTTTCAGCATACCGTCCCGTCAACCACTTTCTCTGTTTATCTGTTTTCTTGTGATGGAAAAAGGAACAATTTCTTGTTCCCCAATTATTTAAAACACTTTTTGTGGCTATTGCTGATATATTATAGTACCTGCTAAAAACTTCTGCTTTGCATACCTGAAATCAACTTGAAATTATCTTCGCCATAACTAAGTTAAGCTAAGTCAACTAACCTTTTTTTGTGTTCAAGAACTCCGTTCAGTGGATTGCGAATTGGGAGATTAAGATCCAGCATTCGCTGGGTGTTTACCCGTACTGTAATAAACTACTCCCCATCTATGTCGGAAATCGCTAAAACTTACAAAGTAACAGCTAATTTGCTCGAAAATCGCAAGAAAACTAAATCCATACATGAATACAAAATTTAAAATAACGTTTGCCAAAGCATTGCCTGAGGGACGCTCGAATTTCATAGATTTTAACGTTAATCTTAAGTCAAACGGAAACATGTATATAAGGCAGATTCGTGGGCGACTTTAGAGTTCCGTTTGGAGAATAACTACACTTGTGCATCACACACATTAAATGTATACAAGTGTGTACAATGCAAAGTCATTCATCTAAATGGATGTGCTTTTCAATTCGACTCAAGGAGCAAACGTTTTGTTGCCAAACAGCCCCGATTTGAATCCGTTGGACTACTATCTATGTATGTAAAGGGCGTGAGTGAGCGAGAGTCTAACTAGCCTCAGCGTGCTAACGTAGACTCGCTCGCTGCCGCTATCAAGAAAGCGTTAAAACTTTTAGATAGAGACGTTTTAACGCGGGCTTATATTTGTGGTTTAGACCACGATTGAAAAGTTATCAAAGTGAGCAAAAGTTATCTTGAATACAAAAAGCGCGTCGCAAGATTCGGCGGTGACGTCCTGCAATGCGGCAACTGGTAGACTTAGATTCACACCTACGTAGACACGTTAAACATAGAGTAACTTTAAGATGTGTTTTCTAAATACGCGGCCCGCTTCCATGAAGTCTGCTACTCTGTTTACTTGTGGGCGTCGAAGAGATCGTAGAATCTCCGAGAGCTCATTTTGTTGTTCTTGTAATACGAATCCTGTCGAAAAGGGCAGCGACAAATTCCAATGACGAGTGAAAATTTTGTATAAGTTTAAAGAAGGCCTTAACTACTGCGAAAACTGTCCGAAATATTTCAAGCGCATTGCGCGCGCGTTCAAAGACTTCGTGCTACAATTGGTTAGCCATGTTCCGTTCCGGAAACTTAAATTCTCTGAACGAACTCCCTACGGAAAGACTTATTGCGGAAGGAGGAAGACCATTTTCGCAAAACTCTGAAACCGGATCCCCAAGTGACTACGGATATATATATATATGTATATATATATATATATATATATATATATATATATATTTACATATATATATATATATATATATATATATATATATATATATATATATATATATATATTTACATATATATATATATATATATTTATATATGTATAAATGATTCGAATATATACAAATATTGTTTACGTCGTATGAGTTTATATGTCTGTCTAACCACCCACGTGTGTTTGCTTGCTCGCTTACCCGCAGATATGTTGGGGTTCTGCAGCATGTCGAGACCTCGTGACATGGCAGCGGGCAAAAGAAAGGTTATTTGTGCGTCTCCCGGAGACGATAAAGCCGTCCAACGTTAGCTGACGTTCTGTGGTCGACGTACCACAACCGTTCGTAATCAGCCTTCCAGTCGACCTTGACCTTCACACGCCGATTCCGTCAAAACGGCTTGTATGGACGTTCGTTCGTGTGACTGTATGTACATTTACGTGACCGGTTACGAACCAACCGAGAAATCTATTTTGGTCTTACCACACACACATTTCGTATATATATATATATATTTATATATATACCGGACGTCGTTGTGAAAACCACGGTTGTGTATAATTCATAAATCCTTCATCTGGCCACTTAGACTGCTCGGCTTTATGCTGCAATTCTTCTCACCCTAGGTTCAGAGCAGTGTCCTGCATTGTCACCCTCTTCTGAATTGCACATACGGCATAAGGGAGAGTCAGCCAATGCGATGTAGAGGCTGCCACCGTCACCTGCTTTGTAGTCCGTCCGCCCGGCCGCTAATTGACGGCCATCTTGAAGCTAGTTCTCATAGGTCCCAAGGAATATGCCTAAAAAGGACTGGTATGGCTGCTACGAAAGCCGTGCAGCTTGCTCGTGTGATATATATATATATATATATATATGGCGGAATAGAATTTCGGGGGGATGTGGGAATACTCTGTCGTAGGTTAAACTTTACAAGATTGGTCCCATTACGGACCCTTGGAGGACACCGATTGTGGCTGCTGCATAGTCAACGCCGCATTTCTGGATCGCAGATCTTTCTAGCACGACGAGGCACCAAGCTGCTACAGTGACGACTCCGGCGTAACGCATACATGAATTTACATAGAAGGGGTGTTTCCTCAAAAATCAGCGCGCCTTTCGATTTGAATTTGTATCGCGTCAAGAGCGTTGATGGATAGTAGTCTGTGTTCAGTAGAGCACGAATACGTGTTAATTTTGGTAAGTCAGAATATAAACAAAGAGCAGCTAATATCCGGGTCTTCCGCGCAGCAGCTATTATCAGTTTGCGGACAGTTCAGCGAATCGCAGGTGCGCGTTTGCAGAAGGAATAGGAACAGATTCATTTACAAAAAGGTTACGACATAGTACGCACACCCGGGACTCAAGAACTGATTGACACAGTCCAACTACGAATCTCTGAAAATCCTTTGATTTCGATATAAAGCCTTGCGTGTAAATTTAACATGGACTTAACGATCTTAAGCAGGCTCTCTCATGAGGACCTCAGGTACATTGTCTATGTCATGCAAATCAGGGAACTACTCTCTGAGGCCGCAAATGCAAATAGACGCAGCGCCGTTTGCTTCGCTCTTCTCACAAGCTTGATGCCGTAGACCGCCTTAGTTTCTGACGTGAAAATATTCCACGTGATGTCCTCATTGAGAGAAAAAGCAAATTTCAGACCAGTGTTGACGTTCTGGCTGTGGAGTCAGTGAAGGAGGCACAATAGCAGTTTGTAGAGCACACGCGCGTGTTCTACAAACTGCCAGGAAACCCTGGATACATGACGTGTCCAAGGGAGTACTATACATAGCTCAGTAAGATGACGGTCCCGCTCACACCAGCCTTTTAGTACAGGCGTGACTATCTAAGCACATGCCATGTTTTGGGACAGGGACGTGTGGCCACCAAATAGCCCTTTTTAGATCCGTGACACTACTACGTATAAAGCGTGACTGAGCGAGAGCGCCTAGCCAGTCTCGACGTGACACGTGGACCATATTATTACTGTTGTTAAGAAAGCGTTTAATAAGTTAGACCGAGACAATTCGACACGGTATGCGGTTTAAGCCGCAAATTAAAATAGTGATCAGCATGAGCGCGGGTGCAAGTCTGTGTCAAATTGTCTCACGTCAGAACTTGTTGAACGCTTTCTTAACAAGGGCAATATGCG
Source organism: Dermanyssus gallinae (assembly GCA_003439945.1). Classification (NCBI taxonomy): domain Eukaryota; kingdom Metazoa; phylum Arthropoda; class Arachnida; order Mesostigmata; family Dermanyssidae; genus Dermanyssus; species Dermanyssus gallinae. The sequence continues at coordinate 604,792 of QVRM01001450.1, forward strand.
GGCAATAATTTAAAACACATATCCATGTGACATCTTTTTGCGTAAGTCCACGAAAGGACTCGTCACAAACATTTTTAATCAATATCACTTCTGCTTATGCTGATCATCTCTTCCGCTTACAGTTTAAACCACATACAAGCCCGAGCCAAATAGTCCCTACCTAAATTAGTGAACGCTTTCTTAATAACGGCAATAAGCGGGTCCACGGTAGCACGCCGAAACTTGTTAGGCTCTCGCTCAATGTGACCTTGGTGGCTCCGATGCAATTCAAAGAGAACGGATCAGCAACTTTCAGTGCTTTGAAATTTAGAAATTGAACCGAAACCACCAACGTCTTTCAAGTTGTTTTGCTTAGAAGCGCCATTCATCAACTAAACACAGGCCAATTTCCTAAAGCAACAAACCATATGCTCTAAAATGGTGGAAATGTTAAAAACTGCTTACGGTGATCAGGCAGTGTTCCGAAACACTGTGTACGTGGTGCCGCTAATTTCGCGACAACGAGAAATTGAAAAATCATTATATATAACTTGTAACAGTATTTACGATATTTTATCCGTCAGAGGACTGGCAGCGAAGTTCGTTCCAAAAATGTTGAATTCCAGCCAGCAAATAAACGTTAGTCGGGGAATTTCTGAATTAAACCTTTCTAAAAGACTGCTTCAGATAGTGACTACTGGAGACGAAGAATGGGTATACGGTTAAAACATTGAGACCAAAGCCCAATTCTCCCAGCGGCTTTTCTAAGGAGAGAGTCAACCAAAGAAATTCAGAAAGGACAGATCCAACATCAAGGTTCTTTTGACTGTTTTTTCTGGCTACAAGGGAATTATCTTCAACGAATTATTGCCACATAGTTCTACGGTCAGTAAAAATGCCGCGTGTTAAAAAAATAAAAAGATACACAGGAACGTCCAACGCAAAAGCCTTGAACTTTAGGCAAACAATTCTTGGATCCTTTATCACGACAACGCACCGGCGTACACATCGTTACTGATTTGGAGTTGTTTGATAAACAAAAAGTGATTTCTATATTTCCGCAACCTCCCTATTCGCCGGAATTGGTTCTTTCTTCTTCTTCTTCTTTGTTTTTTTGTGGTGGACTTTTTTCTATTTTCACGGATAAAAAACAATTAAAAGGACAACGTTTCGAGACTATAAAGGAGATAAAAAAAAAACATTTGCAGAAGCAACCCAACTCGATTTCGAAAAACGCGTTGACAAATGTTTAGAATAATGGGAAATAAAAAAACAATTTAAAGGATTAAATAAATAATATTTTTAATACATTTGCTCGATCCACCAATATATATATATATATATATATATATATATATAAACACGTGCATGTATATAATCGTTTAAGAGGGCATCCACAAAGAGGTTTTCCCGTTAGGTTATTTCCTAAACTGAATGGCCCAATCGCCATCCACTGTGTATTGATTGCTTCTTTGATCCGTTGTTGCTAGGAGCATCGTTTCTTCGGTTTTCTTTCCTTCGCATGCTTTTTCTTTCTCTCTCTCTCTCAATTTTTCTCTGTACTATATAGAACATCATAGCTGATCTATAGCGTCGTCCTCACTTCCCCGTTCCTTCCTTACTCTCACTACACCTCGCGAGGGACTATTTTACTGTCGGCTTGTATTAACATCACGGCCACAACGTCGTCAGCAGGAGGGTCGGCGTCGGTATTGCCGGCGGTGAGAGGAAATGCGTCGCGGCCTCATTTTTCCTCTTCTTTCACGTTGTACCCTGGCTCCGTTGTCTCTGTTTGCTTTCCCTTTTCTTCCTTGCCTCATACACACTCCATCTCCCTCGCTCTCGCGTCTTCTCTCGCTATTTGCGCCCATTAACGGTCACAGGCAACGCACTCCGTTCGCGTCAGAGTAACGAAATCCGTTTGTCGATGCTTCGGCATGTGGGTTCTTGTCGTTGATGTGACCGTTTTCATCATCATCACCATCCCGCAGAGGGAGAAGGAACAGCAGCAGAACCGTCATGTCGCTCCTCCTCCTACCTGCACTACCACCAGTACTGTTGTTGTTGTTGTTGTTGTTGTTGTTGTTGTTGTGTTGTTGTTGTTGTTGTTGTTGTTGTTGTTGTTGTTGTTGTTCCTGTTGTTTTTGTTGTTGTTGTTGTTCCTGTTGTTTTTGTTGTTGTTGTTGTTTTATTCTGTTGTTGTTGTTGTTGTTGTTGTTGTTGTAGTTGTTTTTATTCTGCTGTTGTTGTTCTTATTGTTGTTGTTGGTTTTATTCTGTTATTGTTGCTATTGATTTTGTGTTGTTGATTCTTGTTGTCGTTGTTGTTGCTATGGCTTTGGTTTTGTAGTTGTTGTTGTTGTGGTCGCTTTTGTCGCTGTTATTGCTAGGGCTGTTACTTCTTCTACTTCGACACGACAATGACTACCAGGTAGACGGCGGCTTCCCTACCTACCACGCTGTTACTTACTTACCTACTTACGCTTCGTGTCTATGCCTGCTCCATCTGAAACCACTACTCTGAATCTCTCGCGTGCCGACCGACCTCTTTTGCTTCGACTTGGCTCCGCGCTGCTCCGCTGTGGACGCGGGATACGGGAAACGCTGTAGACACGGCTTCCACGTTTCGCAACAACCGCAATCACATCATCGTTGGCAACATCATCAACATCGTTGGCTGTTCGCTCGTTGTTGGCTGTTCTCGCTGTCTGCTGTTACGTCTCCGCTGTTTGTGGCAGCGAGCTTAAAGTGTTGTTGAGGACGTTGAGTGACAGACTCGGTCTGTACTGTGTGTCAGCTTGTGTTTGCGTTAGTGTGGGTGCGAGCGAGCGTGCCTGTTGTCTAAGCGCCGACCAAGTGCTCCGACAAACTGCGGGTCACTGAGTACAAAACTTTCCAGCTAGTATGAGACAAAGCAAAGCGGGCGGTGTCCGCCTGTCACCGGTCGAAAGCTTGGCTCTTAGTCGAACCGGTAGAACGGTTGGCAGCTACCTTAGTTGTCGTTGTCGTTGTTGTTGTTGTTGTTGTTGGTAATGTTGTTGTTGCTAGAACTGTAGTAATAGTTCTTGTAATAATAGCAGCAGTAGCTGTTGTTGTTGTTTTTGTTGCTGCTGTTGTTACTAGTTCTGTTGTTGTAGCTGTTGCTACTAGTACTCTTGTTGTAGCCGGTGTTGTCGTTTCGGTTATCGAAGTAGCGGCAGTAATAGTCTAAGCAGCTACTCTGTTCTAAAACGTACTGTTCTAAAAAACAAACGGAATATTGCTATACGAAAGACTGCACCCTCTTTGGGTACAGCTCACTTTGGTGAGCTGAATGTCAAATACCTACCACAACAGCACGGGATGCCATTAGCTTCTTGTAACGGAATACTACTACTACTACCCAAGTGCATCTAGATGTCAGCGTAGTTCACGGTCGTAACTCTAGCCATAGCGTTAAAACTTAGGCCGGGCCAAGTGCGCTCGGACTAGGGCGTTAGGGAGAACACTTTCGTGGTGCCATGGATGTTGCTGTTCCGCTTTTTCTTCCTTATCCCCCCCAATCCTGTTGCGCCTTATTTTGTTCACGCTGCCGTTGGTTCGAACGTTGCATACCAGCAGCACTCCGCTCCACAGACACTGGAATGTTGGTTACGGCATCTTTAGCTGTTTAAGCGCATTACGTTTGTAAACGTACCTTTAGGCTCTAGAGTCTATTATACAGGTACCAGTTTGTGATCACGGCGCATGTTGAAGAAGTTAGAAAAGTCATACTCGCCTCTCCATATGGAGAGATCGGTGGCGTCGAGAGACTATCGGCAATTCTGAGTCGACGCACCGGTGTGAATCTCTATGATGTAGGACTTTCCAAAAATAGCCTACTCGGTCTCGGTCGTGTCTAAAGTCAACGAACCTCAGCAAATTTCAACCCGATTAGAGTTTTGGTCTGCAGCCGAAGCGGGCACTCTGGCTGTTCGTCCAAATACAAATCTCTGCTATGGCAAGTTATGTGGTTAAGAAAATGGCCTAGTCTGAGTTGCATGGGTAGAAGGCGGCAAGGTATTTTTGAAAGCGATGCAAAAAACAATTCACAGACTATGAAGAGGAGATAAAGCAGGATAATGCCTCACGTTTACACTAAATACAACTTTGTCGGAAAATACCGAGTTTCACTAAGGCTGTGTTTAGAGCGTTCGACCCGGAATAGTGCTAAAATACACGGTGGTCATCTGCCTTTAGCATTGTACCGCCCGAACTTTAACTTAATTAGAACATGTTATATATATATATATATATAATTTTTTTTTTTTCCGTAAGGCAATTAATTGCCTGTGTACGGTTTTTTTTTTTCATGTCATGGCTAATTTTACTCTACTCCGGCATTTACCTTGTCTAAATTGAAAACCATGCAAACCAATTTAAGAGTGCCCGGTCTGGGTCTCGAACCCAGTCCTCCCGAATGCAAGGCTAACCCTTTTGCCACTAAGCCATCTTGCTCGGTGAATACATGAATTGCAATTGATTAAGTGGATATATATATATATATATATATATATATATATATATATATATATATATATATATATATATATATATATATATATATATATATATAAGCAGGTAGACTGATAATGGATTTAATTCCGAATAAACCATTACTTATATGTTACACGTATCATGAAGAATTAGCCAAACCAATATATATATATATATATATATATATATATATATTATATTCACGTATACGCATGCCTATAATGTTTTAAGTAAAAAAAAAACAAGCATGCTTGATGTATTTAAAAAATATATATTTGGAATTTAAATTATATAAACACACAATATTATACACACACACAAATCTATATGATTTTTTTTATATTTTCTGTATACCCATATCATAGGGTAATCTCAACTTGCACAATGTCGACAATTTACTAATTTAAAAACTTTAATTTAAGAACACTTGTTTTCAGCAACGTTAAACGTCTTCTAAAAACGCCGACCCGCTCCGTATTTCGGATATTCTGCGAGAGCTCGTGCCATACTTTTGGCAGCATGCAGGCTAGAGAATGCTGAGTTAAAGTCCTGGTGGATTCTGGAGGTAATTTGCTTTTAACCACCTTATGGGCAAGCACGGATAAATTTATTCGTGCCAGCTGATCGAATTTGAGTCGTCCGAGTCTGCCGTACCGTGGCAACACGTCGTCCCGACGAGACAGACCAGTAATGGAATACAATCTCTGTGACGTGGTGACTTTTTGGTCTTTACAAGCTGTATACGGGATACCTAATTTGTTAGCACTTTTTCACATATATTAGGCTCAGTTACATTCATGCACGTTCCAATGTAGGTCTTCAGTTCCCTGATGGTCGTGGGATTATTAGCATACACTTTATTTTTCAACAAATCCCACAGTAAATTTCTAACGGCGAAAATCACAAGATCTTAAATGCAAGCTAATGCCCTCGTTACGCGAGGTGTCACGTTCGACACTTCATCCTCAAAAATTCAATTGTCTTGCCAGTTCTGTGGCTTGTTTGCCTTTATCAGGAAAGCCCCCTACGGACCCAGAAGGATACCGACCAATATGCCTCCTGGACACGATAGGCAAGGTTTTTGAGAAAATGATTAACGAAAAGTTGTCGGAGCTTGCGGATAAGGAGGCTTTGGCAGACTTTCAGTGCGGCTTCTGTAAAGGGCGGTTTACAGAAATAGCGGTCGAAATAGTTTTACAGGAGACCCGGAGACAGAGAGAGAAAAACAGATGTCAAGAGAGTTGTGTCTTGTCGTCTTACTAGACGGACGAAACACCTGCAACTCATTGCCGTGGCAAGTCATCATAGACGTCATGAGAGACATTTAGATCTCGAAATACCTTCAAAGACTAGTTGCTTCATACTTCACGGACAAAGTAGAAATTCACAAAAACTCACATATGTTCAAAAAAAAAAATTTACCTATGTCCGCTGGGGTTTCCCAGGTGTCAATCCTGGGCCCCCTTTTTTTAAACCTGGCATACATGGGGTGCTGGAGGTAGTCCAGATGGAATGAGTATAGAAGATCCCATATGCCGACGATATAGCCATCATGGTCACAGATTGGGACCCGTGTCTCCTGGAGTGAATGGCCCAACAAGCGTTAAACCAAGTCAAAAGGTGCAGCAGCACGGGATAGAATTAGCACCGGAAACAGCGAAGCGGTGACGTTAGTAGGAAATAAAGAGAAAAATGGCGATAGAAGTTATAAGAACATACAGGACGGTATAAATTATGGCCGCTATAGCTCTGGCTGGGCTTATATCCTGGCCAATAGATGCTAAATAGATGAATGGTAATAGAAGAAAGACGTCGATGGAAAAAGATCCTACCCGACGAGGGCAAAAACCGCCAAGAAACTCTCCGGAAGTGGCAGCAGGAGTGGAGCAACATGCCAGATAAATACTCCGGGAGCGTGGACCAGACAACTCATCCCGGATCTGACCGTAAGGTTTAACAAGAGCCACGAGGAGACAACCTATTACCTGACACAAGTCTTAACGGGTTATGGCAGCTCCCAATATTTATTTCGTACATTTATCAAATCAAGAACATCAAACATCGGCAAACTTCTTCCAGAACGAGACTCGATCAGTGGACGAGCTGATAGCAGGGATGTGCGAGGACGAGCAGATGTGGCTACGGGGAGTACAAATGATCGAGAAGATCATGCAGAAGAAAATAGACCTAGAGAACGAATAGAAACAGAGGGAAAGAGAGAGGGGATAGCTGACCAAGATATCTATAACTACACAAAGACTACTAAGAAGTAACGTACAAAAAAAATCCGTTGATTTTCATATAAACTCGCCGTATCACATGTGTGGTCAGTCTAATAAGAAGTAGGTTGTGTGGCTTGGGGCACCACCTTGTTGAAACCAGAGTTTGCTCGCATCGGTTCCTTTCCAATTTGGCCCAATACAATCAAGAGTCATGTTGCGATAACGCTCGCCAGTCACTGTGGTGTTGAAGAAATAGGATTCAAGGAATCCTTCGGACAAGAGACGACACTAGACTGCCACATACGGCACATGTAACGACTCTTCGTGAATTCCGTGAGGGTTGTTGGTTACCGAGATGCGACACTAATGTTTATTCACACTTTCATTCAGATAGAAGTGGGTTTCGTCCGATATTATAATTTTGTTTTTCACAAAATATATATTTTTAGTTTGAATAATAAGAAGCTTAGCGGGTCCTTATGGTCCGTAGACTTGCCCTCGACTTATCTACTTATCTAACCATTACCCTCATCTCGAGGTAATGGTTCACAATTCTGAACCAGGAGAGGGTGGGAGAGGCGGTTTTTAGTGGGTAGCACGCGCGGATTAGATCGAGTATTATAAAAAAAAAAAGACTTGCCCTCCTTCCTCAGCTGAATCTTATGTGAATATAATACCAGGTTGAGGTGTGCGAATGTTGTTGACACACCGCCAAACTGATATTTCCAGAAAATGCTTCACAGTGTCGGCTATAGCAGCAAATTTTCACGGCTTGAAACATCACGTACGTGTCTCTCACGGCTTAGAACATCACATACTGAATTTGTCCTGTGCCCAAGTTTACGAATGTTTTTTTCACAGAGCCGGTTTCGTCGACTGCTGTGAATTGCCCGAAAAGCCCACTAGCACGCCTGTACAGAGTTTACTCTTGTATGACAAATTTGGGCGTTGGGCAGGAAACATTTGAAAGATACTTGCTGGCTTTTTGGACTATATATATATCCATAAAATAAATAAAATAAAGAATATATATCCATTAACATTCACATGTATATATTAAATTCCTAAATAAATGCGAGAAAACACGCTAAATAATAAAAAAAAGAATGACCTGTTGTCCATATTAATATATAAACTTACCTCAAAAGCCCGGCTACGACCTACGCCTAGGGGTATTTTGCCGCTGGTAGGCGGCCACCGCGTGCTGCGACAGCTCCGTTTTCTGCTTTGTCATTCGGCTCACCTTGCGGCTTGGATTTCACCTCGCTACCTCGCTTTCGACCTCGGCCTCGTGTTTGCCATGATCATCATCGCTGCTGACATCACCATTGCTGGTGGGGCAGGCTCACCTACCTGGAAGCGTCTATTGGTGGCAACTTCATTAGTTGATCGGTCAGTCAAAACTGCTAACTGTCAGCTAATAGCGTTACCCACTTACGTGGCAGACACTTACGTCTTGTCTTTGGCAAAAGAAGACAAAATTTATGGCTAGTATATTGTAGTTGTTGTTGTTGTTGTGGTGGTGGTAGTTTTTTTTTCCTGTCCATATTTGTTCTTGTTAACGTCACATCCTACTAGCACCACCACAACTATTACACCGTAACCATCTTGTACGTTCCGCATCGTGTCAGACCCGTGTTGCTGTCCTCATTGTCTTTGACATCTGAGCCAGCCCGTCACCCCATCGTACTACCTACAGCCAAGTTCATAACACCGCCAAAGGTGAGTCGTCGATGGCACAGATGAGAAACGAGGGAAACGTTACTTGTTCTTCTCTATTCTCTATTTTGAGACGGTACCTCTCACTTCCGAAAGCATTGTAGATTCTATTTTACAATCGAACGTGCACATGCGCTAGGTCAAAAATCGATGTTCTTCGGCACGATAGCCTGGACAAACACTAGACAGCGTAACATTATTACTGTTTCGACATATATATATATATATATATATATATATATATATATATACTTTGTCTCAAAGAAGGCTTCTTGTTCCGAACTTAAACGTTATAAACAATATATTTTTTCGGCGTTAGCGTACCTATCCAATGCAATAGAAATTCGTTTATTCGGGTTATGCGCAGTCCGAGTGCAACAACGGCTTCACTCTGACACGAGGTACATGTAAACCCCAAGATGTTTCCATAACTGGCCGTCGCGAGCACACTGACTCCAGTTTGTTGGACAGCAAATTAACAGACTGATGCTGCATGCGTAGCGCCCACCCAAGGATAGGCCTTATCATTAAATGCAGCTAAGTGTTTCCTGCCTCATTTCATATTATTCATAAAAAGTCGGCTTGTGGCTACAGCGTTTCGCACACTGAATTGACTGTATTGCTTCCCGTAATCTAAAATACATTACAGACATATGTTTTCTCCGTATGATGTCCATAGATTTAAGGGTGCATAACGCGCAACCATATATACAGGTAGTTCAATAAGTTCTTAGAATGAGCTTTTTAGAATTCGAATTTTGGCACGCTTTCACCGCTAATAGGAACTGCAACTTTTCGACTGCTAGCACTCAATATATTATGGTGATTGGCCGTTGCGATTTCGTTTGATAGCTTTTCCCGTGCAACGTATCGGCGTGATTTTTAAAAATTCAGATAAAAAAGTTTCGAGTGGTTATCAAGCATTTTTATTTCAAAGGTTGGAATGCGACCCAAGTAAAAATTAAGTTAGACGAGACGTACAGTGACTCTGCGCCATGTTTTGCCACTGTTTCCAACTGGATTAATGTGTTAAAAAGAGGTCCCAGGAGCACCGAGGATGAACTACGTCCAGGAGGCCAAAAAACGGCAACTGATGAGGAAAACGTAGAGAAAGTACAAAAAATTCTTGGCATAGATAAGCGAATGAACATTAAGGAAATAGCGGAGGCATTAGGGATTAGTTTAGGCAGTGTGCATTTTATCCTACACGAAAACTTGAAGATGAAAGAGCTTAGAGCAAAATGGCTGCCGCATTTGCTCAACCAAGGCCAAAAAGACGCGCCTGTTTTGGCTTTACAGCGAAATTTGGCCAAGATGTCGAACAATCTGTCGGATTTTTGGTGCAGATTCATGACCGTCGATGAAAGCCGGGTTCATCACTACACTCCCGAGACCCAAGAAGCATCTTGCCAATGGTGTGCACCTGATGAAGGACCTCCGAAGAAGGTGCGGACAACGGCATTGACCGGAAAGGTGATGGCTACAGTTTTTTTAAGACCAACGTAGAATAATGCTGGTCAACTACCTTGAGAGCTGTAAAACGATCACAGGAGAATATTATGCAAGACTGTTGGAATGCCGTTAGCAAGAACTCATCGTGAAACGGCCCGCTTTGCAGAAGAAGGTTGTCCCGTTTCACCAGGGCAATGCTCCTGCACACAAGTCCCGGCAAGCATCGGCAAAACTGGCCCAACTGAGGTTCGAACTTATTGAACAACCCTCCTATTCTCCAGACCTGGCCCCCTCTGATTATTTCCTCTTCGGACATCTGAAGAATAGTCTCGGTGGAAAGCGTTTTTCCAGCAATGAAGAGGTTAAGGCTGCTGTCAATGCCTATTTTCAGTCTAACGACGCGCAATTCTACTCAAGAGGTATGAAAGCTCTGAAATCTCGGTGGGAAAAGTGTATTGAGCTTCTCGGGGAGTATATCGAATAAGAAAAATTTAAAAACATGATTTGGAAAATTCTCGGTTTTCATTCTAAGAACTTATTGAACTACCTGTATATATATATATATATATATATATATATATATATTTACAGGGTGGTCCAGGTCTATGTGAAGAGCAATATATAGAATTGTAAAGCTCGTTAAGCAAAACTTTTTTCAAATGGAATATGGAATCTGAGAAGTCTTGTTTCGAAGTGAGAGTGAAATTACTACACTGGTTGATAGGAGCGCAAAATATGCAATTGCGAGTCAACCCGTCCTCCAAAACAAAAACTAAGTATACCCTCGTATTCGTGTGGGGAAAATCTGCTTCCTCCGAAGAACATGTAACGCCGGCCAGAAGATGCGACAAGGTCGTTTAAAATAGAATTCGCAAAAATTAAGTTATTTTATTAGCTTTTACACTAAATGCCTCAAAATCATTACCCTACATCCACTCACAGCGCTCAAACTCTAAAAACTAACACATTTCATGAGAATTATTTTGGTACCATACTTATGGCAATGCGAATTGTGGTTGCGGAGTAATTACGATATTTCCGCGGGCATGTCTTAAGTCGCCGGGTGTTAAATGTATGCATAAACGACGTTGTGGTTAACGCGCGACACGTCGGCGTTAGTGAACGATTTTAACTAGTTTTGTCCAAGAGTAAATGAGAAATAGTGTATATATACAAGCGGTGCTTACATATTGGACGCGATTCATGCAGTCATCAGACGACTTTTACATCAGGTCGTAACCTACAAAATCAACCATGGTTAGTTAAAACTGTCTGCAGCATATGCTGCAGATAAAAGCAATCAAGGCTGGTTAAAACTATCTATATATATATAAACTTATTGATGTTAGAAAAAGGAGAACATTCATATTTTCAGGACTAGTGCAGACAATTTTAACTAACCACGATAGTTGTAGGTTACGGCAAAAGCCATGTTATGACTGCACGAATCAAGTTTAATATGTGAGCACCGCATGTCTTTATATACTATTTTTCGTTTGCTTTCAGACAAAAATCGACTCATCATATTCGCATGTATTGGAGCATATGCTCACTTGAATAACGCCATAATAAAAATGATTTTGTCATTTGACACAAAATTAAGCTAGCTTCAAGGCACGGTCGGAATGTTGGTTTGATATATCCCAATTCTAAAAGGGCAGAGAACTGGAGAACGCTCGTCTATACGATTTCGGCGTAGTCGCCTCTGTTATATTCGCAGGTGTCTCATATCAAGCACATCACCAAGATTCTAGTAAGATGTTTCTTCTTAGTCAGCCAGTGACGTTGTCTACATATAAAGTCACCAACGAGTTCTGAGAAGTTAGAACGACGCCAGAGGCAGCCTCCTAGGTCGTAGCTTTGCTTGAGCTTGGCTCTACTTGGTTAACGTTATGTTAGTCATCAACAGTATATTAACCAATCTACCGTTCGCAGAGCCTACTAGCATAGCAAGACCAACTCACCAGAAACGGCCATCGGAAAATGGGTTCAAAGAGGGCTCGAGTCCAGCTATTCAGAAGGATCGCTTCCTTTTAATAATGCTTTTGCAAAATCTGCTAAAAATAACTGCTGTCACGGAGTCAGTTCAGCTGCTCAGCGGTATGTTAAGATAGTGCCTTGTGCAAGGAATCTTAGTGAGAATTTCACCAACAAACACGAAAATGCTAGGGGTACCTTAGAGAAGCTGGTACGTAGCTGATAGAGGGGTAGGCATTATATTTTAACCCAAATCTTATTAAACTAGTGTTGGGTAAGCTGGACAGACAACATAGAGCTAAAACTCCAGCTAGCGATGTGAGAGAAGTTTACAATAAATGTTATGCACAAGTTAATGCGTAAATTAGAATCATACCAAATTGCACGGTAACCGCCATTAGAGCATGTAGAGGCGCTTCATGTTATTAAACTAAATTATGTTTACAGTGAAAATAAACAGTTCAACCATACGCTAGCTTTAATTCAGTTTTTGTTTTTATTTTTATTTTCGACAAATGTCACTTAAATATTAAACAATAAATAACCGAGAGTTCTAACGAACCCTTTCGGTCATGATTTAAAGTTTATGTCGTTTGACCTTTCAAATGGTGTAATCACTTTCCATATGGCGCTACTAATGTAAGTACAATGTATGCCAGAAGTCAAATGTAATATATACGTTATTTTATATATATATATATATATATATATATATAGACATAATGATTTTAGAAAAAGGGCAACACTCATATTTTTAGGACAACTCGTAGCCTTGTCAGAAGGCATAGTCCTTACATATTTACACCTTATAGTACATATTAATCAAAAATTCAATTTGCACGTAACGTATACCCAAACAACATGTGCTTGTACTAAGTTGTAAGAATATTCGAGAGTAATGTGCGCTTTCTTGGGAGAAACCGAAAATAAAATCGATTTCTAGGCTGCTTTAGATCCAGCAGCTGTTATGACAGCGGTTGTTGCTGTCGTTATTGTCAAAGTATCTGTCGTGGTGATAGTGATGTATGCAACGACCGCCTTTGATCTACAATACAAGTTGCACTATTTGCATTCAATTCCGGTAGAACGAATCGTAATTCATCATCATAAGGGCTACTGGTATTCCTATTGTTGTTGTAACAATTGCGTCTACACCTACTACAGCTACCATTACGTTTCCTTATTGTGGTTAATAGGTCGTTAGTAACGTGATATTTCGTCAAGGCATTGGCCAATCGTCCAGTTGCCCACATTCAACAGCGGCAGCAGCAGCTATAACTGCTGGTACATCAGCGGTCATAACTGTTACAATATCGTACGCAACACGACCACCGTTGTTTTTAGAAATATATGTATATATGTATATAGTTATATATATATATATATATATATATATATATATATATACTTGGAAATACAAGCCAGTTTACTGACGACTATCACGGCCGAATAAGTTAGCGGAGAAATAGTAAGCGCGTATCAGTAAACGTGAGCGTCAAAGCCAACGAGAAAAATCTCCCTCCCAATGATCGGCAGAGCTCTAAGGATTGCGCCACTCCAAATTGTTGGCGCTGCTCTGTGTCTCAGTCCGAAGCACCAGTAGATCAGGTTGCTTCTCAACAGCGACGACTCTCGGCACTATTCCCCGACACAACATGTCCATGTGCTAGTTTTGTCAGATCTAGTTTCGAGCAAACGGGATACACCAATCTCTGGACAAGCATTCATCCTACCTGCGTAGTGAGTCAGGCATGGGAAAACTATATATATATATATATATATATATATATATATATATATATATATATATATATATATATAGGAGGGGTTACAGTAACAATATATATAAAAAGAGAAAGAGAACAGAGACACCTATCCCAGAGCGCCACTGAGTGACGAACTGAGAGAGGGAGAGGTCCCAATGTACGAACTGCTAGTGGAGTGATTCTGCGTCGATCTGCCAACAGCGTGCGGCAATCACGACTCGAACACAGATGTACCCATGTGGCTGTTCGATGCGAGTCCGAACTGTCTGTGCTGCTCAAGCAACGACACCCCCACCCTAATCTCGCGAAACCGTCTGCTGTCAGTGTCCCTGCTGCCCTATAGCCTGTCCCATCTATGCGGTAGTTGGCCCAAGACACGGTGATGTCTCGAAGTGCAACCGGCCTCGCCACGGTTGCGGTCGTCGTGGTGGTCCTGACAGCCTTGACAACGGTGGCAGAGACGCAACGTCAGGTCCGCGTAACACCGTGCAAGATTGCCGGCAAGGGCGAACTGAAGATGCTGACGGCTACGCCGTGCACCGGCGACCCGTGCCAGATCAAGAAGGGCAGCGTCACGCGTTTCGACTTCGCGTTTGTGCCCGAACAGGACAGCGCGACGCTGACCATTGACGCGCACGTCAACATCATGGGCTTTCACGTCCGCGTTCCGGGCATCGATCCCAACCTCTGCCAGAACACAATCAGCTGTCCCATACGAAAGGGCGAACTCATCACCGGCTCGTTTAACATGACCGTTCCGCGTGTGCCCATTCGGAAAACAATTGTCGAGGTCAAGATCATGGGCGATCATGGCCTCAGCGCCTGTTTCACTCATGCCATCCACCTCAAGTAGGTGAGAGGCGATATGCGACTGGGACTGTGTTCTGCTTCTGGGAGAAGACCCGGCGTCATAAGACGGCGGCATAACATTACGCCGGCTAACTGCTAACTACACTGCTAATAACTGTGTGTAATAACAGTGTAGTGACAATTCGACGAGACCGTCCGCCCGATGAAGATGATCAGCAGCTGGCAGTGCGTCGCTTGTTGAGCCTGTGCTGTAACGTTACCGAAGCTGATCATTCGCAGACTAATGCGGTCTGCCAGAAGCTGTGAAGAAAATGCCGTTGATCATCTGTAAGTTTGGCCCAGAGGCCCAACAACGACTTCATCGCACATCGCCTATCAATCGCCTCGCAACACAAAACCGGCTTTAAGTGGAGGTCTGCGTAGCTACCTGTGCCACCGCTTTCGTTCCAGGCACGGCCTGTTGCGTGGTGTTATGTATATGTCCATTGAAATGCGAATAATTGCATGTCACATGAAATTAAAGTGAAACGTGCAAAGGATACTGTTTATATATATATATATATATATATATATATATATATATATATATATATATATATATATATATATATGGAAAAATTAAGCCGGATATTATTTTCACGTTAATGCAGAAAGAGACCAACTAATATAGTACCAGATCGCCCTTATGTAATTAGATAAAGTATATAGCACCTTGTTTTAGTTTATATATATATATATATATATATATATATACTTAAACTTAGACTATGTGTACATATATATTTTATATAAAAATATATTAATTATTTATTTTGCCGAATGTAAACAAGTGACACGTACACGAAAGCCTATGTTTACAAAACTTGTTTTACGTAAGTCGTAGTGGAATGTGCGTCACTATAGGGTCACTATAGTATGTGAGTATTATTAATGTTGATGTTTTTATAGTATTGTGTGAAAGCTATAAATAAAAACGGTTTGCAGTACCTTCCTATTGTGGAGATTTGTTAAAACAAAGTCAATAAAACAATCGGAGTGAAAGGGAAGAGGCACACCGTGACTCACGTAGGAATGACGACGCGGAACACACCCTGCTTTGATGGCCGATATTTAACAAAAGACAAAACCGATAAGTTATGAAGCTGGACGCATACGAAGTTGACAGCGGAGAGGCGGGTTCCTCTGACGCTAAAGAGCGGCAAAAATGGAGAGAATATCCTGGACGAGGCCCTCGCTTAAAAGCTAGGACGGTTTCAACAACATACTGTGCAGCCGAAACAAAGCAAAGCAGGCAAACCCAGAAAATCGGACCGAATGGGGCAGCCCATCTAATTCTTCGCCACTGGCACCGACACAGAATTCTGGGCATTTTCTAGATTTTATCACACACGCAAAAAATCACCATTTATCATCTGCGCTTGGTACTTTTGCCCGTGCGCGTCGGATTGATCTAATTTTTGCCGCCGCTGAATTTTAGGTTGATTAAATCTTCCTACTCTTGGTATCCCTTTTTCTTTTTCTCAAGCAGATCTTGCTCAACGTAGAAACGCCTTACTACTATTTTTAGCAAAACATTCAGACTATCTTGAAGAGCTCACGTGGAAGCAGACGAATGCGGTCATTATGTGCATTGTATGTCTTGGCGCTGGTCGCGACCAAGTGCAAACCCCTGACTTTTCTACCGATTTATTATGCGTAAAAGAATTGTTGTCAGTTCAACGCTACGGATACTTTGTGTTTTTTTTTTATTATACTTGAGCAGATTGGTACTACTATGTTTGTTCAAATCCGATACAGCCAACAAAACTCTACGGCATAGTATGTGTAGGCACGATGCAATCGACCGAATAAATGGGTAAACTTCCCGCATGTCTACACTACTACATTTGAGATTTCTAGATGTTTAGAATAAGTGGTATAATTTCAAAAATATTTTGTATCTGGCCAAATGTAATAAAAAATTCACGTTAATTTATATATATATATATATATATATATATATATATATATATATATATATATATATATATTGTACAAACTGCATGCCGGGCACAGGCGATGCCTTATCGTAACCTGCAAAGGCTCCTCGAGACACTACTCGACGTCGGCATCGGGAGGGTGTACTGGTTAGTTTAGGCAAAAGGATTGAACCCCTCTGGGGGAATCTCGTTTATGATAATTTACTAGCAAATGTTTGTCTGCTAGCTATCCGGGATAGCACCGAAGCGGATAGCGTAGGGTTAGAGTACGATGATTTACCGGAAATCGACATTTCCAAGAACTGCTAGACAAAGTTCTCGCAACAAATCGGTAAAGCCAATCGAGCAAAAAGGTCGAGTATTTCAAACTAAAAAAATACTAGGAAGAACGTGAACTGTCACACTGTGGTAGACCCGGGTCTCCGCGTTGGGTCTGTTTGTAGTCTCGTCTATATTTGAGAATGTAACTGACGTACTTGAAGAAGAAAACTCTCGCGCGAAAAGGAAGGACAGGCCGCCAATACTGGTCGTCAGCGCTTGCGTCAAAGCTATTCACAAGACACGTGATTTTAGTCTACGCTCGTGACTTTTAATTCCAAAGTGGCTAATTATTATGTGTACTAGTGCGCATATAAATATATATATATATATATATATATATATATAAATATATATATATATATAAATAAATTATTCAAAGACTTGTTTGCCTGCATAGTTGTTATGCTATCCTTGTACGTTCTTGCATTAAGATATCCGCAGCTAAATAGAAAAACGGGCTAACCTTGTTGTGGACTGCATAACCGTAAGGCGTCTTCCCAACCCTTGAATAGTCTATTCGATCGCGTTCTCGGAGCCTCAAGTTGTTTGTGTGGGCCGAAGACAACTCCGGAATCGTCGTCTGGCGACAGGTTCTATCAACATCCGTCCTGAGTAAGGGAGACTTGTCCTTCTGCGCACTCGCACTGTGAGAGTAGCAGTGTCGCTCGATCTCATTACGTGGACGGGCAATATAGCCGACGCGAGGTCGTCAGTCACTTTCATACGGAATTAATAATTACACATATGCCGCTCCCATCTCTGCCCAGCTAGCCGATTCGAAGAAGTTCCTTCGGTGATATTTGACTTTGTGCAGACGCATTAGCTGCGAGCGCGGCATAACACGCTTCCCCGATCACAAACTCGTAGGAGCTTTACTCATGCTGGCAGAAATAGAACTAGGTCGCACGAATAAGGCTCGTCGCATGACATGTTTATGTCTATGTCTGTGTGTCTATGCACCAAAGCTTGCTAAGCGCCGATCATCAGAAGTTTGCGTCCAGTCGCGTTCAACCGCTTTCGGATTCTCTACAGATCAGCGAGAGACCGTCGCCCCAAATGCTATCAGGAGGAAGACATTTGCAATGGTACAAATTTCCCGCTTGCCTAGCCAGGCACTCTGTAGACGATCTACGTTCAGGTTGCAGTGGCTTCATCGAAAAATAGTGCCAATCGCCTTTTTTGTGCCTATAGTTAGTCTCGAATTAATGTGCTTTTTAGGTTTTACGTACTTTTTCTGTTGTTGCTGCTGCTACTGTCGTCGTTGCTGTTAATGCTCTCACTACTGTTGTTGTTCTTTTTATTGTCGCTGTTGCAGTTGTTGTGTGTTGTTAATGGTTTGCCAACTATGTATACGCGAGTAGCGACAGGTATCACATAACATGAGAAAGGACAACAATCTGCTTTAAGATATTAAGTATAATTGCCTAATATTCGTCATGCTTACATAGAGGCATTACGTACATTAGAAGAGGCGGCACGAAACATTTAAAAGCTGATGAGGGCCGAACCGACCGGCCTAACGTCATCTCTAGTCACCTCTACACGTCAGCGGCCATGAGGCCTCTAGAAGCAGCGCGCAGGGCGGTGAGGGGAGGTCGGCGGTGAAGGGACAGCGGAGACGGCGGCAGCAGGGCAACATGTAGTCCTCAACTACGCGCACCTTTCCACCTAGCTAGTCGGTTATGATTAGGCGGCGCCGACATCCCAGGCACACTATTCCGTATGATTGATGGGTGGAAAACGGGCGGTTATAAGGGCGGCTGTTTGTGGTCCGTCCACCGAGAGCTGTCGCGTTCATACATTCGACAAACGAAATAAAGCAACACATACGTTGGTTTATTTTTTCGTCAGGTACCCACACAAACAGCTAGCAAACGCGCATAATTGCTATCGACGGCTACAGATGGTAAAAAGCAGCATCGCCCAGTGGCACCCTTTGCCGACGCAAGTGACGAGGAGCCATTGCAAAGCTAAGGTTGTTGGTATTGTTATTTATCCTACTGCTGTTTCCACCTGGTTTGTGTGTGTGTTGCAGCGTTTCTCTTTTTTTCAGCTTCTATGTCGTTAGCCGGTTATCCAGTGCATTTTCCTTATATTTTGGCTGCCTTTCCTTATTTTGTTCTCATTCCTTTTCTCGTTTTTCCTCTTCACGTGTCCTGCCATTCATCTGCCATCGTTTGTCCTTCATTGCATTGTATTGGTCTACTCGCCCAACTTAACCATTTCTCTACCACTCTCTATATCTGTCTCTCGTCTTCTCACTAGATCTTTCTCTATTACTCACCATGTCTGCCTCTCGCATTCTCGTCACTAGACCTTTCTCTACCGCTCACCTCCTCCATCGTGATCTCTATTTCTTGATCTCTCCCGTTTTATCCTTTATCCTGCCCCACATCTTCTCTATCATTTCCCCACTATCGGCAGTGGTATTTCTTCGTATACGTATATGCCCCCCCCCTTCTTCTTGCATTGCTCCCTTGTCAGTGCCCTGCCTATCCGTCTGTCTGTCCCTCTGCCTGCCTGTCTCACTCCTCTATTCTTTTCTTGCCCTGCTTTCTCCTCACTCCTGACAGCGGGGAGGTATACTCTACCTGTCCTCACGCCTCCTGCTCTATTTCGCTCGCTCGCTCACTTGCTTCGGAGGCTGGTTCCCTGAGGGCAATTTCCGGCCGTGCCAGGTCGAGATCCACAGCCGCTGCCACTGTTGCAGTTGTTAGTGCCGCTATGGAGTAAGCTAAAGCCGAAGCGGTGCACTGGTGGCAACTCAATTTGTCGTCCACAGAGGTTGCGTCGGCCGGTCAGAACGTTCGGCCCCATGACTCGTCTGTGGATTCCCCACGCACGTCGTTCGTTCCGCTTGTCTGCCTGACGACGACATCCATCCCTAACTCCCCACGTTGCCCTTTATTTTCCCTTATTGGCCGCAGTTCTCTTTTTTTTACTCCCGTTTACTCCCCGCTTGTTTCGTTTGCCCTGCACCCCTTCGACATGACTTGGCCCAGACGTCAGCAGGAAAAGTCGAATCGAAGACTGTTGGATTGCAAGCAAATAGGAGGAAGAGAAGGAGGAACACGAAGCAGTAGAAGAGAGGTTCTCCCAAGAACCTATGCCTTGCCTTACTATGCCTTTTTGTCCTGATTCTTTTCCTTCGAGGCTCTCCGTTTGACTTTAGATCTGAATACGGATCTGCCGCCACTGGTACCACCGTCACCTTCTCCAAGGGTAACGACGACGATGGCGATGACGCCACCCAACATCCCAGTCCCATGGAGGCATTTTCCTGGTGCGTACGTAAAAGATGCAGCTACTGCTGATACATGTCGTGACATAAAGCGCTTTCTCAAAATGAAAGCAGCAAAGTGTGCATGCACGCTCGACGGTCACAATGTTTGCAACTTATTCAATAAATGTTAAATATATGCAACTGTAAATTTGTGAATTGCATTTACATATATTGCGGTATTCTAATATTTCTCTATTCAATTCAAATGCATTCGAATATATTTTTGAAATATTAAGTCTCACTGTAGGTGACTGTTTTCAAGTTTTACTAGGCTATAGATACAAAGAGCAGGGTCCCATTGGTCCTCGATTCCGACAACACACCTTAACGGGACACATTTACTTTGTAATGGTTCAGACTTAATTATTAATAAAATATCATTTGGCACAGTTATCAATACACAGTTGGCACAGTTGGCATTGGTGACAAGGACAATAACCGTATCGCCAGATCAGTCACACAATACAAAGAGCATTCAACATGAGTTAGGCTTCTCATCGAATGGCAATTGAATGCGGCTTTACTATAACTGCTACTTGAGTATGTTGGCCCTTTTGGCCCAACCATTACCAGACCAACACTGAGGACATTTCAAGAGCCCGAGTGTGTTGGTTTGGAAAACTAAAGCCGCAAATGGTAACCCTGTAAAAATATACGGTTAGACGTAGACCGTGGGATCGAATGTTCTTGCAAAAATAGACAGACACCAAGCGGGAGAGACACGAGAACGTGAGTAAGAGAGGGACGGAGAGAGAGAGAGAGCGCGCGCAAAAGAGAGTCTTAAACGTGAAATAGTAGGACAGCAAGAATGAGAGATAGAAAGAGAGATAGAGAGTAACTGAGAGGATCCGGGATGCGGCAACGAATCTAAACCGAGCTAAAGTCTCCCTAGGGGCAATGAGGCAAAGTCGAAAGCCGACACAGCTCAGCGACGAACTCCACTGTAGCGGGCCGCTGCGACACGCAGAACGAGACATGGGTGATCGTGGCAGTGGTGGGCCGGTTGGTTCGCCGAGTTCGCCGCGTCGAGGGACTGAAGTTGAACGCTGCGCGGGGGGGGGGGGGGGCTTCGGTGGCGGCAACAGCAGCGGCGGCAGCGGCAGAAAACAGGACACAGAAGAATGAGTCCGATGGGGACATCAGTGTCGCCGGCGTCATCGTATTGCGAAAAGAAACATAGGATTGCCGAATCAGTTCCATTGGGAAAGGTCGCACATCGAACCAAATGCAAGGCTTGGCCGACCAACGCTCTCAGCCCTGCGGACCAAGTCGACCAAGTACGTTTCTTCGATAGAGCGACGCGGCGCGGGCCGGCAACAACAACCCGCCGTCGAATGGATGGTGACCCAAAATGCCGATGAAGACGCCGATGGAAATGTGGGGCGACCAGCAAGAGGGAAAAGCTGCGGCCGGATAAACGATGCCGCTTGCTGCAGCTTTGGGATGAGTCTTCGATGTCCGTTCTAGATCGGCATCTTTTATGGTGAGCTAGTTTCCGACGCAATGGATATCAGAGGACCACGACAACGAACATCGCCCTTATTTCGGTGAAGAGCTTGCTGCAGAATTGTACTCACCTTGTATATATATATACATATATATATATATATATATATATATATATATATATATATATATATATATATATATATATATATATATATATATATATATATATATATATATATATATATATATATATATATATATATATATATATATATATATATATATATACAATAAATACACGTTGGTTCGCAACGATATATCGCAAATAATCATAGAACTTAGGACCAGCTTAAAGAGATGTGACTAAACTAAACAAAACCCGCACACAACAATCGAAAGATTTCCACAGTAGTGTGTCTATCATAAAAAAAATCGTAGATCTGTCCTCTCCTGGCCTTGAGTGACTACGCGTGAAAAAGCCATTGACTTCGTCGTGTGCCATCGTCATTCGCTTTTGACGCCCATGCTTTCGTGTCAAAGTTGAACTAATGGGTACCTCATTATTTACGTAGGCGCGTAGCTCTTCAGAATAAACTAAAGAAAGATTTTACTTTGTGTTTGGTAAGATAGGCATGGCATTTTTCGTCTCAATATTCTTTCTAGTGGCCAACCGATAGACACGCGTGTCTACTGTGAAAGGACGTTCTTTTTTACCGAGACAACACGGGCATTTACCTAGCCTCCGCAGTGTAGCAAGTTTCGATTGGAAAATGTTTCCGCATTCACCGTACTTACCGGACATTGCACCGACGGACTACTACCTACTTTAATGTCTGCAAAACCATTTGCTGAAAAAAGTTTTCTTTACCGAAAGCAGTAAATAGACACGTGACATTCCCCAAAATGCAGAAATCCGAATTCATAGCCATAGGAATGAATAGTTTTGTTCAGAAATAGGGAAGAATTGTGGCTAATACTGGAAAGTAATCGAATAAATAAATACAATTTGTTAACTCTTTTATTTTTTATGTACTTTAAAGTTGCAAACATCCAGTTACTTTTTGTCCAACCAAATATATATATATAACCTTTTGAAGTATTTTAAGTCTTCCGAGCACCATTAACTAGGAGGTAATTTAGCAATAAAGCAATCCTGACTTATATAACTGGATGTCTTAATTTTGCTGTTCCGATAGACCAAAGGTTTATGAAAAACACTAATTCAAGGGTGTTTTATTGTATGAGTCCTGGAAAGATGCCAAATGAAATAATCTCTTCTGTTTTTTAAAGGTGATCTTCTAACTACACACGCATGCTAAAAACGAATTGAAAAGTTATATGGTTAAGGTTTTAATCTGGGCACTGAGGAAAACCTAGAATTAAAAACATTTTTAAGGAGGTTGTTTTTAATTCTAGACTATCCTCCGTCCCCTACGGGCTTGGAACTTAACCTGGGGTATATCTTCAATGCACCGAGGGCCGGACATGTTAAGATATTTAGGGTTTCTCCAACAGTCCTTGTGGCAGCATAGCCGCTGACTCTCAGCGGTATGGTTTATCATCTATTCTCAATAAGCATCGCTCAAAGAAAATTCGATCAACAACAGGGATCGAACCGGCGACATCCCGGTAGATGACAACCATGACTAGCGCACTAGTCCCCTAGACCACGCCGCCACTGAGGAAAACCTGGAAAACTTTTAGTGCGACGCTTTGCACCCGGGAACTTGCAAAAGAACGTGGAGTTGATCATACAACTAAACTAAAGCATTCGACAGGCTTACTTAGAAGTTTTGAAATTATGTTTACCACAAACTGAATAACGCCAACACATTGCAATCTTAGTTACAGGCTTGGCTTAAAAGAATGTAGCCATATTCATGTATACACATGTGCACTTATTGAAATTGTAGACACCACAGACGCTTAATATATATATATATATATATATATATATATATATATATATATATATATATATATATATGTATATAATACGATACACAATATGCGACGTGTTGACATGTGGTACAATAATGATAGAGGGATGTAATACAGATACTGGGCGAAGTCCTAAGTGCTACGGTTTAATGTTTGTTTTGTTCTTTCTGGCGTTTCTGTGGTTAAACTCTGCCTTTCCTAGATCTAATAGAATCGACCGAAAACGGCAACTAATTTCTAGAAAAAAAAACTTAAGAAAAACAAGCAACGACCATCTGATAATTTGACAACGAAGGTAGAGCTTAAAAAATACAACACCTCCATTTTATTATGCTAGAATCAGATAGTTGCGATAAACATCTCATCGCAATCCGGTGCACATTTGTGTAACAGCAGCATTCAAGTATACGAAACGTGCATACAAAACGAGAATAATGTTTTTATTCAAGGGATACTTCTGTATACCGCTTGCCGGCTTTTGTGCTTTTGTGGATTTCAGACGCATACATACAGTCGAATCGAACCGTCGGTCGAACTGTGATGAGCCGATGCCGATTAAGCTCTTGTAGTGCGTATCAAAGGCGAACGAAGAGAAGGTCTGAGAGAACTTTTTGGATAGGTCTAGTCTGCGAAAGGGCCTCGGCGTTCGGTCCTGGCCCGGGATTAAGCAAGCAAGCAGGCTGGCAGGCAAACAGAGAGGATTTTAGAGTGTGTCGGACTAGGCCGGAGACCGAGGGTGGTTGGACCCCATTCGAGAGCCCTGTTGACGCTAGCATTTCCTATCCTGCGCGGCGGGGCAGTTTGTGTTAGTATAGCGTGAAGAAACTTCAACGAATTGACGCTCGGATCTTGTCGGCCTCGTTCACGCGTGGTTGATGCTGAAAGACGGTCACCAACCCGACGGCCTGGCTCTGTGAAGTTTGCTGTTAGCTCGACTTTGCCGGTTTTCGAAGAAAGCCGTTAAAGTTCTTAGCGGAGAGTACGGCACGCCCGTTCCTCTATTAGCACTCTATTGGCGCTCGCCAGCTTCCTGTTCTAGCAATGAGGTTGAATCGCAAAACAGTAATGTATATATAAACAGTAATGTATACTTGATTTGACAAAATGTCTGCACAGCTAAACCATACTGAGGAAGGTGCAAAGGTCTGCACCAAAGTTTTACCTATTGCATCGACTACCTTCTTCGATCGAGTGATTAGCCATTTATCAAAACCCATAGGTTTTAACTGACATTCTGTTAATTTACGCGATTTCTTCATTCGCTATGTGCAAGCTACGTCGTTTGTGGACTATTTGGATTCATCTACAGTAGATGCTTACGTGGTCAGTTATAACCCTTGAAGCCGTTTGGTGTCGATAGTCAATAGTGCGGACGATGCAGTCATTACTTACGAGAAACAGGATAAAAACAATAAAGTAGTGACCTTTCGAACTTGATAATGCGCTTTCTCGAACATCAAACTCATGCAATTGAGCACTGTATATATCTGTGCATCGTACCTATGATGAGCATTAGTTTGTTTATAAGGCAGCTTCTATAAAAAAAAATATATATATATACAGAAGTCCAAAACTTCAATGACCTTTTCAAGACGGGTCTTTCTTTGGGCGCGGAAGTCCGCATTGGTGACATGACAACCTATAATACGCAAGATAATATGATCATAATGCAAGTCCTCGGCTATGGTTTCCGAGCCTGTCGGTATCTAAACTCCGCGACAGTTTAATCCTTTGAGTGTCAAAAAACATACACCCTTACCACTATACTTATCTGAATATTACTCTAGGCTGCAGCTTGCCTTGCTACTACTTAGGCCCTGCGCAGGATACTGTAACAAAGACCAGCAGAATATTGTAACAAAACATAGACAGCAAAAGGTTAACGCCCGCCAGAAGACTTTGCGGCGGACTTCCTCAAGTTTCAAAGTTTTGCATCGCATGTTTCTGCAAAAGGTTGCTGACTTTTGCATTGAATAAGGTTGTCGGATTGAAAGAAATGGCATATATATATATATATATATATATATATATATATATGTATATATAGGTGATGTGACATCGTATGTAGAAGAAAAAAAAAAATATATATATATATATATTTATATATATATATATATATATATATATATATATATATATATATATATATATATATATATATATATATATATATACTCGTATAGCATATGGAAGAGATGAAAGAAGAGCAAAAACGAATATCGGTTATTGGCTATCAAGTCGAGGATGAGCAGTGGGGTACAGGTTGATGCTATGGTTGAGGTGGATGACCACATCGCACACACGGTAAGCTGTCGTCGTTGCTGTTGTGGTCGCTGTCGGTGAGACCGAAGGGTTGCCACCTTCTTGAGCAACCGAATCACGTTCAGCGTGGAACAATGGGGCGACGAACGGTTGACGATTTCGTTTCGATCTTTTCCGCGACATGTTTTCTTGCTTGCCGGCCTGTCTCTTCCTCCCCCACTCGCCTATGCTTCTCCACGTGCTCTTCGTTCTGCCACTTCTTTTCTCGCCCCCGGCCCAGTGTATTTTTCTTTTGGGGCTGATGGTGGCGATGCTTCGAGGAATGCTGACGATGCTGCTATTGATGTTGATGAGATAACGCCCGAAGCGACAGTCCATCATCCTACATCAACAACACGATGAAAGCCATCAACGAAACTAGAAAACACACCCGCACACAGCACTCGCTACGCGCTACGTCTGCTGGCTCTGCTTTTCCAGCTCCAGCTCTTGTACGATGGCCTATCAGACTGGACACTCCTTGTCAGAGTGGGCTAAAAGTCCTATTGTTGGCTGTCCCGGACAGCGGAATCTCGCTTGGCCCGCCCGCTCGCCCTGTTCAACGGGACCGGCGAATCCGGGACGCGTCCTGCGCAAAACAGATCAGCACATCTTCTTGTGTGGCCGCGGCTACTATTGGCGGTGGGCGGCAGATGGTGAATGCCGGGCGTCCTCAAATCAAGAAGTCGAGGCAGAACCTCACATGACCACTGCCGCAGGCAGGACCACTGCAGGACCAACTAGACAAAAGCCGCTAGAAAGTCGGCCAACCTTTTCGGCTATTCAACGCCGTGTAGTTCTCGCCGACAAAATCCGTCGAATGATCGTGCAAAGGTTGTGTGCCATTTGGCTGTTTTTTGTTGCTACAACATTTTTTTTGTTGGCTTTGTTTTTTCTTCTGTTCCATGTAAACTTTGGCTTGTGTATCATTGCGGTTCATATAAAGACGTCACTAAAAGGGGGGGGGGGAGTGACAGACATGTTAATCTTTGGTGGACAGCAATTACGTTTACGGCATTTGGTTAGTTAACAGTATTACGTTTACGGCATTTGGTTAGTTAAAAGTAGTATGTTTACGGCATTTGGTAGTTAACAGATAAAATGCAACAACTGTTTGCAAAACTGGCACGCCTACGTCAATATATATAATATTTTCATTTACACGTAAGTGACATTATCCGTATAATAGAATGTTTGACAATGTTTGTCTTAAAATAAAATTTTTACATTTTGGCGTAATTTCCATCAATTTCTTAAGATATATTGAAGCGGTGGATCCATATATCGAAGCACTTCTTTAAAGCGCCTTGTTCGATGTTTTCTAGCGTTGCCTCGATGGCCTTCAGGATCAATTCGCGTGCATAAAAACGCCATTTTTTATTTTGTTGTTAATCTCGGAAAGAACAAGAAATTGCACTATGTCAAGTTCTCGAAAACTAGCTGAGTGCTTTATCAGCAATACCTCAGATGCGGTAAAAAAAGCCTTAATAATAGTTCGTTGCTGTACCAATTTTCTTCTATTTCAACAGTCGCCACAACTTCACTCCAGAAAAGAAGATGTCGACCATCACCTTGCCAGCCGATCGTTGGCGCTTCACTTAGGTGGGCGGGGGGCTCCCATGCCTGAACATCACGAGCTCTGGGACGTGAGGAAGGGGGTTATAAAAATGTACTGACGTCTCTTAACCTGTGACGAATCTCGAGAACAGAAATTACCAACCTTCATCGAGTCCATCTCGATATGCTTCTCTTATTCATTCTGTAAGTCAGGTCACGAGGTACCCACCGACCCGGTATCTTGGGAGCCCGAGATGGTCGTGCAGGATTTTATGGAGGGACTTCGCATTCAAGCTTAGAGTCTCCATGCAATGCATATATTACGCATCTGCTTTTCATCGATCGCAGCCTTCCTACGAGCCACATTTTCGTTGTTCCTTGTTGTTTTTGACGTCCTCCTTTACGTGGTTCGCCGTTTAGATTGAGAGGTCCGGTTAAACATTTTCTATATTATCCATACGCACTCCTCCTTGACCGAGCTTTATACCCAATGGTCAACGCTCATTGAGACACTCCTTTGCACTTCAACAACTCTCCAAGATCCTATGTTTTAGAACAGACTGTCGACTAAGAGTCAAGCGTTTTTAAACCTAAGAGTCAAGTATCTCCACCAAGCAGCACCACGCCTTAGATACGTTTAGGGTGTCTAAAAATGCATGTGTATGTATAAATCGGATATTTTGACCACAAAGCATGACGGTAGTAAAAAACAAACGGTAGAGTAGTCATTTGAAGCGTATAGTAAAAATTTAGCGGCCCATATACCACAGAAACGGCAGGTTATTTCTCTGTACTATCTGGCAGTGCTGACGGCGGCTGCTTGCAGTATAGCATGTGTGGTAGGTGTTTTAATATGGAAAGATAACTTAAAATCCTCTGTCTATTTCAATGTTGCGATCTCTGACAAGACATGCTTAATTATACTTAAGAGGAAGGGGAATTGAAGGAAAAATGTTAGTTACGGGAGGAAGTTGTGTAGAATCGGCTTTAAGGATCCGCGATTTTACGGTGAAAAGCGAGCTAGGATGACACCTACCAGACACGGTGTCGGACACGGCAAACCGGCGATTGCATTTATCCTTAATTCCTTGTTACAATTGCTGCCTTTCATTTATTAGGAAAGCTAGTGTTAGCCACGCACGATGTACTGGTTGAACATGTCACGAATTCCGTAGGCCGCTCTGGCTGTGGACCACAGCCAAGCAGAGAGAGAGAACCATATTACGTAGATCTCCGCTACATTTCCCTCCGATGTGACCAAGAATTGATTGATCCGCGGGGTGATAGGCTTGCGCAATCATAGTCGAAGCTAGAAAGCTGCTGGCCCTGCTAGAAATGACACGGTATTTGCTTTATGTACAGCGTGAGGCACCTTGCAAGAGAATTAAGAAGATCCGCCTCTGTCAGGTGATTTTCTATCCCGCCCACGTAGCTTGCCAATTTGGAAAGCGCGTTCAGCATGAAAACACACACGGCTGCGTCAACGAAAAGTCGTTTGACATTTCTCACTCCAGCGAACATATCAGCCAAGGTTGAGCTTACGACGCGCCATAAACGTGTGCAGTGGAACAAGCACTCGTAAAAAAAAGTCGAAGACCTAATTACGGGAACACGTTTACTAACTTCGAGAGTCAGCCAACCACGGTCTTAAATGCACCGGAATTTGGCGTTCTTGGTCTTCCGAAACAAATAAAAAATGTTAGTTTCACTCGCGGTTACGTGGTAAACTAAAAACAGACAGATGCAGCGAGAAGAAGCGTATGACCTATAGAAACGCTGGCACACCCGCAAATTGCCAATACTTAGTTTAAGCTAGCTCAATATTCAAATCACATTATTGATAATGCCAATTTTTAGAAGATGTAATACACGCGAACCGCCACATATCTGAATATTGATAATGCCAATTTTTAGAAGATGTAATACACGCGAACCGCCACATATCTGAATAACATGTTTGAGTATCAACAGCAGAGAGCGTCGATTTGTCGTACGCAGCGCGGCTAAAAGAGACAACGATGTGAGCAAACTGCGAACGAATGCACGCGAAGTCAAACCATGAGTGGAGTTTTAAATTTGTATGAATGAGTTGAGGCGCCCCGCCAGTAGTGGCAGTACACTACCGTACTGCTATATAAGATAACCCGGTCAAAAACGAAACAAGAACCCGTTTTGCTATTGAAGGTGATCATTCACTTAGCCATCGAAGTGACTCCCCTTTGACCCACGCATTAATCGCAATCTCCTAGCCTGCGACGGTGGGTGTTCATGCTCTAGGGACGCATGTGTTGTTTGTAAAAAGCGGTGGTGCCGGTTTTATGAAATTGCGTAGCAAGTCGCTGATCGAGTAGCATTATAATGTACATTCATATGTATATATATATATATTTATTCATCTGCAAGCGCTAGCCCAGAGTGGACACGTTCACATCGAGCTCTCGCATATAGTGGTTCTTTTTCCGGTATCTTGTTTTACCCGGGCCCCATTGAAGTCGTAGTAGATATGCCCTCGAAAGGTGGGCGGATGCACCATGCTGAAGAGAATGTACGGGATCAGCCGACCTGTACCTCGGATGAGCTAGGTTTAATGTATGCGCGGTAGTTTATATATTGATTATCGTGACTATTCACCACAGTCATCCCTCTGTTTTTCATCACCTTTGTTGTGCTGCATAGATGGCAGACAATCAAGAGATGAACGCAGCCGCAAGGGCAGTGTCAGGTGTCACAAATCGAAGGCGTCACCAATCGGAATAGTGGCTGCAAGAGAACGCCATCGCTGATAAGCTAGGCTAACTGAGATGGTGGGGAGGGCGACTGACAACGACCCGACAGACGCCAACAGTGCGAATGACGATAAACCGTTCGAAGCAGGTGACGACATCTCTCACGGGCTGCCGGTGAAAGCGGAACGTAGAGTCGCATCCTTAATTGGCAAGAGAAGGCGGCGAAAGTCGTCGCTTTCGCCGTTCCCAAGTACCCAGGAAAATTGCCTCCACGGCTACGAAGCACACGAGAGATTATCTCTACGGCGGCTCTGCCAGAACTAAATTTCCACAGCCCAGGTAACCCTGAAGTTCTGAGAACGCTTAGTGTTTTTTGAGATAACTGTTAAGCTCAGCGAGTTTCTTGTTCCGAGGCTACAGCGCGAACAACACCGCATTGGAAATTGGCAATTCGACTCAAAGAACCAGCGCAGGCTGTAGCAGCAAAAAAACTGCCCAGATACATTAGCACTGCGCGGCCAAATCAATGGACTTAACCCTCAATTCACCGAAGAAGACCGATTTTAGATTGCTTTCGAGATCAAGGCGTCGACGAGGTTAAATGAGAAAATATGTTGTCGGCGCACGAGATGACAAAGGGAACGCAATGAAGGCACGATATTTTCAGGCAAAGTGCGACTTCGCTTTATGGCAATGCCAATCGCAGAAGTGCGCATCGTTGGCACGATCTTTAAGGTGATATTGTGTGCAAGGTCGCTGCCTTGGACATACAGCCACAAAGTGCCAAACACGAAGCGACCCTACCTGCAGGAAATGTGGTTGTCCTGGGCATAAAATGTGGGAATGCCAAAATAATGCTCGTTATGCCAATTGTGGAGGAACAGTTGCTGGTCTAGGAAGATTTATTTATCTATTATTATATTGGTTTTATGAATTACTTTACATTACACGTGCTTGTTAAGATTTTTACGGGCACAGCATAGGTTCACCTGTAGTTCTTGTTCTGCCTGTTTTTGCTGGGCCACAGTTTCCGTAAATTTATGACTGTCTTCGATTCTGCTCGCGAACGCATGATTATGTCTAATAGGTAGTCTAGGTTTAGGAGACGAAAACAAGACAGCAGTTTAGGTACTCAGGCCCTGTTGTAGTCTTCAATTCTGCATGAGTCATCTGTGTCTTTACATTTCCACTCAGCAACCTCCATGAAAATGGTTGCTACAAATCTAGGTGTATGCTAACATCTGTTGTTTTGGCTGCTGGAATGATTACTGCTACTGCTGCTGTAGTAGTAGTAGTAGTAGTAGTATTTGTTCTCTTTATGGCGGTGTATAATCTTGTACAATCATTGTACATGCACGCATATTCGACAATGCCACAACATGGTCGCCGCGAGCCGCGGCACCCCCACCACTACCACTGTTTGAGGCTAGGCTGTTCGGTCATTGATATCTGTCACTCTTAGCAGCAGTATCTGTTGACCTGTCTTTGTCGGAAGCCCGTTCGATTGAAGCGCAGACGCTTCTCATTGCTGACGGCAATTCTAGAGCCATGCACGAGGATGGGTGACGTATGCTTATCGCACACACATACAGATACACACAGGCTCTCCAGTCGGTCTATTTTAGTGCCGTTGAATTGAAGTAAGGCTGAGGACTCTATCGGCGACGGGAAGTAGAGGAGGACACTGAGTGAGGACGACGGGATGGTTCGGTGGAAGGGTTGCAAAATCGACCGCCCACCACATTCGCCTATTTCCGTTGAGTGAAGACCGATCGAGTAGCCGAACTCGGCGCGCTGCATTGAGGACAAGTGGGCGTCTTTTCCAAGAAAATGCATGAACACGCCGGGCGTACAGATTTTGCAATTTGGTTGTCGGAATGTTTGGTTGTTGGCAAATTGGGTCGCCATCGGTACAGGCCCGGTTTTTCTCATTCTTTTGTGTAGATCGGAGGCCCCCGTGCAATTCCCAGGTGTGTACGGATCGCCGATTTATACAGTCAATATGTTACGCCGTATTATACGACCTTGGAATTTATTTGGCTCTGATTCGTGGTCGGCTACGTAATGCTGAGGTATAGTAGAATTGATTTTTCTAACGCGCCCAGAAGTGCAGTGTTGCCATAACATGACGGGTGCCAGCGACCACACAGGGCTAACGCGCTATTTTAAGTTTTCAGGGGTGAACAAATCCGTGTGATAAATAGTGTCACTCACTATACTATTTGAGCTAGTTGTACAGTCTCTGTCCCAATTAGCGGTGATTTGAAAGGGCTAAACAACTATGTTGTATATTCGTTCTGTCGTTGATAATAAACAGTGATTATTTGAGGTAGCTTAGAACGACTCACTCAGGTCATATATATATATATATATATATACGATTTGAGCTAGTTGTACAGTTTCTGTCCCAATTAGCGGTGATTTGAATGGGTTGAACAACTATGTTGTATATTCGTTCTGTCCTTGATAATAAACGGTGATTATTTGAGGTAGCTCAGAACGACTCACTCATGTCGGACGTGCCGTTTAAGCCATAGCGCACAGGCGTAAACTTGATTGACATTTATTTTGTTGCTGGCATAACGATTACTCAAAAACACGAAGGCTAGGATGGAATAAACGCCGCCAAAAAGTATGATAGAGCGATCGCACCATTGACAGAGCGTACGAGCTGCATAGGGCGCTCCAGAGACAGGCAAAAAACATGGCGTCCACAGACATCTCTAATCAAAAAATAACTCTTTAGCTTGCCCAGCTCGCAGAGAACGTAAACATAATTTGACAAACATTTTTAGTGTATTCGCCAGTGTATATTAATTAATAAATCTTAGATAAGCTCTTAAATAAACTAGAGTGCAAGCAAGCATGCAGAACATTACGTAGAACGCAAGAAAAAGCAGTTTTATTTACACAGGCGACTGCTCAGTATCAAGATAACGTTTGTTGCAAGCCCCGAACAGACGCTGCGTTTAAAACAAAAATATCCTGCAGGTCGCAATAAACTCAAAATGCCGCAGCATGTCCTGCAGTTCAGTCAATAGCTGAGCTAGCAAGATGAGAGAAGACCCAATGACGTAAAGGAAGCACTAGTTATGTATGATGTATTTGTTTATAATTTTACCCAACCTGGGTGTTAATAAACCATAATAATAAACTCAAAATAGACTAGTACTCTATACCCTATAGTATGTATTATACCATTTCACAATTTAACAGATTATACATTTTAAACATACATGTATGTACCTCTTGAAGGTGAAATGCATGATTTGATTAGCAGGCCACACGTCTGATATTGCGAGGTGCGTCTAGTCTAATAAAGCGGTTGAAATTACTTGTTGTTAAGTGAAAAAGTTGTTAAGTGAAATTGCTAAGTGTCCTTACTTGTGCAACGAATCGGTTGTCGTCCGTCCACAATACACGATCTTGCTCTCTGCCGAAATGTGTTATCCTATGTGTAGCCATGGAAAGGATAGTTGTTGACAACATAGGATTTCTGTTATGGACATCTTGATCCCAATCGACATGGATTTGTCAAGGGACGTTCGACTGAAACTAATCTTCTAGAAGTAGTATGCTATGACGGAAAGTGTGAAATAGGAAGAAGGCTCTGCAATTTGTACATTTTGAGTTCTCGCATGCTCTTGATAGAACTGACCATAAGCTGCTACTGCATACTACTAGATAAGATGCCTTTCGTCGGTATTGGTCCTCGAAGAATAAAGTTGTGCAGCACGTATCTGTCGCGTAGAATATTTTGGGTGAATGACTTTTTGATACGTCAGATAAAGATAGCGCAGGGCTGCAGAGATCTATAAATTGAACATCATAATTGTTTCAAACGAATCGCCTGGAAATCTCTCTACAGTGTGTGCAGTTTTGCAAGCCATTCTAGATAACACTAGTTACTAGTTGAATGGGGATACCATACACGAAGTCCAGATCTTGAATCCACGACATCCCGAATGCAAGGCAATGACTTTGCCACCGAGCTACCTTGTATGGTCTTTGGCAGCGTCTCGGATGTGCAATCTTCTCAGAGCGTTCATTCCACAGGTTCATGAGACGTATTTATTTTTGTACAAATGTCTAGTTTTTTTTAAATTGATTTACTGTGCGCATTACTGGACACAATTTTATGTGAAACACGTAGAGCTCCTTCAACACGTATCAGTCAAATTTATTAAACGCCTATCATGGCTGTGCAATATTGCTCGAACCGAACTTGCACTTTAAAAACGGAGGAGTACCAGCAGCAAGTTGACTTTCGTATTTTAATGTTTTTGTGGCTTTCAGAGTGCTCTGTTGTATCAGTGCCTGTTCATGCTTTTGATATTGCGAATGTTTATGTTGTCAATAATGTGTTCTCCTAGCGATTACCCTGCCGTCCCTGTGACCGTTATATATATATATATATATATATATATATATATATATATATATATATATATATATATATATATATATATGTATTCTTGTAATACTTATTTTTCTACAAAGAGCTTTCCTATTTTACTTGTAATACTTATTTTGCTATAAAGATCTTTCGATATGAAGTATCCCCGCACCCGGCACTGTCTGGTGTGTCGCAGCGTCTTTTTGCTTTTGTACACAATGTTTGCTCTAGGTATTAAACTCTGTACGACCTTTGCAGCTCACGGATTTCATCACGTTCTGTGCAACGTGGAGGGTTTTCATGAACCACAGGATGAGTGTCAATGCAAACAATGCTGGAGCAAATGTGATCGATACCACGCCGCGGTATGCCCGGCGGTTAGGTCTATAGCAGAACTAGCAAAACGCTAGAATGTTGGTGTCTCGAAACATTTTGCTATAACATAAACACTTTTACCCAGTTTGGGTGGTGTTAATAAAACAAAAAAATATTACACTCTGTACACCATCAAGTGTTAGTGATTTTTTGTACGCAGACAATCTTAAAATGCATCGTATGCTTACTTCCTCGTCAGCGCACACAGCACTGCAGTTTGCTGTAGACGTTGTCAGTCGGTGATGCATTCATTGACAGCGGTATGCAGCTGTCCGTTCATAGGTGTTTCGTTCTAAACACGGGTCCTCCGAGCTAAACTAGTTACTACTTAGTGGGTCAACACTGCCAATGTGACGGGGCCTTAGAGTCCAAATCTCGGCAGATTTCACTTTCTCCGCTCACATCAAAGAACTAGACCGAGCAGCACCTATACTTGTGAAAACGTTGTTTTGCTGTTTCATTTTTAATAAGTCTACGGTACATCTTCATTTGCAGAAATCGATTGTGTTGTCTACATTTTTATACTGTATATATATATATATATATATATACATACATACATACATACATACTTACATACATATAGCATCCACCTTTGGATAGAGTATGTTTAAACACGTGCAAAGGAAACTCTTAGAGCGACTTTGCCGAAAATGCGACCTCAAACCGAACCATATTGTTATACCGCCCTTAATGGACAAACTCAGGAATAATAACAAACTGGTTGTAGCTCATCTTGTGGGTGCGAACTTTATTAATCACTTTTTGAAGCGCGGTCGCACAAGTCAAACAATGTATGTGCCTAGGTGCGTTGCAAGGGGGGTGCACATCAATATTATGTACGCCTGACGCGTAGCTAGGGACATTCACAGAAGGGCGGCTCTGCGCAAGTCCCTCCTGCGACTAATCCTTCTTCACTCGTTATTTCTTGAATAAAGGAGTTTCTATTCGACTCTATTGTGTTGTGTTACAGGCTGGTTTGATATACTTTGCCCGAACGGAATTTAAGCATATGGATACTCACGAAAGGCTCGCTTTGGGCCTGCGATTGGGGTCTGTGTAGTTTAAAGAGGGCGGTCATAGTTTTTTTAAAAATTAAGTTAAACGAAACCACTGCAGCATTAATAATAAATCCTGAAAATTGTCAATCGATAACCAAATTGTGCGTACGCAATATTTGAGATCATAAAAGCTGACGGCCTGTCAAAGCTCGCAAAAATAGTAGAGGTCTAACGAATTACTAAAGCATAAAGCAGATTTTATATTGCAAATTACATTTTTTAAGCATTTCTTTAAATTCACCTTTTCAACCGATCTATTTAATAGATATCCAAACACTCCAAGCACTAACGCCATAGAGTAACTGTCCGATAATACGTAGCTATTATAGAGCGTTATAGAGTGAATGTCATATACTACGTAAATATACGTAGTGCGGTTTTTTTTATCGGCAGCATTAAATTCGATAAACGAAAAAGCATGCCCATGCCTGCAAGAGTTGCACATCATAATGCCCGTTTGTCCAATGCCGTAAAGAATACTGGCAAACTCCGAAAAGTGCAAGACTATTTCAAAAGGTAAACCGTGAGTTATAAAAATATTATATTGTTAAATAAATATTTTTACTTCTCAGCTCTGTATATATTATATATATATATATATATATATATATATATATATATATATATATATATATTTATAAAGCTAAAATAGGAATTTTTTTAGGTACATCTTTAGGTACAGGTTTGATGTTTTGTTTGTTTTTAGTGGTTTTCGTTTTAAACAGCTCGTTGCTTTACGAGTATAACAGATCCGCGCGCATACATTCAAATATGTAGGGTTGTGGTTGCGTAACAGTTTTATTGGTCGTTTCGGCGTCTCTATGGACTTGCACTGCTGGCTATTCCTGATTACATAAAATTCATGCATAAAGCGCATGCTCATAAAGAACATGCTCAGCTATCTTTATAGATCAGTAGCGCGTCATAAAAAAAACGTTTCAAATTCTATAGTTACGCATTTGCGTAGGGATTTGTAATACTGTATGCACGATTTGGAAACATATGAATTTGTATGAGGCATTAAACACGTGCCTGGATATATCTTAGATGAGATACCTGTATTTATACGTTTGTACGTGTATTTATACGATGTAATTATATGTTTACATAGCATCCGTTGAACCTTTCCAGTAACGTATCACACAGTGGTGATGGCTTGAACAGCTGAGACACTGGCGTCCCAATGGTTGTCATGACACTACGAGCAATAGAACAGCGTGAATTGAAACTCGACTCTGCTTGAACTCGTTATTTTGCGTGTAGTTCTGATGGTTCTGGTTGGGTGCGACGTCACAGCATTCTTCTGCTGAGGCTAGAGTAAGCCCATCTAAGAGATCACAGAAAGCGCATTTATGAAAGCACTTTGGCTTCAGCGGCATCATCGTTTAAGAAAAACTAAGCCGCGTTTAACTTACAGTTCAAAATTGGTTTCTCGTCTCGGCAGAAAGGCGAACATAACGCATGCCATCGATTTGCTTCACAACCAGAGGTACGTGCGCCAGTAGCAACCGGGGGGCGAGCAGCGTACTGTCATGACCGTCACTATTACTGTCTACGCAATCTGGGGGTAACGATAATGGTTTACTTATCGTGATGAGTAGTGTATATGTGTGGGGGGGGGTGTGAATGTGCGTGTGTGTGAACGATTACTGCGACGACACTCATGATCACGAGCACGATAACAACAACAACAATAACAACCTTATGAATAGAGCTGGAGGAATAGCCTGCCGAGACGGTGGAGCACGACATCCTTGTTGTGACTGGCTCGATGGCTGCCTTTTCAGCAGCAGCAGCAGCAGCAGAGGCGGTGACCGCGGCGATGCCAGGGGGGCGCCCGTTTCTACTACTACTACTACTACTACTACCGACATTCAGCACGCGACAATACATAGGACGAGCAACGCGCGACGGCCTGGGGGCTCAATCCTAGCGACAAAGGCGCCTCACGGGAGGAGGGGGCGGGATACAAGGCGTCCGTATCATGATATATGGAATGGCGACTGCTGCTGCTGCCGCTACCACTGCCGCCATAATTAATCCCGCAGCCGTTGACAGCCAGACAGGCGTTGGGTTGTCTCGCCTCCTAGAAGGCCAAGAACCACCCGGCAATGCGGCCAGGCCAAGCCAGGCCACGCCTCTACACGCATCAGCAGTAGCAGCCCCATTGTCAGTGTGGTTCATTTAACTCCGGTCGACAGACCGACCTTTTATGGATGCTGCGATACAAAATTAAAACAGCGTCACGAAGAGACACCAGACCAAAGAAAAAGAGGGATGATTATGATGACGACCTATTAAAACAGGCAGCGCAAAACAGAGTCAGAGACAGTGGAAGAGAAGAAAAGAGATACGTTTTGCCTCTAAAAGCTATTTTCTTAGCAGTTCGGTAGGTCTTGAAGAAAAATGGTGCTCTCGACTCGTCCCGACGTGTTAGAATCACCACTCCTGTACGCGATCGTCATTTGCCCTTGTTGGTCGCCCGGTTGACATGCGAACCATTAATAATGATGACCGACAAAGATTATAATTATGTAATGATTATTTATTATATAGTAGTCGCCAGCCTTCGAGTGATAGTGCATATTCAGTGTTAATTTGTTTTGACTACTATATATATGTATATAGGTAGAGAGAGAGAGGGAGAGAGAAAGAGACACTGGTAACGCGCACAACGTCACATCTAGACAAATAACATATTAAAAAAAAATAATATATATATATATACAAATGCTTGGCCGAATCGGCAGTTCTAGTACAGTAAATTTTGCCGCCAGACAGAAACCACGAAGGTCTTGGCGTTTATTTTTGCTTAGGAGGGCCATTCATCGGCTACACACAGGCCAAAATTTGCGGTAATTATATCTGAGTTTGGCTCTAGGAAGTGAATACAACGAGAGTCGGCAAGTTTTAAAAAGCCGAAAGTAGAGAAGCAACAAATCTGCATTAGGTTTAGCGCTAAGAATCAGTTAATATGTTCTGAAGTAATGGGAATATTACAAACTGCTCGCGGTGATCAAGCAGTGTCTCGAAACACGGTGTGCACGTGTCCGTCCATATACACGTCGATTTCGCGACCGACGTGAAGAGCCGGGGATGACCCTTGTTCAGGAGGTTCAAAAATGGCGAACACGAACATATTGATGGCTTAAAAGCCCTACACAAAAAATTGACAGTCTACAACTAGTTTGTACAACCTCCAGCAGGATTAAGTGCATTGGAGTGTTTCGAAGAACTTTGATAAATCATTGGGGATTAAGTCCTCTCTCTAAGAAGCGTGTACGATTGTTTCTATTGAAAACAAGAAACAAAAATCGTAAAATAGTTCAAAAGCACCACAACGAATCAAGAAAATGTAGCCCGTGTAAAAACTGCGAATCGACAAACGCTTAAACATAAATTTCGCATTGCAAGAGGAAACTTTGGGCTTGAGTCCAGTGTCCATGCGATCCCTCACCACCACCTTAGACTCAACAAAAAATTTGCTCGATGGATACCTCGTAACCTCTCACGGGCCGAAAGAGTGGCGCGGTCTTTCTGGCTCGATATTTTTTGATAAAGTTTGATCAGTGCCGGTCTTCCTTGCTACCGAGACACGTCACATCTATTTATGGGACCACATTTTTATGAACCTCTTTTAAAGTCTCACAGCGCTCAATGGCCAGATAGTGGATTGTCCCCATCCCCACGAAACTATAGCACGAACAAACGAGTGAAATTGTGGCAAAGCCTAAATTGAAAATACGTTAAGTGATACACAGTAACGAGTGGTTATACTACGACTAAGCACATGCCAGAAGGGTTCACTACGCTTACCCGGAAGAGCTCTAAAGCGGTAGTTTTTCCACCACGGCAATGCGCCAGTCTACAGGGCTAAATACACCAAGCCGTTTATCGACGCATCAGAAGTCAAGCAAGTGAAGCACGCAGCTATTTACTTGACTTGATTTTTTTAATTTCCAAAACGTCAAAAACATTCAGAAAACGCCCATCTGATTTGCGCAAATGATTACATAAATCCGTCAATAAGGAGCCGAAAAATATTTGAAAACGCGCTTCGATGCTTCAGATTTGTCTGCATGGCTTCGCCGTCTCTAAAAATGTAAAGAAAATTGTGGAAACTACGTCGAAATCTGAATAAAACTTACGATTTTAGAAACTAATACGTGTACTCTCATAGAAATTTTCTTACGCACATAAATATGAATTTGCTTCGACATCGTAACAGCATTATAGATTACTGATCAATCTGGACGATTAAATATTGACTGCGTCCTTGATTTAAGCAAATAACTCAAAATCGCTCTGTATGCTAAAAAGTAGCCCTTCGCCCAGTGGCCCTTCATAAACACAAATATAATTTGTTGACCCGCATCAATATTAGCAGACCTGTCATAAGCCGTAAGCCGTTTGCACTCGTGCCACTGAACGTAGTACTTCTAGTAACAGTTACTATAGCAGTAGTTTATAGTCATCATATTAGTTGCACCGTTAGATTGGTGGCACGTTTTAACACTTATTGAGTTATAAATTTCTGGGACTTAAATCTCGCCGTTTGCTTCAGATAATGTTTGGAGAGAAACGTCTAGGAGGGTGTAACTCAACTGCATGCGCAGAGTGCCAATACATTTGAGACTTCAATTACCCCGAAAGAGAGCGATAGCTGCGTCGTCAATGATGTTATGACTGCGAACGGTTCGCAATAGCCTAAAACTATGCGGGACGGGGCGGGGCCTTTTGGAGTTTCTCCCATTTTAACATTGCCTTGCCAATTGGTTTAGCGAGGGCAAACTTGGTCGGTGTTGCTCCTCAGATTCTCGGAAGGCTGTCTACCTGCATAATAAAGCAATTGTTAAGCATTATCTGAAAAAGAATAAAATGGATTGGAAAAGTCCGTACGGACAAAACCTAGTATTGGGTGCTAGAGGAAGTAACACTTGTTTTCTCTAAACTTCGCAATAGCAGGGATTTGCGCGAGACCAGAGATCGTATACAAGAATTTAAGTAGAAGTCATGAGATAGCTAGCTTGAAAAACGCAGGCTAAGATTCTGGTAATCTGGGTTACGGGCTCATACTCACAGATCACGTTGTCAGTAATTATCAGATTTGCCTGAAGAATGCTGGAGCTTAGGGTTAGTATCTTAAGACCCACATCTGCATTAGCGAGCTTTCGGAGTACAGCACTGCGCGGACCAGTATCAAACGCAAACTTTAGATTAACAAACGAACAAATATAGAAACCTTTTGCGTGATTTGAGACGTTCTAAGCTCTTTTTTTATTTTAGATTGTGAAATTCTACATGTTGTTATAGCCAGTTTTTTTCATTGAATCTATGCTGCTTTTGCGGCATCATGTTGCGGTCATGGAGTAATGTCGGAATGCGTGTTATGGGCAACAATGCCAATATATTATAAGTTCAACTCCTCATGGCAACGCCCCGCCAAGAACGGACATCAGTAGGATTACCTTTTCCGTTTAGGATCGTTGCTCTTTATTTTCTTGCTGCTGTCGCTGTAAGCTCTCGCAATGCTGTTGTTTCTAAATTGTATTTATTGTTGTGATTGTTTACATGTGTCGTTGTTATTGTTATCATCGTTATTGTTGTTGTTGTTGCTGTTATTGTTTCAAGCATTGTATTTATCCTGGATGTCCTTGATTATTGTCTTTTGTCGCTATTGCTGTTAACGTTTCTTCGAAATTGTTCTTACTAATCAGTGTATTGATATTACTGATCGTTGCAGTTTGATTATGACTTAACTGATAATGTTGTATTCACAGTAGTTTTTCTGTTTTCTGTAGTTTTGGTTTAGTTCATTATTTGGTACACTGGTTCTACTGCAATTGGGTTTTCCCGAGAAACGGTTCCTTAAAATATTAATGAAGCATGTTCCTGACAATTGTATAATAAAGCTTGTTTCTAACAATTGAACAATAAAGCGTGTTTCTAACAATTGTACCATTGCAAATCACCTGCGCTGTCTGGGCGGCAAGGTAGGGTCGCTTCTGCACTTCCCTCACCAACCGTTGTTTAGTTTTATGAAGAATTCCTCGTTCTTCGTAGATGTAAGAGACTAATATTTTTGCGCAAACCGACGTGAGCATTCCGAGACAAGTCATTTGCTTTCGATACTGTTAGCATATTAAGCAAATATGGGTAATGGCCATAACATTCCCGAGCAGACCATACGATAATTACCCGTTTGAAATGCTGCCATATACGGGCTTACTCCACCATAACCTTAAAAAGGAAGTCAACGACATTAGATAAAGGTTGGGAGTCAATCGATTGGGAATCCCGCCCCGCGACGATGCTCTTTAACAGCTATTTAGTATTGAGTTTCTTTGAGACACCTCCTCTGCTAGGAGTTGCGTAACTCGTATGGTCAATGAAACGTCAATAGAAACGGGGTATGCGTTTCTTTACAAATGTAACTCTGTGTAATGTTCATATTCTTTGAAGATCACATCACCTTTACGAAAAACGAAGTCGCAGATGTGTCAATTCTTGGGTGTCATTCTTCTGACTCTATGTCAGATGAAGTTAATGTGTGCAATGCGTAACTACTTCGTATAACGTTCGTATAACGTTTTACCAAGAATACGTTTAGGTCTGAAAATGATTATTTTTGCCAAGAATACGTTTGACCTTGAAACGTATTTATTTAGGTACTGTGTTTAAGCGTAATAATATGTTAAAACTGACAACCTCAGCCGACTTGCTGTGAGGCTATATGGCTAGCCCAGTTCAGCTGGTGCCGTATCTTTCTTCTGCAAGTAAATGCCTCGGCAATGACTGAATCAGCCAGCTGTAACAGCACCAGCAGCGCGAGAACTGCAGCCACCAGATGCACGAACAACCATGAAAAGCCTCGAACTGGCGACGCCCTCGAGCAGAGACTGATGTGATTCACAAGCGTGCCACGCTGCTGCTGCTGCTATTGCCAGCCTCCAAGCAGGTCCGGGCTGTACCTTTATGTATGTTTATTATGTGCTCGCTTATTTGTCGGCGCTGCACAGCGGCGTGCTCCTAATTCAATCGGAATCACGCTTTCTGGTTCTCGGGCTATATGCGTGGCCTTGCTTGCCTTAAATTGCTCCCTCTCTCTCTCTATCTCTCTTTCATTCATTCTCTCTCTCTCTCTCTATCCCACTCCTTTTATCCCTATCTCTTTCTCTTTCTTCTTTTCTTTCCTCTTCTTTGTACCACTTCTCACTGACTCATCACACACTTATTCGGTCCCTGTTCCCCTTTGATAGAACGCCCTCTCTCTCTCTCTCTGGCGCTCATTCTCTCTATTGCTTTTTCTCTTTCCTCTTTCCTCTCTCTCTCTCTCTCTCTTTAGCGTTCCGGTTCTATCTGCCGCTATCTGTTTGTGGTGTCGTTCTTGCATACAGGCGACGTCCGTCATTCAGCGTCGCCGTGACCGGCGCTGCTACTACCACCACGATGCCCCGTCGTGGCTGTCTGATCGTGCACAGAGCGTACACACGCAGAAGACCGGCTTGCGGGGCCCGACGACGAGCCTACATATTCATGAGATTGGCGGAGAACCATACGGAGTATATATAATCGTTACTTTACGTCGGTCCGCGCGCTATCTATGGTTTTGTCGCTTCTTTTGCCTGCGGCGCTCTGGACGCAGGGACGGTACGTTGAAGCATCGCCCGCCCAACCAGCTCCAACCGCAGCGGAAGCAGTAACCGTGGACCGCCATGCAAATCGAGCTGACCCAGTCGCTACGAACAGGCATCGGCCCAAACGTGCTGCAGAAGCTGCGCGGACGATGGTGATAAAGGAGGATGTGAAAGAGAGGCATGGGAATATCATCATCTACATCATCATCATCATCATCATCGGGAGAGCATAATAAAGATGGCGGAGAAGATGGCCAAGGCGATTTTTATGATTTGTAATCAAAGGGCAACAAACTGCTATTGTGCTACCACAGCCGGCATTATGATATTGTTTCCTATTTCCCTCTCCAACGAAGAACATCATGGACTAACTTCAAAAAACAGTCGGCGAAGTGGGCCTACATAACTCGTGGCTGACATCCGTCCTAAGAGCTGGGGGAGGCAAATCAAGTTAAGGGCATTCACCTTTGCCTTTGCTGTGATTGATGTTGCTTGAACGTGTGGTCGTCCGTTACAGTGCGCGAGGGGCTTCAGTGGATGTGTCGTTTATCGGATATCTGAGATGGCTGGAGTTGTCCCCATAAAAAGCGACAT
Organism: Dermanyssus gallinae; assembly: GCA_003439945.1. Classification (NCBI taxonomy): domain Eukaryota; kingdom Metazoa; phylum Arthropoda; class Arachnida; order Mesostigmata; family Dermanyssidae; genus Dermanyssus; species Dermanyssus gallinae. Next base: position 648,851 of record QVRM01001450.1, read on the forward strand.
TGGCGCTAGCTGCGTTGCTGCCTATGGTGAACACCTCCTGATTATGTGTTCAGAAGTGTCTCCAAGTTTGTATGACTTGGTACACCCTTGCCCAAGTTGGAAGAATAGTCTTTCTGTCCATAGTGTGTTGCTGCCATAGCATTTTTCGTCTGCCTTGCGTGCTGGGTCCTTCCATAGGCGTTCGATGCGCCATTCTGGTTTTGTATGTGACATGTGCCACGTCTGCATCTACACCATACACAGTTCATGACTATCATCACCTGTTCTGTTCGAGGTGCATCTGTCGACTGTGCTCTTAAGCGTGCCCAAAGTATCATGCGTCTGCGAGGGAATCGCTGTATTGCCTCTCTTGAATGACATCCGAGAGCAGCTGATACCCATCTTAGTAACAATAGTATATGCGTACTCAATATGAGTGCATTAAATGTAATGTTGATTAAATCGTACTCTGTTCCTTTTTTCGAGTTGCTACTGTTTGATATATAACAAGCTTCAACGCTGTCCAAAAAAGTCCAAAAGTTTCCAGTTCAAGCTGTCCAAAAAAGTCCAAGGGCCACCGTCTTAGTTATTGTCCGCATAAGGCAGTCTTTCGTGTAAATATGTGGATTAATGCACTTCGTTTTTAACACAATGTCGATGGATCAGAGTGTGAGCATTTAGGATGAGTAACATCTTGAGTAAGCGTTTAGGATTTAGGATGAGTAACATCTCGAGTAAGAGTTATCAAGAAATATCAAGCTCTAATTGTACATCACGCTCCACAAAAAGTATTAGTGAGCTCTATTGAGTAACGCTTGTAACATAGTGGCCTAATTAAACTGAGCTTAGAGCTGTTTTATAGGACGTGTTGCTGGTAGTCGCGCGATGCTGCGTTACGCTATTAAAATATAAGTATTTATACGCAGGCCTCACTAAGCAGTGTAGGTCGCGGCCTAGCGTGGTAGCATACGCAGATGCATTAATGGTACTGGTTATATATGACTGTGGGTTAGTTGTGTCTTATGCAGGAGCCTCCCTTTTCGGTTTCTGGCTCTCTTGGATACAAGCTTAATGTTCTTAATGTCCGCAGGGGTTTTGCGCGACATTATATATACAGTGTTGCAAAGTGCTGCTCACTTATACCGATGATGTGGACATTTCACACAACGTTTTGCCGTATTCGTTGTTCGCTGGCAGGTGGGCGCCTGGAAATTTGCACGGAAGAATCTGCCATATTACCTAGTGACGCACTATAAAGGGGTAGCAAATAAAAGATGGGTTAAACAGATACAGCTGGTCAAGACGACACTAAGGATCAAAACGAAGTGGCATCGCAGAGTCGAGTTCGCAGCTGGGGAGATTGGGTACAATTGTCAGCAATAGGCAAGGATATCGGGGAAAATAGTTAAATTGAGGGTATCCAAGTCTTCTCATTCCATAAAAATGGAAATTGGTAATGGGTTTCAGATCGAGTTTGGCTGATATATATGGAAAGGAAAACGGGAAAGAGACGGGGTAGAATGGGTATCCGATAATTCAAAAGCAAGTGGGCTCTTCGCAGATGCCAGGGCAGGGACGTTGGAAACAAGGATACAAAGAGCTAAATATAAGGAGGGGCAAAGTACAAAATGTCGAGCTTGTGAGCTAGGGAAGAAGTCATTTAACATATTGTAGAAGAATGTACAGCCTTAAGAGAGGGCACAGACATAGACCTGTCGGAGCCCCTAGCTTTAGGACTAAATGTTAGAATGGACCAGGTCGATATCACAAAGAAGAGTCTCAATGGAAAGCAAATACTCAGTAGGTATTGGAGGATACATTTATTATATGGATGCTTAGGTAACATATATGCTGCCGCTCTAAGCGCCCCTGATATAAAAGGGTGACATATATATTTAGGCATGCATGCCAAGCGAATAACAAATCAATAAATATGTTTATGCATGGATTTATATAAATGTGAAAGTGTGTATACTATGTTAATGCATGTATGCTTACCGTTTCGGTGCTTTGTAGCCACCAGAACACTAGTCGGAATCCTTCTATTCTTCATATATATATATATATAACGACGTGGCCTCGAAAGCTGACCCCACTGAGTGCAGCTTCACTCCTAATTTAATATTACCCATATGTTATAGAAAGGTAGAGTGTGTGACGCGACCTGAACCTCTTTTTTTATGTTCAATAGATACTATGTGGACGACATTGTGCCAAAAAATGTTCGACAGTTAGTCGTAACTCCTGTACATAAGAAGGACCCAAAGTCAAACGTAGATAATTTCTAAAAAATGTATTATTCGTTTGACATTTATACCTAAATACACATGTCACCATTTTATATCAGGAAACCAGATTATACCCTCTTGATCAATCTTTAACCACGTGTATCATCTTTCAAAATCTGCTAGTAGACCATATGTTTAATTTTATTCGATTCAAAGGTTTGTTAGTCGAAAATCAACATGGTTTTACTTAAACAACATGGCAAATCCACGGTAACTCAACTCGTCAAACTGACTCAAAATTGGGCTATTATGATAAACAATAGGGTGGCCTTTAATTGTGTAGATTGCTACTTAAAGTACCTATAGAGAGTTCTGCGTCCGCGTAAACAATAGCTTTAGTGGGTCAGGTGCCCCTCTGGCGTTCCTCAGAGATCAAGTCTCGGCGCACTTTTATTTTGCATATTTATTTTAGATCTTAACGTACAAGCGTTATGTTGATGATCTGAAGCTATACGGGTCTTTCAACACAGCTAACAAAAGACACGTACCACAGAGCACGATTGAGGCTGTTTTTAGTTGGTGCGTGGATAACGAAATGCTTTACATTTCATCAGTGCTGTGTGCAGTACTGTGTTCAAAGGAAGCCCGCAGCTACATGCTACATAGGGAAGATATTTCTATTTTAAATAGTATTAGGGTCGTCGGCGTTGCGATGGCACCGGAACTGTATTTTAGCGCTGATATCACACAAGTCATCCCATCCACTAGTCTTATATCTAATACCGTGTTTTGTTGTTTTATAATTAATGATTACAGTTTTCACATGAAGTTTTATAACAGTTTGGTTGTACCTAGGTTTACTTATTGTTGTGAGTTTTGGCGGTTTTGTCATTAGAGTGTAACATTGCCCGAAACTCTATTGTGATAAGCCCTATTCGGGAATTGCAGTCTAGAGCGGTCCATCGCAAATACAATTGTATTTGTACTCATTAAATACATGGAACTATTAGCATTCGTTTAAACTATTTTAGAAGCGGTAACACTATTTCGTCAAAACAAATTGCCAAGACAGGTCGTGTAAATAACACGTTTTCCACCATGCGATGGCGGATCGCAAATCGCAAACTGAAACTGTGAAACGCTAACAACGCAAATGTCGGCACGCAAGTAAACTGACTGTTGTATGAATCTAGGTTGAAGGTAAAACGGTTTGTAAAATGTAAATATTGTAAATAATGCCCCCTTTGACAGAATAAAGGAACATTTGAATTGATAGGTAATAAAATAGGTAAATTCACATGCGGTCGCTATCGTGGTGGAACATTATTATCATTATCGTGGTGGAAAATACCACAGTTTTTACTCCTGAGATCGTGTCTCTGGCTTTTGAGGTCGGCAACACTTGGTCGAACTCACGGCAGACACTCGTATCTATCGTTTGGCCACTAGGAAGACACTTGAAGTGGTCGATTTGTTTCACATTGTCGTAAGAATTCTGTTTTACAGTCTTGCGCAAGCAATTTTCCTTGAGCATAATAGGCCTTCCAGAATGGGGTTCATCCTGAAAGCTTAAATTGCCGGAACGAAGTTTAGCAAGCCTATTTAATACAATATCTTTGAAATTCTTTCCTCGCCCAATACGCTCCAAATATTTCGGACCGTTTCCGCAGCAGTAAGGCCTTTTTAACTTATAAAAAAGTGTCGCCCGAAACTGGAATATTTAGCTCTACATTTAGACAGCATTCATATAACTAAAAACAACCAATGAGATGACCTTAAGCTCTCAAAGGTTCTGCGTTTGCGCTCACGCAAATATATGTTTTTTGTAACATAATTGGGGTCTTAGAGGCCTGGCGGGCACTCTTGAAAACCCATCATAAAATTCCAGTAACATTCTGTTATATATATATATATATATATATATATATATATATGCTGGCAGGTACACAGACCGGTGACCTGCCGTCTGTGACAAGCAAACAACTCGCTTTTTATATATTTTTTCTTTATAAATGCGTTTTATTGATAACATGTAAGATGACCATAACTTCATATTCCATAAGGCTAATGCTCGTTTACGGTTTTGCACTGAAACATCCAAGCATCATCAACAACAAAGGAATAATATAATCTCTGTAAACACATGTACTTCAAATGTTTCGACCTAAATATAGGACCTTCGGACGCCAGGATTGTGACACATAATTCATATTTTTAAAAGGCTTATTTCCTTTTCTTTTAAATTTTACTCATTTCAATTCAATTTTTTAACTCTCCCTCTCATTTAATTTTGTTTCCTCTAACTATTTTTTTAAAATGTCATTTCAAACATCCAGTGTCTGACCATACGTTTAGATTTTTGTAAATGTGCATTATTTGCTCCTCATAACCATATATCAATTTGCAAGGTGCTAACAACAACAGTTACATCTAGTTTCATTCTGTCAGCTGAGGCTTTAACAATACTTCATCTAGCCAGTTTAGTGCATGTTCAGAAGCCCGCACATGTTTGTGCACACTGGGCCATGTCGGTATCGGCAGTTCGGCTACCACTTCCTATTTACAGTCATGCTTGCCGCTGATCATCCCTGTGCGGCAGCAGCAGCAGCAGCTGCACCATCGTCGCGGTAGTGGCAGCGGCGGCGCTGGCTGGCCGGTCGCCAGGAGTTTCTATTCGAGGAAGAAATTATGTTAGTGTCGCTTAGCGATGCGCCCCCGTATGGCGAGTTTTAACCGTCGGCGGCTTTCATTCGGTGGTTGGCGAATGTTTTTGGGAGAGGTATAAAACGTATAAGGTTGTGGGTCGCTGTTCGGCGGAGTGCTTCCGTTCGCGTGTGTTGTATATTAATTTTGTCACTTTGTCGTGTTGGATGGGTGTTTAATGTGCCAATTTTTATTTTAAATATCACACCCGGTTGCTGCTTCATTGAGAAGAAAAAAAAATACAAGCACGGAATCGGCGTGAAGCCGACGAAAAGGAATTCATTTAAGTGTTCGCATCAGTTGTGAAGATATTGTGAAACACTAAGCTCAAAAGTCGCACTGCTGCTCTCACAAACACTCCTAGAAGGTCTTTCACCTCTATGTGATTACAGGCAGTAAACGCCCGACACGTGTAACCAATGTACTAGGTTAAAGTCGGTCCCATGTAGTGTAGACTCACACCTTCAGTCCTAGTCTTCAGCAAAGAAGTTGGAAACCACTCGTAGAGAAGAACCACTTGCTCTAGCGTGTCGAAATGAACTGACTGGCAAGTGAAGATGGGCTTTGTCGAAAGCCCTTACACAATCAATAAGACGGTTTAGTGCTAAGCCTTAGGCTTGTGTCCCCTTCTAAGTGCCTAGTTAAACAGCTTGCTAAAACATCTGACAATTCAACCCGATATTAGACCCCATCAGAACCACTAGTCTTATTTTTGGGCAGCCCGCCCAAGATCTAGAATTAAAAACATCTTTTAAGGAAATTGTTTTTATTTCTAGACTATCTTCCGTCCCCTACGGAACTTCACCTTAAAATCAATGCACCGAGGGCATGTTAAGATATCCAGGGTTTCCTCAACAGTCTTTGTGGCAGCATGGCCGCTGACTCTCAGCGGTATGGTTTATCATCTATTCGTAATGAGGATCGCTCAAAGAAAATTCGATCAACAACAGGGATCGAACCGGGGACACACCGGTAAATAACAGCTATGACTAGCGCACTAGTCCGCCCAAAATTTGCATAACCTCTTCTATCGTAAAAGGTGAATTAATGCGGTGTTAATTTAGAGTGAGCGGTTGCTCATTAACTGAGTCCGGTGTGGTTGGGTTGGATCGAGCAGGATGGCAAAAATGCTGTCGCAATTACTCCTTTGGCATGCTTTTATTTTACCGGCAAGCAGTGTAAACATGGAGTTCGCGCTCTTTATTGTCGATCATACGCACGTCCTGCTCATTATAACGCCGGAGCTTATTCCGCCCAAGCAGTTTCCTGTAGGTTGCTCTCTGTTAGCCATAGAGCTTTCTACAATCGGCAACTATCTGGAAATCGGGATGTAGAGCTCGTGCTTGACGCAGAAACCTCAACACTTTCCGACGCTTTAGGTAGCAGGCCTGTGCAAACCAGGGCTGCACCCGCATGTACTTCCGTGCTAATATATCAAAAACCTCGCATCCCTGGAATTCCGTCAGATATTGAATGTTGTGAAACAGAAGGTCGGTAATGCTCCTTTCGTTATGGCAAACGTACGTGAATTATCAGAAGCATTTGCATAATGCATGCCTCTGTTTTCCAGATGCTCAAAATGCCCACCTGAAAAGAAAACAAAATATATTTTTGAGAAAGTGGTCGATGTTGAGGTGACGCTCAAGATAGGCGTCACCTTACTGTCCACAAGTCCACATAAACCCTCGAAACTCCAAGCAATAATTTGCAGCTGTAGAAAGCATGCAGCTGCTTTGGTGTCGTTGCTGTCTAGCTGGTAAATCATGCCCCTATGTAAGCTCTTTGCATACCCCAGTCTGGGTGGGCAGAGCCCACAGCCAGCGCCGAAAGCTCACGCTCGTCGGCCTGAAGGCGTTATTTGAAACTCTTAAAATAACCAATATTACCATAGGCCGTACGGAAGATAAAATCCGCCCGGGAAACTTTTCCGAATGTTTTTCCGGAGTTTCCAAGTAGCACGCACTTCAATTTGCCTCCCAGTTAGCGAACAACGTAGCTATATCGCCAAAGTTGTTCGGCCGAAGTCCTGTAAGCGGAAGGCCTTCATGGGCAACACACGGTTTTTACACAATGTTAGCTCACTCAGGTCTACGTGCACGCACTTCCTGTTCGGAGAGGACGGCGCTTCCTATTAGCGTTGGGATCGCGTTGTTTCGCCGCTGCCGATTGCTTGTGTCTCTGGGGGCATCGTTCTGCCTCGGCCCCGGGCGTCCATCCCAGGCGTTCTCCGGGCTATCGTCGGTCGATACACCACCTCTTCCTATGCTTCCTCTTCTTTTTGCCTCTTCTCGTCACCAATTGAAAGTCTTTTTATTGTTCAGCTGCTCTGCGCACTGGGTGCCTCTGTACAGTCCATTGACTTTACAGCTGGGTCGCGCGGCTGTGCCAGAGTAGTGACGCCATGCTCTGCTGCCGGTTCCTCCTTCTGCTTCATCCCGCTGTTTTTGTTGTTGCAGCTCAGCCATTCTCTCTTCCTTCGGTTGCTGGCATTGTTGACCGAGATCGACGGCGCGCCTAGCAACACCTGTATGAGGCCTTCTCTGCTCCTAATCTTTCTGCTGGCCCTTGCATTGTTGTTGCTGTTTTGTTTACCAATAGTGTAGGTGGACGACGGTAAAATAAGTTGAAACGTTTTGAAACATAATTGAGAGCTTGGCAGAAAGTTTTGAACTGTCGTCGGCACCGTGTCCCACTTTGTGCTATGTCGTCTGCTTTTTCGTCTTGCCGTCCACTCCTGATGTCCTTGCTATGTTTCCGGTGAGATGGCGACGGAGCTGGGAGAAAACACGCTTAAGCTTGCGCTGTGTTTGCCGCAGCGAGATGGCTAATCCGCTGCAGGGTCGTCGCTACAGCGGTTCGCGGTGATGAACACTTCACATAGGCTCAAACTTTTTTCAGGCTGACGCTCAATTAGCATTTAACGTCCACGGAGCTGCTTTCGCATTGCTTCGTAAAACGGACCCCATATACGTAAATGTGCAACGGCAGGGACCCGTGCACATATTCGTCTCCTCCGGCAGCACGTCACCGGGCTCGACACTTCACATAAACTACACCCACTAAACAGGTAGCGTATTAAAAGCGCTTTTATGCTGTGCTTGCTAGATGCCGAATTGATCTTGCTTACGTGCTGAGACAAGGGCGGCACCGGTTTGCACAATATACGTCTAAAGATTGATTTGTTTTCCTTCCAGGAAACACCAATTTAAAATTCGCTTTTCTTTTAGAAAACAAAAATTGAAACTTTACATATGATACAAAAAGCCACATGACTAGTACGACGGCACGCCATGAGTATAGGTAATGCGCAGAAGTAAAGAATCTAAAAAAAGACAAAGGTAAAACAGGCAAAAAAATCAGTCTGCGCAGCCGATTTTTTCGTTTTAGAAAGCACTATAAAGCTTGTGAGGATTAGCACATTGTTCTTCCTGGACGGACAAAAGATTGGCGAAGTAGAAAACGTCATTGCTGGATATTTCAATAAGTCTACGCTAATATCTGGTTTGATATTTCAATAAATATAGACAGCTATCGACGAGGGAATTCAGCCTACTATGTCCACACGTGCTGTGTTTTTCGACTGAGTGGCCTGACAGTGGGTTATTTTTAAATAAATCAGATTAAATTAGGTAATCATCATCGTCATCACCATTGCCGTGAGCGGCTACAGTACCGATAATGAATTGGGTATATCCTTGCGAAAACAGAGGAAAGAGCACGAGAGGAGAGTCCGGTCGCGGTTTTTATCCGATAACAGCTGCTGAAGCAGTTGTTTTTCTGTCTTAGAAGAGGTGCGCGAAACACCAGCCAGAACAGAGGTCGTAAGAGTGTTCGTGCTGTTTTTTGCTATCCGTAACCTCTGGAGAAAGCATGCAGCTTACTACTGAGAGTCCATAATACGTACCCTAGGCATTCGAACTATAGTTTAGGCCACATGTAGAAGCTCAACCTCAAACAAATTTGTATATAATATAGCAAAAGAGAGAGATACTTACACCCCCGCCGCCCGCGTAAGTTACGCGCAGGCCTCTTGCGGGAGTGCCCGCCAGCCCGAATAGACAGGCCAGCGGCTCCCCCACCTTCCCCCCTATCGAGGTTCGGAATGGAGGGACCACACTACTTCTACCCGACAATTAGACGCGTTTACCTCGCGATTCCGCGTTACACCCTAGAATATACACTAATCCTCCCCCGAAGGGAGGGTCGACCACTCCGGAGCACGGGTTCCACACCGCTGCGAAAGGCAGCAGCGGAGCCAGATGGTCCTCTCGCTGGGAGGTCTGCGTTCATATGGCTAACTCGCTCTCGTTGTGTCTATTAAGCCAAGGCAGCAGGCGTCCCAGTCGGTACCATCGGGTTGCTAAAGCCCGCGTTGAGCGACCGGTCCGGGTTTCGTGTGCAGCACACTTCCCCCGTACGTTTAAGGTAGCCTTAACAGCCCTCGAATGGGCCACGACAAAATGACAATATGAATTCGTTGCCACTCAATCGATATCGTATGCCTTGTCTCCCGCGCCAACAAAAGTGATCTTAAAAATAATAAAAATTTATTAAAGTAGCTGCTCTGCCTTTTTTCTGCATAGTTTCACACGATCTATGTTCACGGGAAAACCATGCATGAAGGAGCCGATTATACCGCGTGTTTGGCAGAAATAAAAGACACTTCGCTTGCTTGCGTTGGGAAAGGCGAATAACAAGATTAAGGAAAGTCATAAAAAGTCGGTATGTTGTTATGTCTTACGGTAACGCTTTCATGTGCAGAACTGTAAAATTTTGCAAATTTGACATAACATGTACACCCAATAGGCTATCATTATAATCAGTTCCTTCATGCGTTGACTTCATTGCGTTGTTTCTCCCGCAAAAGTAGACTTTGCACAACTATGTTGGAGAAAAGGCAGAATAGCTACTAAATATAATCCTCACTTCAAAAACACGATGTCACCGCCCCCTCCTTCCATTGGGAAAAAAAAAATTTGCCGAGTTCTACCAGACCTTAAAATATGTACATTTTGTTATGAATTACCCTATATATATATATATATATATATATATATATACACATACAGTTGAGAGTATTTTGTCATAAAGGCTATCGCCCTGTGTGCAAATGCTGTGAACTCTTTATGTATATATTTGATTTTGTTCAAAAACAAATCTATGACTTGCGCCTTTGTGCTTAAAGGTATTTTAAATAAATCATATTGTTAGGTAACGTAATATATATACATATATATATATATATATATATACATATATGCTGATTGTGTGTACCAAATGTATAATCCTTCTACACGGTTGACTGCTGGCGGCGCATGGCACCGATCACAAGCGGTAGTAGGCGGTTCTGTATCAATCAATAGCCGCAGATCGAGAGATTCGAACGTGTGTCCGTGCCTAGTGCGTTACGGTGATTCTGACTCGATGAACCGCCTCGGCCCCCTGGCTCACGCGCTGTTCGCCTCAACCTCCGCTGCTGCTGCTGCTGGTGGGGGTTTTCTGCCAACATACCTATAATGCCGTTGTAGTAAGAGCATTAGCGTTGTTCTAGCGTTCTCTAGCGGCCATCTCTCTCGCAGTGTAGTCACTCTTCGAGGCGCTCAGCTGTCATCGCCGCTGTGGTCAGCCTGTGTGTCCAGCTGAACGTCACGCAACGGACACCATCTGATTCTGCCTATTCTCACGATAAGGGTTTGCCTCTGATCTCCTTTTTCTCTCTCCGTCACTTGCTATTTCTCTTTTTCTTCTCCTTTGCTGTCTTTATATATATATATATATATATATATATATATATATACTCGTATATGTGTGTGTGCGTTTGACCGCGTGTATGTGTCTATGGGACTCTGCTTTCGGCCAATGTCACGCTCGAACAGCTCCTCACGTGCCAGCAGCGGGATGGCGACGGTCAATAGCTACTATGTGCTGTCCCACGTCACGCACGTTGGATATCGTCGATGCCGCCTCCGTTGCTGCGTGAGTCAAGCCCCGGCGGTAATACTGAATACCGTTGCCATAACTGCGCCGGACCCTCAGTCAGCGACCGAGTCCTCAGTTGGAGTGCACCCGGTTACCCCGTTATCCGATCATCGACCCATCGAGAGTGCTCAAGCAGCCGCTCTGCTAGGCCTCGACCCAAAAGCGCTTTATTTGCCTGCACATGGCTTGCCTTATTACTTTCCCTGTTTTCACTCTCTTTCGTTTTCTCGATCCTGTTAATTGAAGAGGAGGCCCTCTATGGACCCTATGACGACATCGTACCTTAGTCTACCCCCCAGGTACGTAACAATTTGATTGTCAATGAGCTGTCTTCACATCAGTAAAATTGATATATGGCAAATATAGCGAAATTATGACCGCTAACAGCTGTGGTCACAATGCAATGCAGCTGCGCGTAAAGCAATCCGTATTTCTGTTAGAATGCAATCTGTATTTTTGTTAACTTCCGAATATATTTGCTGCGGTTTCGTAAACCGTTTTTCTTATGGTAAACGGCCCTTTCATAAATCTCCACATCACTATCCTAACATTAATCTGATTGTTTTTCCCCCAACATATCTGCAACACTGCCCTATTTATCACCAGCAGAGTTATCGCACAACGTTTAGATGAATCTGAGCTCAAATAGAGCATAATGGCTGGTCAGCAATTCTGCTCAGTAATCACGTAATGGAAGTGTTCCACCTACGGTGCTCTTTTAGCTGCTGTTCTGAGTGTGATACTAGGCTACAAAAAGGCCATAGAAACTGTTCTTCTCTCTTTTGCTACGCGTTACCTTTAAAGCGCTCTCTCGGCGAGGTTTTTAGGATTTTAGGCTGCAGCTGCATCTAAAAGGTCCAGTCGAGCAGTAGTGTGGCTAAAGCAGCAGCAGCAATACTGCTTAACTAGTAGTGCTTAACTACGGCTAGTTGACCGATAATGCAGTCAACGTCAAAAAGACACGCAAACAGCCAGACATTAACGTTCAGATAGAAAAAACCACAACGGAAGAACAGGTGATTAGACAAACAAGGTGATTTGTGACGAGCATGTTCTCGACGTTGACCGAGCTGCAAGGAATGGCAAGGCACATCTTTCAGTAGGGCAAAAGTACAAAGCAGATGACGAAGCAATCAAAAGCTTTGGAGGGAGGTGCAACGTAGAATGCCACAACGTAGCCTGCGTAGCCAGACGATTGTATTGGAGGAAACCATTGACAGTGAGATGCTAGGCGTTCTCGACAGATATATACGTAAACAGTTTGTCCGTAAAGTTACGCATAGAAGACGGCAAATCGAAACGTAAGAATGACAGCAATGCCCTCTCGGCCGCCCGAAGGCACGACAAGAATGGAGGCACCAGCAGAAGCACTTGACCGGCCTCGCTTCCGTACCACGGTGCTGTACTTCGCTACGTGGTACTGTAACGGTGCACGGCATACTAAGGTGAAAATGGCCAGGAGCTCCACCGCTGGTTGGGAGTCTCCGGGCTTTCAGGCACGGCGCCAGGCTTTTTTTCTGTGCTTTTCGCCCCAATGATAAGCACCACAACAAAGATTACTACGGCAAACGGCAGGTACCGCAATACTTAACCAGACTACCTACCTACATCCCATTTTGCCGCGCTTTATTCAGCTGCCCTTTCCGTCCGTCGTCGCCACGGTCGTCCTGCTGTTGTTTGACGTCAATTGCCTGCTGCTTCTCCTACTGGGGCTGCTATCATCGTAGCGATGGCCACCGACTGCAAGCACGAAAGCGATGACCGCTGCCGCTGCTGCTGCTTCGCTTCGAGTCAGAGGATAAGCAGAAAACGTAACCAGGAACAACCGGGAACCTTAAAAAACGAGAAGAATGAGACGCGTCCAGAACAGCGCGCACGCCACGCAAGTCAGTCAGACGAAAGAAGGAAACGCGGCGCTGCTCGACAGAGGCTTGGGTCGCTGCTCGCTGCTGCCTTCGTCTTCCACGCCACCGTCAAATGTTCCCGCGGTTTCGAGAGGAACATCCTCCTGCAAGCGGCAGTCATGTGTGGACAGCAGGATAGCACAAGCCACTCCTCCCTCCGCGCTCCCAACGCTTACCGGTGGGTTGGAAAGCCTTGTTGTTGCTGCTGCGGCTGCTGCTGTTGTCTGAGCAGGCGAGCGGGCCATTGAGCAGCAGAGCCCAGGGCCAGGGCCGCCAGGATACACGACCAGGATCTTCTAACACTTCTGCGCCTGCCTGCCAGCCCCCTTCTCAGCGGCTCGCTGTCAAGCGCTGTCATGGCCTGAGCGAAGCAAACGAACGCCCGAACGGCCCACCGAATGCCTAGCCAGCCCGATGGCGTGACGCCTAGTTGCCGGCCAAGTCGTCGGGAAACAGACAGACAGCTCGAACGTGCTCTGAAACCTTAGAGAGCGTGTCCGACAAATACAGACAAACACGCCGAATGGCAGACGACCTAACGCAACGTAGAAAAAAAACGTGGGGAAAATAAAGCGAACGAGAAATCGTGGGATAGAGAAAGGAAGGGAGACGAATAAAGAAGACAAGGAAAGCCGGCCGCAAGAAGAACTAGACTAGATCCGACTACTGTGGCTATTACAACCAGTATGGCTACAACTTTACGACTACAACAACAAAAACAACAAACAACAACGATTATGACAGTCCATGTATGTCGTGTTTAAGCTCTTGTTTTCGAAGACTACCGCAAGTATTTTCTGCGTTTCTGCTTCAAACTGTAATATCACTTCAAAAACTCAACATTTATGCGCCTTTAATTGTATTTTTAATTCTTCAATTAAATATTGTCATCTGCTAAAATTAGCTGTGAAAATCTGTAATCTAACTTCAAATAAAATTGTGCTATTGTCAAACATATATTCCTTTATCTACTAATTCGCTGCAGTTTGGTAGGGACAACTCATGCGTGCTGAATGACGTAGACAAACCAATTCAAATCCCAATTTTTTCAAAGATTGCTGTCAGAAGAAGAAAGTTCATTCATATGCCTTGTAAGGTTAATCCACTTAGTATAGACATACTCGTTCGTGTATATATACATGGTGTTCTAGAATTCGCCCAGCAAACTTATAGAGGCATAGTACAACTCAGCGAAGAAAACGTGTTCTCCAATAGAACGAGGGGCGAAAGTGTCTTCTTTTGGAGTGAAAGCGACATAACCAAAAATTGTTGTATCGAGCTTTTTATTCTGCATATTACATATTTTTACTATCGAGTGAGGACAGCCTTTGACTACATTCTCAGGAGGATAAGGCTGCTGGAGGATAAGGCATGAACGCAGTCAAACATACCGGTCCGGTAATAAATAATAATAATAATAATAATAATAATAATAATAATAATAATAATAATAATAATAATAGCTTTATTAACCAATGGTTGGTTTACAATACTGCGCATACAGAGAAAGCACACATTCACAAATACATATATTCATCACGGTTCTAAAAGTCGAGTCAACGAAGCTGCACACGAACTACACGTCATTGTCTGGGTTTCATAAAAGAGCGGGTCAATGTCTGCCATCTTAGTCTCCCATTCAGACATGAACTCGTTGAAAGCAGCTGTTTTTGGTAACACGCGTATTTTTTGTAAATTCTCAACAAATAGCAGAGTCGAGGCCAGTAAATTCTTTAATTCCTTCTTTAGAAAAGCGGCCTTGATTTGATCAAGCGCCTTAAAGTTTAACTTCGATAGATGCGGCCATATCACCTGTATACAGTAAGAAGCAGTAGGCGCAATCTTCAGGTTAAAGAAATAATAATAATAATATTCAAGACATTGTTCACAGAGTGCATGATGTCATCTTTCCTTATTTAAGTGATGTAGATTCTCCTAACTCATTATCCATATTTTGGCCATGGCCCTATCAGGTAACTTACGTCTATAGTTGCGGTACGTGTTGGAGATTCTCTGAGGCGGCTGTTGCGATGTCTGTTAGTGTTAGATATCAAGTCAGACGATACATTTAGAGGTAACAAGCCACGGAAGTTTTTTTATACGCCTTATCCGTATTTGTAAGGTGATGGGGTTTTAAGTAGTTTATGAAAAGCAAAATGAGATACACTTTCGTCCTTCCTGTAGCCAAAAATGGCCCATAAAGCATTATTCTGTGCAACCTGTATCCTATATATGTAAGTGCCGTCAGCGTTGATCCGAACAGTGGCAAATAATAATTTGTATGGCAAAGAAATAACGATCTGTATACAATTAATGTTACATCAGGGAATACTGCCATATTGCTTAGTTTGCCTAATTGAGACACAGTCTGTTCAAGTTGACAATTACGGAATGTATACGATTTTCGGTACTGTGCGAGAGATCAAAGTTTACACCCAAGCATTTATATTCAAATTCAGCTTATTTATATATGTATTATATATATATATATATATATATATATATATATATATATTATAAATGTATTATCAAATTGTATTGTTACTCATTTTTTGACATGGATTATTATTAAATATTTATTTCATAACCTGTGCGTTGAGCACTAATTTGAAAAATGTGTAAGTTGGTTATTTGTGCACTTAACATCGTTAGTTCGAAAGTGGGCGAAGAAAAGTTATGTCATCGGCAAAAGCGATCGCGAAAAGAAACTTTTCACGCCTGCTAGTCCGGAGCGAGAGATGCTCTCGCCACCCTAACTGTATAAGGCAGTGGTTGTTGTGGAACAACTAGTCAGCAAACACCAAACTGCGCACTTTTCGATTTCTACTCTAGTAGTACGAACCATAGCCAACCCTAAATGTACGTGATATTTGCTGCTGAGTCCCTGAAGTAGGTTTCATCCTAAGTTTCAACCCAACTGGAATAAAGCGACAGTCCGTCGAGGCAAATACCGACCCACTCTCAGATCTCCTTCTACCCACTATCAGAGGAATTCACGGCTGCAGAGACAAGAGGATGCCTCAAAGAGCTAACAGAAAAACAGCAAGCAGACGTCACCCATAGCCAACCTGCACTGTCAACAGCTTCAGCGAGGCAAGTATCCTGGTAGACAAGGCTTTACCAACGGCTTTATTAAAAAAATCCTTTCGGGGCTGACTCTCAGCCAAGATTTAACGTCCATGGGACTGCTTTTCGCATTGCTTCATAGACGGACCCCCATAAATACAAATGTGGAACGGTGGGGCTCGAACCCGCGCACCTATATGTCTCCTTCGGTCGCGAGGCGGAGACGTTATATGTAAAAGGAATAGCTTTATTCCTATCTCAAAGATTTGACAAACATAATCATTTCAATAAACAACTTTTGCTCCCATTCCCCGGACGGAGCAGTCGTCACAGGCCAAGGCTGAAAAATCAGAGACTGAGATAAGTCTATTGAGCCAAAGGAAATTCTTAAGAGGCTCACTTAGAATGGACCGCGGAAGATGGCGCTCACCCTTGATCCCCTAAAGAAAACCCTGCAGGTGAGCACCCATATATCGGTAAAATGCCCTCTAAGAAACCTCAATCAACCTTCTACAACAAAGACGTATATCTGGGTTTATGATGCCGAAAGGATTAAATTCTCTCGGTATCACGTTGCTGCGTATGTAACATAGAGCAATACATCGTCACAGACCGTTGCGATAACTGCAAGCAAAATGACCAGCAACGCTGAAGTGCTTCAGAACTTGGGCAGGACAAGGCGCGCACATTGCTTTCACTACCATTTCCGATCTCGCGATCTACTCAGTGTATATTTTTCCAAACTGCACCTTACAGTAGTAGAATATATTTTTTTCGAAAAACTTCATTCGAAAGGCTACTGTGGCAGGGGTCTTGAGTGCGGCTTACAGTCTTTGGCCAAAACAACTCTTCATTAGGAATAAGTATATCCTCTTAGAATCGGCAACCCGTATCTACAACCTATAAAACTCTTAGTTACAGCTTCGATAAAGTCAGATACAAATTAACGCTACATCCAGCGTTTATATCTACAAAGAGCAAATAACTCTCTCCTAGCATTTCCACGTAATGTTCTCCATCACTTCAGTCCTATACCCGCCCTTTCTACTCACATTACGACAAAACTTTCTCAAGATAAATTACATTTGCTAAACGAAAAAGCGTTTAAAGAAAAATAATCTTCTCTCATTAAATGTTGGCCAGCAAGTAGAAAGAGCCCTACATAAAGTAATTAAAAAATGCAAAGCAGACCACCGGGACTCAGTGTGCATGGTAATTGAAGATAACTCGTAAAGCAAAGGGCGCAAGATCGGGTTGCCAAATGCGCGACGCACAACCGTCACAACCAGTATAAGTAACCTGACCAACTATGACTGTGCTCCATTCGCAGCCGGTGCTCATTGAGGACGTTTTAGACCCTATCACTAAGGCAACAGCACGTTTGACACCTTTATACAAAAACCCAGTAAACCACAAGAAGGCTAAGTATGTGATCCTACCTATCTAAGCAGCGAAGCACGTCATCAGCAGACGAATAATAATAACAAAGCTATAAATAATAAGAAGGCGCCGTCGGGAGACCAGCACGGTTTGCAAGCTCAACATTCTACACATTTAGACATCAGCAAAGCGCTAAACGAAGCCGAAATACAGAAAAGCAAGCCAAGAGCAAACCAGTCGCATGATCAGGCCATCATGTTTTATGTCAAAAAAGACGTTTTCGTAAGGCGCCATAAATAAAGCACTTGTAGAAAAATTCGTGCCTCTCTATTCACGACGTATCCTAGTGTCGTACCTAAACAACCGAGAATATGTCTACGATTGCGTGGACGGGGGCAGCCGGGGTCCCTAAGAAATACGTACTGGGGTCAGCCCTATGGAGTTAAACCGACGATAGAGTAGTTCCGGGAGCCTATTCTGTCTCCAACGCAGATAATGTAGATTGATCGTCACCGCCCGTGACGATCATCAACTCGAAGGAACAGCCAATAGAGCCCTGACGGATATCTGACAACACTTGCACACTCTAGGCTTCGAATTTGCTTCACAACGAAACTGAACCAGTTGTTTAATCGTTCTGAAGCGTTCTCTATAGAATTTAAACTTACACCTAGAAAAGCACCCAGTAACACCCATGGTGAACTGTCTAAACGTGATCATAAGTAAGGCTTTTACAGGGACATATAATGTGCGCTGCGCAGCAAGAGCAACCTAAACAGAGATGCAATAAGTTATCTATACTAGAGGAACAACCGACTTTCAGCGCCGTCTCTTAGCATCAGTAAAACGTAGCGTAATGCTATATACCGCACGCCTAGTGTGGGACTCTCACCCACTAAATACCTTACCCCACCAGCCAACAGTTCGGAATTGTGTTGGACAACACTTGGAGATCATAAGAGGGGAGTCTCATGCTCCACCGACTCATAATTCCCGAACTCGAGGAGGTGCGTATAGATCCTTCACCTGAGGGCCAGATTGCATTGGCTCCTTGCGGGGCACCCTTGTCTTGACTGTTTGCCGACCGCGCGTGTGCAAAGCAGTATCGGGGCAGTTCCTCTAAGCGAACCTTCTCCATCATGATTGTGTCGAGGTAGTACAATCCGTGCGTCCATAAACCAATATTGCGTAGCATGTACGCGACGATTGCTGGTGTCACCTGGTTGACTAAGGCGGAGCCTGTAGACGCACGTGCCGTAGCGAGTGCCGTGCAGGCAGAGACCGTGTGTCCGACGTCGTCGACAGTATCACAAGTGCAAAGCACGCATATATCGGTGGTAGATGTGCCAATGCGGAGTATGCAAGTTTGGAAG
Source organism: Dermanyssus gallinae (assembly GCA_003439945.1). Taxonomy (NCBI): domain Eukaryota; kingdom Metazoa; phylum Arthropoda; class Arachnida; order Mesostigmata; family Dermanyssidae; genus Dermanyssus; species Dermanyssus gallinae. The sequence goes on from QVRM01001450.1 coordinate 667,463, forward strand.
TGTCCGTGCCCCGTAAAAGCCTGCGTGACGTAGTTGGTGAGGGGCCATGCGGCGTCCAGCCGAAGACGAAAGTGAGGGGCCATGCGCCGTCCAGCCAAAGGCGAAGGTCAGGGATTAGGCTGCGGGTCCAGGATGCCGGAGAAGTGTCCGAGCGTGGTCCATTTCCGCGCCCACGCGCCACGGGATATGCCGCACTCCTATAGGCGTACACGACTACAACACGCCATATGCTCAACAAAAGCCAACGACCTATGGCACTCAACATTGCACGCGCGGCTTCCACAGCAGCCATACAAATCATTTCTAGACAAATTCCGAAAAACCTAATAGCAAAAACTAGCTTCGATGTGCCCCTCAGTCAACCCTGGACGAAAGGACTACTTCAGAAGAAAAGGTTCCCTAAGAAAGTGGAATCAACAATCGCAAGCAATCCAGTATTTCCTGATCTCTACAAATAGTAAAACGTGCAACTGCCAACGGGCTGCTTTCAGCAATACCTACACCGCACGCGTACTGTTGACTTCTCCTTATGCTGTATATGCAACTACGGAGAGGCTGATAATATAAGACACTGGTATGAACGTTAAGCCTTTTTTTCAACACTGAGTGTTGAGCTGCGGTATCTCGGAATGTAAGACTGAAAAGAGCCCTCACATGCCAAGCTCTTGTACAGACGCTCCTTAAGGACCACGTGTCCTGCTGATCTATAGTAAGAAGATTCGTAAAATTTATCCCAGAAGCAAGCATAAACGCTGTTGAGCAGGTCTGAGAGACAAATTAACGTGACCATGCGAAATACGTTCGAGAAGACAGTACACTATTTTTTTCCACAGTAGTAAATTGACGTTTTATATAGATATATAGATGATGGATATATTCCCTTATAGGCTGGCTGGCAGAGAGGCTGTCCAATACGAGCTGACAACAATGTTAGGCAGCGCAATTTGACGCTGTTCCTCTTTATTGCCAGAATAGGCAGCATTGCCTGGTGTTCGGGTGAAAAACGACGTTATATTAGTGTCGACACACGTCGAAGTTGTTGTTTGCTGTCAGACAACGCTTGCGAGCGATGCCCCGCATGGGCACAATTTAGACCGAATTGCGACGGCATTCATCGCCACGCCTTCGATGTGGCCTGCTCGACTATAAATAAGGTCGGACCAAGCCAGTAGCGGTGTCCCGCCGGGGACGCGTAGAACCACCGACCGGTGACTCGCGAAATAAGCGGCAGCAAAATGCAGCGCTCTGCTCCCGAGCTCCCGGCTGAGTCGTGCTGAATCGGGCGTCTATTAGGCCGTCGAATGATTTCAGCATGTTGTTCCCAATGATATGAACGTAATATGTAAAACAATAAATAAATTACTTATCGTATAGAAGATGATGGGCCCGATTCGTGGGTCAGGATTCGGCAACGGACATAAATGTAAAAAAGGCTGTGTGGCGCATCTGACAGCTAGGGCTCAAGGGGCAGGGCCCACTTTTTTCAACATACCATACACCGTCTACGATGGATACTGATTGGGCTATACAGATGTGTGTGGTTACATATATATATATATATATATATATATATATATATATATATATCGGTTATGTTACATGTTGTCGATAGAATTAGATAGCAAGCATTGCAGATAAAGCATTGCGTACCAGATTATCACTTTCTGACAAGAAGAGAAAAGTTTGACTTGGTCTACTTCTTGGTTTCTCAGCCCGTTTATTTAGCCTGGTCCACTTCTTGGTTTCTCAGCTTATCGTGACCGTCTATTCAGTCCTGTTCTGGTTATGCAAGTTGGTCTTGGCTATAAGAACTTATTACGACACATGTTCTATCCTATATCTGCTGTTGACACGGGTCCGAATCTCAATCCTTGAGCGAAGGCCGTCTCTTGCGAGCGCACATCCCCATTGCGTAAGAAATCAAAGTACCGGACGACCCAACACGAGCCCCCAGAAAATTGCCACCGTCGCGAAAACTGTACATTCTAGCTCTAGTGGAGCGTTCTCATGAGGTTCTCCCGATCCTTAAGGCCCTGGACGTGGAGCATTACGCTGGCCTCCTTGTAGAGATCCTCCAATCCTCGGTTCGCCGGCCCAGCACAAGGAAGCACCGTGGTTCAATCCAATTGTCATACTGCCCGCGTGAGCCAGGACATATACCCAGCAAAAGCAAAACACCTTGAGCAACAAGAGGCTGTACTCTTTTTAGACGCGGAGCGAGCGCCATACAAACGGCTTACTCGCGGTGGACAGACATCATGTCCAATTGGCTCCGTGGCACTCGTGGCGTATGTCACTGAATTTCGCATCAAGTGACACAGTCGCACGCGTAGTACTTCTATTTGCTGCTGTCTGGGACGATGAGACTACAAGACAGCGCAACGAGCTCGTCAAGGATTTCACCATAAGAGAAGACCTGCAAGCTGTGTAGGGGCTGTGCCTGTTCAGGGGGGGGGGGTCTAATAAGCCCGAGGACAGGAACATCTCAAAGGATCGCTTCTGTTAGCGCCATCTTGGACAGCCTTATTCAGCGAATGGCTTAACATGGGACGTCGCCCCCTCAGTGACGAAATGGTACACTACTAGCGATCCCGAACGCCAAAGGCGACTTAACTCAGCAGTCGGCCTGGCGGGGCATTACTAAGAAAAGCGTATGCTACGTGCTGCTGTCTTCCCTGAAAACGAAGAGAGTAACCGACTTCCTGGAGGGCACGAACGCCATCCCTAACGAACAACATGGATTCCGAATGGGCTGCTCGACGGCAACAGCTGTTTCTAGACAATGGCAATCCTTGTACGCGGTTTTCGTCGACTTCAAGGCCGCTTTTGACACCGCTTCTTGTGATCGTGTGCTCGATATGCTGGCAGAGGTAGGCGGTTCTTCGAAAATCCTCAGCCTCGTGAGAGCAATCTTGCGGAAAAACCGTGTGACCGTCTATGATGGTGTTTTGGAATTGCCAGCGTTTCGCAAACAACGAAGCTCGCTCAGGAGGACAACCTGTGTCCGCAAAAGACCTTCCGAAACAAATACGAGGATTCAGATGTGTTGCAAGTCATCATGGTGCTACTGTACGCAGACGATTTGACTATTTATGGGAAGAACCGTTTTCAAGTTTAGCAGGCGCTAGCGAGGCTCGACGCAGCCGTCACGGGGCTTCGGCTAGTAACCTTGCTAAAACGGAAGCCCTTAAGTTCCGAAGAGGGGGCAGAATTGCGCGGGACGATACTCTTCACATTAGAAGCTACCCCCTCGCCTATGTGAACAACTTCTCCTACTTGGAACTAACAGTGACTTACAACGGGGCAGGGTTCAGAAAGGTACAGAAAGGCTTTAACAGCGGCGAGGTCTATCAAAAGCCCACAATACCTATCCCTCGCGACAGCCATCCGACTCTTCGAGTTGAAAATTTCTCTTGACGCCACTTACGGAATTGACATAATATGGGCGCACCTGATTTTGAGAAACCTGGAACCGCTAAATCAAGTAAGAGCAGCCTTTCTCAAACGGGCCCTGGGACTCCCCATATCAACGCGCAACCGACACTTTATCTTACTCGCGGATTGTCCGCTTCTCGCGGAAGATTTAAGGCGTCGTTTTAATCTCTCCCGCACCGCGGCCTTCGGCGAATGCATTGGAAGCGCATCCTCACGTAGTTCAATATAGACAACGTTAAGCTTCCTACCGGTGTTAGTAGACTTGCAAGTTTTTTTTACTAACAACCCCTTACTCTGTGTCAATGAAAAGTTTTGGGAAGGCGTGCACATGCGTAACTCGCAGCTAAATGTGAGGAGTGTGGAATCTACAAAACCTCAATGCCCCGCTTTCTTCCCATTTCTATCCGTATATTAGAGACAACTCTGTCAAATCAGCATTTGACAGCCTTGTAGAGCTTTCCATTTCATGTTTAGCTTTCCATTAGTTTCCCTGTTGCGTTCTCCATTACAGATCTAACAACTCAAATAAAAACAAATTGTATCTGTACTTTCATGATTTTAGGGCTCACAGAGGAACACCTAATCATCTAAAAATAGCGTTTTCCATATATGTGTGCTTTATATGAGTTACTAGGTGCAAGGTAGCTTCTGATACCGTAAAACGTCAAATCAACGCACTAAGTGTAAATATTAACAAACACACGTGAACAACAATTCTACATGCTTTAATGACATTAGGCATCAGAGCCGCAGACTGTCCTCTCTTCGATTATCACAGCCAATTGAGAAATCGTAATGCATTAGAAATGTGTCGTTTAGTCAGTACTAAAGCATTTGAGTAACTGAGTTCACCGTAATAAATGCGTTCGTGCTTATCCTAGAAGTATATTTTAGCGTTTGGTCTCCGTTTTGTCATGCACGTGCCAGTACTTGCATAGTGCCACAGTGTTAGGCGCTCAGAAACCGAACGAACACCCCAGGAGTTCTCGACAACGACAGCAGCTGACGGTTCTAGGGAAGAGAGTCGAGTCCTTGGAGCAAACCGGTTCCCTTCCCGTACGTGACATTGGATTATTGAAAAGTGTTTGCTGTCTGCCACTCAAAAAATTTGACGGAGAATTTTCCAATATGCAAATTAAGATTTAAAAGACGGCCGGTGTTATTGTAAGGGACACTAGAATATGAGAAGCAAAGAAAAGAATTGTGGGGAAAGGTGAACCCTTTGAAGAATCGGAAAGATAAGGCGGTAAAGCGTCTGTCGAGTTAAGCTACTCCACCCTCCTAGCGCAGCAGAGTAGTAATCTAGTCAAAATAGTATACGACCAGCATATCGAAACAGCCATTGTTGTAGGTCATTACGCTTCTATCGTTCTGCCGGCGGGAGTTTTTATCACGTGACCCCCTTGTTCCACTCTTTTGTTGAACGGCAGCGAATTACTCTCCCTTCAACATGCATTCATAGTGTACCGTAGAAGCAAGTTAAATGCACTATTCGATCGAAATCTATGCAGGGAATAATATCGCTTGCATTCAGCCGAGTATGCTTAGAACACGCATTTCAGAATTACGACGATCGTGCGATGATGTGGCAGCCTAAGGTTTATTTGGCTATATGCATTTATTCAATATATACATATATATATATATATATATATATATATATATATATATATATATATATATATATATATATACATATATATATATATATATATATACATATTTATAAAAAAACATGTATGCGAGGATACCAATACACAACCGCCTCTGTGTAAATGTAATACCTTTCTTGGTTTTTGAATAAAGAACAAAAGTTGACCTAAAGTAGAAGACAGGTAACCAATTCAGCTTCTCCGACTTATCAAAGAAAGCCACAAGACAGCTCTATCAAATTTAATTTTATAAAAGCTGCTCCTGTGTGGTGCTGAATTATGCACACCGTTATCAAGTATTGAGAGGTACATGTACTCGTATTAAAGGTAGGTGAGTGAGTTTGTGCAAAAACCGTTATGCGCGGTTAATGATAAACATTTACAGCAGTAAATATCTGAAATAAAAATCTTTGCTTCCTTGAGATGTAAGCAAGTTCATCCCATTCCTTTGTGCTGCCGTTTCAATCAGTCATGAGCTGCATATAAACCCTAAAGTAGCTTCACGCCTTTGATAACGTAATATTTGATCTCGTTACTGTGTGATGCCAAAATGGCATAGATAAAGAAGTTTAAATACGTTATACCAGCTAATAAACAGGGCCCATAAAATTTTGGCAAATTACAACTTTTCATATATATATATATATATATATATATAACAGAGACCGTAAGTAAAGTGCGATTGTACGCTTCTAAAGCGTTTGTTGTGTAACTGTATTGACGTAGGTGGCACATGAAAGTGCACTGCAGCCTACACAGCTAACAGAATGACACCCTTTAAGCGGCATTAGGTTCACATAGTACCGCTCTCACGACATTCCATCAGTGACATAATATGCTCAGTGTTGTGGGTACATTTAGATGCACAGCAGTAAGAAGGGTTTATAGGTGGTGGGTAGGCAAGTTTGCAATTGACAAAAAAAAATGGTTTTACTTTGGCAATGGCGAGAGATCTTAAAATGGCTAAATCACGGGCTTCTAGTGTGCCTAATGGCCAAACAGCTAGATTCAGAAAGGAGAAAAAACGCTATATCACGAATAGTTAATTCTTTTACTCCATTAGGGGTTTAGCTTTGCAGTCAACAATTACTCTCAGTTCGGGAAGACGCGAACTACGATGCCTCTCCTGTTATCATGTACTTATTATCAATAATGGTTTCAAACAAACAAATATTCAAAACTCTAGCCGACTCTCACTACCTAGCTCTACAAGCATTTTGGCCGTACGAGACTACTGTAATACACTAACAGTTGAAATAATACAAATAACTTAATTTCGCAAGTATAACACGTGATTTCTTTCAACACATTTAGTACCCGCATCTGATTAACTCAATAGGCTTTGTCTTGCGAATTTTGCTAGTTGTTTTCTAAAGACGAAAATAGTTCCGATTAGCGATTAGTACGTGTACATATCGATGGAAACACAAGTATTGAGTTTGGTAATTAAAACCAAATTTAAACTGACGCTTTTCATTAGCCATGGCTTTGACTATGATTCGGCATATACAGAACGGAAGCAATGCTTCTTAGCTTTGTATACACTATACAAATGTGCATAAATCGGACGTTTCCACTATTTTCTACAAATTCGCAACAAAGTAGAGCGAGCATGATACCAAAACTACCAAAGCGTTGGCTTGAATTCAACTACTGACTTTCTGCCATCATGGTAATACAGCCCGTCTGTACTACGCCCTTGATGAAGCCAGATGTTTAAGGCTTAGGAACTGAGTATTGCGCAGTCTCAATTCGAAGCAGTTGACGGTGGACATTAGTAAAACCGTTGTATGAGAGCATTAACAAGAAGTTACGAGGTTGTGGCTGCAGATTGCATCTATGTCACTGGGCGGGAACTGTGTTGTTGCGCTTATGCTCTACCTATCTGTGTAAGTGAAAGCAGTGGACCTCAACCCCATTGGCATCTGTAGACCTCTTATACGAGTAGTGGTCCTACCATGTGCCGTGTGGGCCATTACAGCTCCTTAGGGGAGAACGTGGAAAAAGGAAGTAATTATTCGACGAGGAACAACTACTTGGGCGATGTTGCCCAAGTAGAGACTAAACTAAACAATACCACGTTCATCGTACACACAGAGAACAGTTTCCTAGGGGGCCAATTCCTCGAACGGGAAGAAGGGGTCAAAGCCTAGACGATGTGTATTATCATTATTAGACATACATCCCAAACGAGACCCTTTGGGACTCGGGCTCTGTTTCGGCGGAGACCCATCTTAGAGGAGAGAGAGAGAAGAGTTAAAGAAGGACTGTAAACGCAAGCAGTATTCGCTTACAGCGCTAACTAACAAGCGTAGGATTTACCACAGTGTGTCTAGCTATTGTTTCCATATAATGTCTGCTTATATTTATATATATATATTTATATACATGCAGGGTGTCCGGATAATTTCGTCTAAAGCTCTGCGATATTGTCAAGCTCGGTGGGAAGACGTTTCGTCAATGAAAAGGGGAAGCGCAAATGTTTTAACATTGTTTTCAACTTTTGATGTTTTCCGTTACCCAGTTCGCACTAGACTCCGATAGAGTCTTACAAATATTATATATAGATGTCTAAAACATGTAATGTCTATCCTGCTGTATTTCTTGCTTTTGTTTATCTTGGACTCCTCGTTCTAAGGATCTAAGTTGCGTGCCCGCATATACATGCATATGTATGAGTCACTTCGCATAATTCACTCTTGTTCGTCTCTTAACTCTTCTTGGTGTTTGCTAAGTCGTATAGCACGAAAGACTCGACTTAGCGTACCACCGACCACACGTTCGAGGGTTACTCTGATAATCAACGAGAACTGTTCCATCTGGACACTGCGCCTGGTAACAGTAGCCCTAATTACTTACAATATGCACAATTTATTTACGTATTAGTGGATGAAGTCTAAGACATTTCTGACCAACAACAACAGATCAAGAAGTTACGGCCTATGACAGATAGGCATTGTCTATATTTCGGATTATAAGTACGAGTCACTATTGTTCTTCAATTTGAACTAAACCGATTTGATTTTAAGTACGCGTGCATCTAGAAAGTAAGCAAGCTGTCTCTCTTTTTAAGTGAACTGTTAACAAACCCAAACGTTTCTAAAGCACAAATTACAGAGATCCTCCTAATTTCAGACAAAAATGCACTCTGCCGCTATAACTAAAATATATGCTTGGGCTACAGAAGCAGTGGCCTTGACGCTATCTGTCGGGCCAGTTCATCTGTTTGTTATTGGACCGACAACCGGTCGGATTTCCTAAATCGGTGCTCCCTGCGTGACAAACTCTTTGTCGGACGTAGGTTTCAGCGAAAGGCGCTGTTCCTTAAGAGCAGGGTATAAGTAAGGCAGCCTTATACCGTATATATATATATACTTATACCTATATATACGGGCAGCCCTATACCGTGCCTTACGACCGCTTAGGTGCAGAATCGGGGCCCTGTCCCAAGAGCTCAACAGTCTATAGCTTGCGTCGAACGAGCAAGTATAATGTAGAAGGCCACTTATTGCAGGGCTCCGGTCTCTGCGGCACTTATCAAGCGTGACCGAAGCGGCACGGTATCGCTAGCGTTGCTAAGATTTATATCCGCAAGACTGAACACAGCGTGTTGTTGTTTATTTCTACAGCCCAACATTTCTTGTGACCGAATTGTTACTAGACTATAAAAGATCATATATGTAATTTGCCATAGTAATTATTTTCTGACATTTTTCTAACAACTTCTGAGTATAATGTTTACCCAAATAGGGCTGAATATATTAAGCATCTACAAGCGAGTATAATATAGCTGACAGTGTATGGGATTTTTTGCAGGCACGATGGGTCGTTACCTTATATTTGGTGCAACATAATATGCATTCTTAGAAACAATACCAAGAAAAGTGTTGTTTTTCTTCGTGACTCAAACCAATAAACTCAGAGAAAGCTATTAGTCATTCAAATCCGGGACACCTTTAGCCGGCATATACGTGAACAGAGTGCGCCTACCTTGTTTTATAACGGGCAAAATAAAAGTACGTATAGCCAAAGGAAACCAAATTGATTATCTACTTTACGATATACATGCCTTTTGAACTCAACACTTGTTCGCTTTATTGTACAGTCTTTAGATGGTTTCGTAGAAGTCGCCTTTTGAAATCGCTTTCACCACGCGTTTCTCAACCGAAATTTTAAATAATTTAATTTATTTTTTAAGTATTATCTATTAGATTTATAAAATCATGTATATAGTCGTTATTGAATATAACTATAATGCACGTTTACATTATTAGATCAAAGTCTAACCAGCTGGAATAGTTAGGCAAACATTGCCACTTACAAGGTTAGGCGGTGTGACAATCAACTGATTTTATGATAACTCAGATGCACCACAATATAATATCAACAGCGTGAAGTATTGTGTGAAAATGATTTTATTCGTTATAGGAAAATTGCTGTGGCTTCTCGACGGCATGTTTGGGTGCCGCATAGACTCACCGAACATCACACGATATTTGCGCCTGAACACCTGCGCTATTGTTTTCTCTAACATAGAATAATACGAAATGTCCTTTTATGAAAGGCTACATTGATGGTTAAAAAGGCCATTATATGCATCTGGTGTAACTGGAGAGACGAATTGTACTTTGAAGTTCTGTAAAAAAAGATTTTTTTTAGTAATGAGAAATACGGCAGGCTGTCTCAAGGAAACCTTATAATAGGCTTTTGTCGAAAAACGCGCGAACAGTGTAATTGTAGACACGCTGAATGGCATTGACACCATGTCGAAGCCCACTCGCTTACATATGTGGCAACCTGCCGCAGGCAGCTGGAATCTCCATATATGAACCCACCGTCTATTATTATTATTATGGACCGACATAGCCCGCCGGCAAATTTATTTGTCCATGTTGTCTGCTATCACAATGTGTATTATTATTATTATTATTATTATTAATATTATTATTTAGGTGGCGCCAACAGCAATTTTAACAACTCATTGCGCTAACAATGAAAACGCCGTTTTGCCCGTGGAACGAGAAGTTGACACCCACAGTGAAGCTTGCAACTGCTCTGCTTCACAGGAGCAGCAGCAATAGCTAACGAGTTTCAAATCCCGTAGTTTTCAGTGGGTTTTGTTACTCCCCACGCCGTCAGCTAGCAGCCAGTGAATGAAAAGCAGTCATCGAGTACTTCCTCTTCTCCCTTTTCCCTTCTCCGGTAAACAGAAATGCGAAAGGTCGGATTAAATACGTTTGCTAAAATTTAGATCCTGTGATGTTTCGTTTGTGGGCTTTCACGTTTAATAATCATTGGGCTTTCACTTTAATAATTACCGAATGAATAATTTACTGAGCAAGATGGCTTAGTGGCAGAGTGTTTCTCTTGCCTTCGGGATGCCTGAGTTCGAGACTCGGACCGCTCACTTTTAGGCTGGTTTTCACGGTTCCCAATGTAGACAAAGTAGACTAAAAAATCGGCCATGACATGAAAAACCTGTACGCGGGTATTAGCCTCTACGGAACAAGTAGAAATTACTTTTAAATTTTGCCATTACACTCATAGATACAAAAACTGTGCGATAAATTCGCGATCGTTATATATCAACTCATTATAGGAGCACCGTCAGATTCCCGTACAGTCCCACGTTAATAGAGAAGTACGTGAGCCACTAGTATACGATCTGTACCTGGTAGTGTTCGATGTGCCAATAACAATTTGTGGTCAGAAGAAAGGTGACCATTTGCATGCCGTAAATGTTCCGTTTTATGTAGCATCGGCCAATCCGTCATTTCAAAATAATGTTAACAATATTTTAGACAAAAATCGTAGATGTTATTTGTAATCCAAGTATAGATGCGTGATCGTAGCGTCTACATAAGCATAACTCCAGCGCATGTTGTGCTGGAACCACCTGCCAGCACTACTGGTAAAAGATAGCTTAGAAATGTGTGGGACGTTACTTTATTAACCCTTTCGGAAAGATCATGAGGAGGACCTATAGGGTAGGTCTTTATGATGTACTTTTGCCTAAACAAAGCCTCATTTGTGATAATGACAAGTGTTGGAAACAGGCTGGGCTTTTTGCTCCTGCATTCGTACAGGCTTTAATGAGTTCAAGCTTTGCGGATTACTAATTAACAGGGTTAGGCTATAGTGATTATTACTATAAGACAGCAACGCATACTGCAGGTGCTTCAACATGTGGGCTGTAACTATTTTGTTTTAGAAAGCAACAAAATTAGTCACATACAAAGCGTCTGACAAGTTTTATTTGGCTACTATTTGGCAACGCCAACGAAAACCTAGAACCTGACGACGCTCGTTGGTTGCCGATAATTCACAAAGACATACTTTACGCCTGTATCGAGACGCGGAAATTAGTTTGATGGTTCCTATATCTGAATCGAGTTACAGAACGCCTACCAGGCTGGCATGGAACGACGCACTGACAATCACTGTCCCCTCTAAGCAGCTGGCACAAAACGTATCTATCGGACGCTCACAATTTAAAAGCCGCTTACTTTGCGGCCGAGCTCTGTCTATACTCAACGCTAAGTGAACATTAGACGTTTTTTTCGAAGGTTTCAATGCACATGCGTCAATAGCAGCCTCTGCCATTTCGTAAGCCGTCCTGAAGCGGTTTTGGTAAATATATCTATGAATTTGACAAACCAGGCCGAGAAGGCATTCTCTCAGATATTCGTGTCATGACATTAAACTATTTCTAAAAATATTATGTCTTTTGGGGAAATGAGGATTTTCATAAAATATATCTATACAAAATATCTTGTACGTCTATAAAAACGTGCGCGACTTAATTTAAATTTTTGTTATTGTTATACAGTTATGAGTTCCTGCGGGTGCTACCTTTCGTCTTAGCCCATGGCGCCGATTATAGAAGCAGCATTGCCTATACACACTGCGAGAGACAAGCTGTTTCAAATATTCCCCCTCGCGTTGGTTTCCCACCGTTGCTTCCATTCTTCTGGCCAGCTCCCGAATGAATCGTGCAGCTCCACTGCTGATGGTTTCTAGTGTTTCCATAGCGACAGGTATAAAATTAAGACTGTTTCCGAGATCTGCGTACTTGCGTCTGTCCTGTTCGGCGTCCTCTGCAACCCATCCTGTGCTAACAGAGCTATGACTAAGATACGAAGGAGCTACAGTGCAAGACACTGTAGCATCTCAGGCTAAACACTTGCTGTGTAACCATAGCGGTATAGTCACGCTATCAGGTCTCTTGTCGCTGTCCACTATAAGACTCCCTGGGTTCCAGTTTACTTAGACAACTCTTTTTAAGTACGTATCTTTATGTCCATCATACAACACGCACATTGTAAGGCTTTACAGTGAAACACAAAAACGAGTTATTATACAAGTGCTATCGCATAATTTTTATTAATACTTTTTACATAAAATAATTTTAAGGTGTGAACGTGAGCTAGATTTCCTTGAACGTAGGTTCAAGCCATGGCGCCCACAATGTAGGCTGCATTCTCCCGTAGATAGCCAAATGCATTATTATTATTATTATTATTATTATTATTATTATTATTATTATTATTATTATTATTATTATTATTATTATTATTATTATTATTATTATTATCATTATTATTATTATTATTATATTAAACGCTTGAGAGCACAGTTGACGGATGAGCTTTGCGTACTCCTCATGCAAGTGCGTACAGACCAGGTGACGATAGCAATGAACTTTGTATCTTGTATAGATTTGACGACTTTCACATGCAACGCCAGACCAAAGATGAGCAGCACTGAAAATATAGAGGTCTCCAACCTCCCGTCGTTCAACTTGTTCAACTTTATGTTCCCATTTTGAGACAAAGCTTTTGAATGGTTCTTACTATACGCGATGGCGATTGAGTGATCCCAACGACCGGTGCACAGCCTGACATTAGGTACACGAAGCGGCTCCTTACGCGCAATGACAAGCAAACAACATGCTTCAGGTATATTATTCCGGAAAGGGACAAGACTTGTCATTACAACATTTTGGAAAACGAGCACACCATTTGCCCGTTTCTCATTGAGACATCGGACGTGTGGGGACGAGATGCTATGGCCATAACGCTGACAATCGGCCAGATCATCGAGTAGTCGAACGGGGACAAAAGATCCGCCGCGTTTTGAGACAGCGCACTGCCTTAGAAATTCAGCGAGACAACGCGAGAATGACTCTTGACACGCTCCCGAAGAGGAACGGCCTGGAGGAACGTCCCGATCTGTACATTTACCGGCCGGATTTGATCAAAAGCGATAAATAAGTAGTTTGTCATTTATAATTCAATATACTTTTTTGCGATCCGTTCAATACGTTGAGCTAAATATTTGAGACCAAGTCAGTTTCTTTACAGATGGGAATCAGTTACTGATGGGTCCCAGATTACACTGTTGAGTTGTGCATGTCTGGGGAGTCTACCTAGGCTTTTGAAGTAACTCGGTGGTGTATTTAGTTTTTCTGGGTATGAATTTACGATCCTAGGATGTATATCCAACGTAAAGAGTTGTTTGTAGATACACGTTTATCAGTCGCGAATGGACTTATTGAATAGCTTAGTTCGCTATGTTTAACGATTATGATCTGGATCTTCCTGCAATATATCGAAGAGCGTATCCGTGATTATCCGGATCCCTTCCTCTCGGTTTTGGAGTAAACCGCCAACAGCGACGACCTCACCTTTTGATGCATTTAACACTAAATCCCGTTCTTATTCAAATTGTAGAACTGCAATTAAATTGACTGCAACCAACGTCATAACGTAGCGACACCCAAGTACTACACGTTAAATGGATCTGTAGCTAGGCCTGATTTACCAAGGCTAAATAGGGCACTGCTCGAGGCACCATCCAACATCGGTGTTGCTTTGCCAGATCGTGGGCGTTTTCCTTATTCTTCTTGTGTACTTTATTCGCTTTTCCGAATTAACGTGTTTTGTGGCCTATTCAGTACTCGACAGAATTGTGGAAAGACTTGCGACAATCAGATAGTTACATCCATGACAGGACGTTTGCTTAGATATAGAGAGGTATGGTAATGCCTTCAGTTCGTATTATTGTTATGAATACTCACTATCTTTATTCCCGCTCTCAGTCAATTGTCCACGTTTTCTGTTCACTGGCCAAAGAGTGACAATCTGCACGTATGACGCGCTGGTTGGCCGCCTGTAATGGAATCGGCCGAGGTAAGGGGAAAGAGGTATTACAGAGTCGTGCGATTTGATTTTACGGCCGCCAAAAGCATTAGCGGCCTTTGCTTCGTGTTATTGCTATTGCCGCTGCTGTCGTTGTCTCTGCCACAGACAGAGCAACGTCTACTTCTACGTTCCGGACCTCATTAGCACGGACCTCGTGGCCGCCGATCCCTACCTCGTGAAGAGCGGCGCAAACCTAATTGCACGCATTGGCTAGCCGGTGGACAACCCGTCATTCGACGCGGTCGCACACACCGTGGCCGCCGCGTCTTTTGATCGATTCGGAGACTCTACCTATGTATCCTATGTGATGTTCGGGCAATCCCGGGCGGTGTGATGAATTTGTCATTAGACTCACGTCGCTCGTCATTAAGGTCACTGGCCGGCAGGTTGTTAGTCTGTGGCCACCCTCGATGTTGTGATCCTAATGTACCTCGTAGTACACCGCCGTACGTTCTCAGTAGTACATCGGAGTACTACTAGCGCAAACTAACCAGTCATTTGCTGCCCATGTTGAACGCAAAGCCAACCGTAACGTTCAAATAGCAGCGTAATTTCTTCAGCCGAGCTTGGCCCTGCTACAGCTGGTGCTCAACGAACGTACAAATGATTACCATCTGTATGTATATATATATATATATATATATATATATTGCGCATCTGTCCTAAAACACTAGTTCACACATACGTACATACAGGTTAGCATGTATATCCAGTCATATTTACACTTATTTCACTCATATTGAATATGCAAATAACATTGCTTCTATATGCTGTTGTCATTTGCTCTCGGCAAGTCATTCGAGAGGGCCAAAGCAGCAATTTCTTCGTAGGAGCCAGACAGACAGACATATGATACTTCGTAAACGCTTGAGAGCACAGTTGACGGATGAACTTGGCGTACTCCTCATGCAAGTGCGTACAGACCAGGTGACGATAGCAATGAACTGGTATAGACTTGACGACTTTCACATGCAACGCCAGACCAAAGAGGAGCAGCACTGAAAATATCGATTTCCCCAACCTCCCGTCGTTCAACTTGTTCAACTTTATTTTCCCATTTTGAGACAAAGCTTCTGAATGGTACTATACGCAATGCCGATTGTGTTATCTCAACGACCGGTGCACAGCCTGACATTAGGTACACAAAGCGGCTCCTTACACGAAATGACCAGCAAACAACTCGCTTCAGGTACATTGTGGAACATCTATCAAGCACTTTTCTGCAATACATAGTTAGCGCTGAGTGCATAGATTGAGATCGATAAGTTCAATTCTCGCTCGTTCCTCCCAGTCCCATCTCTCCCCGTCTTTTAATCTATATAAAATGCTTGAAATATTTAAATCGAGGCGAGATCATCTGTAAACAGCTCGGCTATTGTTGGTTTTCTCCCGTTAGCCAATCAAAAGCTACATTTAGCCAAAGAGGTTGGTTGCAGTCTCTCCGAGGTACTACAGACTACAAATCTGCACTGTGAATGATCGAGAAAGATTTAAGCGGAAGCCTCCAAAAACGTCTTCCGAGTGCAATGTCCGAGTTGCAGCACAGTGGCGTACAGATCAGCGGATCTAATCGCCAACAGTCCATTGATTGTTGTATGCCTACGTACCTCTACGTGTAGGAGTGTCCTGCCTGACGCGGCTTTATGCCCGGTTTTGATACGGCAGTAGCCCGGCAACGTAGGACGGCAGAGTCCACTGAAGCCTTTGAAAAGCGTTGAAAAGTTACCTCGACCAGAAGGAAGAGAGGTGCACCGGCTCCCGTGCTCTCCACTTCCGCCGCTCTTCGCTCCACTGGAAACGGTCGAATTAGGGCAAAGGCAGCAGCAGCGACAGACGGCGAAGGAGGCTTTTTCCTTCTGAAAATGCACTGCCCCGATTAACATGTTGGCTAAGCTATAAAGATCGATGAAATGAGTTGGTGATGAATCTACTGATGACCGGAAAGCTGCTAGTGTGCACATTTCTGTGGTATACTATATTATGTAGGGCTTTGCCGTGACTTGTTAGTTATCACGTTTAGCGGTCGTTGACACCAAACCCAAAGTGTACATTGCCGCTTAAAGCCGCTGCGCTGGCAAGTCTTGTTGCACAGTATTCAAAAGTATTCTTGCCACGGCTGCTAGACGTGTCGTGTCGCAGCAGTCGACTGGCTCTGCCATTGACTATGGGACGAGTAGTATTTGCTACTACATTGCGCACATAAGGAGAGTCTTCCACTTCACCATAACTGTGACTGCTACAATGAATGCTAGAGGACACGCAGAACGAACCGGGTGACGGTAGGGTGAGGAACTCCCTCTCTGTGAGTATCTACTAAGCACGACGTGGGCGACTTCACTAACTCAATGGAACGCAAAATTTGTTTGCTTTCCTCAATCATGGCCGCCGCGAACGGCACAGCCTAAAGAAATCTGCAGTATGTGCAGCTTCTTACTTTCAGCTCTTAGCCAGTTAGACTACGACGAGCGATATAGTTAGAAAGTTCTCTGATGCCTCCTCCCCGTTCTGTCCTAGGCCAGAGTCCTAGATTGATGACTTTACCACGTTCGTATATTTCGTGTTTTATGATCTCCGTTATAAAGAAAACAGCATATCCATGCGGTTACATATAATGTGTATATGTTTCTTTTTTCCGTATCATATAATTAAATATACAATTTAAAAAGCAGTGACGACACACCACACCAGACACTAACGAAAGTCCCAACACTACAAATCTCCTCAGGCTCGGCCTATCTAGGTGCACAGCCAAGTAGCACAACCAACTAATTACCCCGACTAATGTGCACAGCAACAATTACGTGAATGAATGCAGAGTGACTCACGTGAACGCGACTGACGTAGCGTTTTCATTGTAACGAAAAGCCGTTCAGCACAGCACGTAAGACATTGCGCGTGCGGATGGCGATGTCAGGGAATCCGCCGTCAAGAGATTTGGTAGACTCAATTTGAACTATAGCTAGGCCGAGTCCAACGCAAAGAAATATTACAATTATGCAAATTAGCGCATTACCTCAGCCGTACCGTACTACCTCAATTGCTAGAATGTGAGTCCGAGTCTCCTGCAAAGGTCCTGCTGATCAAGTGGAACATATGTCGGAAGCATTAGAATTTAAAATAGTGCTTGATTACCTTAGTTGTTATATATATATATATATATTGTTGTTATATATATATATATATATATATATATATATATATATATAAAGGTGAAATCACATTATTTTTACCATACTACAAACACTCGGTAGTTACGTAAGAAGCGTATCGGCAGCAACCTGGCTGCCCATTTTAAAGACTGCACCACGCAAGGGGCGATTATTAATGAACAGCGCTAGAGGGACATTCCCCCGCTGACAACAAAGTGACTCCACTTGAGAGAGAAACAGTTTTGGAGGTAATCTTGGCCAAAAAAAAGTCAGCAACGGAGAGGAACGGTGGGGTAGGAACGGTGCCGTTCTCCCTGGAGACAAAACTTCACTCAGGCCCACCTACATCGACTTCTTCGGATTTGATTTATGTGAAACAGCGGCCCTATACTAACTGATCCCGTTGCTTGTTGGTGTTGCTGTTGTAGGTCTTTGTTGTTGTCCTTCTGTCTCGTCTCATTGTTTTTGTTAATGTTGTTGTTGTTATCATCGGTTTTTTCTTTTCCTTTTGTTAGCGTTACTGATGCTGCCTTTGTGATCGGTATGGTTATCGGTGGTACTGTAGCTAGCTAGCTGTCGCACTCCTTGGGGGTTTGTGTTAATCTTGCGATTCGTAGCACCCGCCGCCTATTGTTTCCATTTGTTGATGACAAACTTCAACTTGTTGTGGCTCACTCTTCACTAAAAGAAATAGGTCCAAGCAAGCAGACCTGTGCTGATAAAAGTAGCTTCTTTGGATCTCCATGCCGAAGTATATTGTGTGAAATGAACTCAATGCCGAAATCGTACTGCTCTGACTCGGACGCATATATATATATATATATATATATTTTTTTTCTTGCCAAGTTTAGACGCTCGTAATTGGCTATGGTGCTCGTGGCACGATAACGTCTAAATGCACCCATCTTCATCGCATTATCGGTATTTGACTTTTATGGGCTTTTCCCAGGGTAATGAAAAACACGTCCAGTAGAAATAACTGAAAAGGCCAGTGCTCACACTTGCGATAGTCGGTCTCTCTCTCTCTCTCTGTATATATATATATATATATATATATATACCGCCCGTGGCGAGGATCTGCTCGAAGGAACAGCCAACTGCTAAGTCTCGAACCAAAACCTCAGCAGAGCTACCGAAAATCCTCCCAAGGACCAGAGAAGCAACTGATTATCGACGCCGCCTCTTAGCATCAGTAATGGACAGCATCATCTTATACGCGTCACTTTATAAGAGCCCACGACTACTAGAGTTACAACAGGTCGCCTCCTCAACAAGACCCAAAGATCTATGGCGATTAACATAGCACGAGCAAGTCGTACGGCTTCCACAGTAGCCATACAAGTCCTTTCTAGACAAATTTCCCGGGACTCAAGAGTCAAAGAACTGGCATCAAGAAACCCTTTAATCAACGGCCTGACGGAGGAAACACTAATCAGCAGAACCGGCACCCTAAGCAAATGGAGCCAGCGATGGGAAACAATCCAGCCGGGCAACCTGGATAATGGACAAAATCAATACTTCCTGATTCCAAAAAATGGCACAGTCTCAAACACGGCTTGCTCACCAACCTACTCGCGCAACTGCTAACAGGCTATGGTGGCAGTTTCCAGCAATACCTACACCACATTGGTAAAACTGACTTTTCTGTATGCCGTATGTGACTCGGGGGAGGGGGACGATGTAAGGCACTGCTATGAACGGTGCGCCTTTTTCGACACTGAGCTACTGTTTCGGAGCTTCCGACTGAAGAACCCCTGACATCCCAAGCCCTTGTAGAGGCGCTTCTCAAGGATCACAATTCCTGGATTATGGTAAGAATATTCGCAGAAAATATCTCCGAGGCGTAAATAACCATCGCACAAAGCCGAGCTGCCTAAATGGCAAGAAGAGTGGCCAGGTGATGTAATTTCGAGAAGACAGTACTGCGGCCACCCCCGACAAGGGGCAAAGAGGACGACTATATTTCAGTGGGTGCGGTTCCATACTACCGTGGCTATAACAACGACACCCGGTGCGATTAACGCATTTTACCAGTTACCTCTAAAAAATATATATATTAATATACATTTATGCTAAAGCAATACCGAGTTCAACCTTAAGTTCGTTTGTCACAATATAGCACAGACTACGTATATATATGCACACATAACTTCAAATGAGAGAACATAGCGACCGCTCTAGAAACCAGCATTTTGGGCACAATTCTAAAACGTCGAACGTGTAAATATCATCACTATAATGACTTAATGACAGCAGGAAGTACGAATATAGCAAGCGCTGTAGACGTGGGGACACGTTTCCATTGCAAAAGTTTCCGTGCATTCAGTGGCTTTCCAGAGGAGATTATTAACAAACTTCAATGCGTGTTTTAATTATACGTAATATACATTATGATGAACGCAATGCACAATGAAAGACATATTCACTACCTTAGTTTAATTAAACCCATACAGCACACCTTGGCTCTGCCGACTCTGTTTTTGAGCAAGCCGCGGCACATTTGGCGGCATGGGTCTTATCGCACCTTGCTATATATAAATATATATATATATATAAGCGAGCACTGCCGAGTGTGCAAACGTATTGTAAATTATTAATAAATCATCACAATATTTTCTATATATATATATATATATCACATCTATAATGGGGCTCGTGCAATCATCGACCTGACACAAAGTGTGGCTTTACCTCTCACTGACCAACAGATATTTTAAATACAAAGTTCTGCGTAAGCCTCACCAGACCTGTAGATCCTCATTCATTGGAAGAGTTTTCTTCTAAACCCCTAAAAACGACTGTTTTTGCAATTATCTACCTGTTTTAGCACCCATTAGGTGAACCATAACCTGACTGTGTCTAATACTCCTAGCTTCTAGTTAATTCCTAGTTTTGCTACATGAATTGTATTCCGTGAGTAGCGACGCATCCAAAGGTAACATCTGTAGGCTTCTTATCGCTCTTCTCGCTCTTTCAATTGCATGAGCTTAAAAGCAAATCCCCGTCATCGTATTAATGAATCTCTCTCAAATACGTAAACTTGTTTGAACCTTAATTTATCCATACACGGTTACACACTCTCATCATTCCCTGTCTAGCCCTGTACAAGCTTCCCCAAGAATAACATTTTCTACATATGTTATGGCGATTGTCCATTCATTGTTTTTTTTTTAAATTAAAGCAGAACCGAAAATAGTAAGAGACTAAGCCAGTCACTCCAGTTGTTCGTCATATTTGGCATATTTCAAGATGTGCAACGAACTTTGTGCAGGCGTTACCAAATTTGTATCTGTGGCTTGTGGAGACACCTTTAAGCAGTTACTGTAAGATGATAAGTGATGATAGATGTCACATTTTCGAGTCGACGTCGTATGTATGAAGCACCATTTTCTTTTGTACACGCCGATGTTCTTAGTTTTTTCAATGGAAACTTCCCTAGATGGACGTCACAAATTCTAATTATTTCACTCTCACTCCGAATTAAGACTGCTCCGAGACCATGTTGCACTGAAAAAAAATATTTGCTTTAACAAGCTCTATAATTCCCTATTTCGCTTTACAAAATTAGATATGTATATAAGGACGAGCTGGATTCGAGTGTGGGCCAGAATCATACTGTACACTGATGATGTGGTCATCTTGGCTGCAGTCTTTTCAGGGTGAAACAAGCCATGGATTGACTAGTTACATTAATGGATGAGAAACGCTTAAAGGTTAATTGGGGAAGACAGTAGCTATATATATATATATATATATATATATATATATATATATATATATATAAATAGAAACGTCTATGTCGTCTATATAGGCAAGTCATTTACATATATTTAATTAGTGATTCGCGCAATTACGTTTAATTACGTCAAATATATTTTTTTTCAAGTAATTTAAAATACTATGGTAACGTATATGTATCATAGTATTTTAAATCGATAAGGACTCCTTTTTCTGCTGCAGTTTTTTCGAGGAGGCCCAAGAAAAGAAAATCGGGAATAGATTTTATGATCACATAGTTATTTCTTAGAGGAACAATTGCGCTTGGACCATTTATTGAAGGAACAAGAGCAGCTACGCATTGCCTCGTGCCTAGTTGAATCCGGCAGTTAAACGAATCAGCAAACCCGTGGCCACGGTGAATTCGTTCTGCCAGCGTTGCTGCATTGTAACGGTTGTTGTTGTTGTTGTTGTTGTTGTTGTTGCTCTTGTGATCGATGTCGTCATCGTTATTCCTGTCAGTGATGGTTAGCTAGGGTAGCTCGCCTCTATTGAATGAATAAATAAATACGCACACGAGAGCGTCCAGGCCCGCCCGCCAACCCACGAAAGGGCAAGTGCAGCTTCAATGCAGGCCATGACGAAGGTAGAAAGAGGAAAAGGTGGAAAAATAAGAAGCTGGGCAAAAAGCGTTGGAAAAGTTCAAGAGACTGCAAGCTGCGAGCGAGGACGGCGGGGATGGCAAGCGGCTTGCGCTTGACAGCGACTTGTGCCTTTTGAGCTTTCAGCACGGAGCAAGAGATTTTCGGCCCTCGTGAGGTAGTGGAGCTCCCTACTTAGCCGTCTTCTGTTCGGAAGCTGATCTCAATCTCATTGAGGAGTCGAAGAAGAATCGAACTGCGTTCCTGCTTGCCTCTCGTATGGTTGGCCAAACCGTAACGTGCCATCGAAAATTACGATCTTCAACATACAGCGTTCTGCAAGCTGAAGATACGTCCAAATCCATTCGGCCAATCGACTGGCTGCCCTTGTCCGCAATAACGCAGAAGAGAAATAAAACAGTATTTTCGTAAATTTTAAAATAAAGTTGTCTACCTTGGGACTTTTCGGACCGTCTTATATCTGTTCACAACGAAAGCATACTATAAACAACCATTTGAAACAACCATTTAAAACAACCACTATAAACGTCCAATTCAAACCAGAGAAAATGGTACCACAATATTTAGAAACACACAGAATACAAAAAGAGATAGAGCAGGATGTAGACGTCCTTGATGAAAAACATTTGCGCAAATACGTTGGTGGCTGTTCTATAATGTCGGTTAATTCATTTAGGCAAGCTGTCTAGGTATTTGCTTTTTATTTTACTCTGCACTTGTATCTAAATGGAGGTAGGTCGTACTGAGGAGTGTTCATTCGTAATACCTGGCTTAGTAATAGTTCAGGTTGGATTGGCGAAAAGATAAATAATAGTTACGCCTGTTGGCGATCGTGGGAATTACGTATTTGCTCGACAACAGGTGAGGGCTTTGTAGAGAGGAAGATAGACAACAGAAAGCAACTCGAGAGCATCGTCTGCACACAGAGAGGGTCGACTACAACGCTATATCGAAGATTTAGACGTTTGAAGCGAGGTACTTGCCGAAATTTGATCCGACAAGTGATGAATGTATACATGCCACACTACACAAAACCGCGGTATACTGCCCAAATATAGACGCGAAACACGCACGTACAGGTTGATGTTGGGTGGCTAAAAAACAGTTGAGCCTTGTTCTACTACTACCAGTACCGCACGCCATATCGTGTGTGTTTTTGTGATACGATATTTTGTGACGCCCGAACAGGCCGGTAATAGGGGGGGGTGAGCAATAAATCATAGGAGGGCAGCCATAAGCAACACAACACATAGAGCCTATGACTGCGAACAAACGTGCATAATTGTTGTAGCCGGCATTGTAGTGCTGTTGGTGCTGATGCAGGTGTCTGACTACGCACGCCGTTACAAGCTTTTGTGTCTGCCAAGGCCCAACACACGAAGCGACTCACGAAAGCGCTTGTTGCTCGTGCTGCGAATAGCGCAGCGTCCAACAGACAGGGTTGGCTCCAACAATACTGATTGTGGTCAGATTAAACGGCACCTTAGGTTGACAGATTTGTACATGACGCGTGCACGACACGTGCATTGCCTTAAAAATAATCAGCAGTTACTCTACGACGGCGGTAGAGGAACAGTACGTGGTGCATATGAATTGAATATGTTTATACACGATTTTTAATGATGTCGCTCTTGTCCTTGAAACAGACGCTCTAGACAGACGCCCATACGTATATATATATATATATATATATATATATATGTATATGTATATATATATATATATATATATATATATATATATATATATATATATATATAGATATATATATATATATATATATATATATGCATACATATATACATTGCATACATTACAAGGTATATATATATATTGATACAAAAGTGCTTGCCGTTTTGGTGTCCACTCGTTTCGGGGGCTTGCAGCGCCCTCCGTGCCAATATCAGCAAAAAAAATAGGGGGAAACAAGTTTCAAAAATAGTTTCATTTAGCTATAGCTTGTCAAAACATCTCTACCATCTTCAGGGACGACTTAATTACCGAACAGACCTACCCAAAAAAACGACCTTTACCCAGCACATCGGCGACAGGTGTCGGGCGCCTATTGCCTCTATTCACACAGAGGTGAGAGACCCTCGACGACTGGCGTCTTTTTGAGCGTAAGACTGTGCCAGTGTTGAGCTACAGCCTTGGCAGGGTGTGGGGTCATCTTTCAGCGGCAAATTTTCCGCAGCTAGAGAGATGTTTTACAGTATATATGAAGCGGGTTCTTTGCTTACCGCGGACGGCACGAAGGCGCTTCGTGTACCTGCTAGCGGGTTGCGGGCCGGCAGTGGAAAACATCAGAGTCAGGCTTAGCGCACCTTTTAGAGGACCACTTCAGCAATTTTTGTTAAAGTGGCAGGAAAAAGTGACCGAGGCCTCGGCAGAGGTAGCGCAGTTGGATGTGTACCTCGCCAGAGAGCTTTGGGATGGAATGGCAAGCACAAGCCGGCACGTGTACACAAGGTATATATATCTATATATACAGTCCCTGAAAAAAATATAGGGCCACCCACTTTTGCCACATTTCACGCATTTATTATAACCACAGTGATACATGCTCACAGAGTAACAACGAAGACTTCTATCGACATTTGGGGTCTCGGATTACTTTGAACCACGAGATTTCCACATTTGGCACAGCTACACCGCAAAAAAATGATAATGTCACTAGCAAAATACCTGTTTTAACAAATTAATTAAGCGGATTAACGGCATTTGGGCTAATCTCACGGCATTTAGCAACTATACTTAATACTCAATGAACTTCCCATTAAGTCGGATAACCTCAAAAGTGCGGTTTGGTTAGTGTTAAACAAATTTTGGATGACGTTTTGCAAGAGCTCGTCCCTAGCCTCGAAAATTTTTTTTATCCGTGTAAACTTATTGTTCGAGCCAACTCCACACATTCTGGATCATATTAAGATCAGGTGAGAGTGCAGGCCAGCGAAGGACTTCAATGTGACGTTGGTCGAATTATCTTCCGATCAGCCTGGCGGTATGAATCGGGGCGTTATCGTGTGTAAAAACGAAGTCTGGCCCTCTTATCAGCTTAAAATGCGCCGATTGCTCTTCTAGTAAATCCCCGTATGGCGTTGAATAAACACGACCGTCTAAAAACACAATCGACGACTTTGTATAATACCCGACAGCAGCCCAGATCACCACTGAACCGCCACTTGAGTGACGTTTTGACAAAATTCGTTCTTCTCTGCGGACATCGTGCGAATAATAGTAAAATCGATCCGATTCATCAAAGTTAAACTTTTTTTCATTCGAAAAGAGCGCTCTATGTCACTCAGTGGTCCATCACATCGTATCGCGGGCACTCAGTGGTCCATGACATTTTATCGTGGGCAAAGTCAAGACGAGCTTTCATCGGTCAGCGGTCAATCGTTGTCTTTTCTTGTGTATTTGCCAACTTGTCTTCCCGAGGAAGCTTTGCACAATTTCGCACTTTCATTTGCACGTCGGCCGTCGCCGCAATTGCCCTCGCCGAGGGCGCAGAGTTCGACGCTTTCTTCAGAATTGCAGCTTGTTTCGTTCCGAAATAAAATTTGGACGCCCGGAACTCCTTTTTACGGCGTATTTTTTACCTAAATTTACAAAGTTATTTACTACTTGGGCACAACACCCTAATTGACAGGAAATTTTGCAATTAGAGAGGCCGATGTCCTTATAAGCCTTGATATGGTCCTTTTCTTCACCCATGAGGCGCCAGCCTAAGCCTATCGTTTCAACAAAGAAAAAACTTCTGGTAGGAGGTCTGCCTTTGTTTCTGTCGAGCCGTTAAATGAGCCCAAACGTCGTTATTCCGTTGATTTTACTCATTAATACATGCATCTTGCTAGTGACATTATCATTTTTTCGCGGTGTAGCTGTGCCAAATGTGGAAATCTCGTGGTTCAAAGTAATCCGAGACCCCAAATGTCGATAGAAGTCTTCGTTGTTACTCTGTGAGCATGTATCACTGTGATTTTTACACAATTGGTTATAATAAATGCGTGAAATGTGTCAAAAGTGGGTGGCCCTATATTTCTTTCAGGGACTGTATATATATATATATATATATATACAAGTAGTTCAATAAGTTCTTAGAATGAAAACCGAGAATTTTCCAAATCATGTTTTTAAATTTTTCTTATTCGATATACTCCCCGAGAAGCTCAATACACTTTTCCCACCGAGATTTCAGAGCTTTCATACCTCTTGAGTAGAATTCCGCGTCGTTAGACTGAAAATAGGCATTGACAGCAGCCTTAACCTCTTTATTGCTGGAAAAAACGCTTTCCACCGAGACTATTCTTCAAATGTCCGAAGAGGAAATAATCAGAGGGGGCCAGGTCTGGAGAATAGGAGGGTTGTTCAATAGGTTCGAACCTCAGTTGGGCCAGTTTTGCCGATGCTTGCCGGGACTTGTGTGCAGGAGCATTGCCCTGGTGAAACAGGACAACCTTCTTATGCAAAGCGGGCCGTTTCACGATGAGTTCTTGCTAACGGCAGTCCAACAGTCTTGCATAATATTCTCCTGTGATCGTTTTACAGCTCTCAAGGTAGTCGACCAGCATTATTCTACGTTGGTCTTAAAAAACTGTAGCCATCACCTTTCCGGTTAATGCCGTTGTCCGCACCCTCTTCGGAGGTCCTTCATCAGGTGCACACCATTGGCAAGATACTCCTTGGGTCTCGGGAGTGTAGTGATGAACCCGGCTTTCATCGACGGTCATGAATCTGCACCAAAAATCCGACAGATTGTTCGACATCTTGGCCAAATTTTGCTGTAAAGCCAAAACAGGCGCGTCTTTTTGGCCTTGGTTGAGCAAATGCGGCAGCCATTTTGCTCTAAGCTCTTTCATCTTCAAGTTTTCGTGTAGGATAAAATGCACACTGCCTAAACTAATCCCTAATGCCTCCGCTATTTCCTTAATGTTCATTCGCGTATCTGTGCCAAGAATTTTTCGCACTTTCTCTACGTTTTCCTCATCAGTTGCCGTTTTTTGGCCTCCTGGACGTAGTTCATCCTCGGTGCTCCTGCGACCTCTTTTTAACACATTAATCCAGTTGGAAACAGTGGCAAAACATGGCGCAGAGTCACTGTACGTCTCGTCTAACTCAATTTTTACTTGGGTCGCATTCCAACCTTTGAAATAAAAATGCTTGATAACCACTCGAAACCCTTTTTTCTCCATTTTTAAAAATCACGCCGATACGTTGCACGGGAAAAGCTATCAAACGAAATCACAACGGCCAATCACCATAATATATTGAGTGCTAGCAGTCGAAAAGTTGCAGTTCCTATTAGCGGTGAAAGCGTGCCAAAATTCGAATTCTAAAAAGCTCATTCTAAGAACTTATTGAACTACCTGTATATTTAAGCGCATCACGGGAAAACACGCTGGAAAGAAAGTCATAGTTACTTCCGCAATTACTTCCGATTTTGTAGAACTCAGCACCGTTTAGTGTATTCCAATTTTTTCCGTTCTCTACATAACTGTAAATCAATATATTACTCGCCCGTCTTACTAAATGTTAGATCAAACCCGGTGCTTGGAGTATACTCAAAAACATTTTCTAGACGTGCAAAAGGTTTCCTTTTTCAATAATTCTCAAGACATTTTAGCCGTCGATAACTACTGAACTATCACGGTGAGTTTTGAAATATCTCTCGTTCTTTTTTACCAATTTAATGTACACAAATATACACAATATGTTTTAATGTGTCTCTTGGATACCCCTGTCATTTTTTAAAAATATACATCTTGTTTCATTTATACCATCGTCATTATAAACATCTGTCTTATAGCCAGTATAGATTTATTGCCACCAGCAAAACAGGCGCACATGTATAGTGATAAGGCTCCACTATTATGCCCCACGCTATTAGTGTTAATATTTTTATTATTATTAGTTTGTGCCTATTTATACTCCTACCTATCAACCCTGACGTAGGCAATAAGAGGAGCTCATAAACATTACCCGAATACACAAATAGCGGGATTTTACGAGCTGTTCCGTGCACCGCTCCTTGTTGACCTCCTCTAAGCTAGGGCGCAAAGTAGTTTAGACTTTGTTTGGAATGCACATTAATCTCTCTTCATAAACAAACAGGCGAGCGCGAGAAGGCAGAGCGTGCTTTCAGGCAACAGCCGCTGGCAAGCCATTCGCTTTATTCAGCGCAGCCGGTCAACAAACTCTCCTCTATTGAACTATAAAAAGACACAAAAAAGTGCAAAAACAACCGACAACCCATGCAAGCCACACAGCGTCTCGAAATAGAGATGGATAGTTTTCGCTGGGTGTGCGCTATTCCGACAAAAGCAACAACAACAACAGCAACAACAACAACGAAAAGTGTGAGAACGATCGACTCGTTGTTGGACCCCTGCTATGAACAGCACGCCCATGAACGCCCAGGCAGCTCTACGGAGGTCCAAGTTAGCGTGAACTCGCGCGAACACCTCCCCCTTGAGTACTCTCCCGCGCTGCCGTGACCTCTAACCTTACACGCCGTCTTGAAACTTGCGTGCCCGTATGCGTTGAAAAACAAATAGGAACGGTGTGTTTTGCTGCTTGCTTTCGCTGAAAATTTCACCTATAGAAACTGATTAGCTATACTATACATATATATCTGTACGTGGGAACCTCTGGTGAAGTTTTTGGAATTTCATACGGTAGAATACGGATATCATGTTTATCTGAAAGGTCTACTTTTATTTAGACTTTTTCGTCTCTCTTCATTTGAATCTCCAGAAGCGGGTAGAGGAATCTCTGTGTTTTGCAACCCGATGGATTGGCGCGTTGTCGTGATGCAGGATTCATCGCATAAGATACACTTTAAAGTTCGTTCTGGGTAGCGCGGTGAAAACCTTTGGTGTGCATTTTTCAGTATAGCTAGCGTTTGTCCCTGTACTACTTGCTTTCATTTTAACCATGGCCACAATTTCACTCGTGGAGGAGAAGGTGGCGATCATTACAATATCAGCTGATCGCGGCCGTATTACTTTTATGCTAGGAGCCGCTCTAACGACTGATCACTGCGAGCTCTCGGACTTGAATAAAAGGTGTTAAAAATTAGGCCTCAGGCCTCTTTAGCTGCAAAGAGTGTCAAGAACAAATAAAGCCGGTCCTTATCGGAAAGCGAGCTAGAAAGCCGCAAGTCTCTTTAAGTCCATTGTTCCTTCTTTGACACGAGCCACGTTTTTGTTGCCCATTGCAGTTCTCAGACGTCCTTCAACAGATTTTTCACGAATGGGGCTTTAATGGTCGATCGAAATTCTTCAAAGCACTCTTGTGCGCTTAATCCTCGCTGGAGTTTGTACCAACAACAGGTTATCTGGCCCGGCTTTATTTGATGGCTGTTGTGACACCGACATGTTTGTGGTCGCCGTCTCCACACCGTCGTTTCTGAAAGTAAAAACTCGAGTCCCCTCCCCTAAACAATGACAAATATAGCGCTATTTGTCAGTGGATTGGTGCTCTATCTTATTCTCTGCTGTGCGAAATTTCAAAAACTTTCCGAGGTGATATCTATATATGTGTGCCTCTGCGTATGCTTGTAATAAATTCCCGTACTCTGGGCTACGGCTCCCCCTACCGGTTCCGTTGTGGCGTGTTGTTGTTATCCGCCGACGCAATAGTTCACTTGCCTATGCATGCGATGAACCCAATTCAGGCGTGATCTTCAGACACTACTCACCTGTGAGCGCTGATTCCATGGTTACCTCGCTATCTCTTCATGAAGATCGGTAGATCTAATGAACGAAATCTGTGTTAAAAGAACTCAACTGTGCCAGGTCAGTTTAATCTGACCTGGCGAATGACTGAGATATTTAAAAGAGATCCCTCCTTTGCGTTCGGACACACGAGCCTCGTCAAGGCGAGGCCTGATAACATTGTAATAGCCGGTTAGTCCGACACAGTGCACTGTTCCGAGGCAGTAGATTGTCACGCAAAGTCAACAATTGTATCAACAATTCCATTAATTCATCTCTGCCTCTATCATCATACCTAATGGCCGGCAGTGCAAGCTGGGAACCCTACCAGGCTCGGTACGGCTTACGGTTAATGAATAGCATTCCAAAGGCGACCTTAAGAACTAGCGCATAAAAAACCGTGGCACCACGTTGATAACCTGCAGCGGTAATGCGGAACCTCTTAGCTTGCCCAGTTCTCCCAGTTTGTTTTTCTTTTACTCATTGACGAAGCAGAGCTAGGACTAACCTTGTTTCAACACCGGTTACAACACCAACATTTTTCGTTTATACATATGTTCGTGGATGCGCTCGATTTTCTGAGTTTCCTCACAGATTTGTTTATCTAACTATATAAGAACACAACATGTGCTTAGCAGAAATAGTGGTCATACACATATATATATATATATATATATATTGAAATGTTCTTTGCGTCAATTTCACTGGTATCAATAGTATTATTATTCCTATCTCTACTAAGGACATGTTGTGTACTTAAGTGTATACGCTACCTTACATTTGATGTATGAATGTGATTTCAAAATCTCTGTTTTGTGAACAATATCACTTTTTACTGGAATGTGTGTCACCATTATGTGGGTATATGGGTAACCGTTGTTCTCTCCGTGTCTCTACGTTTTGTTACAGCTGTCGCCGCCGCCCTTGCTACTACTTCGGCTCAAGGAGCCATCAAATCTGACATCACCATTTACCCGCGCGGACGTTGAATGCCCTTCTCCGCATGCGCCACGTTTCCTTACCAGCTTTGCAATTGTGCTAACGATCGCCCCTATGGGCTGGGTCGTCGTCAACCAGCGAGTTGACCTCACCGCTAAAGCCGTCCTGTGTCCCGCTAAATCCGTCTCGCCATTAGCTTGTGCGATGTAATTCCAGGGCTGTATGGCCGACCGTTGCGCTGATGCTTCTCACCGCTACTAACCGTACTGTGTTTGTCGATCGCAGCAATATTATTGGGTAGGATGGACAATACTCTCTGCTCACGGGTACTTCGCCAAGAAAGCTTATATAATGTTGGAGTTGTTGTCGTAACATATAAGCTTTATGCTGATGATCTAAAGCTATACGAGCCTTCTAATACTGCTAGCGAACGACAATTATACAGAGTGCAATTGACGCAGTTTCTAAATGGTGTTTGGATAACGAAATGCTTATATCAGTGCCGAAATGTGCAGTACTGTGTTTAAAGGGAGCCCATACCTACATGCTGCATGGGGAGGCTATCCCTATATTAAATAGCATTAGGGACCTCGGGGTTACGGTGACACCGGAACTGAATTTTAGCACTCATATACATAACACAAGTTATCCGACAAACTTCTCTTATATCTAATTCAATATTTTGCTGTTTTATAATTAATAATTGCAATTTTTACATAAGGCTTTATAACAGTTTAGTTGTTCCTAAGTTTACGTATTGTTGTGAGGTTTGGTGGCCTTATTTAGGCAAATACATTGAAGCAATGGAGCGTGTACAGAGGAAGTTTAATCGTCGTGTCTCAATAAGGTGTAACGTTGCTAAAAGTTCCCTTGTGATAAGCCCTATTGCGGAGCTGCAGTCCAGAGCGGACTATCGCATGTACAATTGAATTATAAATTCATCAAATTTATCTACATTTTTTACAATTTGCGTGAACAATCTTAGAAGCGATAACACCATCTCGACTAAACAAATTGCAAAGACGGATCGCGTGAATAACCTGTTTTCGTGGCGGATGGCTAGGGCACTGAGAACTTAAAATACTTGCGGTGCAAATGTGGGCACACAAGTAACTCGACTGTCCTATGAATCTAGGTAACTGTTTGTGAAATGTAAATATTGTAATTCGTTCCCTTTGACAAAATAAAGGTGCGTTTGAATTGAATTAAATTGTCCATCGCAACCTCCACACGGGCTCCATTTTCCAATCCGTTGTTGTTTTGGAAGTTTTTTTCCGAAAATTGTCGTACCAATTAAAATGCTCGCTTAGAAGTTTTTCGTGTGCTATCCATACACACTCCTCAGGGATGAGGTTTCGTCCCCACTGTCCGATCAAAGCTTTTCAAAATAGTCCAGTGCACTTAATCACTTCTAGACGTCCTACGAGATAGCTGTAGGTAGCCTGACTTTTGGGTATAGCTTCCAATTTGGTCTACTGTTAGCTACGAGAAAGTACGTACGACACAAGCTGGTTCAGCTTAAGAGCACGTGCCACTTAAATCATGCCTCAGCCTTGAGCCAGTGCTTCGCGTTTTTAAACCAAAAACAGTTGGCAAACAGTGGCAGTTCCATATTGTTAAAGCATGACTTGTATTCTCAAAAAAAGTGCGTAAATCTTTGATTTGCTGCCTCTTGCTCGTATAATGAGTCTCATATAGACCTCGCCAATTTATGTTGCATGTCGCGATATTAAAATCCAGTCCGACGGTTCCACAAAACCAAGGCCATCTCCGTATAACGACAATTG
The DNA here is from genome assembly GCA_003439945.1 of Dermanyssus gallinae. Classification (NCBI taxonomy): domain Eukaryota; kingdom Metazoa; phylum Arthropoda; class Arachnida; order Mesostigmata; family Dermanyssidae; genus Dermanyssus; species Dermanyssus gallinae. The sequence continues at coordinate 699,722 of QVRM01001450.1, forward strand.
CAACATGCAAAGTATCGCTGCCCAACGCACGTTATCCAGCCGTTTAGTAACACAGCACAGTGTGATGATGCGCTTGTTATTGTTAGACGCATCGCATTTCCTAATTGCTTTAAAAGCGGTCGCAGTACACTTACTCATGGTAAACAAAACTGGAGTTTCCAATTTAGAAATCGTCGCCCTGTTTATATAGACCCTAAAACAGTCATTGAGAATTCCGCCGCCTGGCAGAGTGAACCACAGGTGTTCCCAAAATGAGCTGTTCTCATTAGCGGTTCAAGGGACAAAACACATTGCTTTAAAGTGCTAAATCACCTTCGCAATAATAGTAGTAATAATAATAATAATAATAATAATAATAATAATAATAATAATAATAATAATAATAATAATAATAATAATAATAATAATAATAATAATAAGATCTTAATAATAAGAAGATCTTCAAGCTTACGACGATACCGCAAGAAGCATTTTAGGTGAAGTATTAAACGTCGACCTGCATGATGACACTTGGAAAAGAGCAACCCTTCCAATTGCCGAAGGAGGACTTGGTATTAGATCAGCGGCGGAGCTGGCTCCCATGTGCTATGCCGCGTCTCTATTGGAATTTGGTAAACTCGCAAAAACGTTGGTCGAACCAGACATCCGCCAAGGAATCACAAGAGCCAAATACGCTGCAGAGCTAATAGCTAGACAAACAATTGGACCAGGCCCCTGGCAAGAACGTCCCACACAGCATACGTTGGACTCCTACAGATGCAGCGCTGCAGCTAGAGAGCTGTTAGACAACCTCCAATCTCCAGTGGAAAAAGCTGTCTTTCTGGCAGCACGGGACACATTTAGTGGAGGCTTTCTAAAGTGTCTCCCTTCCCCGCAGCTGGGTACCATGCTGGACAACACCTCATTCCGCATGGTAACAGCTCTTCGAATAGGTGCCCCGGTTTGCAACCCCTACAGTTGCCGCGCATGTGGTACCACAGTAACTGAGGATGGACTTCACCCTCTTAGCTGCATCAAAAGCCATGGTAGAGTTTCTAGACACGCTGAAATCAATGCAATTATAAGAAGAGCCTTACGCAAAGCTGGTATACCAAGCACGCTCGAGCCCAGAATAGGACTTCATGACGACAAAAGACCAGACGGTGTAACAATCCCGCTATGGGCTAACGGCAGATGCTTGGTATGGGATGCTACAGTGTCCTGTACAGTGGCTCCCTCGTATATACGCCACAGTTCACTAGAAGCGGGATGGGTTGCCGAGCGCGCAGATAATGGGAAAAAACGCAAGTACCAAGAACTGGAGACAAGTTATATCGTAGTGCCAATATCGATGGAAACAATGGGCCCGGTAAGCAAGGGAACCAAGAGATTCATCAGTGAGCTGGGCCAACGGATTACAGATCTCACAGGGAATCGGCGCGAAGGCGAGTTTCTACGGCAACTGCTGTCGCTTGCTGTGTGCCGAGGAAACGCCGGCTGTATTGTCGGTTCCATGGAATAATATTTAGGAGTTAGAAGAAGACAAGGAGTACACGTTCACACCTCACAATTGTAACATTTAAACAATATTAATAAATAATAATAATAATAATAATAATAATAATAATAATAATAATAATAATAATAATAATAATAATAAGTTTTTCGGTTTTGTCCGTAGAGAATTATTAAAAAAACCGAAAAAACTTTTTTGTAGACCCAATAGTTCATATAGCATAGCGGTAGTGATGTAATTACCACTACACGGATGACCCGTTCTTTCATAGAGCATGCATTTAAAAAATGTTGCACTCTTTAGAGGCTGCAAATCTAGAAGTGTCGAAGTCCTTTGTATAGAATGAAAATCAACACATCTCCCAGGTAGGAAATAGGTGCCAAACTTAAATAAGTGGCACGGCGACATGACTGATACTGGACATGACTACTCCTGCAGCAGCAGCTGCTGCCGGGAATAAATCGTAATTATCACAGTAACAAACAACGACTGCACTGTTGAAAAAGAATCTGGCACTCCAACAAGCAGAGCAACTTAGTACCCAAATCACAAATTGCCAGACACTCAAATCGCGCTCTGTCTCTCTGTGAATATGTTCTAAATATCGGTGTGGCTGAAAGTGATTGTCGTCGACATTTGCGCCTGCGCCTGAGGCCCGTGATGATTCACTTGATCTTTATTACTATCGATGATGTGTGAGGGCAGATCACTATTAAGGAGCGCAAGGTAAGCACGTGCACGTTACTTACCGGAAGGATGCAAGTTACCATCTCGTTGCTCCTTCCCCTCTCCCCCAGCCACATCTATTGGTGGATGTCGGCTGGCGACACAGCACCACCAGGCCACATCTAGGCTAAAGCACATCTCTACGCGCTCAAGTCACGCCACGGGGTCCGCTCCCCCCATTGGCGCCGCCCCGCCCTTCTCGGCACCCCAATGGCGCCAGTACGTTTAGTAGTAGTAGTAGAAGTAGTAGTAGTAGCGGAGCTAATGCCAATAACAGTCCGTAGCAGGTTTGGTCGTAGCAGTCACAGTAATGAGCATTACAGTCGCAGTGGAAGCAGCGGAAGTAATTAATGCTGCTCACTGCTTTTGTTGCATGGGTCACCCCCGAGACCGCGTCGGCTTCCCCCGGGAACTCGCCGTCCTTGCTCTCTGGCACTGTGTCGCGCCGCGCAGGCGTTCATCGGAGAGCAGGGGGGGGGGGGGAAGGTAGTCTTCGGCAAATATGCAGAACACGTCGCGCTCTCGGCGTTGTGTTTTTCCACGGTCTCTCTTTGTTTCGAACTCCCTGTATATTATATCTAAGGTGAATTCAAATGAAAGTGGATAAAGCGTCGTAACAACCAGATCGGAGGAAATTTGAATATGCCGCTTCGGGATAGCGTATCAAGGGACGCAAATGGAATGTCCGGCCTGGTTGCACGCATGCGCGTGATGGAGTAAAGAAGTAGTTCGTTGTGTGTTCTGTTTAATTGCCGTGGCAGTGCGTGTGAGCATAGTATGGCGTTTTCATTGCGAAATTCGACAATTGAACACGACCGCGAGCGAGGTGTTATCGGATTGCTGAGTGTGGAAGATGTTCAACCGGCCGATATTCATAGACAGGTTGGGTTACCGGAAGATGTGCGTGCAGTGGGTTTCGAAGAAGCTCAACGAACTGCATAAGGCACTGCGTTCTGGATGTGCGGATCGTCACCGGTGATCAGAGTTGGTACCATCACTTCAAGCAATAGACCACGGGGAACAGCATGCAATTGGAGCATGCGTCATCATCTCCCCTAAAGCATAGTCATATTTATTTATATGCATGCATACAAACAAATTATATCTCGTATCGTAATTTCACCTGTTCTTTCCACACGTTTTTGTCTCCTACCCTCTTGCCCATGCGTACATCCGTACCACCTTTCTTCACCTCACAGTCGAAGGCTTGCAGTAAATGTAATCCACGTAATTTTTACTTCTGTCTTTTGCAGCAGCGCTGCAGCACATAACCTAGTAGCACGAGTTAGACAATGTCTGCGTTTTGTGACTTTAGTTGCCACCGACAACACGACTATTAATAACGCCAAAAGTTCCTCGGCAGATAATCTGCAGCGGCGCTTGTGACAACGGTGACGTTGCAGATTGATGTGTACCCGGATCCTAGAGTTTGATATATATATATATATATATATACTGTTGGCCGCGTGCCGCTATGCGTCGGTCGAAACTTCCTAAAAATCAATGTAAATAAAACAAATGCGATAATGTTTTGCCGCGACGGAGATATGCGGGCAATGATGCACTACGCCTAAAGTCAGAGTAAAATGCGTACAACAGTTTCCGTGTCTAGAAATATCATTTCACTATTGGTGTCCATATGGGGTGCATGCATAAATGACCTACTCTATCAGAAAAATTACTCGTCATAGTTCTAGAAGCACACACAACTATTTAATATTTTACAGTTGCTCATTGAAGGTGTCTCCGCAAACTATTCGGTAGGATCGGTAGCAAGAACACTAGGTATGTAAGAAGGCACCCTTCAGCCAGTAGCCGATCGTCCTTCAGCAAGCATGATGAAAGTGGTTTGAAAGGTTTGTGCGAGTCGCAGTACCGTTAACAGTGTTCTAGAAGACGAACGACTACATCCGTACCGATTGCACCAAGTACACTCTTAGTGTTGCTTCTTTTCTTTAATGGCAGCCGATTGTGATCTACGGCGGTAGTCCTCATATAGAAGCCGAAACCCGTAAAAACCCATTGCAAAGCGGCCGGTCTCGAATTCAGTTCAGGAAATTATGACATTTTCTAGCCATTTATCTTATAATTGCCTCGCATTATAGATATATGCTGCGTTTGCAAAACAGCACAAAATAACATCAAATCTTTACAGTAACACAATATGTGTTTATGTTATTAACATATATATATATATATATATATATATATATATATTTTGTTTAAATTAAAATATAATTATATTTCTGATGATGATATATATTCTGATAATATCAATGAGATGGTGACTTTTTGGTTTTTACAAGCTGTATAGGACACACCCAATCGTTCAACGCTGCTTTACATACATCGAGCTTAATTACATTTATGCACGCTTAAGTAATGATTCTTTTTAGTTCGCTGGTAGTTAAAGAATTATTAGCGTACATTTTACTCTTCAAACACCCAACAGAACATCGCAAGATCTTAAAGCATGAATGTCCTCAGTACGCAAGGTAAAGTATGGTAAACGCAAGTAAAAAGCTCAATTATCTTACCGGCTGTGTGTCTTGTGGCATCATCTTGTTGGAAACAGTTCACACGCATAGATCGTGTAAATTCGGCCACGGACAATTAAAGGCCATGCTGCAATAATGCTCATTGTTCGCCGTGAAATGAAACAAATAAGGTCATTTGATCCGTTTGGACCAGAGACTGCACCAGACTCTGACCTATGGCATATGCCACGACTGTTCGTGAATCACGTGAGAGTTCCCGGTTGACTAGATGCGATGTTCACACTTCAATTCGCATAGAAATTTGTTCTATTGGAACACATACGATTCTTCATAAAATCGAGTTCACGCTGCATTATCTGGGGCCCAATTGGTTCAATTAAGCCGCTCCTGATAATCCGTAGGCTTGAACACTTGCGTTAGTCGATTTTTTTTCTATAATGCTCATGATTTTCTATGCATTCCAACTTTAAAATACACCGAGCTGAGGCGTCCTCGTGTTGGGTATTGTTCGCGAAAAACGGACAATTTCGAACATATATTGTTCTCAGATAGGCGACACATTTTTTTGTAGGGGCGATGTTGTTCAATGATTGTGCACTTAGCTGAACTAGGATATTATTGAACGCTTGATTACAGATCAGATTGTGAAGTAGATTGAGCCAGTGACGAAACACCACGTACGGTGATGATTATGATCATCATACAACAATAACAACACCAGAAACAACAAGAACGCTCAGTCCAATTACAACAATACGAAACCTAAAGACAGAGGTCGCGACGATGCCAGCCAGCATCGAGTCTGCTTGCCGTCGGCTTCGATTAGGCTTCGACGAGATAGGCCGAGACATAACTGACCTCGCTGGACGGCGCGGGGAAGCAAAGACTCTCGGCTTCTAGGGGGGAAGAGGAGGACTTCTCTGTAGCTTCCCGAGCAGATGGAGAAACGCACATACAGCCACTGAGCGAATGAGAGATAGAACACATTAAATACGGGGTCATATAGCGCGCGCGGTGAGGGTGAGCGAGAGAGAGAGAGGAGAAGGGGAAGAAGAAGGGAGTTAAGAGAGGCGGAAGATAGAGAGAGACAACATTCTGACATATGTCAGACTGCCTATTCCCAAAACTAGAGGACGACGACGACGACGACGACGACGCCAATGAGAACCTAACAGTGTCAGCGCTCTGCGGATGTGACGATCGCAGCGAAGCCCGCCAGCCTAGCTGGCCCGGGAAGCGTCGTTGGGGGGCGCGCAATTTGATAAAGTGCTTCCTCGTCCGGTTCGAGGGCGCAGCAGAGGATTACCACTACCACCTCGAACCGTCACCACCGCCACCACCTTTCGAGACAGGCCCTCGTTGGGTTTTCTAGTAGCCTGTCTGGTTTTCTCACTCTGCTGGTGCGTTCAACAGCGTTCGGATCCCGGGGTCGCGATTGACCCGGGCCCGGGCAACGAACGGATACGTCGGCGATGGTGCGACAACGATGACGACGACGACGAAGACCATGGCGACATAGAGTCGTTCGTCGCCAATGGTAAAAACGATCGTGAACACACATCGACAGACATCGACAAAAACCAACTTGCCACCCTGTAGGTCCAACCATAAATAAGCACATTACATGCCCTACCTCTACGGTCTAATAGAAGCCGTGGGCTTGGCCTTGCTGGAGCTGCTGCTGCTGCCGCCTCTCGAGCGAAGAATGTGACACACTCGCTTTCCTGGACACTAGCTCAGTAGGTGTTGTTGTTGTTGCTGCTGTTGTTATGCTCGTAATGAAGGAAAAATGACAAAGTTCCTAAAGGAACGCTTCTTCCTCTTCTTCCTAGACAGCTTTAAATGTGTCTATTTCAGAGAGTCTAAATTGAACGTACATGTAATTGATATTACATATATGATATAACGCATCCTTCATCCGACAACGCTACCAGTTAGACTTTAGGCTGTGTGCTGTCACTCATCGTCACAAAGTCTTTTGTGTTGTAGTAATCGCCTGGCTGAGCTTACAATTCTTATTTGACTTAGCGTAACCAATATCGTTGCATTTGGTGGTGGTGCGATTTGGTTGCATTGTTATATTTGCGCTCAACAGGCGCAATTCAACAGCAACAGCTCGCTACTTCCAACATATAACATATGTTGCAGCGAGCATGAACATGCTAACGCTAGACAATCTCTGTCGAATCTGTCTCTGAAACAAATATTTTTTTTTTATTGTTTTAAACAAAGAGATATCAACAGATTTTCACTTTGTAGCGTATTATCGTCCTCGTTTAAAGAGGACTTTATAACTTATAAGCTCTTCTCTACTACTGTCTCTGCAATCCTCTTCCGACGTCATTGCAGGCACTATTGCGTAAGTTGAATATAGTAATGAAGTCTTCGTATCACTCTTATCAGCTCATTAGTCGCTTACTAGATGCCACCACACTCTATAATCATATATATTTTACACAACAGGCTAAAACCTAGCTGCACGAAGTGGGAATAAATAATTCTACTCGAGTAGGATCTGATCGTAGGCATCAGTGTTTTAGAACCTATTATTAGCCGTCCAAACCACCACTGCTACTTTTTAGTAATTTTTGAAGAAGCGAACAAATACTGGATCATCTAAACGTTTTTAGTATGATTTACGCTGATAGTTATCTCATTTAGGTGGATGTTTCGGCGTTTAACATGCTCGTTAATACAGTCTATCCAGACTCAGGAATGCAGTTACACGTAAACCCGGGTAGACATACATACTCGGATATACTGCGTAAAAATTGTCCTTAGCTGTGACAATATTTGACCGCCAAGGAGCAAAGGAAATCCACTTGAGCTCAGCTCGTGGCGAAAAATCGCCAAAATCGTTGCTGTTACAAACTCCTCTCAGCAACACTACTCACTGGTCGTCCTTCACGTTTTCTTTAGTCTCGTTGAGTCATCTTCACAGAGCACTGCGGGTTTCGCCCCGGCAGATAAACTTTACTGCTTGCGAGTATTTAGTGCAAATGTTTTTTTTTCAACGAAGCTCTACGGGACTTATTTTTACTCAAACTGGCCATCAGAAGTGCCTGCCAAAATTGTCGGGGTTCCTTGCGCTGGATAGCTCAATCATCATTCAAAGTAGAGTGGTCCAAGCTCACCCCTTCGCTCAAAGCAACGGCGTTGCGCAGGATGCGAATTTCAGTGCGTTGCCGTTCTCTCTGCTATGGAGTGACCTCCCGGGTAATGAGAAACCGCAAGTCGGTACGGTCGGAGAAATTTATCTATGATATACTGTGTTGACCTTGCCCCTTATGGGACCAGCATATTTCAAGTTTAATAAATTATGGCGCAATTGGACGCTTTTGTGGGGGTCGTTGGCCGTGAAATTAACATGATAAAGCCAAAGGCGAGCAATTTCGGAAAGCGGTTCGGCTAGCAGTATATGATGATTTGAGGTTGTACTTCACACAAGAGAGCGAGTCGCACGAATCGGCACGTTGTAATTCGTTACGCACTGCATAATTTTCAGCACGCGGTGTGCAGTACAGTGGCTTTTCCTAACCCCAATACACAACGTATCTACGGACAGATGTGATAAACCTTGCAAGAGGTAATATGCTGGCAACTGCTCGAAAGTATCCTTACTAACCAGTTTGAAGCCTAGTGAATTAAATTACTGTTTTTAACGTGTCAATAAGCTTACGATTTATTTTATACCTAACAAAGACAATGTATAAACGTAGTTAAATCTGTTTTAGGGACACTAGCTAGAGATTGCTATTACGTTGGCTTCCTTACAAAAGCAACATAACCTCTAGAACACTACGAACGAGTTGTTTCAAGTAGTGTCTTTTACAATGGCTTTCTGTCGCTGCTTCTGTTCTACGTAATTATATGGGTGGTAATTATTAACAGAACTATCATTATTACTATCAGGAGAATCAGCGCGCAACTCCTTCTAAGCAGCGCAGCTCCCAAAGGAACAACCTAGCAAAAACCGCATGGCGACGGACGAACGAGGGGGAGAAGGAGAAGGTAATTACGGCGGCAAGCTCCATGTTGTCGACATGTTTGTGAATCTTGAAGCTGCTCCAACCATGGCCCCGTCATTTAGATATTTTGGGCCTGCCATTGGGAGTTGTGCATTTGCGCCTCTCGAACACTACGAACAAACAGTTTACGTGTGACAAATATAGCCTACAAAATTGTTCTCGAGGAGTAGTGCCTACAGACACGTGGCCGTTCTTCAACGAGGTGCCTGCAAAAACAATGTTCCAACACAGGCTATTCTCGGTACTAATCAATCCACTGCCTTCATCAAACCTGCATCTTCACTACTGAAGACGTTCTCCATGTCTAGTTGTCTCCCGTACGCCACTTCAAATTGATGATGTGTTTTGGCTGTATCTGAATCAACCATCTTCCATCAGCCCTATGCTAGGTATGAATGTACATGTGCTGAGAAACGGGACAATAGCAATGCATGCGTTCTATTTAAAGCTGCCGAGGCTGGCCTAACGGATGTCGACTAGACAGTTGAGGCGCAAAAAATGAAGGTAGATGATCCGGCAGGAGTTGTACTACACTACAATGCACAAAAGGCACTACAGAGACATCGCATAGACTAAAACAACAACAACAACAACAACAGCGAATTAAAAATGAGAATATTACCAAGCATTCGACATCCCAGCAAATACATTGCCAAGTATAGGATAGCACATGTGCCTCCTAAAAAAGCATATTTCGGCTCGACTGGCGTCTCTCTTAACATATTTTTAGTGATAAAGGTTATTGAATTTTAAAGTACGAGCACCTGTAATCAAAATGGCAAAGTGAAGTTTATTCACGTTATTTAACATGGTGTAATACAAACACTCTCTGGATGATCATACTTAACCTGGTTGAAATGCGCCTGCGTGTAATAATGCCATAATCTGTCACGACCATCAACCCCGGAAGAATTTGGCATGATGAGCATGTTTGAGACTTTCAGATAGACGGCGATTAACAGCACATTAGCAGCGGCACAATGGTCGGCTATTGTACCCTGTGCACTAAAACTCTCACGTGCTTTTTCAGAAAAGCGCTCGTCTGGGATGGCTTGAAGGCCGACTCCCTCAAATCTCCAATCGTCGGTTTCGAAAGCAACAAGAAGTCCGTCCTCGCAGCAACGCAAGTCTAATAAGTTAAAGCTTGCAAAGCTATCGAGGGTGCGCAGTTGACGGCTACGTGACCGAATAGGAGTAGCCTGAAAATAATTTACGCGTAAAGTAATTTCTTCCTCAAGGTTTACTTGAATAATAAAATCTTCTACCTGTATTCAAATTTTGTCAAGAATTTTTATTTTATGTCAAGAATGGAAAGCTATAATTTTGCATTCAAAAACTGACACTAAACTCAGCACCTGTCGGCATCCTTAAACAGCTCTTCTCCAAGATGGAACAAGTGAATGCCAAATGAGACAATCATGTACCGCCATTGCCTAAACCAGGAGAGAGCAGGAAGCATACATGCCTCAATAAATATGGTGTATGACTCGTTTGCGTTATCATATTAGTTCTTTTCACATAAGTAGGTATATAATTAATTTGTGTCTAGTCTCGTCTTTCGGCTGGAACCTATATCACGTAAATATGTTATTTTAACTCTAGTTAGCTCACACATTCTATGCGTTTCCCTTCTGCCGAATAACGTACAATTACGCTATGTCATATGTACATGACGTTATCACAAACCTGTCCGTACTGTTTGGAGAAGCTGCAACGGGTGTGTAGCGAGCTCTCGGACAACAGCTCACATATTGACAGTAGTTTCTGTAGTAATGACCGCAGTAGCGGTAGTCGATAGGGCATGGCCAGATGGATGTGGACCTGGCGGGGTGAAGCGGCTCGTACAAGTTTTCTTCTACAAGTTTTGAGTGGCACGGCGCGATTTGACGCGACGTGATGTGGGGAATGGCGCCACTCGACGATCACCTTGTGGATGGGAAGCGATGGCCTGAGGTCGATGTGATATCGGCTTGCTTACGACTTTTTTGCTGTGGGACGGCGTCCGCCAGCCCGCGTATGAACCGGCTCGGGCCGCCGTCAATGTTTATGGGAAGAAATACAGCGCCGTGAAACCGACTCGCTCATCCGCCTGGAGAACTTGTTTTTGGAGACGACGGTCGTTTGACCAGTATCTTTCCTGTTTGTCTGTCCGTTCATCTGCCCATCTGTCTGCCTATTTAACCGATGACGGCTAATGTAACAATACCAGTAATCCTGAAGAAAGACATCACACAGTACATCATAACGTTGACTTGGTTAAAACTTATAACGTTGACTCGACTAAGTTCTAACCAAGTCTTTCCTGCTCTGATTATGGTTACTGAGTGTTTAGTGAGTGCAGCGTGATTTGGAATCTAAAAACCCGCGAGAATTACGTTTATGTTGACTACTAAACTATTATTACGAGTATTAATAATGATGCTGATAATAATGATGACGACGAGGACTGCTACCACAAGACACATACGATCATGGCGACACTAGGCATCCATCGTTGCCGCGCTGGCTAAGCGGAAGCAGCAAAAAATTGAGTTTGAGCACAGCCACTGTCGACAGGGACCCGCCAGCCGTCTTCACTTTCGTCCACGTCCCATCTTTCTATCCTCGTTTGCTGACCCCAATTGGAATCGCCCAGCCGGCGAACGTAGTCGGCTGCGCGTGACCAACTTCTACAGCCCCAGACCTTACTTGGCCCGCCCCAAAGCGGACCCCATTCTAGCCACTGGCCTTGGGCTTCCAACTGGCCCCACAACGTCCTCTCTGGTCCGATGACGTCGAGAGAACGCGAACGTGATTATTACCCAGTGCAGGCCAGCCAAGCACGCTCAGTGATCTCTCTGTTCGGTGATCTCAAATGGCGGCGCGCGGCGCCCTTTGGGCGAAACATGGTAAGGTAGAGTTCAGAGCGGATAAGCAAGACAGACAGCGAGAGCCAAAATGGGCAGGCGATCGAGATATACAGATAGAACAAGATATGTGTGTGAATGATAGAGATGGACATTAATATATGTATATATATAGAGAGAGAGAGAGATATGGAGGGAGCCAAAGCAGACATGCGAACTGAAATAGAGTGAAGTGCAGGAAGACTTTCACAGTTGTAGCGTCTGTCGCTTAACTACCGATGTTACGGTAGGGGCTCTTCTTCTTGTTCTGTCTCTGCTGTTGTTAGTCGAACTGCGCGACTAGTGGCGCCTGGTTCTCTCTTTTGAGGTTTGCCCATCCAAAAGCCATTCTGCGGGAACTATACCACCCGCCGGCGGTCAGGCGCGCGGCCCCCACAGACGCGTTTGCGAACGGAGGAGTCGTAAGCTCGGAGTTGCAAGAAACCACAAGCGCCGTAACCGCGGAAAAGTGTAGTTGTAAACAACCAAGCAAAACAGCCAAGCTCGTCTGTCTATACCGCTGCTACTGGCACTTCTTCTGTAGAAGAAATAGAAGGGGAATGGTGGGGAATAAAGGGTGCGGAGGGCTACGTTGTAATGTGCACCCCTTTTAGCTTACTACAGCCGCCGCCGACGACTTGTTTTGGACGGCTTGTCGTAGACACACACTAGAGCGAAGATGTTTATCTAGCTAGCCGGCAGCTACACGATGCCAAACCGGTCGGAATTGGGTCGAAAGGACGCTCAAAGGATGCTGAGTCGAGGTTTCTCCTCCTCCCTCCCCCCACGCAAACTGTGTGGACTTTGATATTTTAGAAGATTTCAAGTCAGTGCAACAAGTACATAGCAGTTCTACGAACATTTTTCCCTTCTTCTCCCTCTGCAGCTGCTGATGTAGTATTGGTGGTACTCTACCCGCGCTGGCTTAAAACCAGACCTTTGCCGACCAAAATCGATAGTCAGAATGTCATTCTGTTTCCATCTATCCATCTATTTAGATGCTACAAAAAAAACTCCTGAAGTCGCTCTTAATTTACTTTAGAAGTGTGCTAGTCGCGCAGCAATCCCATACACTAACGCCACGGACGCTGCAGTATTAAAAAATGTGAACGTCGAAAAAAATACCGGTGGAAAGCTCTCTTCATAAGCACTGGCAGTGGTCAACGCGCCGATGACTTAGGCGCTGATCATACACAATAAATAGCATGTAATTTTTTGAAGTCGAGTACCGAAGCAGGAAGTCGTCGAGCCGTCCTCACCATACCACATGTGAGCAAAGATGTTTATATGTGAGATGGCGTAACATAAGGATAACATCTCCTTATCATCGACGTTGGCCTACAATGGTTCTGTCGAGTTACAGATGTCATAGATGATTTGCTGATCATCAAAACAATTATTTACATGGAGGAAAAATATTACGTTAACACGCTACACACCCTTGTCACGATGCAAGTACCTTGGAGGCGCTACATATTTATGCGCTGACTTATATAGGTGCGTCAATGCATTGAGATCTTCGCCGCTGCTGTTGCTGCTGCTGCTGCTAATATGATCTCGTTGCCACGACCGCCCTTGCGTTTACTGATTACGCCACAAAAGCACTTACACGCAGCGCGTGTTTGACTCCCGCGTCGGCTAAAGCCTAATCGCCGCCACTTTCGACTGCTTCCTGGCAGAATCGATCAATAGCGACGCGGGCGGGGGGTTAGTGCGGCGGGAAGGCAGAGGGGACTATCGACAAATATTTAGCTATTTCACTGTGTTCGCACCTCTAATATGTGCTCCACTGAACTCATTCTTGCCGCTCCCCGCTGGCTGTTCCACCGTCGCCACCGTTGTTATATTGTCCCAGTGTAACAGCGATCAAATCGAAATTTGCTTGTGGCCCTCCAGCGCGCAGCCAGCCAGCGTGCCCGCACGCGCCAGTCTACTGCCGGCGAGCTGCAGCGCAAAAAACGAAAGGAACAAAGAGCACGAGACGCCGAAGCCGATGAGTCCACGCGACTCGCCGCAAACTCTGCGTTCCTGCGCCCTCTGCCTTTTGCTGTCACTGCCACCGTCGTCTGACCGTCGTGGAAACACCGACCAACGACCGCAGATAAATATCCGGCCGCCCGGCCGCCCGCCCGCGAGCGGCTGCTTTGGCTGCCAGATATGATGATGACATCCAATTCCAATTTTTCCCGTCGCCGGCACCATTCGAATGTCAACGCTTTTCCTATCACACACCCTCTCTTTCTCCCCTCTTCGATGTTTATCTCTCCCCTCCTCAATGTTTATCTCTCCCCCTCTCGCCTTCTCGATGCTTACCTCTCCCCCTCTCTTGCCTTCTCGATGGCTATCTCTCCCCCTCTCTCTTCCTCGGCTGCCTTTTCGCTCTCAATTGATTCCCGTTTCCCTGTACATCACCGCGTGATGATTCTCCCGTGATGGGCCCGTAGCAGCTGCCAGCATGCCAGTATTTCAGAGCGTGTGTGTCGTATGGCGCGGTGGTGCCGTTTGGCGCCGTAGCGAGGTCGCCTATCGCAATTTACAATGCATGCGAATCGCAGCAGAGCAGCAAGAGCTGCTCCTCAATCAATGGGAAAACGCATCGTCTCAATACAATGAGCAATTGTTTCCAACCACCCACCCACCCTCTGTACTATGTAGCGTGGTCGCCGTGGGATCTGTGCGGCGACGAACTCTTTCTTCAGCTTCTCACGCTCAAAGGGGAGGAGAACGAGGGGAGGAGGAGGTGGGTCAATACAATGGTGCGGTCATGGTGATGGTGATGACGGAGCTGGTGGTGGTGGTGTGATAATAATAATAAGTTACCACCGTTGTTGCGGTACGCGGCACAAACAATGGCACGTTGCGTCGATCGCCTATCATAACGAGGCGGGCTGCCTTGTCGGTCGGCAACGGTAGCGGACAGCAACCAAATCAGCTTTAGCCAGTCGTCAAAGTTCGACACCGCCACTGCCGCTAGATCGGATGCAATTGAACCAAGCGACCCAGTGGAAGCAGCTGAATGAAGGGGTGAAGCATTGTGGTGACTTGCGTGAGATTATCCCCAACGTTACTTCGAATAAGCTTAAGTATTTGAAGCGGCAAGCACTGCAACTGAGGTGTATTTCTTTGTCTTAATTTTATTTTTTTTCTTCTTCTTTTTCTGCTGCTGCAGCAGCAGCTTTTAGAATTACTACTCATTACTTTGCTAGCTTTGTAGGTGTATTTGTCAGCTTATCGCGCCCGTTGCTGATTTACCTATTGCCACCTATATATGAATAGGCATGTATGAATTGCGTGAGATTATCCCAAACGTTACCTCGAATAAGCTTGAGCCTTTGAAGCGGCAAGTACTGCAACTTAGGTGTATTTCTTTGTCTTCATTTTATTTTTCTTCTTCTTCTTCTTCTTCTGCTGCGGCTTTCTGATTCACTACTCATTACTTCGTTAGTTTTGTAGGTGTATTTGTCAGCTTATCGCGCCTGTTGCTGATTTGCCTATTGACACCTATATATGAGTAGGCATGTATGAATGATTTCTCTTTGTATTAAGATCAAGACATGCCAAGAAAGTACTCGCGTTTCGAATTTAGATATCTTTTTCATTTTAGTTTAATCCGACTATAGGCCACTATAAAAGCACACAACTGTGAATCATGAATAGATTTAATCTTAGCATTAAACTTGGCGTCAGGGAGTCTTCTACTTAGCACACACATTTACACTTGGTGGTCATTTGTCAAGCAAAAGGCTATCTGATGCCAAGTTTTCTTTTCCATGCCCGTCAATGAGAACAACAACAAACCGCGTTTATTTACACTTCTTGAGCCTTAGATGGTATGGTTGTTCATTCGCGTTGACGTTTTTTTGATCGTGATGGCAGCCAAGAAGAGAGACTGTCTGGGATCGTTGGCCGGCGGCCGTGATTCACGCTAACCCAACGGGCAAAATAATCTATAGTCTCATTTGTGCTGAGCCTTCCGCCATGTCCGCCCAAGCTTAAAAGGTCGCCCTTAGGCCAACCTTTGCACTATGAGGAGCAGTAGTAGTAGTTGTAGTAGAAGTCAGCCGTTATTGAAGTTGGTGAATTAGCGGCAGGTAAAGCTTGTGGTAGCTGAATTCGTAGCAGATGCTAAATTAATTGTGTTAGCGGTGGCGTAAACCTGGATCACATGGCAAGTTTATTCAACTTCACCACACAGCTAGTTTATTCGACTTCACCACATAGCTAGTTTAGTCGACCTCACCACATAGCTAGTTAAGTCGACTTTATTACATAGCTAGTTAAGTCGACTTCACCACATAGCTAGTTTAGTCCACTTTATCACATGACTAGTTTAGTTGACTTCACCACATAACTAATTTAGTCGAATTCACCACATAGCTAGTTTAGTCGACTTCACCACATAGCTAGTTTAGTCGACTCCACCACAGAGCTAATTTAGTCGACTTCACCACACAGCTAGTTTAATCGACCTCACCACATAGCTAGTTTAGTCGACTTCACCACATAGCTAGTTTAGTCGACTTCACCACATAGCTAGTTCAGTCGAGTTCATCACGTATAATATGATGAAGACGATGAGATCTTCGGCTTTTGTCGGGCGTCAAGGGCATCCTTGAAGCCAGACCTCGGAGCGCATTGAGTGGAACGAAGCGTCTTGTCGAGCAGCTGTGGGTGACCCACGCCCCCGCAGTCCTCTCCTTGTTGTCGTCGTCGTCGTTTCGCCGTTTAGAGATAGATCGTCTCCGCTCTTGCCGCTGTCATGCCCAAAGGGGGTGGCGAGACCGCGGGAACACCAACATATTGGAGTTCATCCGGCCGGAAAATAACGCTTCTATCGTGCTTTCGAGAGGCAGGCCCACTTATGCGGACGATGACGCCGCGGTCTCGCCGAACGACGACACCCACGACTCGATCACAGAGGGAATATGCAAAAACACTTTGATTCACGGTCTTCCGTTCATTTGGGAAAGCGAGAAATAAACCACGACTAATACTACTACTGCTGCTGCAGACGCAATTCTTCTATTGCCGATAAGGGTAAACGACCGACGCCGCACGAAGTGCACAAGTCACGCTATAGCGAATGCTCAGAGGTTCCATACAAAGAAAGCACGGAGCAACTGGTTTGTGCCAAAATATGACACAGCGAAGGAGCACGTTACTTGGAAGTGCGTTGCCATATATATATATATATATATATATATATATGTATATATATATATACTGTCGCTTTTTCGAATGGTGCGACGTTCGCTCTACTGAAGCCTAAAAACATTTTACTGGCGTAGATATGGAAGCTTATTCGCTATCCAGTGTCAGTCACTGCTCGCTTGGGAGTGATGTTGCATCTGCAGAATAAAACTCTAACTGGTTGAATGTCATATGGCCATCTGTAGCTTAACAGTGCATGGCAACACTGGGAAACAACCTTGTAGGGTCGTTTTCCGTTATTATTTCCGTTATCTCGTTCGACATACACCTTTGCTTGTAGAGCTTCGCTGGGCCTTGCTCGTCATAAATGTCGGGCGCACGCAGTTACATCCGCATAAGCAAATACACCTAGTATATATCACAAATTAGAAGACATGTACCCCCGTTTTGTATACTATGACACACATTCACTTACAAATTATACACACAAATGTATCTATTACATTTTAGTACGCTATAGTACACTGTTTTTATTCGAAAAAAATAGGAAAAGCATGACACAACATACGGCGCTGAGAGCCGCCTAGTGTGAGACTTACAAATAATTAAACCTGTAGTTCTTCCCAACCCCTCAGGTGATGGCTCTCATTTGGAAGGAGGTGACTTTTCCGATTACAATCTTACGTGTCTCTTCGGGCGCCAGATTTCGTCCTACCTGGAGAGTGCGCCGAGTTCCTGCGGTGGGTCTTGCCGCTGCGTACCCCTTCATGGGCTATTCCCTTCGGCCCTCGATTCTGGCCCGCCTATTTGATTCTAACTCTACCTTATTTTCAGTTTCATAACGGTGCTCAAGAACTCACATCTCTAACCCTATCTGAAACTCAACGCCATCGTCTCCATTTGTTTTTATTTAATTAAATAATTAATTAAATTAATTAATATACAAGTTTTAGATCCGGACTCCGTTAGCTCTTTACGGGGTGGGATTCAGATCTCCGAGGTGGCCTGGCAAGCCATCGTTAGCGTGGCTGTGAGTTGCCCTCATTTACGCCTTAGCTACTTAGGCGTATTTGCCGTTTGTATCCCTCCCCCTATCTGACACCCAACGTCATCATGTTAATTTTTTTTATTGAATTAAATAATTAATTAATTTAATTAACATACACGTTTTATATCCGGACTCCGTTAGCTCTTTACGGGCCGGGATCCAGATCTCCGAGGTCGCCTGGCAAGCCACCAGACGACCTCGGAGATCTGGATTAGCGTGGCTGTGAGTTGTCCTTATTTACGCCTTGGCTACTCCTTATCCACGCAGCGTGATTGTCATTTCCGTCTAGTGTTGGTCAGGTCTAATTAAGACTGTTAAAAGCCGCGGCCAAGTATCGCCAAGTGGCCCTCTCAATTGTCTACGTGCTACCCTAGATCGCATACACCGCACCGGTAATTACGACTCCTTTCCCCACGTGGGTTCGCATGCTCTAGGACAAGCTGTCTAGGAAGTTCTTAAATTCCTCATGGTTCCGGTCAGATAAGAAGTAGCAGCTATATACAACTGTTCCTTTATGTACGTCTATTTAGGCAAACCCTCGCACGCGGCGGTGGGCTGGTTAGGACCCTGTTCCGCCTACCATAACGCCGCGTCCATAGCCTCATAAAATGCCTGGTTATGCTTTTGCCGCGGAATACTGGCGAAGGGTTCTGTATGCAGACAAAAGTCGATTAATCGTTGTTGGACGAGACGATGTGGTTTAGCATGTTACGTGCCGGCATCGGTTCACTTTTACTTGGAGAGTCCGAATCATGATTGCGCTTTAGAATTACCTTGCGGATTACCACGTTCAGTGCACTGTCTATTAACAATACCAGGACAGGCGTGTATCATAGACTAATATTATATCGCCTTTAGTACAAAAAGGGATATTACAATAGAAGCTAAGCCGTTTCGAATCTGTTAACGACGTGCAATCCTCCAGGCAAATGTGTTGTTCACAACGTCCACACGAGTAACTTCGTGAGGGTGAATGGAGACGCCGCTCCGGAGATTATTCGGCCTTAGAACAAAATACCTAGTAATAAGTTTCTGACGCGCTAGCTGTTTAAACATGCTGTAATCGACGTGGGATTGGTATTCGCTAACACTAGGCTATGTGATACGCTCGCGTGGTAGACAACATCAACGAACAAAATTATCCCTGCACGCTCTTTTTTTGTGGAGGAGGGTTAAATGCGGTAACGCACTACTGCTACGAGAAGGAGTTTCCATCTCGAGCTGCGTGGGACTCGAGCCTAGCGGATGGATGTTACGCCCATACCCACTAAACGCACCTCCCCCCTTAAACTTCACTCTCTGATGGCCCAGATCTCCATAGAACAGTGCTATGGGCCATCAGGAGAAGTGGCGAGGGCCCTATCGGATCAATTGGCCGGGGTCACTCATAGGTTCCCCCACCTGTCAAGCGTACTTTGTGCCAGCCCTTGCAAACCCGTTTGATTCAAAGTTGCGCTTTCTTCAGCCGTGCTGGCCTCAAAAAGATTCTGTCTCTCCTTGCATCTTTTGTGCTTTGTTTTTAGCACTTCCTGTGCAACTTCCGCTCCTAATTCCCACGTTTGGGTCGAACACAGGATGTGTTCTACAAACTCTTTTATACCATTTCGCGGGGGGTCCTGTACTTTAAGATAGGTAAGTCCCGCTCTGCACCATCTTTTACGAATCTGTCTAATTGCCATACTTCTGGCCTCTTCCCATGCCTGGCACCTGAGGAGTTTGCGTTGTGGGGTGTCTTCCACGGCTTCGTTGCAAAAAAGGCATGTTTCTGATGGGGCCTTCCCTATTCGGTAAAGGTATGACTGGAAGTTGCCATGTCCCGTGAGAACCTGCGTTAGGTAAAAGGCTAAGTCCCCTCCCGGCCTTGGTATTTACGCCCGTATGTTTGGGAGCAGTTTGCTTAGACTCTTTCGGGGGGCACCAAAGAGAATTGCGTCCCACTTTGCTTGCCAGTCCTCTATAGTGGCTTTTCTCTCTCTTTCTTTGTCGCTCTCTGTGGGTGTGCCAATATCCCACAGGCGCTGTCTTTTGGACGCCTTAAGGTCCGAGGGGATTTCTCTGGCAAGCAGCAGAGCTGCGTTTGTGCTGACCGTTCTGTAGCCTTGTATTACCCTAAGAGCTGCAATCCGCTGTGTTTTGCGCAGGATCAACTTTGCTTTTTTTTACTTAAGAGTCGCCCTGGCCCAAACGGCAGCCCCGAAGAGCGCGATTGACTCCGCTACCGTCATCAGTAGTTTCCTTATACGAGCCCGCGGTCCATGTATATTCGGAAGTATCCTGGCAATAGCGTTTGCCGTCTTTGATGCTTTTCCGTAGCCTTCTTGATCTGACATAAGCCGGTCATGGACGTGTCCAACGTGATCCCAAGGTAGCGGGCTTTATTCACGAATCTGATTGGTTGTCCCGCGATCTGTATGTTTAACGGTCGAACTCTCTTTTTGCCCGTTAGGAGAATGATTTCACTTTTTTCTGGGGCGAGTGTTAGCCCCGCGGCCTTAATTCATTCCGCTGTCGAAAGCAATGCTTTGTTTGTGTTTAGCTCAAGCTCATCCTCCGTTTTCGCCTGTGCTACGACCGCTTAGTCGTCAGCGTAAGCAATTAATTATATTCCCGGGGGTAGGCCGGTTTGTCGCAAAACGTCGTCATATGCGAGGTTCCACAACAGTGGGGCCATATTTGAGCCATGTGGTACCCCGGCTGTCATCGGAAAGACTACGTTGCCGTTTGAAACAGACCTCTCCTTAAGGTATCCAGAAATTACCTTAACTAGGTACGGCGGAACTTTTTTTGCGAACAAGCGTGTCCAATATGGTTTTCCATGGTAGGCTGTTGAAGGCATTCCTCACATCCAGAAGGGTGACCATGATTAGCTGTCTTGTACAGATGGTGGATTCACGCACCTGTTCAGCTCTACTGAGGACCCTGTGGATTGCTGTTAGGGCCGATCTGTGTTTACGGAAGCCAAATTGTGCCGGTGACAAGAGTCCGCACTCCTCCGCAAACAGCCTGAGCCTTTCTTCGATGATGGCTTCATAGCCCTTGGCTAGGGCGTTTAGTAAACAGATTGGCCGGTATCCTCCATTTGCTTTGGGGATAAGGACCACTTCTGCTTGTTTCCATGTTGGTGGAAACTCTCCTGTTCTCATCGCGAAGGTAAGAGATTCCGCAACTGCAGCTGGGTGTTCTTTAAACAGGATTTTGACTGCAGCGGGAGGGACGTCGTCAGGGCCGAGGGCTTTTCCCATCTTAAGCTTGTCCGCCGCTAGGCAAACCTCGGGAGGCTGGATTACCGGGATTACCGGAATTGCTCGCTCTGCAAAAAATCAACATCTTTTTTATAGAATGGCATCCATACGTAACAGTAATATCAGCGTAGCTCCCTCCTTAGAGAACTCCAGTATGTCTGATCCAAAGTATGATGAGGGCATTATCTACTTGAATTTTAAAGCATCACTTGTGATGGTAGGAATAAGCCAATGTAACGGCGAGATCATAAATATATAATACGCATTTGATATAAATAGACTTTTTTTAAATCAAAATAGTCGCAATTAAACGGATAAGTATGAAACATAATTAATTGCGTGCATGTGGAATGCCGATGAGGCCTGTGAACGGCCCCATGTTGCTCGAGATTGAACTGATCGTTTCGCTTTAGAAAAGCAAACACGTAAGCTATTAGAAGTTTATCATCTATGCAGCAAGCAACCGAAAACATTGACACCGGTACACAACAATCAAGCTAGCATTTTCCAAGGCTTTGCCAAAATTATTACCAACAAATTTGTAGAATACCAGGGAAATCCTATCAGGAGAAAAATTGCAGGTCGGTTTCAGGCGCAAGAGTTGCTTATATATTGTTTTTTGGTAAAGAGCAATTTATACCGGAGGAGGGCGGGGGCGCCACAGGGGTATTTCGCATACGTGCTGCATAACTTTTTAGCGGAGTTGTTACAGCTACCAAACAAGATTAAGAAATATGCGACAAAAGCATTTGTCTAAATCTTGTCCGACCTAAAACAAAATCTGAGGGCAGGGAGAGGCTACCGTTTCCGTCAGCCTCGCAAAAGAAGGACCTTTCACCCCTAAAGACGAGATTAAACTAGACTAGTTATTAAATTTGTTTACGTTTAGAGTTTATTTAGATTAGACAATGTTGTTGGAACATATATACATATATATATATATATATATACGCAAATAGCTATTTATATAAATATTTGCACATCAAGTTTTCTTAGATTACAATTTGTGCTCACTACTACATTGGTAATAAGCACCGTCAGTTGGCGTATGAGCGCTTTGACATAATGTGGATATGCTGGTGTTTTTGTAGAACAGCCGTCTCAGAGCTAGACTAAAACTCAAACGTGCACCCGGGATCAGTATGGCTAACGACATAAAAACGCCTAGCTAGAAAACGGGGTGTAGTAGCATGCTGCCTAACGATGAATATTGAACATATGAGGAAATTCCTTCAGCTCGTTTCCTCGCGGGGGGGGGGGGCGGTGTTGTTGCATTAAGATTTACCCTTTAGCACGTACGCCAGCTTGCGTCTTTTTCCATTGCCGCTGCTGCTATTAGATGTAGGCGACGAGAGACACACTTTCGTCTCGTTCTGTCGGTCGGTGGCCAAAGGGGCGCGAGGAACTGCCAGGTTCACTTGTGCGCACACAGCGTTCGTAGCAGTGACAATAGCCGATTCGACCTTTCGTCCCTCTTCGTAATGGCAGCACTTGGGCGGCGGTGGTGGCGTTGTGTCACTGTCAACTCACGAGAGATGATGATAGCAGGAGAATGTTCCCAGCCGACCAACATGATTCCTTTTCACCCCTTACTGCCCTGACGAAGGTGAGCTAGCTCTGGGTGAGCTTGATGCTGAGCCGGATTTCTTCTTGCTGCATATGGAAATTCTCGCCGCCTTCTCCTTCCTCCCCCGCTCAAGGCAGAGAAGGATGATGATTTAGGGCGGGAAAACACAGGGAGCATATGCGCGCCTAGTCGTTTTCGACGCGGAGGCGGGGAGCACAAGTTGTGAAGAGTTGAGGAAAGTTATGCCACATGTAATGCAAATGGCCCCATGAGGGGCGAAGGAATATTTATTCTGAGGCTGAGCCACGACGGCACGCGGCTGGCTAACTTTGGCGTGGTGAAAATGGGGAGCCAGAATCTAGACGAGCGTGCGTCACCCTTTCCTCATTTCCCGCTCCACTCCACACTCACCCCACGTAGGGCCACACGCATAGATCGCATAAGAACACCCTTGTACTCACTGCATACGCCTGATCCCCCCCCCCCCGTTAGGCGTTCAGCTCATCGTCATTCCACCATCATTGCCCTGTGTGGTAATGGGCAAACGTACGAAATATAGGGGTTTCGTACCGTAGGAGTTAAATTCCGCAGAACGGCACATGCCTTCAATACGCTAGGTTAGACGGCCACAATATATGGTGCGCTACGCGATAGGAGCGGCGCCTCCAAGGTGAAACATAAGTTAGCTGACGGAGCCGTCCTGGCTCGTAGAAAGACCGCGCTACCTGAGTGGCTCGCAGGATCCCGTTTCTTCTTCTCCGTCTGTCTGAGAAACGTTTTGGCCTATCAGGTGTTAGTCGTGAAAAGTGCGTGACTCGAGAACGCACAGCAATGGCCCGCTAAAAAGCACGTCAGTCAAACGGCCACCCGTGCGGGGAGCAAGCAAGTTTGAAACGAAACAACGGGTGGCTAGTATGAAATATTTTAGCGTACAAAGCTAGCCGAAATTGTGGGAGGATCCGCAGTTGCCCGGTCAATGTTTTCAGGCATATAAAGAACGTTTTTTTCTCAGAACTCGTACCCTTTGTTTGAGAATGCAGACCTGCGTTTGTTAGAGCGTAGCAATCGTTAGTGATGAATTAGGTTGTCGCGACCAGCGGATAGATCACTAGATATAAACATTATTATAAATGGTGACTAATCTAATTTGTTTTTCAGACAAAGACTTCAATTATTACAGCCTACTGAACTATTACCGACAGGGCACTGAAATACTGTTTTGGCTAGATTAAATACGTACGATATATATATATATATATATATATATATATATATATATATATATTTCTTTTTATTCATCAATTCATATTACAATAATGTGTAAGTGAACATGTTCACTTTCAGCCTAGCACAGCCCTGGTCTGCACCATTCAGCAAGCGATCCCAAAACTGAGATCGCATTGCCCCGCTGGACGTCAATGGAACGTCTCTGACGTAAGAATTGTGCGGCTCTCTTGTGCCCAGTAGTTATCTTAAAACGTTTGTCTAATTTAGTCAGCAGTGGTGTCGCCCCCCTGTGGTCCCAAGGTATCGAAACCCAGTGGGCTGAAGTTATGGGATCTTGTCAGTTGTATATATACATATTTATTAAAGCGATTATATATATATATATATATATTGTCAGTTGTATATATACATATTTATTATAGCAATTATATATATCTTGTCAGTTGTATATGTACATATTTATTATAGCAAATCTAGCAACAGAAATATTTGGAAGGCGATATAAAAAATGTAGAGCAATTAAAGCAATTTTTTTCCAATGGAACATGGTTTTGAGAAGTCTTGTTTCGGAGTGAAAGGGAAATTACTACAATTTATGACACTGGTGTTGTTGCCCGACATAAGAGCCTAAAATGCGTCATTGCAAGACAACCAGTCGTCCTATACAGAAACTAGGCATACCGCCGTGTTCGTTGTGTGCGTCGGTTTAAAAATCTACTTCTTCTTTGAAGAACATCTAACATCGACCAGAAGATGCGAAATAGCGATCGGACAACGCTCAAAACTAACACATCAGCGCATTCATGATGGCCGTTTTGGTACCAAACATATGGCAGTGCGGACCGTGATTGCGAAATAATTCAGATTTTTCGGTGAGCATGACGAGATTGAGTGCCTGCATATATGACCGTGTGGCGACGTTCACTACCGTCGCGCCACATCTACAAGGTGCTCGTCGAAAAATCTTAATTACTCCGTAATCACGGCAGAGTTAGAAGAACGAGAAAATGCTTCTTCTGAAGAACATATAAGACCTAGACGGTCTGATATGTTTTTCAGAAGAAGCATTTTCCCACGAACACGACGTTGTGCTTAGTATTGGTTGCCTCGCAATGAAGCATTTTATGCTCCTATGGCGGGCAACAACACCAGTGTCACGGATTTTATAGTAGCTATAAAAAAGTTTTTTTCGGTTTTGTCCGTAAAGAATCATTATAAAATTTGAAAAAAAAATTTGTAGACCCAATAGTAATATTACTCTTACTCCGACACATGACTTCCCAGAGATCATGTTTCATTCTAAAAATATTTGCTTCAACAAGCTCTATAATTCCTAATATCGCTTTCGAAAGATTTCTCCTACACCTTGATATAGTCTGAAGGAAGCTTGGGTCGCGGCGTGACCAGCTCTAAGTGAACCGAAACCGACCATTGAGGGAAAAGGTGAGTCGGTTACGGTGGCATCCTATATGAGGGTACGGCCTCGTTCAAAGGAGATGAGGGTCATCCCGTCGGGACGCTTGCTGTCGTTTCTGGTTAGTCCAGTTGGTTCCAGCGTACTTGGGTAGCCTGCCGTCCACAAGGCCCTTGCTATTGTGTCGTTAATAGCCGCGTGACGTGGTCGACGACCTTCACTGAGGGCGCAGGATAGAGCGTGGTGAGCTCTAATGCCCACCGGCTCCCCGCATCAGCATATGTGAGGGTAAACGAGCGGCGTACCAAGCCGGAGGCCAACACATATTCTTGTAGTGGCATCATCCAGTAAGGTTCCTAACGATGCACTGGGTAGGGCGTGTAGCCAATCGCTTGCATGTTTTGCGGAGGTTGCCCTAAGCCGAGCCCTAGTAGAGTCATTGTCAGCTTGATCAATAAGTAAACAAGCATGTTAATCGGCTAGCATGGCCGACCATTCACTCTGAGATGCGACGTTATTTGGTGACGTTCCAAGAACCTCGACCAAACTACTCGTGACTTGATCTCGCATGGAGGTAAATTCGAGCTGGCCGGCTTCGTCAAGGAGCTCGCAGACCCTGCCGGAAACCTGATAAGTGGCAGCAACTATCGCAGGGAGTGCTAATATTGTCGGGTCTGGTAAGCCAAGTACCCCCTTGGCTATTGGCAAGAACATCTGTCGTTTGGCTGTATCGTCCAGTTCGATGTTAAGCAGATTGATTATTGTATTGGCTGTAAGATCATTGAAGCTTCGTAGCTCGTCCGTTTCGCCGGTAAGTTCGATGCCCCTCAGAATGTGAGTTAGGCGTGTGGCTAAGTAAGAGCACCTTAGCAGGTGAAGACCGCTATGGTATCCTCTCAGAGGAAGGCGCTCCGAAGCGGTATTCAGTTTATCCAGCCACTTCTGCAACACGGGGGAGACACCTTCCCGACGTAGGGGTACCCCTAGGAGCTCTACTTCGTTTGCGCTGAGTATCTTGCAGCCCGGTAACCAGTGCGTGATCTCAGAGGTTGTTGAATCTGCATCAGGATTCCATACGAACAGTTCGCATTTCGAGGAGTTCAGGGCTAAGCCGCATACCTTCTCGAAATCGATATCTTCTGTATGTCATTAGCGATTGTAGAGGCGTTGCCTGCCAGTACGCCATCGTCCAAGTACCACATGTTAAGCGTTCTTGACTGTCCTTAGCAAATGGTCTCTTCTTATCGTATTAAAAGCATTTGAAAAATCCAGCTTGAGCAAGTACGTGGGGCAAGTCCTGGAGGCCAGGAAAGAGTGAGTTGTATGAACCTCTGTTTCTACTCCGGCTTTGACCGAGAACCCCAGTTGTCGGTCGTCTATTAGGTGTGCGAGCTGTCCTGTGTTATCTGTTATGCTTTTTGAATTGCTAAATTTTGCAAAACGAAGCCTTCTATTCCACAAGAAAGACAATATACTCACAAATGTTTGCTTCACATCACAAATGAATGTTCTCAAAAATGTTTGCTATGATTCCAAACAAATAAAGATTATTTTGTTTCGCCGTCGAGTCTGTTGTATGTCGACCCATCTCGATTCGTTAAATACAACTTTTACATCTGGGAGGACTGCCTGGCATAACCAACTTGTGAATTTACTTGAAGTGGATCGAACTGGGCAAATTAACCACTCTTTTCGTATAATTATTTATTCGATATGATTTTTATTAAGAATAGCATTCTTTATTTAATAAATGCGTGTTTTTATGTTGTATTGTATTGAAGCCCTGTTCCACGGAGAATCCGTTCATTATATCGCATTATATTGTATCCCATTAGCAAAGATTGCTCCACGAAATATATGCTGATTTTTAATATTTTCATTGTGCTGGGAGACTCGTCCAAATACACATGCTTTTAAAATATTCGACAAAATTAAACAAATCTGTTGTTTAAGTTTGGTTTTGCATTTCTTACTTAGCAATTATAACAACGATTGTTGCTGTACAAAACACAAGCGCTGCATAGTTTTCGATATGTAGCATTAAGCTGGTTTATCTTTTTCTCTCCTTCGCTACGAAGCGGTACGCAACATCAATCGAATCGAAACGATTAGTGCTATTTGAACTGCCCATCTTCTTTCATATCAGAACGTTGATATCCCTGTACTTGTAGTGCCTCACCTAATATTGCTTTTACTCTAGATGGATTTCCGGCCAATATAGCGCTCGCATCTCAAACATCTTTGACAGCCCAAAGTCTCTATTTGATCCTGAACAAATTATGCTGTAGGGTTCAAAAACAATGTGCTCGACATTTATTTGTTACACATATTGAAGAGATTTATTACCGAACACAGTAGGCAGCCCTTATGCACTAAGTGCAAATCGCTGTATAATTAATTAATACAGATAATTTCACATTAGCGTAATGCCTTTTATGCACGCCCCTCGCCTATCGACAACAGCAACGTCGAACGACTTTACGGCTTCTTGAACTGTTGTACCGAGGTCACCACACTAAGTTCACACTCGATGTTTATCGTGTTACGTCCAACTTTTTGGGTTTTCTTCTTCCTAGGGTCAATAGTCGAACATGGCGAAGTACACAGGTCAAGAAATACGGAGAAATGGGACCGCGTGCAGGAGTACGAAAGAATATCTTGTATTGCCCAAGAGCTCTTTTTCTAAAGAGGAGACCGAAAGGTGGAGAGCAAAAATAAAGATAAAGCAAACAGATCACTCCTTGTGGGGAAACCTTGCAAGGATACGTCAGGTGCATTGGCACGGCTGGTCGAGGTATTTGACCCTCCGAGACAAATTGCGCCAGTTGAAACTTCGGCTTTCGTATGCACTTTCCTGAACAGACAGATATGAACAAAATAGATAGGCAGAAACGTGCTCCATTTGCTACATGGTATTATACAATCTCAAAATGCACATTGATTCTCTTCCACACAGTAATTCCAGTATATGATGTGTTGTGAGATGGCGCCATATTCCAGCTTCCGCACGATAGAGCACACGGACAATTTCGGATATATGACAGCCAATGGCCTTGTTGGGCGCACGCATATTCATAGGAACGAATTAAATATATATATATATATATATATATATATATATATGTACACACATATATATATATATATATATATATATATATATATATGTACACATATATATATACCTGACTCAGAACGAAAAAAAAACGACCTTGTACCCGGTAATACGTACTGTATATTTATACAAATACAAATAAATATACATATTTGGATTTATGTCAGATGGTTTCGACTGTACTTTTGCTTTAGACAGGATGTAGATCTGCTCGCGCTTGCGACTTGACATTATCTGACGATGTTTTACGTCTCAGGCAATATTCGGTCCAAGACAGTGGTAGCAAAACACAACAGTTGTGTCCTGCTGTGACTCCATCATGGCCTTATCTACATACTAAGTTGCTAGCCTGGCTAAAAAATGGTAAAAAACTTGTACCCCTCGGGACTCACACGTCTTGCTTAGCTGTATAGGACGCTCGGTGTACACAGCGGATTTGATACGAATTTCTGAATTTATAACTACACATGTCATAGCTAGACATGACGTGTCATTTTCCCTTGGGCGTCACTGATTCAGTGAACAGTCCTCGTATTGACAGGGACAAAACTCTGAGGAGAGGACTGATCGCATCAATCTGAAGCTCTAAACGCAGAGATCTGAAGTAGCGCTCTGAAACTATCGAGCAGCGCCTCTGCTGCGTAGTTATCTGCGTAGGACATATAGCAGTGGATCGCTTGGCTCTGTTGCGTTGCTGCGCAAGTTGTTTGTGTCTGCTGCTTTGATCCGACCTTGTGTAACTATAACTATTTCTTATCGACACTATAATTACGCGGCTCCCGATGCCATCTACGGAACGCAGGTCCAGTTAGGCACTGCGTTTGTGCACCCGTGTCCGCTGAGCAGGTGGGTTCCAAGTGACCACTGGGAAAACGCATTAGCGTCCATGGGCGAACATACTTGATCACGTTAGCCGGCAGTACCCACAGCTGCCCCTGTGGACAGACTCCCTCGGCTCTCACCGGCAGATTCTCCCCAAGTTTTCTTTTCCCTCTTTTCTCTTTTTTGTTGTAGCTATCTCGCTTACCATTTCTCCCTCTCTATACATAGATCTCTCTCTCTATCTCTTTCTCTCTCTATATATATATATATATATATATATTTATATACACATACATACATAGATCTCGAGATCTACTCGGAGCTTACTTAGTGTCATAGCCCACCAGACATATACACACATAGCGCCCGCTCAGCACTCGGTGGCAAAGAGGAAGTACGCGTACACGCGTATAAACGCCATATTTGTATAGCTCTGTAGTTTCGAGAGGGGGGGGGGCGGGGGGGGGGTCGAAGTCGAGTGCACTTGACTGGGATTCGAGAAGGAGAATGATGATAATGTTGCTGCCGCTGCAGTTAGTTCCGCGCGGCACCCGGTGGTCAGTAAGTAGGCACACCGGTTTTAGTGTTTGGCCGGCCTGCCTGCCTGCTTGCTTGGCCTAAGTGCTGCTGGTGAAGCAAATTTGAAGATTTTCGCGCGTCCGTTCCAACCACACACTTGAGATGAGGAGAAAGTGAAGTAGATAAAACGTAAGGGCAAAAACGTACAAACGAAAAAAAAAACGAAACAAAATTAGAAAGAAGACATCGAGTGACGGTGGCAACTCGTCGACAAGCCATCCGGTCAGCCAGTCTCAACGGCCATCCAAACGAGCCGTGCCGTTGACTGCTGGGAAAGGTCTCTCTACTGGTCTCTGCCAACCCCCGCATGTCCACCTCGGTCCGCGGGCAGCTGACCGATCTTTTTGCTGACGCCGGCAAGCCCCCACTGAGATGCAGAGGAGAGGCCGCACAGTGTGGAAGCATCGTAGTTGTAGTAGTAGTGTCTAATAATAATAATTGAACACGAATTTATTATTACCATTATGTTCATGTATCACAATTGTTAATACCTTAATTATATAACATCTGCAATATTGCCTATATTCATATTATTATTATATTATTGATCGAGTGTCCGAGACCACTCAACGTTATCTTGGCGTTGCCTTTCTGTAGTTCCAATGACGCCCTTTGTCGGAGACACGCGGTTGATCTTGGCTCCGCTGTGGCCTCAAAAAGCTTCTTCCCAAGCTCTTTTGTCAGTTTGAGTGCATCCTTGGCCCAAACGCCGGATGACTCGAGATCGCACGCCATAACTACGTGGTCCTCAAGAAGATGCGCGTAGTGGCGCCGTTTGTGCATCTCCCGTTGGTGAATGATGTGGCCGATGCCCGCAGTGGCTAGCGCACGATAGCCGAAAGCGTACGTGTCAGAGACAGTGACTTTGCACGCCGATTACGGTCCCAGTACCGGCTGGTAAGGCCATCCGGTCGACGCCTGTCATCCCTCTGCAGCCCACCAGGCTTCAGTGTGACGCGGTAGCCGGCTTGTTTAATACTTAATATAAAGTGTGTTGCAAAAAATTAGCAACTCATATTTTTTTGTGATAATTTTGACTTGGTTTATTTGAGTGGCTTGAAATTTTAAGCGCATGATGTACATGACGAAACATGAGTATAGTGTTGATTTAATACAAAAAAATAAAAAAGTGTGAAAAAACAGTGTTGCAAAATATTAGCAACAATAGCGCCTTACAGCGTATTCGATTCTTAGCAGGGCTGTATGACTCATTTGAAACTACATATTTTATTCTAGAAACGGGTTTTTCGTCCCTTCTTCTGAATCAAATCGTAAACTCGGTCTTTCATGGAGTTAATGAGCTGTTGTAAGTACGAAAGTGGAATATTAGTCCATGCTTGCTGGACAGCTTCTTTGAGGTCCGACAAATGATTATATTGTCGACCATTTGCGTAAATCTGCTTTATCAAATGTCCCCAAAGATTTTTAATAGGATTCAGGTCTGGACTTAATGCCGGCCAGTCAAAAAGTGGCACTCCTTGTTCTTGAAAAAAAGCTATAGTGCTAGCCGAGGTATGAAACGTGGCGTTGTCTTGTTGAAAAACTGCGTCAGGTCCCCCAATTCTTCTGAAGTGGGCTTCTAACTGGGAACCGACAATGCGCTGGTACATGTCAGAATTGTTTCGGCCCACAATCTCGACTAGATCAGACTTCCCATTATATCCAAACGCGCCCCAATATTTCACAGAGCCACCACCGGCCACACGTTTCGAGAACCATTTAGGTTCCTTCCGTAAGTCGTGCCAATAGTACTGACAGCCGTCAGGGCCATCGAGATTAAATTTCTTTTCATCCGAGAAGACGATGTTTTTCCACTCGTTATCCCAAGTTTGGTATCTATGCGAAAATTCACGCCGTGCGACAATGTGCTTCGATTGCAGTCGCGGCATAAGCTTCCTTTTCGCGTATCGCACGCTTATGTCAGAACTTAACATTCGGTACACTGTGGATCGATGCACTGGCACTCCCAAAGTAGTCCTGATCCTGGAAGAAGACATTTGGTCATGAGTAGCCAACTGTATGATTCTGCGCCGATCTCGAATAGTCAAAACTGGCTTACGCCCACTGTTAGATCTGCACCTTTGGTTCACTCCAGGGTGTAAGAACCTGCTGATGGTGCTCTTATGCCGTCCTAATCTGGTTGCTATAGCAGTTACTGTATGACCGAGCTCAGCATATGCCTCAATTCTTGTCTTTTCGTTATCCGAAAGATCCTTTGTACGACCCATGGTTTAAACATAAGATTCGTCGTTAGTTCGGAACAACGACTAAGCTGTAGAATATTTTGCAGCTATATAACGATTGATTTAGCTAGACGATATTCCTGACATTTGATCCCTGTGATCGACTATCAGCTGTAGTATCGACTATCCTTCGCAAACAAGAGCTGTGTTGTTAGCATGTTATTGTTGCTAATATTTTGCAACACTGTTTTTTCACACTTTTTTATTTTTTGTATGAACCGATTTTGAGATTGCAATGAAATCAACACTACACTCATGTTTCGTCATGTACATCATGCGCTTAAAATTTCAAGCCATTCAAATAAACCAAGCCGAAATGATTGCAAGAAAACATGAGTTGCTAATTTTTTGCAACACACTTTATATATATTATCATTAATATATTTTAGAACAATACAATTGTGAGGTGTGAATGTGTATCCTCGTTATTTTATAGGTTCCCTGTAGCGTGCGCCGCACTGCTCAGACCCGGAAGAAGACGAAAACTGTTAGAAGAAAGTTGTTTATTTATATGGCGGTAAGGACAGACGCGCGCTGTATTATACCGTGGAATTCGTTCGAATATCTAACTCAAGCGAACTGTAACGCTCGAGTGAAGATGGCAGACTTAAATGTGCATTTTCGTTATTTAATGCTATTTTATCTCCTGAAAGAAAATAATGCAACCCAAGTCGTAGCTATGATATGTAAAGTGTATGGCGGAGAGGCAGTAACAGATAGGACAGTTCGAAAGTGGTATGTCCAATTTAGGAACGGCGACTTCGACGTTAACGACCGGGATCGGCCGGGACGCCCTGTGACAGCGGGTACGGACGCTTTAACAACAGTGGTCGAACGAAACCCACACCTCTCATTGCGCGAGATCGTAGCCATTGTCAACGTGCCACAGACATCCGTTCAAAGGCCGAGGGATTCGTCAGCAAGTTGGATGTATGGGGCCGCACGCGCTCAGCAATAGCCAACTGGAAAAGCGTGTGCTAGAATTCGATCAGCTCCTAAAAAATAACGAGGATTGGCCCTTTCTCCGCACTATGGTAACAGGGGAAGAGAAATCGATACTCTATAAGAACGCTGCTTGCTAAAACGAAAAAAAAATAATTATATATATATATATATATATATATAAAATGAAAACGTACTTCGTTTGGCAAATCAAAAGGCTACACGAAAGGCAGCCGTCCCGGCATCTTCTCCAACTAACACTTCTCTAAATCTTAGCAAAAAGTGTTTATGTACTTCTTTCTTAAACTTTGCACATAATATACTTATCGTAGACAGGGCGGAAGCTTATTCCACACAGCGCAGTTAGCCAACATCTAGTGACCCTGTCGTAAGAATACTGTGCGATAGCCTGCAATAGTTATACTGTGATTTATAATTATTTTATTGCCCTTTTGACGTCGTAACAAAATACCAGTCGGGCGGAGTTTGCCCATCGGAAGCTTTCAAATTGATCACGTATAGGCATCACAAGCCAGCTACATTTACGTGTAATTATTTGCACGTGCATAAGAGATAGAACTCGGTCACCAAAAGGTACCGATTCTGCTCGCAATGCACCGCCCTAAACGACTTGGATGCTTTGCAAGGCTGCTGTGAGTGTATCACCCACACTGCAATGCAGTGACTTAGCAAAAATAACACAAACGCTTTGTATGCATGAACGATTACAGAAGGAGGAAGACCAGCGGCGCATGATCTTGACAAACAAGCAATTGCCATACATCATTTTGCAGCAATTTAATCTGTCATGTGCGACCACCTTAGGTTCCCGGAAGAGGGGAACCAAAAGCTGTTGCCTATCTGACCACTTTTAGCGGGCTGTCCGTTGACCAAGTACTTCTATTTTCACAATATGTTTACTTCTAGTCACATACGATTTGTGCCTAGCGGTGAGAAAGCTGCCGATATTCTATGCGGGGAGTAATTATGCTACGAGTTTTATTGCAAACCGTATCGAGATTGAAAACGACACTGCTGTATCGCCGGCAAAAGCAACCACTCCATCTTTGCGCGATAGTTTATTAACGGCTGAAGAGACAGTGCTGAGGTACAACGCAAAACAGTAGTAACCGAGAACTGAGCCCTGGAGAAAGCTGCCAGTCGTTAGAATCTTAGACTCGCAGAATACAAAGCGGACGATTTCTCTGTTTTATCATTCAGACCTAAGTGCCTCAATAATCTCTGTTTAGCATTCAGACCTAAGACGCTTTTGCTTGCATAATGGCATAATTTGCGCGTTTGAGTGATTATGGGAACACTGAGAGTCGGGTTGACAACTTAAATATCAGTCTGCAACCGGCCTTCGTCGGGAGTGCATCGGGTGTAGAGGTCTCCGTGTGAGATTGGTGATTTTGTGTGACCCGTCTCTTGCCTTGTATCGTGTTGAGCATGGGGCGAGTCTTCTGTCACGTCTGTCCCAATGGGGCCCGATGCTGAGACACGGTGAATTGTGTGCGCCACCTTCTCACGTTTTTGATCGTTGGCATTGACTGAGTGCTGTGAATGCGGTGCTTCGGAGCGCGGCGGAGTGTCTGATGCTTGTCGACTCTCTTCTG
The DNA here is from genome assembly GCA_003439945.1 of Dermanyssus gallinae. Lineage (NCBI taxonomy): Eukaryota > Metazoa > Arthropoda > Arachnida > Mesostigmata > Dermanyssidae > Dermanyssus > Dermanyssus gallinae. The sequence goes on from QVRM01001450.1 coordinate 734,320, forward strand.
CTTTGAGTGCCTATGATGTTGTTCGGCGGAGTTGTGTACAGGTAATTTCTTGTGAGTCTGTGCATCTGTCGTTGTGGTTGTGTTCACAAGTGAGACTGGTATCTCAAGCTTTCAGCGCCAGTATGGATCTTGCTGGGTGAGACTTTACGGCTACATACAACTGTGGTGCATTCGTCTACTTTGCAGTGTGGTGAAGCAGGCTGTTGACATTACGACGAGTGCAGCTTTGGGCAACATTTCTACATCTAGACGCCAGACTATTCAATGAGAGGAGGATTCGGCGGACGTGTAATCTGCAGCAAAAACTGATTTCATCGGTCGTCTGCTACGTGCGTTGCTGTTTTAGTCGGCAAATCATGGGAGCTACGGACAATAAAGCCCCGGTAGAAACGAAGAGGAGAGGAGCAACCGCGGTAAATAAACGTAAAGCAGAGCCGCAAGAAGAGTCAAAGGGGAAGAAGGAGAAGCTGATGGGGGAAACAGGGCAAGCAGAGGCGAATTTGAAAGTGTGTGCAGCAAGCAGTAGCTTAAAAGATGTAAATGTTTCCAAAGCGGCGACCCTGCCAACGGTGCACTCAGTAGCATCAGCTGGGGTGAACAACGTCACAGCTGACGGTTCTCGATATGAAGAGATCGCCAATGGTATTGAGTTACCGGCAACTCAGCTGATTGTGGATACTGAAGAGACTGGGAAGGATGTTTCGGGTAATGGATGGACCCAGGTGATAAATAAAGATACGGCAAAGAGGCTTGGAAAACTTCAGTCACAAATTGAGGCTATCAGGGCAAACACCGTGCGTAATTCCAAAGGTGTTTTCCGTATTGTAATTGCACGGAGGATTGAGCACGACTGTGACGGTGAAATAAATATCGGCAGCGGGCCTTTCCAGGGCAACATGCTAGCTCTCTGTAGTGAGCTGTTTCGGCTCTACCCTGACACTAGACCTGAATCGAAATCAAATTATATTCATGTTTGGACCAATGCAGTTGAAGTTACCAAAAAGGTTTTGGGGCTGACAGAGCTTCTTGGAATCCGCGTAACTACAAGTTGTAGAGACCTGGACAACAACTGGGCACGGATTACTCAGGTTGACCGCGGCTTCACGGATGAGGACATATTAGCAGCGCTGAAGCAGGACGGCGTGGTGACAGTTAAGAGAGAAGTTGGGAAGCGACGCGTGGGTGATCAGCTTACAGAGTTTGTTACAGACAGAGTTCTTCTACGCTTTAATCGTGTGCCACCCACAGAGGTATTTCTGGCGTGCAGAAAGCATAAAGTTGTTATGTACGCTGGTGCACCTAAAGCGTGCTTCAAATGTCAAAAACTTGGTCACATAGCCGCGAATTGTAAAAATGAGATAGCTTGTAGAAATTGTGGTGAGACTGGCCATCTTGTAGCTGAATGTAAAAAGGCACCTAAATGTGTGAATTGTAAGGGTTGCCATGCATCTTCCTCGTCATTATGTCCGTTACGCGCATACGAACTTGAAAAGAGAAAGATTTGGATGGAGCGCAGACTACTGCAACAAGTCAGTGTAGAGCATCCCGCCACGGCTATCAAAGTGATTGATCAAGCTCCTTCATCAACACCGGAATTGTCTGCTAGGCATCCTGTCACGACGCAGGGTTCCAGTCGCTCTTACGCATCAGTTGTGAGATCAGTTGTTGTGGAAACCGCTGCCGGTCCAGAAGTAAAAATCAATCTTCCGGGAATTACAATGATCCCCCAGAAACAAACGATGAATCGGCTAACTAAGCCTACCTCTACGACAAAGAAAACGACGTTCGGCAAAACGAAGATGCTCCTGAAGCCAAGGATGCGTCAGGCTCCCAGGACAAAGAAAAGCGTGGCTGCAGCGTTTAAGCCCGTCATGAGAATTTTAAATGCTATATGCCCACAAGCAGTGGGATGTCTGAAGAGCCTTTTTAGTGCAATTGCACCTTTGTTAGAGTTACTTAAGCAGTTTAACTAGAGTCTTACCCTTTCTTGTAATACATTGGATTATAACTAGATTTTTACACATACCTTGTAATAACATGACCATGGCATTAGATAGTTTAAATGACATTATATCACATAACCCTACAAATGTAAGGCAGTGCCAGACATGGTGGGGACCGCCAGAATTTAAAGTTGTAACTCTTAGCGGTGTAAAATCACCAATTTTTAGTACTCTTGCAGCCATCCACATTAATGCGGGAACAGGAGGGCTCAAGAAATCAGGGCAACTCGAAACGCTGGGGGACATACTGATGCAAGAGGGTTCTGGGCTAGACGTTGTAGTCATAAGCGAAACATGGCTAAAATCAGGCGACTACAACGCATATAGCATCCCCAGTTTTAATTTGGTTGGCTCAGGACGTGAAACTAGTAAACAGGGAGGAGGGGTTGGCATGTACATACGCTCGAACTGCCTTATACTCTCTAAGCTTGCTAAAAGTAGTGATGATGGTAACGTACAGGTTCTCAGGGTACATCTAAAGAAGTGCGGTTTTGAAGGAGTTGTTATCGGTATGTATTCCAGTAGGGTCACGCATAAGGAAGTCCTACTGGATTTGTTGGAAGAGGTACTTCCAATGGGTTCAGCTCTCCCATGTATAGTAATGGGTGACTCGAATATTAATTTGCTGGCTAATACAGACAGGGAAAGCTATATATCATTTTTCTCGGAAAGAAGCTTTTTTCATGTCGTCAAGCAGGTGACTCGCCCCGCTTCCGGTACATGTATTGACCATGTTGCTGTTAGAAATTGTGAGGATTTCCTGGAAATCTGCCCGGTCGTTTGGTGCACCAGGCTATTTTCGGATCACTACCCTGTGGTAGTGTTCTTATCTGGAAAGTATTCTCCGGTTACAGAAGCCGTACCTGCTCCGACAGCCTTATTAAGGATACACGATCGGAAGAGTGTCACTTTGTTTCTTGACCGAGTTGCCCGTTTAAGCTGGTTAAAAGTGTATGACACTGACGGCACGGAAGAAGCTTTTGAAGCTTTCAGTAATTTGTTAGTCAATGAATATAATAGATGCTTTAACAATTTCTGCCAGAGTAATTTGAAACAGCATCCAAAGTTCAATTTTTCTGCAAAGTTAAGGCGCTTGCGGCAAAGCGTTAACAAGCTTTATCGTTGGCATATAAAAGCGCAGTCGGAAGAATCAAAGTCTTCGTATTATCGTAGCTTCCTGCGCTACAAGCGTGAACTTCGTAACGCCAAGGCAAATTTTTATAAGACGTGCTTTAGGCAACTCCAGGGTGACACTTCCAAACTTTGGAACTTTATTAATGGTTCGTGTGGCAGAGCCAGAAAGTCAGTGGAACTTCCCACTACTCTGGAAGCCAGTTCTGGGCTTGTGACTGACCCAACGGATATAGTGACGGAGCTAAATCACCATTTTGCTACGGTGGGATCCAATACAGTAAAAGCTCTCCAAGTCAAGGAAAACGTTCAACCAGCTCTGGAAGCCACCTGGTTTAAGAGAGATTTGTCATTCTCTTTTTTGCCAGTAAGTACGCCGGAAGTACAGAGAAGTTTAGAATCCACAAAGGCTTCCTGGAGAGTTGGGGCTGCAGGAATCCCAGACCGATTGCTGAAGCTGTCCTCCGTCACTCTTTCTCATCCATTGGCGCATATTATAAACCGTTCCCTGACTACTGGCGTTTTCCCCGCTAGACTAAAGGTGTCCACAATTATTCCCTTATTTAAAAATAAGGGCGATCGTAAAAATCCGAATAATTACCGACCAATTTCTTTAGTGGATTACCTCTCAAAGATATTTGAAAAGGTAGTTAAATCCAGATGCGAAGGGCACCTTAGTTCGATTGGGTTCTTTTCGAGGAATCAGTTTGGATTTCGTAAGGCACGCTCAACGGAGCTTGCCCTCGCTCATCTTTATCAGGAGGTCGCCAATTCTTTCCAAGACAACCAACTTTGCCTTGGCGTCTTTTTGGATGTTTCTGCCGCCTTCAACTGTGTAAATCATTCGTTGTTCTTACTTATGCTCGAAAAACTTGGTTGTGATAGCACTGTTTTGTCTTGGTTTAGGTCATACCTAGCGGAGAGGCAGCAAGCGGTAAAGGTAGGTTGTTTTGAATCGACCTTAGAAGAAGTAAACATCGGGACGCCGCAAGGGTCAATCTTAGGACCGTTTATGTTTATCATTTTGATTAATTTCATTATTGAAGAGATTGCGTCAGAAGGGTCCTGTACGCCCATCGTCTATGCTGATGATACGACCTTACTTTTTCGTATTCAACCATCTGCGATACAGGCTGATGTACAGAAGGCTATGCAAGTAGTAGAGTATGCTGTTCGTGTGTTTGAAAAATTCGGTCTGGTGATAAATGCAACCAAAACAGGACTCACGTTGTTTCGCCCTGCCAAAAGGGTCACGCAGGTTCAAACGCTAGAGCTCAATGGAACGGAAGTGACACTTTCCTCTACTATCAAATGTCTGGGCTTAACTTTACATGAGACGCTTAGATGGCATGATCACTTAGACGTTATTACGCCTAAATGCTATGCGGTAATTTCATCTATTCGTCGTCTACGAGAACTAGGAGTGCCTGTCGAGGGTCTTCTTATGGTGTATAAAATGCTATTAGTGCCAATTCTTTGTTATGGTATTTCAATTTGGGGATTTTATAATAAAGGTATAACTCACAGGGCCGAAGTCATTCAGAATGATGCCCTCAGGGCGGTATTTAACTTGCGCCGCATCGATTCGGTTCGCAAGTGTTTTCAAGACTTTAAGCTTTTAACACTTAGGGATATGTACAGGGTAAAAATTGCCACGCTTGCATTTAAGATGTATAGGGGAGTTATTCCGGATGATGCTGGTTTTCCTATAAGAGCTGCTGTTAGACGCACAACTCGACGTGCAACGGAATTTGTGAGGCCAATAGCTCTAAAGCAGACCACCCGTCATGCTCTTGCATACACCCTTCCGACTATCTGGACCGAACTTCCCAAAGAAATTCGTGTACTTACCTCAGTCGGAGCATTTAAACGCGAGGTGAAAAAATGGGTAACAAGCAAAAACTCTAGTCAAAACTAGTTTCCCGTCAATAGGTTGAAATTGTGTGAACGGGAGAAGTGTTTAGCAACTTCAATTGCTAGTTTCGTATGGAGTGAGACATATTATAGTATGAAATAGATAATAGTAATGTTACACATTTTGCATGCACACTTTTTACACACATTTTTGTAATGCACATTTTAAATATTTTTATATACGAGAACTTAAGCATTGTGAAATTGCGGTTCCGTGAATAAACCTCAAATTGAAATGAAAAAAAAAAAATGAAAAAAATATGTGCGCTTCAGGAACTGCAATAAAAGACAGGGTACTTTCGATACATTCTTATGCTATGCATGCTACGATGGTACCCCGCGTAAAGTGTTGCCGAGATTAAAATTCGTTTGGCATTGCTTACAAGTGCACCCGGATCAGTATAGTCCAGTAGGCATGGAAAGTCCAGATGAACATACAGCAAGACGACAGACACGTTAATACTGACCGGCGGGATGTCAGACCCAGTAGAAGGGTGAGAGACAAAACGAATTGCAATTTTTCTTTGCTTGTGATCACTATCTACTAACCCGTGGAATAGACTGCCTCGGATTTGTGCCCTTTCAACTAGTCTTTTGAATTAGTCTAGGCAATATCAAAAGTACCGTTGTTTTTGTGTCGCACTAACAAAATCTCGATCGACACAAGAACAAGGAGAGAGCGCGAGGACTAGACCGGGCGTCACACAGCATACCAACTTTTGAGTCGCCTGCCGTTACGATAACCAGTACTCCTCACCAAAATAATATGCTTCACTGTCAAAATTAGATCATGAGCACGATCCGCTTACTATAACCCGCAAATAAAAATATCTTCAGTTGAAACTGAATTGAAATGCATGTACGAAAGCTTTGCACGTCTTGGACATCGCTAACGAAAGCATTATCCTCTCAAATTGGGATGGAATTGGGAGGAACTAAAACAGATACTCCAACACCCATTCTACAAGTCCGACATAAACTGTTTTTAATTCTAGACTATCATCTAACCCCCACGGGCTTCGAATCGTTGAAGGTACATTCTCAATGCACCGAGGGCCGGACATGTTGAGATGTCTAGAATTTCCTTTAAGGTCCTTGTAGCAGCATGACCGCTGACTCTCAATGGTATGGTTTATCATACATTCTCAATGAGCAACGCTTAAAGAAAATTCGATCAACACGGCGGTACCCCGGCGGTAGATTGTGACAACCATGACTAGCGGAAGAGCCCCGTAGATCACACGCAGGCCACTACTACGCAGAACCACCAGGTCTAAGCCACAATTCGGACAAGCATAAAACATTACTTCCCAACTGTTCTGTTAGCTTCTCGACGATGAAGAGAATCAATTCACAACACGCACAGTTACTTTTGGCAGTTATATTAAGAGTGACAGTTGGCTAGGTACTTATAAGATCCTTCCCCTATTATTGTTGCCATGCGTTCGCCGAAACGAGAAACGAACTCTTTCGTGTCCGTGTTGTCCATGCTCATATGGCCTTTTTGTTGGCCTTCGCTGGTTTCCTCGCCCGTCTTTTCTCGGGAGCCGCGTCCTTTATCTGATCATGTAACAAGCCTCCATTCCTTGTTCTTATTGATTACTTTCCTGTGCTAACGTCTTCGTCATCGGTTTTCATCATCCTGTGTGTCCTCCTTCGATTACGACTCTTCGGTAGGTGATTGGCAATGCGGACCCACAGACGATAGTTATCCGTTTGGGCACCCGTTTGAACAGCTCGAAATCGATAAATCGGGCCTCTGTCAAACCATTTCTCGGTTGTGCGGAATACTATTCGCCTTCGTACATCAATTGGTTGTAGATAGCACATATATATATATATATATATATATAAACACAAAACTTTTTTGCGAACTCAGAATCTATCCGTTTTGTTTTCCATCAAATACTATACTAGTATACGTTAGTTAGCTTTAAGTCGCTACTGAATACTCACCACGTATAACTGCCTCGTTAGTAGTATAAATATGATATTCTTTATAATTCGAATACTTTTCCCGTATTCTGCTGCTGCATATAGGTACGCACGCATGACGTAAGGTCTTGACGTAACGGGACGAACCCCAACAACAACAACAACAAATATAGCTGCTGCCGTTTCTTGTTGAATCAGGCGAAACTCCAAGAGGCAGCGCAGTTCTAACGGTCTCCACGGGCCACGAGATAGCGGGCGGTCTCCGAGGAGAGCACGCCTCCACGCAAGAGGCGTAGAGGCGGAAAAACTGCGTTTTTCTACGGTGCGACCTGGCACTAATGATTTATTCCGACGGGTTTGTTTGGCGTAGTCTGGCCAACTTGTATGTTCTCTCTCTTGCGCGCAATTTATCTTTCTCTATTTCAATGTTTTTTCCGTCGTTCGTATTGTTATTCTCTTTTCTTCCGTTTCCTCAACAGCAACAGCAACAACAACAACAACAACAAGAACAGCAACACCACAACAACAACTACTACAACAACAACAACAACAAGAACAGCAACAACAACAACATATGCTTGCAGGAAAAATGCGCAATACAGGGCCAACGAATGCCCAACGCCGTAGGAGTGGTCGGAAGCAGCGGACTCACGCAAGACGCGGCTCATTGATTCATTCATGACAAGCATGGGTGGTGCGTGTTCTGCTATCCGGTCAGTGAGGACCAACATTCCGCACGTCGGACGTGGACGTGCACGTACGGTGTGCGGCCAACATTGCATCACGGACGTTTTACTCCAGTTTTCCTTTCTACGTTTCCCCCTCATTTGCATTCTCCTTTTGCCCCTCACTTCGTATGCGCACCCTTCGCACCTACTTTCTTTTTTTTTTTCGCACCTACTTTTACCCAGTTTCTGGCACTTCGGGTGGCGGCCTTCGTCAGGCGGATAACCTGATGTTAAGACGGGAACCACAAGAAGCCCGAGAGGCAGCTATTTTCCTGTCAAGTATGTAGATTCTAGCAGCCGGTAGCGTCCACCGATGCCGACGCATATCACAAAGCCGTTGTTGTTGTTGTCGTTGTCGCTGTCAACTTTTCTTTGTTCACGTTTTTTCTGCTGTTGCTGCTGAGAAGTGAACGGCGTGAGCACGCGGCTAACCTACAATGCAAAAGTTTCCCTGCCGTTTGCTGTGCTTCATCGTGCTAACTTTTTTTACTTGTTAGTAAGTACCATTGTCACAAATGTAATGCATATCTCTCTTTATATATATATATATATATATATATATAATATTTAGAGATAATGAAATCGGTCTCCTAGATATTTGCGACTCCGACGCTCCACGTTGCTCTTGTGAAGTCATATGTCTTCCAAGTTTCAAATTAACTAGCTTTGTAAGGCGTGAATGTTAGCCTTGTTCACTTTTGATCAAATAATCTTATAAATAGAAGCGATGGTTAAATTTTCATGGCTTCTTCTTATTTACTAGCACATCGTAAGTGCCTTAGACCAAACCAGTCGAAGCACGAGGCGTCTCCTGCACGACCAAGTAATGCGAGGTATTAATTACTTTAACCCTAGAATATATATATATATATATATATATATATATATATATTTGATTAGATAGATTGAAAAGAGAGGCGAGGGCGTTCCGAGTCAACTCGTTCAATGAATGCAGGTCGTCCAGATCGCCCTGATAGATTAGCTTCGCAAAGAAGGTGCGAGACCCTCGTAGCTGAGAACGAAGATCGATGTAAAAAAGAGGACACGATGAACATACACACGAGAGCGGTGCGAGCTGGTCAGCGACGTCCTTTAGCTTGTTCTGCCATCTTTCTCAAATGCATGTGCAAGCCCTTCTGGCCGGAGGAAAACTTTCAGATGCAGGTCATTGTCTAGGGTAACCTTACGTATCGGGCCTGGAGGGTGCAAAGGCCTATGCGCAACATAGATCTCACAATTATCGGAATTCAGCTTCAAGCCCGAAGTCTCAGGAAAATCGAGCACCCGCCGAACGTCGTTGGCGCGTACTCGATTCTCGCGAACCATGTCTACATCGCCCCCCAGCACGCCATCATCCAGGTACCAAATATTTACTGGGCTTTTGTTGTGGTCAACTAGCCCTTTGATGCTCAGGCAAAGACAAGAAAGGGGGGGGGGGGCAAAAATCACCCTGTTGCAGTCCCGTGGCCAAAGCTGTAAGATCATCTGGGAGGACCAGGTAAGAAGCGGTGTGGTGCGCTTGGTTGGGGGCAGTGTGTCGCAACCACCTTCAAGAGGTGATTCCGTTTTACAGAGTTGAATGCGTTTATAAAATCAAGCTTCACGAGGACCCCAGGAAGCGTGCGTGAATCGACGAAAGCTCGGCATGTACAGCGGCCTCAGCCCCGGTTGATACGGCAAAGTCAAGCTGGCGAGGCCCGTCGTCTCGCGAATCTTATCCCTGGTTCGATTACAGGCAATCATTACGGCTAGTCTGCGTAAGGTGAAGAAGCAAGCAATCGGCCTCACTGACCCATCTTTCTTCTGTAAGGCGGGAGTAACTATGACTCTTTTTACAGCGTTGTTGCCTGCGGCGCGCGACTTACACGTGCTGCGGGTACCTTCACGCGCCAATAGAAAGTTCTTCAGATGTATAAACTCCCGATAGTAACGTTCCCGAGGTCCCTTTTGTGGGCATGGTAGGCAAGGCATACAATAAAGCTTATGTGGCAACGAATGCGTATTGTCATTATGTCGTAGCCCATTCGAGGGCTGTTAAGGCTATTTTACGCGAAGAAGGTGTACTGCGCACTGGAACCGAGCCGGTCGGTCAATGCCCCGAGCTAAATCACCCCGGTGATACCGACTGGGACGCCTGCTGCCTTGGCTTAATAGGCATAATGAGATGGAAGTACGTCACATGCAAGCAGGCCTCCCGGCAAGTGAACTATCTGTGTCCGCTGCTGCCTTTGGCAGTGGTGAATGCCCCCTGCTCTGGAGTGAACCGAGCCACCCTTGGGGGGTGGGGGGGGGAAGTATATTCTGGGGTCTAAAGCGGATTCGCGAGGTAATCGCGTTTTAGTCGAGTAGGATGTGCGGCACCCCCTTCTGAACCTCGATAGGGGGAGGGGGGATCCGCTGGCCTGTCAATTTGGCCTGGCGGCGCTCCTGCCATATAAGAAAATACTTTCCGGGCTCAACCTCAGCCAATATTTAACGTCTACGGGACTGCTTTTTGCAATACTTCATAGACGGACCCCCATAAATACAAATTTGCAACGGTGGGGCTCAAACCCGCGCACCTATGTGTCTTCTCCAGTCGCGACGCGCAGGCGGAATACAACACGCCACCGGGGTCGACGCTCCTGCTATATGCCAACGCGTAACCTCCGTTGGCGGCGGGAGTGTAAGTATCTCTCTCTTTTGAAGAAAAAACCTTCTTGAAAAGCTTGCCCCAATAATTATAGGCAGCAGTTGAGATGAAGGGGCGCTCTACAGAGGTAAATCGACGACTTTTGCCAGTGCGCCCGCCAGCCGACCGGCTGAGTCCCCCAGGGGTCAGAAGAGTAAGTCCATTAGCAGGCGAAGAGCGCACACCATGCATCGTCATCGTTATCGGCTACGGCCGGCAAAAGGAAATTTGACAGGACCTCCGCCACCTATTTCCTTACCGATTTCGGGACAATCCTTAAGAGTCTTAATCTCTTCGCTTCACCCTGGATATATCCGATAGTGCGGGCGGGCTGTCGTGTGTTGTTATCGATTGGTATAGGTAGATAAGCTAGAAAAGGCCAATTGATGTTTGGCTGCTAGATGCTTCGTGAGCTCTCTTTGTGTGTGATTGCCCGTTGCACATTGGACAATTCGCTATGAGTGTGCCGAAAACCATGACCCGATATATATATATATATATATATATATATTTCGCAATAACTATACAGTCATTATATTCAATTTAAACACTTCAGCGACCGTCCCACCGGGCGAAAAAGTGCCGCCGATGCGCCTCGTCCCGCGCAAGATCTGCACCACTTCTTCTACCGTAAACGGCGAATTCATGTAGTGCTGCTCCAGAGTGAGCGGTTGCTCAATAACTCGGTTAGGCGCAGAGGCGATTGCATCGAGCAGAAGGGCAGTAAAGTGCTGCCGCAACTGCTTCTTTGTCATTCTGTGCATGCTTTTGTTTAGCTGGCGAACAATGTAGACATGCGGTTCGCGCTCTGCTCTCTCAAGCATACGAAACTCTTCCTCTTCATCATACCGGTGCTTATTCTTCACAAGCAGTTTCTCGTAGATTACTCTATGTCGGCCGTAGAGCGCCCTACGAACAGCAACTATCTGGGGTCGAGGTGTAGAGCCCGTGCTCGACGCAGGAGCCCCAAGGCTTCCCGACGTCATGGGTAGCATGCCTGTGTAAACTAGGGCCGCGCTTTTCTTTGCCTGTACTTCTGCTTAACTACAGCCGTCTTGACAGTGGCTTCCTACACGTTGTTGCTTTGTCTAATGTCAGAAGTTGATTTGAGCAGCCCTTATTTGCGCGTCAGTACAAGAAAACCTAGCTGTCTAGACAAGTGCGTTGTTGGCGCGCCCCTGGGCAGGCATACGCAGGGATCCTTGCAGGTTGTGAAAAAGGAGGTCGATAGTGCTTCTTCCGTTTTGGCAAACGTACGTGAACTTATCACGCTCATTTGCGCAATGCAAGCCTCTGTTACCCAGAAGCTTAAGAAGCCTATCATTCTTCCTGTCGATGGCGCCACTATCAATACGACAGTTGAAGTCGCCGACGACCAAAGTAGATTGCTAAAGGTTTAGCAGATGAAAACACCCCATCAAAATGCAGTCCTTCTCGCACGAAAGTTTGCGTCAAGAATACAATGCCCACATATTTAAGGTTCGCAATTCCAATATATCACTAATCTGCAGCTGCAATTAGCATGCAGCTGCCTTGGCAGAAGGCGTCATTGCTGTCTACCTGTTAAACGATGCGCGTCAGTAAACTCTTCACATACGCTAGTCTGGGCCGGCAAAGCACTCAGTCAGCGCCGGAAACCCACGCTTTTAGGTCAGAAGGTGCTACTTGACACGTTACTAAAGTCATTGTCACCAATGGCCACGTAGAAAACGGAGTCCGGCCGGGAAACTTTGCGTTTCTAGATAGCGCGCACTATAATATGCCTGCGGGTCAGCCAACCACGCTGCTGCTCTGCCGTTGTTCGGCTAAAACCCTCCTAGCGGAGAGCCTTCATGGGCAACACAACGGTTTTTACACAGTGTTAGCTCACCCAAATCTACGTCTGCACTTCCTGCTCGGACAGGACGGTGCTTCCTATTCGCGTTAGGTCCCCGCTGCCGTTCGCTTGTCTATTTGGGAAGCATCGCTCTGCCTCAGCCCCAGGCGTCCATCCTGCTTCTCTGGGCTGTTGCTGGTCGGTCCACCACTCTCACTCGGGAGCTGCCTCTTCTTTTTGCGTCTCCTCTACACCAGCTGGAAGCCTTGCTTGTCCAGCTGATCTATGTTGGCTGTCTCTGTACATCAGTACATTGTCTCTATAGTCAGGTCGCGCGGCTGCCGGTGCCGACCTCTCCTTCTTCTTCAGCTGTTGTTACTGTCGCTCAACCGCTCTCTCTCTGTTTTTGCCGTTGCTGGCGCTGTTGATGGAGCAACACTCTTGGCAACGTCTGCGAAAGGCATCTGCATCGACTGCTGCTGCAGTTTCTGCACGCGGTGTCTCTGCTGCCACTGACACTGTTGTTGCTCTTGATTTTGTTTGCCAACAGTACGGAGACGCTGGACGCTCTTGAGGCGTTCGAATAAATTATAAGCTTGGCGGGAACTCTTGAGCTGCGGCCGGTGGGACGGAGACGAAGATGAGAGACAATTTGCTCAAGCTCCGACACTCGGATCGTGTTTGCCGCCGCGAGGCGGCTAATCCGCTGCAGGATCTCACGCAGGGCGTCGTTTGGGCGAGCGCCTTTCAGTTGAGGACATCCAGGGCACCGAGAGCGCTGGTTTGGCCCTACATCGGTGCGCGTTGATAAGCGCTTCACATGGGCTACATCCACAAGACCGGTAGGAATACTGGGTCCACTCACACGAGCTCTTTATCACGGAACTACATACATAACACTGCTGGACGCCGCCATCTTGTCTTATATATATATATATATATATATATATATATATATATATATATATATATATATATATATATATAAAACTCACGGTAAATCAATTATATATAAGGATTAAGGTAAATCACTTTCTACGAAAAATCATTGTCGAAATTGTTTGCACTCTATATGAATGGGGGCATATTCGGTGTGTCGTTTCAGATGCGTAGTGTTGTGTATATGTAGTAGAAAACAGAACGCTACAAGCGGTTTATGACAGAATGGTGTCAAAAGCCTCACACTAAGTTAAAGCTAGGGACGAAGGTATGGCTTAGTTGCTCAACCTCTGGACGGGTTCCACATGTGACAGCGGACACGCTACACTGGAGACATTGTCGCTATCGCCGGAAACGGCCAGGTTAAAGAACAAGAGTGTAAACAGTTATGCAATTATATACGTTCTAAAAGTGCAGATTAATGGCTAAGTGACGTTTTAAAAATAACAACAGCATTTTAGAACTATCACAATTGATGTAATAAATATATATTCTAAATAGACGTATGCATATAAATATATATATATATATATATATATATATATATATATATATATATATATATATATACATATATATATATATACATAGCTTAAAGTCAACTTACGTTTTATAGTATATATATATTTATATATATCTAAAATATTCCCCAAACTGAGATTATCGTCTCTGACTGCGATTGTCGCTAGGCATAATTTGGAGATTCAGAAAAGATTAAGTACAGACCTCCAGTGATAACAACACTGGCGGTTATTTTAGCTAAACACTACGATAAGCTACGATGCTAGCAACGAACGTGTAGTAGTCGACAAGGGCAACAACAGTTGGGGGGGGCGGGGGGGGGCACTCTTTCACAGGAACAGTTTACACGGGACAGCTATTGCGACAGTAGAACATATTACGCGCACGACCCCCATTCCCGGCCACACACACCTACCGATGGGCATCGCATATGCGTTAGCCCCCAAGAGACTAGTAGTCCTTCCTCCCAACCTGTGAGCAACCGTGAACCAGGTGGTTTGGCAGATAATGCAAACAATTATGGATGCTATTTCCGAGGCGGAAAATGCACGTGCAATGACTCGAACAACATCAGCGCCACCGGCGAGCGAAGGCGACGCCCGGGAACTAGTTCCGGTTCTCCGGCTGCTGCACATCCGGCAACGGCTCTCTGCTTTTCCCTCGCTTGGATAAGTCAGCGAGCTCATTGTTCGACGAGATCGTCGGTGTTGCTGTCTTCGTCACTGCTCCTCTTCCATCGCCGTACACTACTGATATTGCTTTCTGAAACGATTACGGTTCAGAAGGTTTTGTCATCAGCCTAACAACGTACGTTATTTTCGTCTACCCCCCACCAGCTTGTTATCCCGTTCCCACCCCCTGTCGCAGCAGCCCCCCCCCTGATGGAAAAGGGTAGTTCCACTTCTAATTTGCCGGTCACAAGAAGGGACCGAACAACGCCCTCCCGGCGAAACGAGATTCATGAAATGACAAACAAACATGTGCCGTTTGTCGCCATCGTCAAATGCTTCAGCCCAACCTTGTCCAATGTCCAGCCACCCAAACAACACATAGCCCGAAACCGGCACGTTAAGGCACTGCTTCGAATACGATCCAGGTTGAGGCGCTGCCGGGATCCCATACGTGCGTCGTACACTAACGCACGGTACGCCTAAAATCACTCAGGTGCGAAGAAAGACACACACCAGACGTTTCAACATATGTATATAAACGTTGATATTTCTGCGTAACGTCGTCTTTTTGGAAAGTCTCGGAGATGCGTGATGTACCTGTGTCACTGGCAGTGACTAGTGACGACATCAAACTTACTAGAACTGATATCCTCCCGATCACCTTTCAGGCTCGGAATTGTATTGCAGTACTTCGACACCAGCGAGAAAATCCATGTAAGGCTCATGGAGTCGCAAAGTATTTGCTAGTTTTTCCTGCGCCCCCTATCTCTCTCATTCTCCAGCTGAATCATCAATGCCTACTTTAAGGCCCCTTTGCGTAAACGCCATTGCGGTAAAACAAACTCAATATCCCACTCACGGCCGCTAAGCTTGGCGGAGGTGTCAGGATTTCTCAAGGTTTCGTAATACTATAGATGTTGCATCGTAATAATTCGAATAGTTAGAGACTTGAAAATAATTAGACATTTTACTGCTTCCACCTCAAGAGCTCGATGTCAGTTTCCAGAAAACCATCTGCGTATGATTGAATTGAGCATATGCTGTCATTAACACCGAGTGGCAATCAAGCACTTTTGATGGACATTTGCACAGTTAGCTTTGGCATATTTTTATAACTGAACCATTGTTACAACTAGGTTAATCGCTGGTATATTTTATTCTTTGTAAGGGTTCCTAGGTTCGGGCTCAGCGCATTAACCCTCCGTTCAGGTGTCTGATGGGGTATCTAAGTGGCCCTTTTTGCGCTTGAAGTATGCAAAAAACATCATAAGGGTAGTGAAGCGGCGCTGGTCCGATTGGATTCCAATCACGCATTGATCACAATAGCAGCAACAAGAGCAGAAGTACGAGAGTTACTTTTTGTTTACCTACATCGTATCTACACGCATTGCACGTTCCAGTTAATAGGTCAAAAATCATTTACGCTTACATTTATGAATCGTCAATTCCGTCTGTCCAGGGAGACTTATGAGGAGCCGATCTATTCCAAATATCTCACACTATCGTAACACCAATGGTCATTTAATCGTAGGAATTTTTCTTGCCCTCACTAAAACCTGCACGCTCGTTAGCTTCTTTCTAACGGCGGCCCGCTATAGAATGGAACTAAGCTCCGACGTATTTATAGGGAGGGAAAGATACACGGTGTGCCCTTGCGGCAGAAAATTGCATGAACAGCAGTATAACGAATTAGAAATTGCGTAACTCCTGTGGATCTCCTGCCCTGCGACCGGACTAGTCGCACCGCCTAATAATGACGTGCGCAAAGACATTGCGGCAATGGAAAAGACAGCTTGTGACAGGGCTGAGCCAGCTCAAATATCCATTTTGATTCAGCATACGGTAGGCATTCATGATGTAGGGTGCCGCAAGGTTGGTGTCATAACCAAACTTGATTATGCAGTGTGGGGTCTTGCAGTAATCCACGAGACAAATTTTGAATTTATTCAATAGTCGCCTTATTAACCGCCTTATTCGTTCAGGGTATTTTTATCTGTGTCTATTGCCTAAAGATAATATGGCTGGCAAGCACTTTCATTACACAGTTAATCAAATTTTCATTGAGCAAAGCTCGTTAAGAACAGAAGATTAACCATACTGCAAACAGCGGCCATGATGCCACGAGAACTGTTAAGGTTCCCCTTTAGTTCCCAGCAGTTCTTTTGGCAGATATCTCAACAGAGCCGGTCTTTGATGTGTTAAAGATAAACCTCGCGGCGATTCCAAGCCCGTGGGAGACAGAGGATGGTCTGGAGTTAAAAACAACTTCCTTTAAAAATGTTTTGAAATAAAAATAAAGACAACAACAGACATTTGACGTGAGCAGTGTCGCAATTCGAGTTACTCCTCGTCAGCATTACAGGCCGACGGGCACCTTCATCATAACGGGACAACGAACTAGTACTATTACAAATCTTAATCCCTGAGTACGATTTAACTCAAAAAGACGGAACGGTACGAATCGGGAGTTTACCAATGACAATGGCCTAGCACATACATAGATGAATCGTTGAACTGAGACATCGAAACAACGAGAGATGAAGCATGGACAGGGGGAAACACCTAAGAAAAGAGGGGGAGCAACAAGGAGAGAGAGATACAGAGGGGGAAAGAAGTTGCTACGATGCTAAGTATGATTATGATGATGATGATACTGATACTGCGGATGACGACGGTTATTGCAAGGATGATGATGATGATGATGGTGGTGGTGGTGATGCTGCTGCTCTTCTTGCGAAAAGGCGGCAAAATCGAGCGAAAGCCGGTGTTCCGGCTAAGGCGAGGTCGCCGGTGAAGTCGGAGTGTCGATGATCGAAATTTGAGAGGTGTAGCTCGCTGACAGCAACGCCGGCGAGCATCGTCCATCTCGTGTCTTCCCTTGGCTTTTCTTCTTCCTTGTCGTCTCCTTTGGCTCATCCTATTTTTTTTTTCGTTTTTTAGCGTATCCTCCCTCCTCCTCCAAGTACTTCCGTTGATCGATCCGTCCTCCGTTTCCGAGTCCGTCCATTAGCCAAGTGTGTGAGGCGTCGTCGTCGTCGTCAGTGCGTCTTCGCCTCTTCGTTCTCTCGCCGGCCGTGGCTACGACGTCACTCTTCGCCATTATTCGTCACTGTCATTAACTACAACTACTGTTTCTGTTGCCAAACACAAAGTAAGGCGCAACTCTCTCTCTTGAGTCCGATTCGAGAGCATCGTTGCAAAACTGTTACTGCTGCTACGTGACTTGCCAATTCGACCGTTATTAATGTCGGCGAGCGACGACTCTGACGCAAGCATCAAACGCGCTGGCCAAATTTTCTCTCAGCCTCTCGGTATTTTTTTCCATATATCGAAGTGTATCTTTATAGCTAACTACACAGGGTACGTCTATATATAAAGCGAGCACTGCCGAGTGTGCAAACGTGTTGTAAATGATTAATAAATCATCACAATATTATATATATATATATATATATTTTATGTATATCTATATATATATATATTTTTTGAGAGAGCTACGAGAGTTCAACTTGTGTGTCAGCTGCTCAGACAGAACATGTCCCCAGCACGACGGCACTCGGAAGCCAACTACGCTGCTACACGGCAGCCAAATCACAGACACACGCTGTCACCGATGGCCGCAGCGAAATCACGGCAGTCAGCAGTGCTGGTGAATGGACAAATGTACGACAATGGCCATTTATTTGCCCTGGCTGTCCGGGACGACGGTCCACCAAATACTGATATCAGTCTCGATGCTCAACTTTGAGGCGGTGTCCAACAACGGGCGGCTGATTCAAGATGACGAGAAACCACTCTACTAACACGTATAATAACACGTTAATCGCATTTGTAGAAACGCTGGGATTTGGCGGCAAATTGAATGTCCAATCGGTACCGGTGCTTTTGATTAGCGTTTGTCATCTTCTGACAGTCTCCATGAATGCTAAACGATCTCACCAACATTTATTTTTTAGCGTATCCTCGTGGTGAGACACACAGTCGTACCCATGTGCATGTCATGCCGCAAATGCACCCCGAGCCAGCAGTCTACCATGAGATGCCTACTTGCGATAGTTTCTAATCGAGAATATTCCTTTAACCTAGAACTGATAGAGTATACAAATGTAGATGTTTTTCAGCTAAACTAAAGATGCACGCGTTATATATATATATATATATCGAGCAAGATGGCTTAGTGGCAAAGCCTTTGCCTTGCATTCGGGAGGACGGGGTTCGAGACCCAGACCGGCCACACGTAAATTGGTTTGCATGGTTTACAATTTGGACAAGGTAAATGCTAGAGTGAATTAAACTAGCCATTACATGAAAAACCCGTACACGGGCCTTACGAAATTGTTTTTAAAAACATTTAAAATATATATATACATTGATGAACAAGTCGCCACAGCTGCGGTCACGCTAACGATAACACAAACAAAGCCGCACAACGACAGCGATATGAGCGAAACTAATAACAATGCACTCAATGCTACAGCAGAAGAACACAGCGCTAACGGTGTAAAACGCGACCAGCTGTTGCACAATTTCAGGCTATAAAGACATTAAGCAGCACCGGTTGGAGAATAACAGCAGTAACGGCGTTACGACGACTCCCATAGCCATTAAACTAAGTGCAATACGACGCGGCGACGATACTTTGCAACGTGGTCACTTCGTTGGTTAGCTAGGCAGGAAAATTAACTCTCAATAGGTAGCAGAGTATTCTTCAAGCCTCCTCTTCACTGATTATTCTGGCAGCTAACTACTAACTCGTGGTTAAGATGATAACCATGCTTTACTTCGTTCATGCTTCACTTTGTTTTGTGCTAACGCATTAACATAAGATCATTTTACACGTTTTCTTGTGGTTGTAGTTTGAATATATGCAATATATATATACTGAAATCCATGTAAAGGCGTGTGGACATCACGCTACGTTCTTGGTCCTAAGTCACAGCCTAAACTGCCTATCAGAGCAAAAAATGGGAGAAAGTATATGTGCACTCGCAATGTTCTGTTTCCGAGAATTCAAGAATTCTAGAATACACTGACAAGCCGTTGCGGTGCTAAATCTGACATACGGCAACGCCGTGAAACAGCTATGCCTAAACCTTCTACCAAACAAATAGAGAAGCAAGCGTTGAATACTGCGAAACAACGTTTGCAAAAGCTTTTGACGTCTGAACAAGGTCACATAACGTACAGAACAGCAGTAAACCGCGCTGTAGACCCTATAGTAATTATTGGGGCAGTTAATTTTGAGTTTTGGCACGGGTAGGAATGCTCCGTCCGTACCGGGGAGACTGAGTGATTCGTAGACCACTGTGTCTGGCAAGGAATCGAAAACAGTTGAACACGTATTAGAGCAGTTTTAGAATGCCACACGGCTATACTAGGTGATCACGAGTTTATCAAAAATAAACTGTAGTCACCACACATTCGGAGGCGAATAAAGTCGTCCAAACGACATGCTGTATCTACTATTGCAGAATTAGCAGCGTTTGTAAAAACACTCTGATAGCTTTAGTGCAAGCCTTTTTATACCCATGTAACTCCTAGCCGCTTTGTTCCCAACAACGACGACTAAACAAAACGTATAACCGCGGTATGACGCGCTGCATCCGCTAACGTTCTGAGAATTCTCCTAGGTACATTTTTGTTCCCTGAACGCGTTGACTGCTTGCTTTGTTGACTCCTTTGAACATTAGTGTGGACATCACGGACAACGCCACAGAGTCTACCGCGCTCAGTGCCTACGCGAAAAAGCATGAAAACGAAACAGATCCATCTCATCAGGGTCACTCGCCGCGTCAAAAACGCAAAGGCAAAAAGGCAATGCAACGCTGCACTGCCCTTTTCGCAACAACCTCACGTTGGCCGGCGCAATGTAAACGAAAGTTCCTCGTCGACCTCATCATCATCATCATCATCATTATCATCATCATCAGCCTCCTCGTCATCATCGGCACCACCGCAACCACACCTATAACCACGATCACGGACCTGTGCTCTGTTCCGGGACAAGCGCCACCATTCACCCGTCCAGCGAACACAAAGTGAACACTGGCGAACCGAGCCGGGGGCGAGAGGAGTTGCACCCTACGTAAAATTCGGTCAGCCGCCACATTTCGACGGGAAAGGCAGAAAAAAAGAGAGAGAAAGAGATGCACAATACAGGGACGAATGATAAGATCCACCAATGGTGAAGAGGTTTAAATCTAGATGAAAAGTCACGAAACCGGGAATACGCGACTACAAAACGAGGTCGGTGATAAGTGTAGGTGTGTGTGTGTATGGGTCGGTGGTAGGGGATATGGTTGGATGTCAAAGTTAGTGTGTGAGGCTCGGGGGTAGCGAGCGGTTACTGAGTGGTGAGATGGACGCTGAACGAAATACGCGAGAGCGGGTATGCAGTAGCGAAATCATACATCGTCGTCATTTGCGGCTAGCGATACTGCTGTTGCCTATTTCACACAGCCGACTACAGGAGAAAAACGATGCTTTTGGCAACGAAGAAAGCAGGCACAAGCTACGGCAAAGACCGCCCCCCCCCCCGAAAACCTCCGAGACACAAAGTGGGGAGTTGAAATGCAAAAAACTCCAAGGGAGAGAAAGGAAAAGAGAGAGAGACAAAGAGGAAAACTAAATATGCAAAAAGTCTAAATGTACGTGCGATGCAACGGTCGGTCGACCGTCGCTAGTTTCGACAACGAGAAATGACTCTGGCGTTCATTCGGTTCAGATCGTCAGAATGCGTTGTAGGTGGCGTGTGCAAATGCGTCGACAGATCGCCTATTCGCTCTACGCCGACTTGACTCGACTCGACCAGACCAGAGTCGGAGTCGGACAAGTCGCGCACTCAACAGGGAAAAAGATGAACGTCGGCCACATTTCGAGCTTCTGTCGCCACCTTCCTCGGACAAAGGGACGTAAGGTGAAGAGACAGACACACTTTTCGGCTTCTCGGCCTTTTTTCGGCCTTCTTTTTTCTGTTGGTGCGGGGTGTGAGTGGAGGCAGACAGGCAGACAAGGGAGCAGGAAAGAAGACGAAGAACAATCATTGCGGCTATGATGCTACACTACTGCTCTAAAAACAGGACGATGCGGACTATGCGCTCTGGCCTCGCATCGCGTATCGGCGGGGAACACGGGGAGTGCACGGGACGCAGCAGGCCTGAACTCAACGCAACCCACAGGGAGAAGTAACTTCTCCATGTAGGTCTCCGCCGTATATATATATATATATATATATATATATATATAGGCAGTCTTTGGAAGCTGCGGGGCTGCTTTCTGTGCAAGGAGAACGGCGCGCAGTCGATGACGCGATGACAATGACGAACGTTTTTAAAGTACTCCTACTGGAATGGAGGAACAACAACTGCATCAGGATGCATCATATCTCATTCCTGGTCCAGAAAAAGAAAGAGAAGAAAATGAAGAACAAGAAGAAGTAGAGGTAACGCCACTGCTGAATAGACGCGTTTAGGTCGAGAAAACGCAAGTACGAACCATCTGGAGACATCGGGCTCTGTCCGATGTTGGTAGTTCTAGCAGTGATACTACATCCGGGTCGTCCATGGTTGATGTCCGCCTAAAACAGCTGCATTTGCAACAAACGTCGCAAGATCTCCTATCCTATGCTGCCTTGAAGGCCAGCCATTCTAACTAGTTAACCTTAATCCATGTGAGATATTTCAATAACGAGATGATGCATTACCATTTACTCAAATATATATATATATGAATATATATATATATATATATATATATAATTATATGAATATATATATATATATATATATATATATATATAATTATATGAATATATATATATATATATAATTATATTATATATATATATATATATATATATATATATATAGGGAAAATCATGTGGAAGCTCCAGAAGCACTTTCCACGATTCAAGCCAAGGAAAGAACTAATGCAGTCATATTTTGAGCGAAAAATTATCTGCTGAAAACACCCGTTAATGCCCTATGTGATGACCTTGCGAAGCATATAAGTGGTCCGGTGAAAAACCGATTTTCACTAGAGGGGGTAATCTAGTTTATGTCGTGGAAGCTCCCGGAAGCTCTAATGAGTCTGCAGTAGTTAACCAAAGTTCCTGTTGCTTCCCGAATATGTGGCTTCAGATTGGTAGTGCACAGAAATTTAACTCAGATGTTCTTCAGAGCAGCTGCGCTTCACCGCTACTATGTATGCGTTTGACATAAAGCGCTACCGTCGGCCTCATAAAAAATACGTCATAGGGACTGAAGACCTTAAGATTCACTGCACCATTGGATCCCGCCGTGCCCACAAGACGTCGCACGTTGGTGTGCAAAATCATATAGAACACTCTCCCAGAATGTGTTGTCGTAACCAATTAGGACTCTGATTATAGAATCAACTCAGATATGCTCACTTCCATCACTACAGCAATCAATTTGGGGTCCAGGTCACATCCAGTCTTAATTATCGCATTATACCTGTTGTAAAAGCTTTCTTGCTTCTACCTAACACTTGCCTTATAAAAGACCCAGATCTAAACATCTAAGGCAGTAGTGGTCTACAAGGTTTTGTACTGTTCTCCCATATAATAATACCCTAGTTTGCTTAGACGTTTTCTAAACTTCAACCAGTGGGAACACTTGAAAAAGTACGCAGCTAGTCATGACATAAACATACAGGATAAGGGCAACGTCATAGCGATTTTGAGGTAGTACACGCGATAAATAAAGGGCAGTCCGCGAAGACCCCGGAGCCATATTTAGTCACAAATGAACATCTCTGAAAAGCGACTCTCTTTACACCCTGCTTTACTAAAATGTTTAACGAGGTGATGGAAACGTCCCTACAACCCAGGAAATCATTATCGTTATACATGGCGAGCTTATATACATGCGGGTTTTCATAAATGTTGGAGTTATCAAAAATGATGGAGCTACTGTACATACGTCAATCAGATCACCGGTATTTCCCATAAATTCCTGCTGTTTTTGTTGCTGGAGAGCGATTTTCGGATAGAGATACAAGGTTGGCACTTGCAGGTTGATGCCTTTATGTATGCTGATGACCTGGTGTTATTCTGCCACAGTTGGTTTCAGTTGCAGCAGACCTTAGCAACCTTGTTGCATTACGTCAACCAGAACAAGTTAGAGGCCAATCTTAGTAAGAGAAAGGCAATGCAATTTTGACGTGGAGAACTGTGGTTAGGAGCGACAAACTTCCTTGGCTTCAAGTATTATAGAAGTTGTCTCACACTTTTTCTACCCAGAGTCATGTTCTCGTCTCCAGGTACAAACTTCTTGAAGTACATTGAGGAAGTAGTTAAGGAAGGTGGCAAGCATTTATTCACTGTTTTATGAAATTTAGGGGATGACTGTAGTTCGTAGAAGAGCTGCAATTATAGCAAAAGAGATACCTTAAATTACCTTACCTTATAAAAAGATATAAAAATAGATAGCACGATTTGCTGTACATAGCCTTTACATGAAGATCTGTCACTGACAGAATTTTCATAAAATCTCCCCGGTATGCCTTCAAAAGAAGAAGTGAATAAAAATAAATATTGATGAATAAATAAACCCACATGATCACGCAAATTCGTGTTTTTTGCTTTAGGAAAAAAAACGACAAATACTTTTACATCAACTCAATAGTATATTTTTTATTACATTGTAGGGTAACAGGGATACATGCTTAACTTACTACACAAGACCTTGAAATATTTTTATGTATATATATATATATACATACGTATCATTCCTATCGTATAATTGTACTTAGATAATCGCTACCACATTCAGTCCTGTGTCATTATATATATATATATATATATATATATATATATATATATATATATATATATATATATTTGCTAGAAAGGGAAGTAATCACGAAACATACGCCTCAGCCAGTCAGCGTCGACGACGCCCACATTAGTGCAAGGCTCTTCTCACAGAGGATCACCAGACCTCTACCAGCCAGCACCGCAGCTGCCGCCGAAAAGCTGACAGGCGGGGCTGAAGTTAGGGGCCGAGCTTAGAAGCCTGAGGGCTCGAAAGCGCGAAATGTTCGTGCCCTGGATTCAGACTGAGTCGTCTTCGTAAATTCACAGTTGCCCCTACCGCCGCCGCCGCGACTGCCTTCTTCTTTCTCGCTTCGTACGACTTCATCGACTAACTCTCTCAACCAGACGTAATCACTGCCTTCCGAAGTGAGATATGGCGTTGCAGCGTTTCTGGGCGAGTGTGAGAGCCCTCACAGCTTCGAGCCGTCGAAATAATCCGGAGAAGTCGTAGTAATCATTCTCGCCGCCTGAGGTGTCCTCGACTCACCGGCGCAAGGGTCGAATTATCAGCAGCTTTGCGTGGCACAGCTCCGCGTTCGTTACGCCGCGGTACGCTAAAGTCATTCACCTTGTTTAGAGCTTGCTCTCGAATAACTGCTGATGGTCACGCAACATCTACATATTGAAACACCTGAGCCCCCTGTTGTTTGTTTTCTTGTCGTTTTGCTGATTATAGCCTATTACAAGCTAAATTACAGCAATAACTATGAAAACCGTAAACT
This sequence comes from Dermanyssus gallinae, assembly GCA_003439945.1. Taxonomy (NCBI): domain Eukaryota; kingdom Metazoa; phylum Arthropoda; class Arachnida; order Mesostigmata; family Dermanyssidae; genus Dermanyssus; species Dermanyssus gallinae. The sequence goes on from QVRM01001450.1 coordinate 759,210, forward strand.
CTATTTAAAGAGTGTGCTTTTTTAGCTCTAGGTGGTGGTTATATATATATATATATATATATATATATATATATATATATATATATATATATACACTTATATGTGCGTGCATGAGTACTTACTAAAATATCTGATAAAGTCATATAATGAGAGTTAAAACTTCTATTGAGATTGAATAAATTGCCTTAGAAAATCTACCTGAAAAAATGCTACGGAACACATGCAACTATGCTTGCCACAAGGATCTAGAATAGGGTAGCGATATATATATATATATATATATATATATAACACGTCACTCAATTTTCTGCACAATAAAGTGTTAGTGTTGAATTTGGGGCTATTGTGGTTTATTGCACTGATGTTAACTTAAACGGTTTATTTTTGCTGCAGGTAATCTGTATAGGATAATTAAAATTACACGTATTATGCGTAGCGTGTCATCAAACATAGATAAACTTCTCATCTACAATAATTCGCTAGTATGTATTTATTTTTCTGTTTTGTTACTTATATAAGTAAATCTTCGTAATCAAAATATTACCGATAATGCTTTTTTCCATCCTCCACCATCAACCTTCCCCCGTCCGATCACACAACCAGGTGGGCCAACAACTTTGCCACAGTTTACGCAACATGGCCCTATAGCTTTGCCCTTCTCGCTTTAAGCCTTGACTGATCCGCTTATACTTGTCAAAACAGTTAGAATGATGAAAACCGCCTAAAAGCGAGCGATCTTATCGAGTTACGGAGAAAGGTTATACAACCAGTAGTGTGTTCATTGGTTGTCCTATTGGTCCGACACGTTTCTGGTACGTTCTCAATATCGTGACTTCATCTGTTGATATAAAATGCTAAAATAAATTATGTTTTAAATCTAAACACGCACAGGGACCATCTTCCTTTTGATAGATATCTGCGACGGCCAAGCTTCCAGCTTGTGGCTTGCAACATCTAACTTCGAAGCTCCTGACTGAAACTGCACTCAGCAATGTCGCTAAGTTTACTGACGTGGCGATGATGATTCTGAACATGCTACAGTCGGCTTATTATATACGAGCATTTGGCTTAGCGTAGATGATAAAAACGTGCAGATAATTATTGTTTTCGGTCCATAGAACATTTTTACTCAAATGTTCGTTGGTACTATCATTTTAGAACTTAGAACGAACTTATTGCATTGGTAAACACTGTTTTATCAGCAGTCAATAAAAGTTATTATACTTTTATATAGAAAATGTTATAATTATTTAATTAAAGCTACAAGTAATTGAATGAAATCAGTTATGAACGCATAAATGTGATTACCAACCATGTGCGTAGGGGTTTTACTGTGTGCTTATCTCTTACATATTTTAGCTTTATTAACCGATGGTTGGTTTACAATATTGCGCGTAAAGGGAAAGCATACATTTGCATATATGCACATTTATCACGGTTCCAAAAATCGAGCCAAAGGAACTGGTCTATCGCATTTTTAAAGGTGATAAGTCACACTGTCCCCCGCAGAGTTTGCACAAGCATAACGAGGAAATTTCATTGAACTTCTCTCGGATACTCAAAATCATCATGTGGAAGCCATGTACAGCAAATTGTGTGATTAGGTGTCTATTCTCATAATTGCAGCGCTTCCACGAAGTACACGTCATTGCCTGGGTTTCATAAAAGAGCGGGTCAATATCTGCCACCTTATTCTCCCATTCAGACATGTACACGTATACGTTATATCTGCCGTTTTCGATAATCTATGTATATTTTACAAATCCTCAACAAATAGCGGAGACGACGCTAGTAAATAGACTAATCTGTTGAAACTAGTGCGGTGAACTCTTAACGCCTTTTTAGAAAAAATACCTTGATTTGAAAAAGCGCCTTAAGTTTAACTTCGATCGATAAGGCCATATCATCCGTATATCGTAAGAAGCAGTGGGCGCGATCTTTTGGATAAAGATATTAACGGCAAGTATCTTGGATACTATGAAAGGATTGTAGTCCTTTTTGAATTCGTTCATCAATGTGCCTCGAGAAGTTCGTACATCGAGACGAGAACATGACCCCTAGTAGGAGAAGTATGATACAAATTCTATAGATTTTGAACCTAAGCAAAGTTCGTCGGTTCCAGCTAACTTTCCTCCACGTCTAAACTTCACTGCCTTTGTTTTATTTATGTTTATCTCTAACTTGTTCCGGTGGACGTAATGCTGCAAGGTCGCAAGAAATTGTTGCAATTGAAATCGGCTGCGAAAGTATAGCACCTAATCATCTGCATACATAAGGACGTCCGCCTGTGAGTGCCGACCCTGGCGGCTAAGATTATCACCTTGGGCAACACCAATGGTCTGTAAAATCGCTATGTGTTTAGCGGCTCCACCATCTATGATAACTTGTCCTTACTGTAAAATACCTTTAATGAGTTCCAATATATTTAACGAAACCCCGCAAAAAGCCAGCTTGTCTAGTATAATTGTTTGTAGACTTTAAAACGGCCGTATCAAAGGCCGTTTTAAAGTCTACGAATACAGCAAAGAGATAAGCCCCTTTAGTTCAAAGTGCCCGTTTTAAAGAATTTGGAAGTACAGCACATGCTGTCATTGTTGACCAGCTCCTTCTGAAGCCATATTGTTGCTGCAGCAGCTTCCTGTTAACCTCAAGAAAATGTTCTAATTGACGGGCTAAGATAGCCTACAGAAGTTTGTAGATTGCGTTCTTCCTGCATTTCCTCGGTAAGACAATGGAGCCAACGGATCCCCTTTTCCTTTAGAGATAATGCTAAGGAGACTGGTTTTCCATTTCGAGGGTAGTTGGGTCGTTGAATCGCTTGTCTGAGATACTTATTTGTTCATTTAGAACCCCGGGGCCTTTCCGGACGGTGCCTTCATTATTGAGTCGATAACTTCAGAATTGCTAAAAGGCCGCGACAGGGCTTAACGGGCTTCCGTGACGCGCTCGTCCCACACTGCCATTATCACACGAGCACAGCTCAGAACGGTTATGGCACTAGCAAACATTTGATGGAAATGTGCATTTATTATACCATGCAGGCTAGGACACGCAGTAACGGGCCTGTTTGTATGCAGCCACTTATGAGGTTGTTGTTGCGCTTCTACGAGTTGTTTGCATTGTTTTTTTCTTCATGTTCTTTTTTGCACATTTCTTTTATAGTCACGGCTTAATCTAAAATAAAAAAGCGTTCTATCCGGACGGATTTTTGCTAGAATGTTTGCTTGATGGCATAAGATTCTACGTCGATCTGGTACTGGGTATATGCTTCGCGAAATGGCATTCAGAAGGCTGAGATTCAGATTGCGGCTTAGACGAGGCCTTCCGCGATATGTAGACTGCGGTTGAATTGATATTTCCATTGCAACGGGTAGGTGTCATCTTGCACCAAACGCCAGAGTTTTCTTACGCACCTGGCATTGCATGGGTTAGCATTTGTGGCGAATATGTCAATTGTAGATTGTCCCTGAGGCGCGACGAAGGTCGAATCTTTAGCTGTGGATATAACCCAAATACTGCGAGTTGTCAAGGCGTTGAGTAGTGAAACCGTTTTTAAACATCTTAGTTTGTGAAACGAGCACACATTCTGAAAGCATCTTTGTTTGAGATCACCACATAGTACACTTTGTCACTTTGTGTGAGTCTCTCACGTCGAGGGATTGTATTAATTGCTCCAGCAGTGTTGAAATAGCCTCTGAAAGACTAGCATTGCAACGACGTTGATGGCGGTTTCTGTCAGGACTACGCAGTTATCTTCTTTGTAGTATGTTTTTGCGCCAGCGAACTTGCTGTTAAACAACACTGCAACTCCTCCACTTGTTCTACCCGGTCTCTCTGTGTGTACACCGAGGCATTCCAACTTGAAACGACCGTGGGTTTGGTGGCCCATGTCTCAGTAAGAACCAACACGTCATACTGCTCAGCTAACGGAAGAAGTGGGTAACTTAATTTAATGCCTTCACAGTTCCATTGAGATAAAAGTAGCGATCTCTTTGGGACCTTTTGGGACATACTTGTCTTGAGTATGTTGCGGCTGTTTTTGTACTCGTGCGTTTGTTGCTGTGCAAGCCGGTCACGAGTCTCAAGAAGGCTTGTCTCTCTTGCTCGTCTTTACACGGGAAGCGGTTCCAGCGGCTTTGGTCGAGTCACTACCCATCTCTACTCCGGTAGCCCTAGAGATCAGAAAGAGAAACAACTTCTTAAATACACTGATTACCGCTGTTTGAACCGCTTTAATGATACATGGAACGATAACACGATTTTGCCTTTTTCAACAGGTTTTGTCTTTGAGCCAACTTATCAAATGTTCAGCGCGTCGTTGTTTACCTTAATAATAATATTTTACCACGGATGGCCAACTGCGCTTCAATAAAGTTATCTCTTGAAGATCGTTCAACCACACCGATTATATTTAGCTCTCCACTTTTCTGAAACCGAATTGGATGTTAAGAAATCTATTTCGTTGAGCAGAACGTTCTAAATGGGGACAATTTGAATGAGTTTATTGTTGCTGCTTGTTGCGCAGTGACTGAAAAGTTAAGTTTTCCATATTGAGGCACCCATATGTGTCTATTTGCATGCACATCGTGCAGTTATAAGATCAAAACTAGACCAATAAATCTAAAACATACAGAAGTAGCACAATTCGATTTGAGATATTTCAGAAGGTTCTCACTAGGATTAAGTTGACATTTTTCACCACACACAAGTTTGTGTCTGTTACGACTCTCTGGGAATCACGGACTTATTCATTCCATTTATTTAACAACGTATGTATATTTTCCAAGATATACAGACGCTAGCGTTCGTTCCAAGTTGAGAGGGAGTGTAGGGAAACAGAAGGGAAGTCTGAAGAATTCTTGCGTGGCAATTGGTGCAAGCCTCCGAACAGAACCGGCATCGGCACCAATCACATGACTCGTGAAAACCTGAAATGAAGCACACAAGGTGGTGGTGGTAGGCGTGCACGATATATCTTATGTAACGCGACAACTAGAACACGCGGCTCCCTCCCAAAGCTGCCGAGAGATATAGATATCAAAGTGTTTAATCCCGGCCGAGGCTTCGGCAACCTTGCAATGCCAGTTCTGGGAAAAATACGAATTGGTTCGGTAATCGGTGAGCTCTACCCTACTCGGATTGTTTCCACTGCCGGCCTACAGCCGGTAAGCAAGCATACATGCATGAACAAGGCGACCTTTGCGTGAGTCACAGACTCACGCAAAGGTCGCCTTGTATGAAGAAAACTATTCGTAGAATACCGGAATAACAAGACGTTATTCCGGTATTCAACGAAAGAACGCGTAGAGACTGTGACACAATGTTCTAAAGAGGGAAACTCTGCACGGACATGCTGGCCAGCCCTTCGTGCAATTTACGGTAGTTATAACCTAAGCTAAAAATATGATTGAAAGTAATGAATTGTGAGCATTAATGTTGTTGAGCCCGATGTATGTGACAAAGTGCTATAAAACTGAATGCCCCGTATACAGCTTGTAAAAACCAAAGAAAGATCACCACCTCGCTGATATCGTATTTCATTAGAAATGGCATTGTGTTCATATAGTGAAAATAATAAGACACTCGTGATGCTGTATTACTTTAAAGAACATTGATGGTTGGATTTAGTATTCGCTATTTAACTTACAGATACTTATTTAACTCACGTATATGCATAGCCTATTACGTTTTGGCTGTTCATTGTTACGCCTATATACGAGGATATGCGTGCGTACCTGTATAGGTGCATACGTTTCTGTACTATATATATATATATATATATAACTGCGTGTTTACTACCTGCACAGATGAACACTGTCTTGCCGAAGAGAGTTCTTTGTGCTTTACGTACGCGTGGGAGGAGACTATTCGGCCGTTGCTGCGGACCCGTTGACGACGCCAAACACTGACTAAGGCTACGTTTGACGAATGGACTCTCTTCTCTGTCACATCTCGTATGCACATGTCGGCATGTTTACATGACAGCGCCTACTGAATTCGCTTCGAGGAAGGCAGTTGTCGGCGGCCTCGTCTGCAGTAGCGGCCGCTCCCCGCAGCCGACCGGAATAGCGATAGAAGAAGAAATGTTCGCGCGGCCACTTTCCGTATGCAAATAGCCGATGCAACTCTGGCGGCGGCTCCAGCCGAACCTTCAACAACAACAACGACAACAGCCGTGGTCCTGCAGCAGTCAGCTGTTCGTTGTTAAAGCAGCCCTGGTAGCAAAAAAAAGCGAACCATCCACGGACCTGGAGAAGCGGCGTGGGAGGAAACTGCAGGTAGGCAACTGTATTGGAATATGGTGCCTCATGGTGATGCCATGCAAAGTGCAGACGCCTTCCGGAGCGCCGCCCAGGTACTGGTCGGTCGCAGTCGGCGACGGCCGCAGCGGCGGTCGAGGACAAAAAAGACCTGTCTATCTGTTCAGCCAGTCCGTCTGTTTGGTTATCGACAATCACGACGACAACAACAACAATAACGACAGCTACAACAACAGCAACGATGACAAAAACTGCAACTACGGGACCAGACGAGAGCAGAATGTGCACATATTGAGGGCATGTTAGACCCGCTGAATTAGACATGACAAGGTCAATTGGGTTGAACAGAAAATACCTGGTATTTTTCAATTTTTGAAATGAATCCTTACAATGATAAACTTATTCGATAATGTTCTTTTAGAAAATTTGCTATTATGTTAGCCATAACTCTCCTCCATCTCTGGAACAGACTATTATCGAATCGCATAGTAAATAATTCTGGTTTCTGCATCTCGAGGAATTGTTGTCGCATTACATATATGTTTCCTGCTTTAGGTGAAGTGAGATGCGCAAGCGACAGTCTGCTGAGTACGGTGGATGTGGCAGAGTTTCCCAATCGAAGTTTGCTATCTTGCGGAGACTGGTTAAACTCACAAGCGGCTTAGCGTTGCTTTGGTGTAAGATAGCGTCTTATGCATGCACGAGACTGTGTCTCGTTCTTTCGAGGGCGGCAAAAACTTGGTCGAGGTAATTAGAGTAGACAGGGCGTATTTCGTTTGGCGACTAGAAGCAAGTTGTCGTGGACGATGTCATGCCTACCCCACGAAACACAGAGACAAATCTTGCACAAATGGGTCAGTCTCGTTGGCGCTCTCTGGGGAGGTTGACCTGCGGCGCACCAGGATCTTCCATGTTTCAGACGTAAAAGACCTATTCTTCGCCACATGTAACAATTCGACCCAAAAACAGACACTCGCTGTGTCTGGCAAGCCAAAAAAGCATTTTGCTAGACGCAACACATTGCTGCAGTCGCACAAATCATGAGGTACTTATTGGTTCAACTTTGACACAAAACCGTGCCGATGATTATATGATGTCCATGGCAAATTTAGCGTAGTCAATCGCTGATTCTAATTCACAGTTTCGCGCTAGCGGTGTTCCTCAGGTGTCAAACCTCTTCCGGAATTAGGTTTATCTAGAAGGCGTAACGTGCCGCAACGAAACTTGGCAGAATATATTGGCTTATAAGAAACATTCCAAATGAGATCGCTTTACCCCCATATCAAGTTGTGGGGCCTATTCTTATATTTAAAAAAAATCGTCTTCTGGAAAACAGAACCAAATCGTCAACATAAAACAACACTGACGAACTTGTGTCATATAGTGATTATTGATGGCAAGTCCAAAATCAGAACAGAGAATTGAAGGGGACTGAAATTGTCCCCTTGAACTACCCCTGTTGTTTGGGTTAAAGGTTCTCAGAAACTCCGTCATCGAATATAACTGTGCCCTGTTGAAGGATTGACGCAATTAGCTGAAGAAATGTAAACGGTACACCGAGGTACGCCAGCTTGTCCACAATCAGTTTCCGCAACGTTGTGTCAAAGTCAGATTCAAAAGTCCACAAAAATGATGTTATTGGTTTCGTGCATCTGCCCGAAGTACGCTCTTAACTCCTTTGATGGGATACGTAAATCGGTAGCATAATGTCTTGTAATCGGGACAGAACAACATAATGCTTAAATTTACGCCGCTCTGCATTTATCCAAGGGGTGCTGCGCCTAGATCGGTTCTTGCAGACGCTTCGTCGAATGACTGAAACAATACGACTGCCGTACTCATCACCCAAAAACTCCCTTGAAAGTGGCAAAATTCCTTGGCAATTTAGGACAAGAGGATTTTGATCTCCGTCGAACTAGAGATTCCGACGGCAGCCGCGCACTGAGTCTAACCGGGAGATGCTATATTTAATTCTAACGTCCGCCTCGAAAAGGAGAAAGCTGCATTTGGAATGGGTAATGAGCCATGCTATCCTAGGGGAAACCCTAACAAATTTCCAAGGTTACGCCCTCGATTACCATTACGGTTGGCCCGAGTGTTGTTTGGTCTACGTTAATAACCACTGACAGCAAGTCAGTGGTTATTGCTGCGAATTGTTATTGTTGTTTAGCATTTTGCCTGTTGATTCCGGTTCCTCCGTGGTTAGCTTGCCGTCGCTGCTCCTGAGGACTTTGTTCGCCATCTGGCGAATCTGGTAGTTCGGTAGTTTCTTGACGTCTTTCTTTGCCGTAGCCGCTGCTATCTGTTGTTTGTGAACAATCTTGTAGACGTTGGTGGTCTTCTTCGAAATGCGCAGCACGGACGGCAATATATTCCTTGCTTCAACAAATTTACATGAATATCGAATTAGAACGTTCGCAATCTTATTCGCCGAAACCTTGTCGCTAACTTGAAATAATTCTGTTGCTGCTTGTATATTAGTTATGTACAAAAACTTAGCCTGAACGTTAGACTTGTAAGCAAGGCTGGCAAGTCCATTATTGAAGCGCTTACACTCTTGCCTGTAAACAGGAGCTAGCACTAGGACAAGAGAATGTCCGGGGTGCTGCATGTGAAACCAGCTACGGAAGTATAGTCAGCATACTTAAAGGCGGTCACCTGTAAATGTTGATCTTGTACCTCTCCAGAAAGATAGCTCACATGGTCTGTATGATCACCGTATGTTTAGCAAAAACCCCAAGAAAGCTTTCTTGTTCATGCCGCCGTGTCAAATGCCACTTTAAATCTATGAACATGGCAAAGAGACAATCCCCTTTGATTCGACGGGCTCGTTGTGTAGACTTTAGAAGTACAGAAGTACATTCTGTCATTGTCGACCGGCGTCTTCTGATGCCATGTTGTGGTTTAGGCGGCTTTCGGTTAATTTCAAAGAACGTTTTTAATCGGCGAGCAAGGTCGTCGACAGAAGTCTAAGATTGCGCTCTTCTTGGCGATACCTCGGCATGATCATGGAGCCAACGAATTTCCTCTTCCTTTAAGGAGAAGCTGCTAAGCGAACTGGTCTTTCGTTCTTTGGGTAGCGTTTAAAACGTTTTTCTCACCTCGTTAAGGAGTGTAGTGAAACAGGGCGCATGGAGAATCGCTTGTTTTAGATGTTCATTTGTGATCAAACCAGGCCCCAGGAGCCTCCCGGTATTGCGTCGATCTCTTCGGAATGGCTAAGGGGGCGCGACAGGGTCTAGCGGGCTTTAGTTACGCGCTAGCCCCCACTGGCGTTACTACAGGAGCACAACTTGGAACGGTTATGTCTTGGAACGGTTTTATCTAATATACCATGTGGGAGACGATACGCAGTGGCTTGTCTGTCTGTAGGCAGCCATTGATGAGGCTGTTGTTACACATCAAAGAGCTGCAAAAACTTGCATTGCCTTCGTTCTTCATGTTTCTTTGTTTAGCATGCCCATATCTTCTCTATTTATAGTTACGGCTTAATCTAATATAAATAGACTTCATTTCAGGAGAGATTCGATTTTGCTAGGATGTATGTTTGAACATTTAATGTTTGCAAAAGACGCACTGTGGATTGTACCATAATGCCTGCTTTCGGTTTGCTCACGTTGGCCGGGCGCTATCAGTAACCACACTTCAATTTCTGGTAGGATCTACGTAGATCACGGCTGTCACTAAAGGTATACTTCGAGAAGTAAAGTTCAGTCGGGCTAGGTTAAGTTTGCAACATAGACGTGGCCGCTTACAATATGTAAGTTGCGGCTGAGTTGATGTTTCCACTGCAACCGCCTTGCACCAAACTGCAGAGTGAACCCTTGTACCCCATGGTATCTCTAGAAAGGTTTGCATTTGTAGGAAATTAGTCTACAGTCGTTTGGCCCCAGAACGCGTCGAAAGGTTTTCCCAGAGAAATGGTTACAGTGGCTTTTTTCAATTTACTATCCATCTCCCCACAGGTAACCCTAGAAGGCAATGGGGGGGGGGTTGGATGGTAATGCACCATCTCTTTTTATTGAGACATCTGTGCTCCCCGTTTTTTTTCGATCATGGTCGATTTTTAATCCACTCCGGCGTTCACGGTGTTTAAAGTGGGAACTAGGAAAACCAATTTAGGAGTGGCCAATCTGGGTCTCCAACCCAGGCCTCCCGAATGCAAGGCAAAGAAGGAAAGAATCCAATTACACTGTTTACCGCGGTAGTCCGCTTCTATGGTACAAGGAACGATCTTGTCTAACAAACCTTGTACAAGATCTGCGACTATGTCCACTGAAACTAACACCAATTTGCCTTTTTGCGCAAGTGTTGTCACTTGCACGTCTTTGGTGAGATTCTCGTCCTTCAACAACGCGAGTTGCACGGCCGTCCATCTTCATGACTTCATTTGCCCGGCAGGCTGCTGACATTGAAACCGGCAAATCCAGCACTTCACTCTCATTGAGTTTGCGCGGTGAAGTGTGTTTCACCGACATGTTCACATCAACCATCTTCTAAATAATAATATAAATTATTTAAAAACAATGGGAATTCAACCTGGCTTGCCAACTGTGTAGTCAGAGGCGCTGCCACTTGGACTACGGCATCTGAGTGCCTGACCGTGATCTCTTGTTAATTAGCTCTTCTCAAAAAGGCAAGATATATGAACACCTAAGGCTGGTTGAGAAGCTATTAATTCTAACGCTACAAAGAGATCAATCAGAGCTCGAGTGCTCGCAGAGGCAGCTGAAGCACCTCCATATATATATATATATATATATATATATGTATGTCCTCCTAGGGAGCAAAAATACCTTTACCACCAAAACTAAAACTATTTTAGTCGGCTGGTGCTACATATATAGGTCAAGCAAAGCTTGTTGGTGACGTTGTCATACTGCTATATTGTTCTTCTGGTTACGCCCAGTAGAACGCTATGCACTGATCAAACAAAGAGACGAAGCGATAATGACTATAGTCGTTTCTGGTCAGCCAGCGCCAGTGGTTTAAATATTCCTAGAGAGCATTAAAGCAGTACCTTTGCATCTATACGAGGTGTCTGCTTGTAAGGCAGCGTACTTTCGACTACTGAATTAACATTCGTCTGCATTTTCAGTACTTTTCATACACTGCATGTTGCTGTGTAGGTAGTGTAGATCATTGGCCCAATTAGTAAATAGTAAACTGCGCAATAAGCCCCCTTTTATCTACAATAACGAGAAGCTCCTTCCAAAGCGTTTTGCGTGGCATATGTCCATAAAGGTTAGGAGGTGAGTCAATGATTAGAGAACATGTAGCATTAACACGGTGTAGTGCTTTGAATGCACCGTGAGTGCTTACTAAAAAATGGAATTGCCTGGTTCTTGAATTGCATACTAAAAATTGGCGTACTTAGCGGGTTCACGGTGACGGATGCCTAAACGGCGTCACGGCCAAGCGCGGCTCACGAGAGCCGGGATACACTGATATCCAGGAGACTACAAGGGCGGACTGCGTGAAGAGGACGATGGCCGCAATTTGTCTACCACTAGCTACTTTTTGGCGCTCCAGGGACGCCGCCGCCGCTGACTAGAGTGAGGTCTTCAAGGCATACCTGCAAAAGAGACGCCCTTCCAAGTGCAGGATTCATTGCACTGGTGTTAACGAAATGTAGATTCATACGGGCCATTTGGTCTTCCCAAATGTGAATGAAGAGTCTGTTTATGCTCACGTTGGTGGTAAGCCAAATCTCATCTGATATCCTCAATAAAGAGCGTTTTATCCGCTAGCATGTAGACAAGGCGATTCGTGCAGGACGAGTGCAACGCAAGGACTCTCGTAAGGACGGGCGATCTAATTAAGACGGTTAAGCTTTTTCATGTGCCTGCGTGGCAACTGAGCCCAGATATATGCCTGTATGCCGTACGAAGTTAACGATGCCAACCTGAACTCAAATATGAAGACATAATAGTTGTGACTTTTGGATGTCAACAGCTGCTGCAACAGAGGCATTAGTTTGGTCCGCTAAAAACGTCTCGAAGGAGGCGCTTCAACTCGGACTACGAACTGTAGGACACAGTTATGAACTGGCTCTTGTCACAGTCGCAGAAATTTTGGAAACAGGGAACCCTCCGGGTCGTGACAGTAGGTTGTTTATTGTCTTCTGACGATTACTTTAGAATAAATGCATTTTTTATAAACACAGTGCCATACATTTGAAAATCATGTAAAGCCTTTTCCCAAACAAGAAGGGAAAATATACTTCTACAACCTTATTATTTGCATTCAGACTTTTAAGATTGTTTTCGTTGAAACTCATGTAGCACCTATTTCCAACCATACCTTTCGGCAACCTACATTTTTACTGTAGTGAAAAATATTACTATATCTGTTTCTAATATTTATATTTTCTTTTTGGTTTTATGCTCTATGCTAAGAGCTTTTTAACCGTAAACGTAGAGTACAAGTACTGAAAAAACACATTTGCAACTAACGCAGTTCTAGTAGGTGATATGTCAGAGCAAAGCTTAGACAACTCGATTTTCAGTTTGGAACCAAACCACACAACCAATTCCTGGTGGAATAAAGGTTTAATTAAAAGTTAGAAGAATTAGAATTAAGAAGAAACCTGTTCAGACAACACATAAAGGCAGTACACCAAAACAACATGGAACAAGCGAATAAGCTGTGGAGGAAGTACATGAAGGTAAAGCTCAGCAAAGATATAGCACAGGAAAGAGGATGATACGGGAATATATAAGGCAGCAGGAGGAGAAGAATATGCACGACACGAAATAAAGAAGGCTCTAAATACTATGTTTCGTGGTAAAATATATGAAATACAAAATCGACAAACATATGTGCGAAGAGCGGATATAGCTGGCGGACAACCAAAAAAGAACTCGAGCAGGTTATTAACTCAAGAGACGACAGAACTGCATGTGAAGATGATGGAGCATCGGTGAAATTGATTAAGAATATTAGTGAGCTTATGTACGCATACTAATGGAAAGTATATTTTTGGACAAATCTTAAGAACAAAAACTACGACATTCCTGAATTGTGATATTCCTGAATATCCGATAAGCCTACGATGCGGTCGATTGAGACAGTCTTTGGAACGAAGTGGTAGAAAGTAGATTAGGACCAGAAAATCAGTTTCTTTAAAGAAATGTACAACATTATCTACATCTTCGCAACAACGAAACAAATACATTAGAGTTCTACAGTTTAAATAAAGGACTTTGGCACTTAAGCCCTTGCTCGGTGTCACTGTTTTTGCTGTATATTAACGAAGTGGCAAGACAGGTGTATGCACCGAATATAAGTTTTAAAGCAGTATATACAAGATACGATAAAATAACATCCTGCTGTTTGCGGATTACATACTGATTTTGAGTCGATGAGATCCCATCACTTGAAACTGGCGCCTGATAAGACGGAGGCGATATACCTAGCAGGCAGAAAGAGGACGACCGGTGTTAATCTTGTAATGGCGGGCCACCTGATAGAAATGAGAAAGGAGACGAAGTACCTCGGGTTCATGCTAAATACGGGACTGAACGGATCGGCACACGTGAAGTACGAGGCCGAAAAGGTCTCCCTAAACCTGGCGTGAGGGTCTGTAGCGTGGCTGAGGCAAAAAGAAAACTTTTTCTACTGGACGACTCAGGTTCTGACCGGACACGGCCTCTTCCATAGTTACATGTCAAGGATTAAGAAGGCAATCAGCGATACTTGCGTACTATGTGACCCTGGAGAGGCGGACACTGTGGAGCAAACTGTTCTGCAGTGTGATGCACTCAGAGAACCAGGACCAGCCGCTGTGAGAGACCGGCTCATCAGGGAGGTGGTCGCCCATATGATAGCTTCGGCGGAGGCATGGAGGGAGCCGACGAACTTGCTCGACGCCGTTTTGACACTTAGGACAGTCAAGGAAACGACCAGGCGAGAGAGGCTTGACCGGCTCTTTCGGGGGAGTAGAGCGGGGTTTAGACAGGGATACAGCTGAGTGAAGGAGAACGGCAGAGACGCCTCTCTTACGGCTCTGAAGTACTGCCAAAGTTAAAGTACCTCGGGATAACCCCATGTTACGAGAACGCATGCACGATCATTTCTAGATTTACAAATACTACTATTAGATCTTATACTCATCCCACTATTGCTCAACGACTATATAAATTTATTTTAGGTTCTGCCACACAACTTTAGTATAGTGGCATTCGAAACATTTGGCGGTCCAGGCCCTTTGACTGAACGACTATTGATGAATCCAGAAAAAAGGCTGAAAACCAAGACAGGCGACAAAAGCGGGCTGTTCTTTCGTTCTCTCTTTGGTATGCAACGGGGCAACGCAACCTAAGGCACAGCCTCCTCTGAGGAGACCGTGTTTTAGGTTGTTCTTCAGAATACTGCTATGAGGACATCGGTCAGCCTGTCAATAAAATGTGTAATGTTTGGTTAAGAAAGTTTTTTATTCATATTATTGTTCGCTTGGCATGTATACCTAAATACACATGTCACCCTTTTATCTCAGGGGCGCTTAGAGCGGCAGCATATATATTACCTACGCATCCATATAATCCATGTCTACTTTAATACATACTGAGTATTTGCTTTCCATTGTGACAACCTCTTCTTTGTAATATCGACCAGGTCATTTCTAACATTTGGTCCTAGAGCTAGGGCCTCCGCCAGCTCTATATCTTTGCTCCCCCCTAATGCTATACATTCTTTAATAATATGTTCGATTGACTCATTCTCTAGCCCACATGCTCGACATTCTGTACTTTGCCCCTCCTTATATTTAACTTTATGTATCCTTGTATCCAACATCTCTGCCCTGGCATCTGCCAATAGCTCACTCGCTCTTGAATTATCGTATACCCATTCTACCCCGCCCCTTTCCCGCTTTTCCCTTCCATACATAGTTGCCAAACCTGATTTGGAGCCCATTGCCAATTTCCATTTGTCTGTATATGACTTGTTTACCTTCAATTTCACCATTTTCTCTGATACCCTCGCTCTTGCCCATTGCTGACAATTGTACCCAATCTCCCTAGCTGCAAACTCTACTCTGCGATCCCACTTCGTTTTAATCCTAAGTGCCGACTTTACCAGCTGCATCTGTTTAACCCATCTTTTATTTGTTTCATTTTCAATCCTACTACTAAATCTAAGCTTACTTTGTACTTCCCTTTGTATAAATGTTGACATTCCCCCTTCCCCCTCAAGGAATTCCCTGGCGCAATTAAAACGGCAACCCAATGCAAATCGTATCACCTCTCTTTGTATTGTTTCTAACTTCTTTCTCAACTCTGCGCTGTGGACCAGAGAGGCATTAGCAAAGGTCAATCCTGGTACATACATGGCCTTCCATATATTCCTTGTTATATGTATGTGTATATATATATATATATATATATATATATATATATATATATATATATATATATATATATATATATATATCAGGAAACCTCAATCTTACATTGCGTTCCTGGTTAGAATCTACCGAACGGCACACCTGTTTTCGACTGATGTGCGCTGTGACTTGGAGCGCTCACGATTTACTCGCTACCCTGTGATCGACGCCTAACCCCGCCTGGGAAAATACGGTCCAATCCATCCAATCAGTACGAACAACGGGCGGCTGAAGTAAAGCCTTATCACGTTCCCTCTCCCTCGAACAGCGGTGCGGTTCCTTCACCCCAGCGTCTGCTCGAAACCCCGATCGGATTCGTTCCCGCTGCCGCTGTCATCGAGATGTGTCAAGATGGGAGGGGGGTCAAGGCGATGGTTAGCGACGGTGATGGCTACTGAAGCGAAAGGGTGTCCGTGTAAGCACAGCACATTGGCTACACCAACAGCAGCAGCAGCAGCCGCACTAGCAAATTCGAGCGTGGGTAGCCTCATGAGGCCGCGGGTCATGTAGCGTTCAGCTGTAAGCTTCCCCCTCGACAAGTTTCCAGACAGTCCGTCAGTTCCGTGGAAAAGACCGAAGACGTAGCAACAGTAGCAGCAGCAGCAACAAACGCAACGGTAAGAAGAACAAAAATACAAACAAAAAATAACACAAAGCAACAGCAACAACAATAATAACAACAACAACAATCTGCCGTAGCCCAGTGCCTCTCCCCTTCTTTGCATTTCCCTTCTTCTTCCTTTCAGCCTCTCTCTCTCTGTCTTCTGTCTGCGTATGTTTCTACCTCTCTCTTTCTCTCCCGGTTGCCCTCCGTTCGCGCGCCTCTCCAAAGCCTTTCCGTTCAGCGAACCAGAGTTCAGAGTAGGTCGGATAGGAGAAGGCAACGGATACTGGAAATGTGGCGCAGTAGACTTTTTGCGATACCTTTTTTTCGCCGATTCGCCAGCAGCCGACGTCCTAACACACTGTTGTTGTGTGCGTATGCGCCTTGCCGCTTGTACGTAAGTCTCTGCGCGGCGTGTAATTGGGATCTGTCTCCCAAATCTAAACAGCACCCTCCCCCACATACGCATATATATATTTATATATATATATATATATATATATATATATATATATATATATATATATATATATATATATATGTGTGTGGCTGCGTATAAATAAATAAAATATGAAGAGAGACTGAGAGATGTGCGTATCTACACATAGAGATATGCGTATGTGCACAACACGCATCGAGTTGCTCCTCCATCTCCTCGACGCTCCTCCGTGCTATCGACAAACGCAGCGGCCGAACCACCGCCACACTCATTGTTGGCACTCAGTGTCCACTGCGTTCGCACAGTGTTCGGATTCCGTGTGTTAGCCGTATACATCGCATTGCGTACGCATACTTTCTGTAGTAGACGTCAAGTAGTCGTTGTGTCAACTACTCCACTAGGTGCCTTCAAAGTCGTCATCGCTTTGTTATCTTCGACGTTTTCGCTACTGTTGTTACTGCTGCTGTTCCTGTTGTTGTTGTTGCTGCTGCTCTTGTTGTTGTTGTTGCTGCTGTTGTTACTATTGTTGTTGTTGTTGCTATTGTTGTGGCTTGTGCTGTTGTTGTTGCTACTGCTGCTGCTGTCAAAGGCCTTGGCTGCCAGCAAAAAGACGTGAACGGACGTAAGTGCCAGGTTTTTCGGTCGGACAACTTCGTTGTTGTGCTCGGTGCCATCGCATCACCGTCGGCGCTGTCGGATTTGCCATGGCAGTGCTTCCGTACAAGAGATTCCACTGTCTACGGCGGGGTTTGGTGATTCTCAACGTCATCTATATCGTACGTATCAGAGTACCGCACATAGAGTATGATAGACGCATTTGGCGGCCATACGCCGGTTTGCATAGCCCTATTGACGTATGTATACAACACGTCTATTACATCTATTTACCAGTGACAGGATCTAGCCGCAGTGGTGGTAGACTACAAACGACGCATACGTTGTCATAGACTAGATGCAAGCGGCATGCACGTCGTTTTGTTTCATCTCAATTCATTACTTGTTGCGTTTACTTCAACGGCATGAATCTCTCCGCAATAAAGCGCTATCGTTCCACACTGCTACTATTGTGGCAACCCTTATATATATATATATATATATATATATATATATATATATATACCCACACGCACCTGTATTCATAAGTTCGCACATGCCAACACTAAACAAAAGCGGGGGAAATGCATTCTGGTCAATCAACCGTCATCACCGTCAAAGTAATCGGCATGCGTGGGGGACGACCTTGAACAGCTTAATTAACGGGATCGCTTGTAGGATATTCAGGGAAGCACAAAAGCTGCCTAGATCAAACGGCAAAGTGAATCATATTGAGGGATATGCTAGCACCGTCTGAGTGTATTCCTAAGAATGTATATATTCCTTTTACTCTTATAATAATTTTGCTCATCAATGCCATAATTGCAAAAGTTGTGCTTTCATGTCGCACTAAATCATCATACTTACCTGTCATGATCAACCCGCCAGTACAGACACTACAGATACCGCATGCGGGATCATGAGTTGTCCTATATCCCGGTTGAACCAGTTGTGGTTTCTCCTTAATGTGATAACGAACGTGTAGCGGGAACTCGGAACAAGGTAAAGTGTTCCTGTGCAGAGTCTACCGCAGAAAATGTCCAAGCTAATTACTAAAGTAAAAAGTAGAGTCTGCCAGCGGAGATTCGAAGATGTATTTGCACTCCACCCACCAGTTTGCCGGCGGGTGGAGTTCTCTCACTTTTGCAGAGGATGTTCTTGCCTCACCTTTAATACGTTGATTACGTACATAAGGGAATACATTGTATGCACAGAAAACTATCTTCCGTTAAGTTTCTTATATATATATATATATATATATATTTGATGTCGCTCTAAGCGGCCCTGATATAAAAGGATGACATGTGTATTTAGGTATTAATGTCAAGCGAGTAATGAATCAAACCATTATATATATATATATATATATATATATATATATATATATATATATAACGTGTGGTTTTATACCCTCATGGGCGCGCGGTCAACGGTTGCACGGGCGGTGCTTAGGCATTAGCAAGCAGTTTGGTGGCTCTCGTGTGGTTAACTCATGAAGCGAACATCGCGTCGTCGCTGCACGCCTATAGCGGCGTTCTCTGGTCCTGCGGACTTCTCATGCTACTCGCCTTAATCGGACTCGTTGGCGCCCTTCGACATCACCAGGTAAGTCGTCTACATATATGTATGTATGAGCAACGATAAGTTATATTGCACCGTGGTAGCCACTGCATTTTTACGGGTAAAATTTTAGGCTATCAATGTTATATATATATATATATATATATATATATATATATATATATATATATATGTGCTTAAAGCTAATGATGAGTGTGTATGATTGTGTAAACAAGTTTGTAACTGTGTGTTGCAATTTTTCGTTTAATTGCATTTAGGTGGTCCTGTTCTTCTACATGGTGATTCTGTTCATCGTATTCGTTGTTCAGTTCAGTGTGTCGTGCTCCCTTTTTGCCATCGATAAACAGCAGCAAAAGTAAGCACAAATATGTTTTGCACACAACATTCTATATATATATATATATATATATATATATATATATATATATATATAACTGTTTTTTAAAGCTCTGACAACAACATTTTGAACGTTCATAATGGGCTAAGATACCTGTGGCACGATAGCATCTAAAGGCACCCATCGCTATCGCATTCTCGCTGCTAGATTTATATAGGAGTCCTCCTGTAGAGGTATGTAACAGCAGCGCAATGACAACCACGTTTAACAATAACAACCAGCAAAGCCAGGGCTCGAACTTGTGATCGATGTAGATACGGCTTCTGAAGTCTTTAGCTTGACACTTAAATAGCGCAACGCACTGGGACACCTTGCGATGGTAGGATTCTAGCTGTTTCCAGGATGACACGCTTAATTTCATAAAGGCAAAATGTGTAGCCTGCAGCCCGAATATCTAAGGAAGTTTCAATGATACGAGGTTCTTAAGCTTCCTGCACGTAGTTTAGGAAAATGACACCCTGGAAACGGCCGTAAACGCAATGGTGGTCAAGCGGAGGTCTCGCCAGACACGGGCATGGCCCTTAGTTCACACAAGCCTGCTATCTGAAATATCACATGGTTTTAGAGCCCCTGCGCCCAGCAAGGGCTTATTCCTTCTCCCCCTGACAATTGCAGAACGTAGACAGGTTTTTGGACAACATAGGGCCGAATACAAGCAGCGGCTGGCAAGGAGCAAATGCCGATTTAGTGATAAAAAGGAGGCTAGACATAAAGCGTGCGGTCCCGACGGCACGCGTACCAAACACATCAAGAGGATCGCTTTTTACTGGCCTAATGCCTATATGTCAGAAGGAAAGATCCCGGATTTATGGAACGAATGCCTTAAAGTCATAATCTCCAACGGTAGAAGAGACCCAATCAATTTAAAATCAAACTTTTGGCTCATAGGAGATTACGATATGTCATTCTGTCTTCCTTACCTTTTAGAGTGTTTATACTGGACTTATTTGGGCGTTCTGCAATAGCGGGACTGCAATAGCAGGGTAATGCTCAACCATTTTTATTTTAATAATCATAGAAAAAGAATGCATTTTACCCGAGCAGAATTTGTCGGCTCTACGCATAGCAGCTTCTTTGAAAAGAGCGTCCGCCCTTCAGGTTACTTTCTTAAACAAAAGAGTTTACCATCGATGTAGCCTAAGCGGCCATTTTCGCAAGTTCTACCACCATGCTAATAATTATGAGAATAATATTGAAAACAAAAACAAGTGTAATCATATTAATTTCAGGGAGTTGGCATTCGAAGGGTGGGAGCATGCATCGGTCGAGTTGCGCAACAGCACAGAGATTCGATTCAAGTGTTGTGGCTTCAGTCAAAACTCGACCGAGTCGGCAGCCGGATGCTTTTCGGATCATCTCTGCTGCTCACACCCGGGTAGTGATTGCAGGTACGTTTTCGCTACGAAGCTTTTCTCTCTCTCTCTCTTCCTCTCGCTCTCTGTACAAATGTCGAGGCATCGATGCAGCATGAAGGAAAACATCGTGGGGTTGGCTCCCCACCCCACCCCCCACACTCACACGCATGAATAAGAAACGTAGCCAGCCCTGTGTGAAATAAAATTGCAAGGTATATCCATAGAAAATGTGTTCTTTAAACGAGTCCTCCTTCCTCCGCATCCGATAAATAGAATTGGTTGCATCGGGCATACCAGTACACATACCATTCTGTACACCTGCATGCCAAACAACGACGTGTCAATTCTAGTTTTACAGGCCTTTCAATACCTAAGATGGCATAACCCATAAATCGCCAGAGTTAATATTTGCGCCAAGTGCCGTTTTGAGGGACGCAATTTTGCTCTACTTAAAGTGCCCGGGTTTTTTCGAACGAGCTCTGGCCAACTTTACTCCTAGATGTAAGATTCTGGTGACGTATTCATAATGTCGTACAGAGTTAACTTGTGCTTTGAGCGATGTTATATGCGGCTTATAGAATGCGAAGTAGCTCTCCTACGCAACGTGTGTCCAGATACAATGAGCATGTTTCTAATTATGCGTTTTTAGTAAACGTTTTTGTTTTTTGGCTACATAACGTTCGAGAGAACTTATATTTTTACAGAAAGGTGGCCACGTCTAAGTAGAAAGGTGTATGCAGATTTACACGTACTATGGAGGTTGTTATATATATATATATATATGTCTTACTTATGATGCGTATTTGTTGCAGATGCCCTGCATGCTGGTCGGCCTTGCAGGAGAAATTCGAGCACGGTCTATCGCTGATCGCCTCAATTGGTGCTATGTTTTCGCTCTGCCTCTTGCTAGGCGTGTGGACTACTTTTTGCTACCGTAACACCAAAGATCCATCAAAGATCATGTCGCCGAACGCATTTCTCTAATTTTCGGGTCACTGAACACCTCACACAGCAGCAGCAGCAGCAGTAGAAGTAACAACATTTAAAAAAAAAGCAACATCACCATCATCACCTATATACATGCATAAGAAAGCTAAACTACGAGTAGCACAAACGAAAGCCGTAATTCAATCGATTCCGCTGTTCAAGCTTGCACGCGGGAGTGTAAAGCACACGCAACATTGACAGCGAACACAACCAATATATTGCTGAGGTATATCACAGAGGCAAACGCACAGACCCGTACCAACAACAATATCGGAAATGCACACGATGTTACTAACGCTGTATCGGTAACTAAGGTCCACAAGAGTCACAGCGAGTTATGAAAGTACAACATAGGCCAACGATGACACGTTTGTCAAGCACAAGAATAATAATTCCAGCAGCAGCAGCACAAAAGCTGCGACGAAGCCAAGAGTAAGAAT
The DNA here is from genome assembly GCA_003439945.1 of Dermanyssus gallinae. Classification (NCBI taxonomy): domain Eukaryota; kingdom Metazoa; phylum Arthropoda; class Arachnida; order Mesostigmata; family Dermanyssidae; genus Dermanyssus; species Dermanyssus gallinae. The sequence goes on from QVRM01001450.1 coordinate 781,252, forward strand.
AGCAAGAAACGCTTCCATAACAACAACAACAACTACAAGAGCCTCATCAACTACGGCGTCAAGAACCTCAACGAGGATAACAATGGAAAAACGACAGCGACAGTAACTCGGCATACGACGGTTAGTAGAGCAAACTCAACGCAGAAGATCTACAGAATGCCGGGTGAGCCAGCTGCTCGATTTCCATTCATCCCCGCGTTACCTTGTCTCAGTCAAACAGTCGCCAATTGACGGGGCGACCATGAACGAGCTTGAACAAAGAACAACGTTCGTTACGTCAAATTCGACGAAACGCCGATTTTACTGCGACTCACGAGAACCTCATTGTCGTTCCCGTTCTTCGGATGCCGCGTGTATGCTAGCTTCAATGGCCAGCCTTAGTGGACGCATTGGGTGCTCGCATCCAACCACTGCCACCGAGCGGAATTTGACTTGCGGAAACGTGGACGCACGTGGAGACGGATCAATGGCGTTACATCGCCGCCATGACTCTTGTTGGGCGCGGGACAATTTTGCCGAGTGTTGTTACCTACCGCACTGTCTGTGTCGGCCACACTCTGATCAGCCTAGCTCTGAAAGGAGATCGCTAAAGACCTCGTTACACCTCAACTACGTTCTCGTCATCATTCTGTAGACACGCTTTCTCTTTCTTGGCCCACCTCTGGAAATCGATAGACGACGACCAACCACAATGCACCTACCTACCGACCGTGATGATAAACCGGAGCTAATGGAAACCAAACTATTCAGCACAGTTCGTAAGCTCACACACCAATGTATATATATATATATATATATATATATATATATATATATATATATATATATATATATATATATCATACAATCATCACAAATGGGGGATATATACGCTTTAGCTCTACAAAAAGGCACATTGTTCGATCCACTGTTGATCCCTAACGAATAGTACACTCACAAGGTAGAAAAGGTGCTTAACTTAGAAAACGTTGTATTAAAACTACGGCCTGTGTGTTGGTTAAACAGCTAGTAATCTCAATAGTCAATGTTAAGTAAGTTAATAGAAAGAAAATTCACCACGCATCAGGGTACTTACTATACAACACCAGCGTCTAAAAAGAAAACGCAAGCAATCCTGCAGAGAGCATTTTCTGTCGACCTTGTTAACTGGGCGCAAATAATGTGCATGTGTGAGCGCACATTGTATTAAACATACTCGGCGCTTTGGTTAAATGTGTTCGTGGCCACATATGCGGGCCACACTTTAGCCATGGAAGTTTCACATGGCTGAGGGTCTTGGCAAACGGTGGGTGCATACAGTAGTGCATCAACAGTTAGTGTTAATTCACTGGTGCAACATACAGCACGCGTTGAGCTGACATATAATTCTTTTTAGTTCCGAAAGAAGCGTCATCATCATCCGACTTCACTAGGTTCTTGACTTTGTCAACAGTTTATTTTTTGGACGATTTTCAATTGCGATTAATCAGCTGAAAGCTTCACAACTTGTTTGCTTCCTTCAAATAATGTTTTAAACTAAATTTGAAGCGTACCGTTTTGGATAGTTCAATTAAATGTATTAGCCAGTTTAACAAACTATCCATCTAATTAGGTTATTCATTGCTGCTATTACTGAATGTACTGATTGGGGAAATATATATATTTATATATGCAGACGAGATATCCCTGCTGTAGTTTTTGCTTATTGGGACCAACAACATATCATAGTTGTCTTGTTTGGCTCCAGTATATTACGGAAATTCTGAAGCTACTAACCTCGGAAAATCCTCACAAAACAACGTGCACGGAGGCCATTATGTTTTTGTGGAGTCTTGCGCGCTCCACATGCAGCTTGCAGAGCTGACAAAGCCTTCTGATAAGCGGATCGAAGGATTACGCCCAGTCAAGCCGATTGAACTTGTCAAAGCGATGGAATAACCGCATAGATTGCACTTGTTCAATATTTCTTCATTGTCATGAATGACTAACCATAAATACGACGGCAGCCCAACACAGCAGTCAGCAATTTGGGAACTTTAGTAGAGTATTTTGTGATATTTTACCCCCTCCTAGTCCATCCCCCTGGCATGATCGGAGGAACAACGTGACGATTTCAATACCTCACTAAACGGTACATATATAACGATATAGAACGATTGCCAGGTGATAGATTTGGTGTAATACAAGGTTGACAAAGTAAAATGCGCCGTAATAAATTACATCATTGACCTTCCGTAAAGGTGTGTTTTCTTGATACGTGATAATCTTCGATATATATATATATATATATATATATATATATATATATTATATTTATTTTGTAGTTGCAATAGATGTCCGAGACCAAGCTAGTCTCTTCGAAGACATCAATTTGTGTGCTACACAAGGTAAGCACGCCACCATCATGCCGAAGGACATCCACTTTGCCAAAGGGGAATCTGGAAAAGGTTTTGCATTTTCCCGTGTGTGAACTAAAAATAAAATCTACAGACCATATGTTTGAATGTTTGGGTAGAAAATTCAAATCAATTCTCCCGCAGAAAACGATGTAAGAAAATGAGTCGCGCTGTGTACTGGTCTTTCGCACAAGTTCAGCGGGAGGGGGGCGGGTCAAGTGCACTTGGGTATTTCGAGGGGCTTCGTTTGACCATTGGTGATGAAATTTTACATTCTTTTTATTACTTGAAGTCCTATTTTATCATTTGACCCTAACTTTATAAACAATTCAGCAAAGACCGGTCTTATTTGGTCTCGGTACTCGCCACAGGTGCTAAGACTACATTTCAATGACTTTCTAGTCAAGTCCTAGAGCTCGCAGTGGTTAGGCGTTACAGGACCTCTCCCCAGAAAAGTGAACCGCCACAGGTCAGCTGGCAAGGTGCAAATGCAAAGAGTGAACTTGTGGGAGACCGAAGAAGATAATACGGTGACGAGCTATTGGTATAGCAGCGAATGCTACCCAAAAGTGTTCACTACACTCACCAGTAAATCCTCTAAAGCGTCTCTTAGGCGATGGTTCCACCGCCACGACGACAATACGCCAGCCAACAGGGCTAAGAATACTGAGATTTTTCTCGCCAAGACTCTGGAATGTTGATGTTGTATTTCGCAGGTTTGGTCGATCGTATTATGGCTGCTTTCTTGCGTGGCCGACTTGCGCGTGCTGGTCCACATGGGTCATCTTCTGCAACATCTAAACAACACAATTAGCGCATACATTGCATAATGTGCGTTACTTTATAATGCATATTGATTATTATTATTGAAGGTTTTGTATTCGTCTGTGGGAGCCCAGACTGCATGGGCACGCACCTCCGTGATTCTACTACGTTAATAAGAGGCAATTAAACAGGAGTCCACAAAAGACCTACTCTGCTGAATATGTTTCAATAGCTTATCATTGAGTAAAACATTTTTTTTACCAGTACACAACATATAAGTTCGAGCCACGCTTTCCACTATACATAAGCCATATACGTTCAACACGGACGGCGGTAAGGACGCTTAGTGAAAGCCACGCTACGCAATGAAGGCAATTCAAATGACTTATTTCATTCAGCTTGACTAAATTGGAAGCCATGACAACCAATTTTGAAGTGGCTGGTCCAGATCATGAACCCACGGCCTCCCGAATGCAAGGCAATGGCTTTGTCACTAAGCCACCTATATATAATAGGATTCGTGTCTCTTAGAACGCAATTCAAACATCGACCATGGACTAACTTTGAGACTAGTCAGAACCACACTAAGCGGGACCCGCCAGTGCTGAATAAAATGGTCTCTGTAATGCATCTGTCCCGAGAAGGTACGATGACCGCGGAGCTGATACTAGAGAACTCACTACAATAGTACTACATGCATACCATGTGTACAAAAATGAACACAATTTGTGAGCGAGTTAGACTGAAGGAGCTACATGGTCTAAAAGTCACAAAAACAGAGAAATTGCCGATTTTTTTGTAGAGCTAGCTACCTTAAATAGCAACTTCCCTTTACCACAGTTACAATTGAAGGAAGACTGATTGTAATTTAAATCGTTGCCATATACTGACGCACGGAAGGCTTGGTTGGACAGTTTAGATTGAAACATATTTAAGACTTAGCATAACCAATTCTTTTGCGACCAATTGCTATTGCCAGACAAACTAAGTGCATAGCGGAGGCCGAAGCGATCGCGATTATCGCGTTCCCAGGAACGTAACATGCATTTTGTGGCCGCACTTTGAAATGTTATTACTTCGTATACAGGATGAGACGCAGCGCGAAGTATTACAAAATGTAGCTGTTAATGGTACATGTGGAAACACATATCGTTTCAATAGCAATTGCACAGTCACGAGAGACACAAGTTACTATATGCGTGAATTTATTTACGTTATTGACTAACTAACACATTTAATTGTAGGCCAGCAGTTTGCTTGCTCCTCTTCCACGAAGGCGTGCTAGGGTTCGGAGATGGACTGGAAACTCCGCGGCGTCGCTAGCCGATATAGCCCAGCTAAATGCACAACAGGCTATTTACGAATACTGCTTTTGTGCAATTTATTGCACGCAACAGAATAATGTCCCCGGGGCTGGCGGGGGACGGAGCCTTTAGCTAAACAAGAAGCAGCAAACCACCAAACAATAAATCGCGGATCGCGTGTGGCGACCGAATCGATGACTGTGATCTTGATTGTCTCAATGTCACAGTGTCAAGGTCTGCGTTGGTATTTCTGACCGTGATCGGTCAAGTAGGTCTGTCCGTCTCGTCTCCTAAAGAGCTCATTTCCGTTTTGTTGATCGTTCTCGCGTGGGATCCTCCTGGTCTCGGGTCTCGGTCAATCAATACCCCTATAGCCCCAACTTGTCGACCCTCCTGTCACGTTTCAAAAGCCACGCCATCATAGTATGGCCGGGTATTATTTGCTCTAGATGCGTCTGTTACAGTTCTCCCTGTTCAGCATGTTCGAGCAAGCGCGAGAAGTGATCCGTCACAAGAGACAGCTTTAAAAAGGCATTTCGTGGAAGGTCTATCCCGCTGACTATAGGAAAGGTACGTTGGTGCATTTTTCGCACGCATCATCGTACCCTCAGTGATGTGCAATAGACAGACAGAATTCAAATTCCAGACCGAGATTCACCTCTACCTGTGCCGTTGTGTTCTGTGCGCTGACCCTGACCCTGGTCATAAATTGTAGGATTTCGTCCTTTTCAAAAACCGTTTTGAACACAGACAGAAGATAATTACGAAATTCTGCAGCTACCTACGTATGCATCTCTAGTTCGAAGACCAGACAGGTATGCAAGCAACCGTAGCATATCGGTTTTTCTTGGTGGCTCGTTTATCTCCTGAAAGCACCTCACGAAGGAAGAGTGAGCATTCAATGTGGTGTTCTTTGTTATTATTATTATTATTATTATTATTATTATTATTATTATTATTATTATTATTATTATTTATTTATCATTATTTAGTTAATACAATTGTGAGGTATGAACGTTTAAATCATATTTACTCTGCTCTGTTCGCTTTCTGTCAGTTCTTCTTCTTATTATTATTATTATTTGAGTGAATTTTATTAAATTAATTTTTATGTTAGCACTTGGGTGTGAACAATTGTCTCCGCGTCAACGTGTGGTTACGGGTTCTCTAACCACGCCCTGAATCAAATTCAATGTAAGCGGGCCTGGTCCTCCCATTGTTTCAAAAGCCAACGAACAAAATGGGTGCGGATAACCAACGCCAGAGTATTTTCTACATTTGTGAGTCTCTGCTAGACGCATGACCTGCCTGGTCCGCACCTGCACCGACCATCGAAGGGGCTACTGAGTAGGTTACAGTTGCGTCCCAAACAAGTATGCGACCACGTTCAAAGGGGGTTAGAGTAAGACCGTCAGGCCTTTTTCCGTCGTCTCATCATCCAAAGGCGTCCCTATTCGTGGTCAGGGTAGGGCATGTAACCAGGCTCCAGCCCCTTGACTACTAACGGCTCGAAACCTGGCTTTGTCAGCCACGGTGGGGCTCTATCGATCAGGCTTGCTAATCGCTTTTCTTGCAGAGGGTCTGTCCAACTGCTCTGTTTAGTTTTTTCGTCGGGAGGGGAGTCAAATAAAGACAACAATCTGTCGGTCAGCTTTTGTAGTTCAACGTTATAAGCTTCCTATCCATCCTTATCCATTAAAGCTTTAATTAAATTTAATCCATTATGATTATTAAAGCGTTAATTAAATTTAATCCATTATGACACGATCGCGGGTCCAGCCATCATGACCGCGTTCGGCATACCTATGACGCCTAGAGAGATCGGAAGCATTACCTGATTCCTCGCCACAGCGGTAAGCTGAAGATTCAGTATCTCATCTAAAGTGTCTAAGCTAAGATCATTAAAAGGCTGTAAAAGTTCAGGAGATGAATATAAATTGCAACCTCTAACTAGGTGTGTTAACCTCGTGGCTGAAAAGCAAGATCTAAGGAGAAACACACCGCAGTGGGCCCCCAATTGGTATAGTCTGCCTGTGGCGAAATTCAGCTTGTCTTTTCGGCTGGCTAGTGCTTTTGGTATCCCATCCGGCAGCAAGGGCACACCTAACAGCTCCAGGTCAGCCTTGTCAACAACGCGACAGCCAGGGAGTAGGCCAAAGAGGCCCGTTAAATCTAATGATTCAATTCTGTTATGAGTCGTAACATAGAGTTAACATTTGCCCGGGTTTAGAGTCAGTCCACTAATCACTTCAAAATCAATGACTTTTCGAATATCGTCTAGTACTGTCGGGAGGTCTCCGCCTAGAACGCCGTCATCCAGGTACCAGGCATTAAGGGGGGATCGCAGTGTATCCACCATATCCTTGCTACACAGACAGAAAAGTGGAGGACCTAGGAGATCGCCCTGGTGAAGACCTGTTTGCGATAGCATCGTGTTATGGTGCATGACCAGATGTGATGACTGACCGTAAGCCAGAGTTGTCTGGTGAAGCAGTAAGGGAACCCACGTTTTGACGGATCGGAGTAGATGATCTCGTCGAACGCTATTAAAAGCGTTTCGGAAAACCAGTTTGACCATCACCGTCGGTACTTTGCGCGATTGCAGAAATGTACGAGCACAGTGTACTGCTACCTCTGTACCGCCAGGGGTAGCGAATCCTAGCTGGTGATCGCCAAGAGCTGCTAAAACAGCATCCTTATTATCTTGACAGCTGATTTTGGCTGCCAATCGGCGAACGACTGAGGAACAGGCGATAGGGCGTAATGATCCATCTTTTTCTTTAGTGAAAACATCCGTGCTCCAAAGGTGAGTGGTATAAAACAGGATGGGGGCGATTTTGGCAATGGCGTTAGCTAATCGCTCAGCCGTGCTGCCCAGTGCACCAGACAGGAGGTCCTGAAGTAGACGGGGTCTCATAAAATCCAGGCCGGCAGCTGAACTCCGACTGAAGGTCTTCATGGCGTTCAGTATCTCGTCGCGCGAGGTTGAAGATGGCAATGTTACCGCCGGTGGTGTGGGCATGGTTAAATCCCGAGGAGCCTGTGGGTGTTTGGAGCAGAGTGCTTCCGTATTTTCGTTCACTGGCGCTAGAATATCCTCGGAGCTCACCAATCTAGCTGCATCAGAGATATCGCCTTCCGACAGCTTGACTCTCACCCGTCTGGAGAGGTTATCGTCGGGGTTAGCCTTCGATCCTGATCCCTCATGCGCCAGGTCCCTGAGCCTTTTTCCCGCTGAAAATTCGCGTAAGTTCTTCCTAATCACGACAGGCAGGGACCGGGCGTCCTTTTCCGTTCGAGGAAATCGCAGCACAACCGAAGCGAAGGAGAACAAAGAGTATCAGGCGGAGAAGTCGTTGTCCTTGGCGGCGTTTGAGAAGACGTTAGTATGCCTGGCAGATATGTGTCTGGCAAGACCCCTCCTCGTGAAGACACCTTCGCAAACCGGGCATGTAGCCCTGTTGGAGTTATCCAAGAATGGAGATGTTTGTGCGGCCTCAGTTCCGCTTGGGTTATTATTATCTGGCATTATGATGTAAAAACTTTAAGCTTCTCTGCGAGTGGAAAGAGAGAATTATTATTATTATTATTATTATTCCGAGAGTGCCACATTAGACTGAAAGCGGTCTCATCCAACGCCACCGGAGCGTGGCTTGACGTGTTTGCGTCCGAGCTTTAAGCAGTAAGCTGGCCGACGACTATTTCCGTGCCGCCAGTTACCTCAGACTTGGCACTGCCATATTTGACAAAGGGAAATGTCCATGGGGTCGACTGGTGGATGAGCGCGGCCGGTACCGGCTTAGATGTACTAAGCTGGCGGGGCCGCCACAATGTCATCAATGGCATCCTCGGGCACGGTATCAAGCAAGCCGGCAACCGCGTTATACTGGAGCTTGGTGGACTGCAGAGGAATGACAGGCGTAGACCGACCTAGCAGCTGGCCTTAGCAGCTGGACTGGAACCATAACCACTCTCCGAACATAAAGCCACTCTTTCCGACACGTACGCCCTCCGCTGTCGTGCACTAGCCTGCGCGGGCGTCAGCCACATCATTCACCAACAGACGAGGCACAAACGGCGCCGATCTGCGCATCTTTTTGAAGACCACGTTGTAATGGCATTCAGTCTTGAGTCATCTGACGTTTGGGCAAACTGAAAATAAAGCTTGGGAAGAAGCTCAGGCCACAGCGGAGCCAAAATCACCCGCGTTCCACTGAGAGAGTGTGTCATTAGAACTTCAGAGAGGCAGCATTAAGATGATGTTAAGTGGTCTCCGACATTCAATATATAAATATATATATATATATATATAAATTATTGTATATATGTTATATAATTAAGGCATGTACCTATTGATAATAATAATAATAATAATAATAATAATAATAATAATAATAATAATAATAATAATAATAATAATAATAATAAATATTTTTATTTTATTTTTTTCGTTTATCACAATTGTGAGGTATAAACGCTTAAGCCAGATTCATTATTATTATTATTATTATTATTATTATTATTATTATTATTATTATTATTATTATTATTATTATTATTATTATTATATAGCTCTTCGAGGCCACAGCGGAGCCAAAATCGACCGTTTTCCTCCGACAGAGAGTGTCATTAGAATTACAGAGAGGCAACGCCAAGATGATGTTGAGTGGTCACCGACACTCAAGTCATAAGAATAATATAAGCAATATTGTAGATATTATATAAGTAATATATTGATAATTGTGATACATGTACATATTTATAAAATAAACCCTTGTTCAAAAAAAAAAATATTATTATTATTATTATTATTATTATTATTATTTTATTTTTTTTAATCTTGCAACGGAATCGAGTATGTATATCCGATACGCAGATGTCTCTGAATAATAATGAGTGTAAACTGGAATGTAGGATTAATTCAATTCAATTCAAATGCACCCTTATTTTGTCAACGGGGGGGGGGGGGGGGAACAATGATTAACCATCAATCCAAAGAACAAAAACACCAACGTAACAACACTTCATTTGCTAACAGCATTATATTCTAGACGGCGAGTACCGTGTTCACCATGAGCGGCACTCAGTGGATATGGAAGGCAAAGCTGCCCGACCTGGTGCAGAAATGGCGACGGGGTTCGTCAGAAAACTTTCGCAAGACTCTCGACGAAGACGGAAAACCCAAAAAAAAGTACGTAGTTATCGTTTCCGGCGGTGTTTTCTTCTCTTCAATTAACTTTATCGTAATATTTCATTGCATTTTCGCGGATCACGTATGTACGTACATTGCCCCGCAGAATTACCAATTCAGCGTCCCTAACTGCGGTCAGGGACAACATGAAAATCTCTCCAATCTGGTGCACATCGTTTCTAGGCATCGAATGATTTCAAAATAGCTTTGCATTGCATCGGGAACTCACTGCGTTACGAGTAACGTCGCATAATAATAATAATAATAATAATAATAATAATAATAATAATAATAATAATAATAATAATACTATCTTCATTAACGCGGACGATATCTTCTTATCTGCGACGCAATGACGCAGAAAAGACAGCATACTCGTCGACAGCTGTTGCGGAAACATTCGCAGGATGATGGCAGAGTCACAAGTTCCCGGACTCAGTTCGATGCTTCGCGGAACTTCAAAATGTCGCGTCGGAACTTGGGGAGTCAGTAAGTGTCCATCCTTATTTTCGGAAGAGAATCCCTAGTGAACAACGGTGAAATATCACGTAGTCGTTCTTCCGTAGGAAAGGTGGCTCACTGTCTTAAAATGGGACCGTCGAATCAGTCACTACTAAAATAATTCGTTCTCGTATTAAACTTAACGCATCTCAAATTATTTTAACTTGCGTCCTCTTTCAGCATGTAAACCATCACACACACCAAGCGATATATATATATATACACACATAAACTAATAATTGCAAACACGTTACACATTTTACATGGATTGTAAAAGACTAACGGTGTGTACGGCCGACAGCCCGAAAGCTAACCTAAAATTCGAACTTTTACGCAATTGCCACGTCCAAGTGGTCAAGTAAAGAACCATCCGATGGTGAAAAAACGCGGAATAGCGTCACTGAAAGGCACAGCTTCGACTCCACGTTTGCATCGTGGGTGGGGGGGGCGATATCTATCCTTGCTCTAATGCGATCACCATCCTCGCTCATCATGTGGACACCATTGTTTTTCACCCGAAGCCAATGGTGTAAACCGTCATGTGTCGAATCTATATATATATATATATATATATATATATATATATAGAGTTTCTTTTTGTTTTTGTTTTTTGAATCATATTTTCCTTTTTTGGTTTTTGTCACCCGCAGTCGTGCTGCGATGTCGGGTGAGGCCAATCGGAGAAAACCCCCGGATAGTCTAGATATATCTAGGCTACAATGTAATTCGGGTGTCGTCGGTAACACGGTGTCATGTAGCCAGCCAACTTCCGCTGGACATATAGATGACTCAAGCTCTAGCGCGACCATGGATGCGTCGGAAGGTGGTGCTGAATTGCCTTCAAGTGTCGCCGGGCTGGCAGCCGCGCCAGACGCTTCCCCTAGAAGCAATACTGCTTCTGGCATCAAACTGAGAAAGTGTTCGCTCACTGAGGCCGGGAGCGACAAACAACCAGAGAATCAACCTAAAGATAGCTTCTCCGTGGTGATCTCACGCAGAGTGAAGAGTGCAATTTCTCGCGAGCAGCGTCAATTAGAGAAACTTAAGAGCGACATCTCATCGGGATCTCTCAACACCTTCAAGGTTATTATTCGCAAGAGCTGCCCAGGCGGTTCAAATTCCAGTGACTTTGCGGAGGGCTCGATGCTGCGTCTCTTCAGGGAAATATACGCCATCTCACCGGGCAGCAGGATATCAAGGGAAAACGGCGGAATTCTCGTGTGGGTCAGCAGTGTGGAAGCCGCTAAAAATCTGTCGCAACTGACAGTTCTTGGTGGAATTTCCGTATCGGCTACCTGCCCCGCCTTAACGAGTTTCAGAGCAAGAATCCACGGCGTAAACGTGGCTTTTACCGATAACGAGATACGGGACGAGCTAAGTAGTGCTGGGGTTATCGCCGTACGACGTCTCTACCACTCAACGCAGGCGGGCAAAACACCACTCAATAAGGTGATTCTAACCATTGACCGCCAACCACCAGCCTCAGTGTTTTTAGGTTTCAAGGTCCATCCGGTGATACTTAAACCAGATCAGCCAAAGCTGTGCTTCAATTGTCAAAGAACGGGTAAATTTGCTGACAAATGCTCTCTGCGAAGGGCTTGTAAAAAGTGTGGCAAGTCAGACCATTTGGCTGCGGAATGTCCTAATTCCTCGAGGTGTGTCAACTGGAACGGATCTCACGCGGCTGGTTCCCCCTCTTGCCGACGTTTAGCCTACCTTCGTGAGGGTTCCCCCTCTTGCCCACGTTTAGCCTACCTTCGTGAGAAGAACCGAAATATTATGGAAGCTAGAACCCTCCGGCAGGTACAGACGGTTAATCCCTCAGCAGTTATTACAGAAGAAGCGCAGTGCCCGGTGCCTGTGGGAGACTCCGCACAGGACGTCACGGATGACAAACCGTCGTACGCTGCGTTCTTGCGGGGAATCTCATCGACTCAGGATGGAAGCGCTCCACACGTCCTTTTGCCCAGACCTCGGCGCCTTCCTCGGCGCAAGCCTACCAGATATAGTAATAAAATAAGCTCGGTCACCCGATCGCGGCCTTTGACACGGAGGCTTCGGAAGCACAAAGTTAAGAAGGCGATGCCGCCAGGCAGTATTGGAACCACCTTGCCTGACCTGACAAAAGTACTCCAGGGTGTTAGTTCTGACCTGGCAGCCACACTCACGACGATTGCCAAAGCACTAAAGCCGTTATTAGCTTTGCTGCCGGTAGTCGATAAGCTTAAGAACTTTTCTCTATAATGGAAGACCACAGCTCCACTGGCAACCTAGCGATGCCACAAAACGTTCCGGGTGACGCTGAAGAGGGCTTTAATAGGGTCGCCTGCCCCGTGTGCAATAACAGATATACAAGAAGAGGACTTTCTAGGCACATGTCCGCCAAACACCCCGGCGTCGGGAACATAGAAGTAGCGCCGACCACTGGCGCATTGGCCACCTCGGAGGAACTGGTCGGACCCATTCAGATTACCATGCGACATGCAAGACTAGTCCGGGTGTTGCCCAAGTCAGTTGGGGCATCCGTTCCAGACGAGCTTACGAAAGTTTTATTAAAGGTCAGCTCAAACAACGACATCGAGGCCTGGCTCACTGATTTCTTTTTCGCCGGTGGTGTTGCGCCTTCGACAAGTCCGAAACGACACCCGTTCCTTCACAGTGATTATCAAAAAGAACCTTCGCGATTTTTCGCAGGGGTTACGGATTGACAACATCGTATACCATGAAACTAGGGCTACTACCAGGAGGGACCCTGAGGATGAGATCTGCAGACGCGCCATAGTCAAGCTCTCCGAAGGGGACGTCTCTGGCGCCGCCAGGCTTATAGGCTCTACGGACACATTTATATCTCAGTCCGAAAGCCTTGACTCTCTTCGAGGCAAACATCCACAAGCCCCCTTGGACCTTTGCTTACCATCTCGTCCCCCAACTATGCTGCCATCCACTACCTCTAGCGACGACGTGCGCCTGGCCGTAAGATCCTTCCCCAGGAGCTCTGCAACAGGTCTTGACTTTCTTGAGCCTCGGCTTCTTCAGGACCTCCTGTCCGCGGTCTTAGGATCTGTCGCCGACAGACTAGCAGATGCACTGGCTAAAGTTGTAGACATTCTTCGGTGGGGGTCTATCCCTGCAACCTTTCAACCTATTATATTTGGAGCACGACTACTTGCTCTCAAGAAGAAAGACGGCTTCCTCCGCCCGATAGCATGCTTGTCTACACTCCGAAGATTGGCGTCAAAAATAGGGTGCGCTCCCCACAAAATTGAAATGTTATCGGCGATTGGTCCTCATCAGTTGGGTTTTGAAACTACTGGCGGTACGGAGATCGGAATTCACAACTCCCGCGCATTTATAAACTCCCGTAGTGGCCCGACCGTTCTGGTTAAACTAGATTTTAGGAATGCCTTTAATAGTGTCAGAAGAGATCATCTGCTAAACGCGGTGAAATCCTACGCCCCGCAAATGTTTCATCAGGTACATGCGGCATACGCGCAACCGTCGCACTTGGTCTTGCCACACGACACTATATCTTCGCAGTGCGGCCTGCAACAAGGAGACCCTTTAGGTCCGCCCTTGTTTTGCTTATGCGTAAAGGACTTGATCGACTCCTCACAGTGTCCTCTCAATGCCTGGTATCTGGACGACGGTGTGCTTGGGGGTGACCTAGCAACGGTAATCGGTGATATTCACAGAGTCCGAGACTTCGAGAGGATAAGCAGTCTATCCCTAAACCCCGGGAAATGAGAAGTCTACGTCACGGGCCCCGAGCTTCTCGGGGTTCCTCTCTGAGGGTTCTTCTCTGAGAGGGGCTACCTAGGGCTCTGGACGCGTGGAAAGAAAAACTTGAAGTAGCCGCCAGCCGTCTTCCATCGCTGGGATCTCATCGCGGAATATACCTACTAAGATCGTGCTTTTCGGCGGCCCGGATAACTCACTTGCTTAGAGGGGCCAATTGTTTGGACTTGAACAAGAACCTACGAACTTTCAACGAGTGGACCTTGAAGACACTGGAGGTGGTCCTGAACGTACGCCTCACACCCGATGCAGGCTTGCAGGCTCTGCTTCCCATTTCCTTAGGTGGACTGGGAATGCCCGACGCTGTAGCGTTGGCTGGGCCTGCCATCGCCTCCTCGATGTCCCAGGCATTGGAAAAGTCCAAACAGTTATTGGACGACACGGGTAAAAGTGTTTACGATCACACTTTGGCAGGCTTATTCGAGAGATTAACCTCTCTGTGCGGTGCCATACCCGCTGACACTCTTTCCCAGAAAGACTGGTCGACCCCACTGCAGGAGAAGACACTTGCGCATCTCCTTGAGCAAGCGACTGACAAGGCGAGGCTGCGGGCGGTCTCTGCAAAGAGCGCCGGGGCCTGGTTACAGGCTCTCTTCAGTGCTCACTTAGGCACTCTATTAGATGACGACACTGTTCGGATTAGCGCGGGGCTACGCCTGGGGACAGCTCTTGTAATACCCCACCAATGTAGATGCGGCGATCAAGTGGGGCCCCAGGCACACCATGGCCTCTCTTGTGCCTTAAGCTCAGGTCGTCAAGCCCGACAAGCAGCACTTAACGAAAAATTTGGCCGCGCTTTGAGGTCGGCCGGCTTTCCCTGCATTCTCGAGCCTCCTGGCCTCTGCAGAAATGATGGAAAGCGACCGGACGGGCTGACACTAACGTCCTTCGAGATGGGTCGCATGCTGGTATAGGATGCAACCGTTACTGACTCATTAGCCCCCTCAATGGTCAGTGCGGGAGCGGAACATGCTGGTCACGCGTCTATGTTGGCGGAAGCGAATAAATGTAGAAAGTATGCCAGTATCACTTACCCCCACGACTTTCGCCCACTGGCATTCGAGACATTAGGGGGACCTGGCCCGAAGACGCACAAACTTATTCAACGTGTCGGCAAGGCAGTCAATCGTTCGACAAGGGACACTAGAGCTGTCAAATACCTGCACCAGAGACTATCGCTGGACATTCAACGGGGTAACGCTGCCTCTGTGCGTGGAACTCTGCTAGACTGGACACGCCCGAACCTGGAGGATTGATTTATCCGATGTACACGTTCTTAAGGAGACAATTGCTGCCCCTTGAATATAAGCAAATAAAACTGTAACTATTTATTTAAAAAAAATATATATATATATATATACCTATAATGTATGCATGTTTATGTGTGTTTATGCAACAGCGTACGTCGGGATGACGATTGTGGCGTTGCACTTTCTCCGCCTGCTGTTCTCCGACTACTTCTCGTATCCGGTGTCGGTATCGATTCGGCTTGAAGACACGTCTGGCCTCCTTTTTCCGGCGGTCACGATCTGCAATCTCAACCCGATTCGACGCCGATTGATCTGCGAGAGCGACGACAGTGCACTTTCAATGCCGACTGACGTCAAGGATTACCTCTGCAACGAGACCTACCGAGAACGAGTGCGTGATTTGTCAAGAATTGCAGACTTCCTTTCTACCCAGACTAGTCTGTCTCTCTTTCTTTCTCTCTTACCTTTCTGGTCATATCGGCTCCTTTCCTGGATTTTTCGTTGAATCGGCCCCCAGGACTAGGCCCAGTTAGAAGGCTAACAACACTTTTCTGTAACATGGCTTGTGGTCGATTTCGGAGCTTCTCTTCGGCCACATAACGAATCAGCCTCTTCTGCTCTATTGCGTTTCAGATCCAAGATGACAGCTCGACGATGGTGGAACAGTTTACGTTCTGGCTGGCACGCAGCCAGCGGCTGAATAAAGCCGCTGTCAAATCGCTCGGTCACTCGATAAGAAAGAACGTCCGTGCGTGCAACCTTCAGGGCACCCCATGCAACAGGATTAGAGAGTTAGTTTTTTATATATATATATATATATATATATATATATATATATATATATATATATATATATATATATATATATACTAGACCTTGCATTCGTTGTAAAATGCCTTAGGGATATTGCAGACGAAACCGGCTTCACGCCTAGGTCGTGCATACGACGACTGAATGACTACTACATAGTATTAGTACGGTACAATGGATTATCTTGAAACTTTAGCATCTATGTAGCAGCCTTTTTACAGCCTTTCGGTTAACTTTCATCGGTCATCTCTTACCATAAACATGCTACGTGTACTTAACGTATCAGCACGGTACTAACTACAACATTTTTGGGAAGTGCAGCCAGGCCGTCAAGCTCTTGAGCCTGAGGGTAAGGAGAAATCCGTGTTTAGTGGGTTTGTAAGTCCCACATTATGCAGGCTGCTGGTGACGCGTGTGCAATATGTATTCCCGAAACCTTCCAGAAAAAAATAGGCCAAGGTTGTCTTACTGGAGGTTCAACGCACGCTTTTCAGTGCATAGTGTGTTAACCAAACTGCAAACGCCATATTACAATGCTTTGCATTAGCGCGTCATTCTGACAAATAGTCTAACAGAGTGGTGTAGTTTGTAATGCAGTGGTCTAACAGAGTGGTATAACATGTAATGCAGCCAGTAGATCTCACCCGCTCGCTGACACGACATTTCCCAATGCAATAGAGATACAGCGATTTCTCAGCAGGCCGTGAGAGTTTTCTCTTACCATTTACACAGGGCCTGTTTATTACTGGTTTAAACTCAAGGAAGCTTACAGAGCTTATATTTCCTGGCTGCCGTCTTCAAGGATAATTTCCCTATCCGGGCAAATAGATAAAGATTTAGGGGGGATATAGCGCTTGTCGTTTCTATGTAACTCGGGGTCTCTAGAAATTAATCATACACTAAATTGTACGGAGGGCACGAATGTAAATCCCTGAAATTAAGAAAACGGTCTGATGCGTTTTCGGTGGAGCTAAGGAGACTTCTGGATGAAAATCCTAGCGCACATTGACATATGATATTTACAGGTATAACCTAGCGCTCTAACCCACCAGCAGGCCTAACAGCCTATGGAGGGGTCTCTACAGGATGTAAACAGGGCGTGCATTTTTTACCTGACTGGCATTATCTCATATGTCAAAAAAAAATGTACACGAAGGTTAACCTGTCATATTAGATTTGCGCGCCGAACCTAACATTTTCTAATATTGGTCCGTTCAACCACCGTTCCAAATACTGGCACATACAACAAACATGCGAATTGATTACAGCATATGGACGGACACATTCAGCACGTCGTACGGCAACTGCCTCACGTTGAATAAACAGGCCCTGAGAAACAGCGACTTCTTAGTCTATAGACTCGGACGTCCTGAGCAGGGTCTCGAGGTGATTCTCAATGTCGAAAGTAAGTTTATTTTCTCAGTATATATATATATATATACATGTGTTTCATACCTTTTGTTGGATACAATGTGCACATGTTTGCAAATATCTCCAAGTGAAAATGCAATATACGTTTTGCTTCATATTTGTAAACATAAAGGAATGTTATTTTTTATATATAGTGATCCGCAAACCACTAGCATTTATTAAGAATGTTATTATAAGGAATGTTATTTAAAAAAATCGAAAGCTATCACGATGAAGCGAGCACAGGACCAGATTGCCATTGTTGAAGAACATTGGCCGTTCGTTATTTTATGTATATCTTACTAATTTGTTTCAGATTATGTTCCAACTAAATATAAATACACACATATTATCAGCAATAATGTGCATGCACAGATTATGATTCTCAAATAGGATTATGTTTTTCTAGCGTCTGATAAAAAATAACAGTGGCAGCTCAGTAGTTTCCAACGTCCGAATAGTGTAAATTTTAAGTAATTTCTCGCCCAATATATCTGATCGCCCAATATATCTGATATTATAACAATACATTTTCGGAATGGCTTGTTTAAAAAAAGTGCGCATTATATACGATTTGAAACTCGTGTCTATACTTAGGGTATAGTCATAATATCATGAGGATTTTTGCTATAATTAATATTACTATTAGCAATACGATTATCTCTGTACAGCAAACGAGTACCTTCCTACAACATCTGAAGCGGGATTCCTGGTCATGATCCATCCACACCAGCTAGAGCCGGACGAGGCAACGGACGGCGTGTTCGTTTCTCCTGAGGGCACCACTTATATCGGCGTCAACGTAGTGCGTATAGCCCGCCAATTCAATAGACTATAATATATATATATATATATATATATATATATATATATATATATATATATATATATATATATATATATATATATATATATATATATGGAAATAATTACAATTATTAGTAAAACTTTCTTAAAGACACAGCACGGTATAGAGATGACCTGTTTTGCAAATCTCTAGACCGTGCCGTGTCTCTATGAATGTTATACTAATAATTTAAATTCTTTCTTAATTTTAAACCGCGTACGTGACCCAGCACGGCTTTCTTTCTTCCGCTTCTCAAATAGAAAAGCCTAGGTATCTACCTCCGTACAGTGCAATGTGTGAGGGCATTCTTGAGAGACGATACTTCTCTCCTCCTCTGTGGACATAAAAAGCGTGTGCCGCCTAACGTGAAATATTGTGAGTTTGCAGATCACTTAAAACGTTAATATCCGGCTTGCTTAAGTGAGTCCTATGCTGCATTGCCTGTCGACGGCATTGCTAGATGGTATTCCTGAAAATGGCATGACTCTCACTCTCCAAACGCGTAGCGCTGAAACATGAAGTACTGAAACTCGATTATGAAATCTGATTATAATAACTGCGCTTTCCCGACAGTCTCTCCTATACACGTGGCTTCTATACTCTTCTGTCAGAGATCCCCATCTAGCTAACTAAAGAAGGTTGACACGTTCCTTAGGCGCTAGCGTGTCAGCTGACGTTGTTGCTAGTATACGCTCGCTTCTCGAGCAAGGCAGTATATCTTTTCTACGTCAACTGACAAAGTGTGAATTGGTGGGACACTCGTTTGATGTGCGCTCGAATTAACTAAGGAGCCAGAGATCCATCACTCCAAAGGCCGTGGCCCATTTTGAGCAAGACAGCCGCTGCCCTAAAGGCTAAGAAAGCTAAACGTATTTAGTATAAAAATTGCACTTATTGTAAGACATTGTCTTCAAACAATTATTCAGAGTTCGTAATGTCAGATCTTAAAATTATATATAAATTAAAATTTTAGTTTGCAAAGCACACGTTTCGTTTGCTAAATAACAAATCGGAAACGTTTACACTACACTTATCGCACAAATGCACATTAGCAGAAGATTTAGTACCGGATAAAATACCGTTTATTACACTGATATTTCAAGCTTAGAGGCAATTGAAGAAAATCGCCACTTGACATTTGTAAACTGGTCACTATATCGAGTAGCCTGTTTTTTGCAGTAACAGACGCAAATTGTAATGACAGATCTGTAAAGTGCCGAACAACGTAGCATGGTTACCATTACTTTACATGCTTGAAAGGAAATTGTAAAATTATTATGTTAAGGCGTCAACGATATTGCTAGTCTACAAATTAATTATTAATATTATTTATTTTATTACATTGCCAGTTGACGGTGAATAAACTTGAATTATATACGTATATCTTTATAATATATAGATATACAAGTATATTTGTCATACGATAGCACCGACCAGTGGGAACGATCGCGATAGTCGCTATGATATAACCAAAGTCAAAGGAAGTCGTCTAATCAGTGGTTGCCAGACGCCAATTCACGCCAAGAATAAAGCATGCGGTAATTCACACCCGGCGAGAGGATTTTATTGCGCTGGTCTTTTTTAAACCTCTCGATCTGTCTGTTCGTCTGTGTACCCGTTTAAATTGGGCTTTCGACTCAGCGACGAATTGACAGGCTACCAGACCCGTATCCCGCACACTGCGTCAATCAGTGGCCGATCGAGTCAGTCAAAGCTGAAGATGATAGCTCCTACAATAGAGGGGTATGTACACACACATATATATATATATATATATATATATATATATATATATATATATATATATATATATATATTTAAAACGAATACGCTCAAACGCTTCTATAGATCTACGTAATTTACACATTTTTCTGACAATCCGAAGGGATAGGCTGTTCCAAACCCCCGTAGCTCCGAAGTATATAACAGTATATCAAGACTAGGAGAAGGGAGGTTCAACCTTCTTCTGAGTCTACGGGAACCTCGCGAGTTAGGGACGGGACTGCATGGGTTACTGTCAGAATTATTTTGGTGTATATAACATTGCACACTTTATGTAGTCGGCTCTCGCAGACTTAGAGAAGACAGCTAGTCTTTGGCGTGCTATAAAGTGCACTCTTCTTCGCAGTATGTAAACAGACATTTTACTGGAAACTGGCGATCTCACATAGTTTGTTGTGAAATCCTTGTACTGCATCTCTACTCCTTCAGCCTCTATACTGCATTGCAGGAGTTGTGTAGAATACGGATGGTATGACCTCTCTTATCGTTTTTTTTCATATTTCGCTCGAAGATATTTTAGAGCTAGCGCACCTTCGAGGCGGTATGAATAAGCGAAACCTTCTATAAATGCCTCTGTGCCAGAAGGGTGTAGGTTAGAGTTACTTGCGACACACCTCGGCGGGTGCAGGACTTGTAGTTCATAGACGGCTGTTGGCGTCGGCTCAAAAATAATAAGCGAGATGGCCAATTTCACCGAAAGCTTTCTCGGTTAGGGTCTAGACGAGATCGCAGCTTTTAGTACGTTTAAAATTCTCTTTGCAATATGAGACCGAAATGAGACGCCGCCTGGAACGTACCACCCACCAGGTATGTGAAGTGGCTGAAACAGCTAATAGCTGATCGGCTTTGCGTTCAAAGCTGGTCCATCAGCTTTGAACTTTAAAGCCTTTGTTGTGTTGGCATTCATGCATAGACTATTTTCCTTACTTATTTATTATTATTTTCCCAACAACCAAAAGCATATATAAAGTTATGGCTATAGCGAACCACGTTGTGTGCACTAGTGTTCAAGCTGTCACCTTGACAATACCCTGTAGTTTTAAAACGTACATATAATAAAAGATATATATAGGGGTTTGAATAATGAAAAAGTATGAAACGGCGTTGCGCAAACAACGAAACAGGTTGAAATGCCCCTTTGGGATAACGTAATGAGACATCTAGGAACGCGAGTGTGCGGCGCGATTGTGCACATGCGCGAACGTCTGCTCATGACGGATGAGAGAGGCAGGTAATTGTAAGGGCAACATGGCGTGCGCACTCAATGGGTTCCGAAGAAGCTCAGCAAACCACAAGAAACTGCGTAGCTAGCACTGCAATACCTGTTTCGGAAGCATGAAGACGTGGCTTCCTTGAAGCAGCGAGACAACATGCGTCGTTACCTCCCCTTAAAAAATCAAGGCTATGCCCTCAGCAGAGAAGGCGATGCTCACCATCTCTTTAGACGTTCGGGGCCCGATACTCATCAAATTCCTTGAGCCCGGAAAAACCATTAATAGTGACGTGTGCTGTGGGACACTCCGTATCCTAGGCAACTTAATCAAGTAAAAATGGTTTGAACTTCTCACGGATGAAATGGTTCCGCTCCACGATCACGCGCGTCCACACGTCTTCAGAGTCACACAAAGTGTACTAGCCAAGTTCAAGTGGGAGGAGTTTGAACATACACTTTACTTTTTCGGGTTGACCCTCAACCAAGATTTAACGTCCACGGGACTGCTTTCGCATTGCTTTGTTAGACGGACCCCAAAAATACAAATGCGCAACGGTGGGGTTCGAACCCGGACGTCCACTCTACTGCCCAGACATGTCGCTCTTTTACTTCCATCGGTTTGGGCCGCTAGAAAACATCTCAAAGGCAACCATTTCAACTCGGAAGACGAACTGAAGAACAAAATGGAGGACTGGCTCCTGTCACAGCCGCAGAAGTTCTGAGAATAGGGAATCATTCACGCACAACTAGAACCGTTGGCTAGTTACGTTCAAACCTTTGGTGATTGGTTTCGAATAAAGACTTCAATTATACCCACAGTGTCGTTTCTATGTAAAACTTCAAATTAAAATTTGGATGAACCTAATATTCACACACAAACTCAGCACTTAACACCGAACCACTTTGGGACTTCTATGTAAAAAGCTGACGACAAACGTCCCCTGACGTATGCTACCAAGATGCCTCAATGCGGAATTACGACAACTTTCAGAACTGTCTCAAGTACTGTCTACAGGACGCGATCTTCGCTAAGTGCGGCTGCGAGAGTGTCCGCCTACCGGTGCTAAGTAGCGCCCGAAATATCTGCGACATTATCGAACAAAACGGTACGTAAGTCTTCACCCCAATCTTTCTCTATCTAACTCGTTTCTCTTCTTTCCTTCCTATTCTTGTAGCTACTTCTATCCGGTCACATTTCGATCTTGTAGTAGCACCTGACATTGCATTATTACGAAAAATCTCTTACTAAACAAACAATTTTTGTGGCAGAGGATATAGTTGATTTTCGCAGGATTTTTTTAGTTGCGTGGTACTAGTTAGCAGAGCTGTTAGCCTGTACAAAAAAAAAAGAAAGAAAATGTCTAGTTCGGACTTTATACAGCGCTTGAATTTATAAACATAAACAGCGGCGACGTTTAACTGTCTCTAGTTTTTGGTATTATACCACGTCAAAAAGTTTAATCACTGCCTATCCACTATTAAACATCACGTATCGACTTAGCGACAAACCACCTTTATAGTACGAATGACAATTTGAGGACTTGAGTTTCGCTGGCTTTACAGGCCGTGAAGTGCACAAAACAGTTCAATTCTAAACTCCGTTATTTTATTGGTCAACTTTTTACACTGGGCAATTTTCAGAGACGGCAGTCTGCATCGAAGACGTAAGGAGATCTCAAGAACAGGGAAACCTCGAAGAACTCTGCTCCTGCCCACAGTCCTGCCAGTATGAGTTTATCTTTCTCTTTTTCAAGACCTATATATATATATATATATATATATATATATATATATATATATATTTATATACAGCTTTCGCCTATTTGGCGATTAGTTACGTTTTTTATACAGAAGTACGCATATTGATAACAATACATATATAAACATGATAATTGTACCATACACCTTTTATGTGACAATAAAGGTGCTTATATATATATATATATACAGACATCAACGTATACGTTGTATACCTTGTATAGATTTCAATTTGTCTTGTTTATTTATTTCAGGGAAATTCTATACGAAAAAAGTACTTCAACTGCCACCTGGGCTAAGGATTCAGAGGTAAATGTCACTCAACGCAAAAATGCGAAGCAATATAATAAGATGTAATATATATATATATATATATATATATATATATATATATATATATATATATATACATACATACATACATACATACATATATATATATATATATATATATATATATATATATATAGCAAAATCTGAAATAACTAATTTTGCTTGGTTTAAATGCTGTACTTAAATTATCAGTGAAAATGAGCAGTGTAGACATTGTTGGTGTTTGTTTAAATTCCACCTGAAGCGGGCTCTTGTTGGATACTAGACATGACGCAGAAACGCATACGTTTAGGCAGTATCTAATGTGTATGTATATATGCGTGGCTTGTTTTTAAGTAAGTACCATTTTGGTAAGTAAAATGTTTTTACACCCGTATTTTATTGCATATGTAACCTGGACCTTAGTCCAATTTCCAACATAAATGTCATTAGCCTATAAAATAAGTGTCTGAATTGAAAGCACTAGGCGCTAGGTCAGGCCTATACGGCGGGTCATCAAGATGTTCCCAACCACATGACGCAATGGGATCTTGGACTCGATAAGCCAGGTTGTCGAGTTCTGTCCTGAAGCAAAGCAATCCCTGTACTAAGAATTTCAAGTATTTTGTTTTCGATTGCACAACGCAATCTATTTAAGATCTTACAACATGTGTCAGCTGTGTTACATTGAAGCACAAAATCAACCAGTAAAACGCTTTGCCTATCTCCAAGCACAGTGTGCATATGATTTCTTGAACTGATCTTGATTTTCTTGGGAGCACTTGTTTTTCTAAAATGTGTTGGACGATATCGACGACAAAACGTCATCACTTTACTGCAACAAGGTATTATTAGTGACGGATGATCTCATCATGCACGTTTGTAAGGTCATTTTTAAGTTTTGCGGAATTGGTATTTTCTCCGTAGACTTTACTAATTTAATGTAGTATATAATTAATTAAACTTTATTAATAAACAAGAGCTGTTCTGATAAAAACAGCTGTAAGAAAAATTAAAAAAGGTAGTAAAAATCGTAGGGCCGGCCTATATAACCCACTTCTACATAGCCTTTTCAGTTTTCCGTTTGTTAAGTTTAGAGTTTACCTGTCTGGGAAAACATTTAAATCGTTGTTGGGGCAAATTCTGTTTTGGCAAAAATCTAATTTTTGTTTCTATTTTTTATAAATTGTTTCTTATTTTTATAAATTATCAATCGAATTTGTTTACACTCGTATGTGTGAATACACGCTCTATCGTAATGTGTACCGAATACTAATTCTAAATTATCTTCCAGACTAGCGCTCCTTCATCTGGTGAGCCGCCGAGCGTGTCCAGGTGGCCACACAAAAAGGAAGCACGTGTAAAAATGATCATCTACTTTCAGAGTCTCATTATTGAAACTATTAATCAGGTGCCTCAGTATAATGTGAGTAAACTAAAAAAAATTTATATATATATATATATATATATACATAGGTCAGTAAATAGGGTATTTTTAAAACATCTGGCCTCAAGCTTTCCACGTTTGTTCTGACCTGAATTTAGTATGCAGAGCTTATTAGGGCAGAGACTATGTCAAAGAGTAAGGATTTTTAGCCAACTAACTCGGTTGCAAATATTGGCATACACAACAGCAGCAGCTGCAGGGACGAGACAGCGGAGACACGAATTGGAGCAATTCCTGGAAAAAGTCTGCCGCACTGCTGTCCAGAATTCTCCAAGCCTTGGTACAGTCACGCCTGTCCTCGAGGACCCAGAGCGCTGCTGGCGGCTGAATGGCGGCGTGGTCTCTAGGGGACTAGTGCGCTAGTCATGGTTGTCATCTACCGGGGTGTCGCCGGTTCGATCCCTGTTGTTGGTCGAATTTTCTTTAAGCGATGCTCATTGAGAATGGATGATAAACCATACAGCTGAGAGTCAGCGGTCATGCTGCCACATAGACTGTTGGGGAAACCCTAGATATCTTAACATGTCCGGCCCTCGGTGCCTTGAAGGTATGCCTCAAAATGAATTTCAAGCCGTTTTCCGGCATGTCACGTTGCCAAGCTTTTAACAACGTGACATGCCGGAAAACGTTTCTCCAGTAACAATTAAGACCGTTAAGAGGTTTGTGTCTAGATACTCCTACTTAGGCGTTCTGCTTGTTTTGAAACTATCATTTGATTGTTGTGGTTCCGACCGAGTCCGAGCTGCAACAACGGCCTTCATGAACTTGATCTGCTTTTAGAACTGCGATCAGACTCTTCAACTTGTGCCTAGCGTCAATAGTTTGAGAACACCTTATCTTTAGTTTTTATTATTTTCCTAATTTCTTATTTAACATTCCTAATAAATTCTACTACGCGGAGTAGTCTTACGGAGGATATCAATAATTGGCAAATCTACTAGAAAACTAAGTTTCTAAATAGTGGACCGGACCCCCGAGACGCCAAGCAACGTATTTTCTACAAGTTAGTTTAGCCAGTTTTTTTTAATGATGATAACTGTTGTTATTGTATTTTAGCCAGCGGGGCTCATTTCAAACATGGGAGGAATCGTCGGTGTCTATCTGTCATTTGGATTTCTCGTCATTTATGAAATTATTGAAATATTTGTTCGAGCCACATACGTCTCCGTCGACTTCAAGGTGCGGTCACACACACAACATTTATATTATTTTTAAACTTTTATATTCACACTGTCTTTAGATCTAGACATGTATACTACACCAATCTAGCACCTAGAAACACGCATGCACTGCTTGGTTCGTGGTGACCCTCGTTTGTACAAAAAAATGTGAAAAAAAACGTAGATTGCATAGCTAGTCATGATATATAATTAGTTGTTCTATGCACATTTTTCTATTCTACACGTTCCACCGTTTTTATGTTGAGAAATTAAGGTTCAATACATACCTGGTCTTCATCGGAGCTATCGTTTGTTTGAACAGCGTCTGACCCGACGGTTCCGCGCAAGAGCGCGAAAGGTTCGAACGAGCGCGTTGAGTGGTGCTGTGGGCGTCAAGCGTCGGCTGGGCCTTCATGGCCGCCATCGAACAATCAAGGCCGATCCGAAGTACTTCGACACTGAACGCCGTGATTCGCACCCACCATTTCGGCTCTCGGTAACAGTAGCATATATATATATATCCAAAAAAATCAAGAGCGATACGCGCAATTGTAGAGCTCGTTAAAGCAAATATTGTTGTTTGCTAATAAGAAGTTTTGTTTCGGAGCGAGAGTAAAATTACTCAAATCTGTGACAGTAGTGCTATTGCCTGACATAGTAGCACAAGCGTGCCTTTGCGAGTGCTGCGAGTTCTATAGAGGAACTATGGACGAAAGCAGATCGTCGCGTTCGTGAGAAAATTCTGTTTCGTCTGAAGGAGCGACACCGTCTAGAAGATACAACACAATAGTTTAGAAGAGAATTCGCAAAAATTGATGTTCTATTTTTAGTTTCACAGGGCTCATATACATGTGCATTTTACGATGGTCATTATGGTATCTTTGGCGATCCAATCCGCTGAGCGATTAAGGTCTTCCGGCGGGCATGTGAGAGGGCATGAGACTGAGTGCATGCGTAAATGGCTTAGAGTGATATACCTGATGGAGTAGGTATTTTTTGCATGCACTCAATCTCGACATACCCTACGGAAAACCCTCATGATCGTCATAGAATCACAGTTGCCTGAATGTGCTTTCAATGCAGTAGGCTTATGGTTATGATTTTGATGTATTGATCGTGGAATCTAATCATAGAACTTTCCATCTCCGCATTTTCTTGCCGGCGTATGTTCTTCAAAGGAAGCAGAAATTTTCTCACAAACACGACGATGTGCATCTGTATGCAAGGACTGGTTGTTTTGCAATCGCGCATGTTGTGCTATGTCACAGGGCAACAACGCCAGTGTCACAGATTTGAGTAGTTTCGCCCTCACTCCGAGACAAAACTTCTTCGAGACTGTTTTCCATTGGAACGTCAGCTTCCGACCTTAGATTGATTCGGTCCTCGGACAGGAACTATTAACTCACAAAAGTGGATTACTAAGCATACCTAATATCCTTTACACATGGCACACATAGTTTAGTTAACAAGTAGTACTTTACCATCGATTTAGTCTGATGTTAAGAAACAATTACGTTGACATATAGCTCAAGCAGCTGTACTTGATTATTCATCTGACAAAGATATTACAGTAACATGCCGACGAAATCTGTATGCTCGGGTTTTTTTTTAATCAAAGGTGTGGGACTATCCGAGCCGACGTCAGCAGCGAACCGAGGTGCCTGGAATTCACCAGCCGCCCCACCTTAAAGTCGATCTACAGAGCTATGTCAAAATGAGGGAAGCATTCGAGAGGTAAATCCCGAACAGGTTGTCAGGCCGGTGCAAGTGAAAGCCAATCAAAACAAACACGCTTGCACAATCGTGTTTGTTGCATTAAATGAAACATTGCATGAATAAATCGAAGACTGCAAACCTGAACCCGCGAACGATCGTTTAACACAGTTGTTTTTAAATAAAATGATTTTATTATAATTAAATATATATATATATATACATAAAATAACCCTAATATATATAATATTCCTATAATAATATTCCTAGCCCTAATATATATAATACCCCCTATAATAATATTCCTTAGCAAACTATATTTTATAGATACACTTATAAAATGCAGTTTTTTAAAGAGCTAGATATTTTTTTATTTGTTCACTAAGTGGACATGTGGAAATTATGTATGGAATAAGACATTTAAAAAATGTCTTCCTCGGTTTGCTGGCATGCTTGCGTTCTTTCAACGAAACTTTCAATCACTATTTGTTATAATTGTGGATGGACCTCAGTGACAACGCGTCTAATCTTCTCCTTCAACGACTGGATGGTCGCAGGTTCATTGACATACACTTTTGACTTTAAAAACATAAATTAAAAGCCGCAATCGCACGATCTAGACGGCCAATTCAAGTCTCTCAAATGGGACGACATTACACGACCAGGGATTGCCTCGTGCAATATTGCCATTGTTTCATGCGCTGTATGGCAAGTGGCACCGTCCTGGTGGAATCACATGTCGTTAAAATTCATATCGCCCAATTGGGTGAAAAGAACTGTATTATTATGACTCGATACCATACACAATTGACTGTTTCAAAATTTGCCAAATTTTAATTTTCAGCTCTTCTTGGGGCACGCTGCGCATGGGCGGTCGAAGAGAAAGTCCTTGTTAGTTATGAGCAATATCCCGCTGGCGATGATATCCAAGACAATACTCATTGAACTTTGTTTTCAGGTTTCACAATGTACACCAACGACAACCAGGCCCCCATCACTACACGGCCGTCGAAGATATCTAGTGAACTACATAAAATACTTGCTTCTAAAACTGCCACAAGCCGAAGACTATACTGCAAGGATATCGGCTTTTGGCTGAGCCTTTGGTAGCACGCGGCCAAGACGTTCCTTAGTCTGCATAGCGGCGAAAAAAAGACAAATAAACCTTAATAAAGATAATGTGACTTTTTCCGATATCTCAATCTTTCGACTATATATATATATATATATATATATATATATATATATATATATATATATATATATATATATATATATATATATATATATTAATAGAGGGAACAAGCTTTTGCTTTTTCTAAAAATTGTTTCGACAAAGTTGATCACTCTATTCTCTTCTCAAATTGGAACGTCTAGGTCTACATCCGTACAGTGCAATGAGTAAGCGCATTCTTGAGTGATCACGACTTCCAAGTGAAGGTTGGTGCTAACTAAGTCGCTTCTGTATTATCTAGTGTGCCTCAGGAGGGCTGTTTACCCCCATGTATACCCCCTCCTTATGTATACAATTTTTGTTTGGACATAATTAAGTACTTATCGCCGTAACTTCAAATACCTTAGATATGCAGATGTCTTGAAACATCATTATCCCGTTTGCTCGAATGACTTTCTTTACTACCTATATATCAAAGTTTAAACAGTAATTGTATATAATTCTATATCATTTTCACCAATTTTTGTAATCTCTGAGCAGGTTGATCGATTCAAGTGATTCGAATCGTCTCTCTTTCATCCTGTAGAGTACTAATCGCTCGCGACTCTCACACTCATCTTCTTCCAGTTCGAGCATCGCCACAATTTAGCCTTCGCGAAGAAGAAGATGATTATCACCTTGGCGCTTCATTCTCGTGGGTAGAGGCACTCTAGCTGCTGACCACTGCAAGCTCTGGGATTTGAATGAAAAGTCATAAAAATATACCCAAATCTGCTCACCTGTGATGGGTCTCGAAAACAGAGATAGGCCCTCGCCAAGTTTTATCAGAAAATTTCGAGCCACAAAGACCGCACTTCTTTATCGTCAAATTACGGGGCACAGATCGATTTTTTTTTAGAGAAACGCCTGAATGCACTTACATTTCGCTGGAACTTCTAGAACAGTATTGTACGCAGCCCAATGTTTGGCTTTTTTTTTAAATAAAAAACATATTGCGTACAAGGGAAACAACTAATAACATCGAATTAGGGTACTTTCCAATCACACTCCATCTACGACTACGACAGGCTTTTGAGCCTCGTACATTGCAGAAGCTCCCCTTGCTGTATCTAGAGAAGTATTGCAACGCGGCAATCAAGATGTTTTTGCATTGAGAATAATAACTGATTATATTACGGTTTACAAGTTCCTTGCAATACTAGACGAGATCGCGCATCGCATTGATGGCTCGTGAGCAACAGATACCCAATCGGTACGACTTTTCTTGGACCCGCTATAGTTGTTGGCAGCAAACAACCGCGCAGGTTGTTTGGTTTAATCCCAAATCGACGCTGAACCATGTTCCTGGCACCTCAATCAACAGCACAGTAGCGTTTAGGTTAACTGTGAAAATTGTGGAAACTGAAGTAGTGCAGGGGTGCATTTCGTTGTCATCGTGAAATCATATTGCCGAGCGCGTCTAACGAATTGTCAGCAGATTCGGTGCTTTGTAGTACAGGTAAAAGTGCGAACCTGCTTTTTAGCGTCTTCAGCACGCCCGACTACCGAATCTTTATGGACGGTAGCGACCATAAATAAATCAGTCTCAGCGCATTTCGCACTTTCCTGTAACTCCTCTAACAAAATTCGTGCGTTGTAATATCTTTCGTTTTCACTTGCAAACTCTGCCATCGACTGGGATTGCACAGGTGAGAAACTAAAGCCACGATATCAACGCCGTTAATCAACAGCGAGAGTACTCAACTGCCGGTAGCGTATATATATATATATATATATATATATATATATATATATATATATATATATATATTTATATGAGATTCTGATTCTACTAATTTCTATATACAATCAATGATTATTCAAATCATCATCTTGCTCTATTTTCATATATTCATTAGTACCAGTTGATCTCCTTTGATGTTGTAGACGTTCTCTTCTCCCCTCCCTTTTGTATTGCTACTTTGTTTTGTCTCTACAAGATTCGAGCAGACAGTAGAATCAGTGGACGTGGAGGAATAATTGGAGAAGGGGGAAGGGGAACCGGCCTTAAAGGTAGAGAGGGATGTTCAGCGAACATGTTGCAATGTGGACTTTTGCTCCCGAGAAGATCGGGTGGCGGAGAAACCGTCGTGTGAACGACGCGAGACGTCGTAGGTTGCTGAGTGTAGCCGCTTGAACGTCGGTTGGCTAGTGTCGAAGTTTTCTTTATTTTTTTAATAAACCTTACGTTGTTGAAAGCCATTCAGTTGTACTCTGTGGGATCTTCTACTAGGTAGGCTAAAGATATCATGTTCTGCTTATATATATATATATATATATATATATATATATAATGTTAACTCAACTCTGAAAATCGTAATAAATGTCTGTTTGAAAAGACAAGCGTCAAGCCGAGCAATCTCTTACAATTCACAATAAAACATTTTACCCTGTAGAGCAACTAATTACAGCCTAAGATCAAAACTATTTATGAAACCTAGGAGAATGCCACAGCTCGTCATTTTACTGACCCTGTTTCATAGGATTTCCTTACTAGATTATAGTACCTCAGCAAGACTGGCACAACTGGCCCCTAGACTTGAACAAGGTTTGGCAAAATGCGCTTTTGTGTTGTTATTTGTTCTATACCGCGCATTTGATACATTTACTTATATTGTTTACTTTCTATTATGTAGGTTTTCTCCACTTTTGTCCTTAACGCTGCTGCTCGACATTCTGTCAACAGCCGCAATGCTTTTAAGTAACTATTTTATTACCATTTATTTAACTTGGCGGCGTCTAAAAACTCTCTTACATAGTCTGCGCTATCTTAGCTGGCCTTTGGACGCCATCTGTTGTTTCTATATTTCCTCCACAGCTTTGTTTTTACGTGCTCTTGTGTGTGTTTTTCAGTGCGCTGATCGAATACGTATTTTACGCCCCAGCACAGATGTCGTACTGGTGCATTCTAAAAAAAAGATTGTCTTTATGTGCCACGTACCTTAAATTTCATAGCCATATATATATATATATATATATATATATATATATATATATATATATATATATATATATGTCCGATGTTTCCGCCGTTCAATTAGCAATTGATTCTACCTTACGATATCGCATGTCTGCCTATTGTATTATAGCGAAATGTTTTATACAAGTGCCTTCATTACTAAGACAGCATTTGTATAAGTGACAACTAGTAAAAACTGGCGTTTACGTAGATCTTTTGTGAGTTGTAGGAAGCGACTATACAGAAAACTTTGCACGAACTTTTACAACAACCCAACAATATATATGTTGAGCCTTACCGACCTTGGCAATCTAAGTCGCCCTATTTTAGTGGCACCGATGTCGCTTAGGACCAGACGAGATTGATCAAGAGTCTAGAAGCGACCTCGCGAGGAAAAGGAGAAGCTCTCATGCTGCGTCTGGTGCAAAACGGGGATACTTCAGCCGTCCCGAGAAGATAAAAGACGGCCTGACGGAATAACGTTGATGCTCGTCGAATCAGGAAAACCCCCTGGTATGTGATGTAACTCTGTCGGAATTACATATACCGTGTACGGTTCGATGCAGCACATTTCAAAAACGAGGAGTTGCAGTTGAGGAGGCTAAGAAAAGAAAATTTCTTAAGCACACAAATATTGGACACGCGTTTAACTTCACACCGTTCTCTTTTGAAGCGTTAGGGCTTACAGGGTCCGTTTATGGAAAGATCATTTAATCGTATGTGCGCTAAGCTGAGTAACACTACGAGAAATAAGAAATCGGACAAGTTTCTTAGGCTAAGATAATCTTCATTTTGAACGAAAGAGGCAACGCAGCGGCGGTGATGGGATAGTTGACCAAAATGGGCCACTCCTGGGCTGACCTCCCTGGCCGGTGACTGACGCTGAAGTGATATAGAACGGTGTCTACAATTGTAACGGGTAACGCTGTTGAATAAGTTCGTCGATAGGTTAGGTAGGTCCATACAATAAGTAAATATATTTGCACAGTTTCATATAATATAATTTATTAATCTAATCATATATATATATATATATATATATATATATATATATTTGCACAGTTTCATATAATATAATTTATTAATCTAATCATATATATATATATATATATATATATATATATATATATATATATATATATATCAGAAGAGACTGACGATGTAAGGCACTGCTACGAACGTTGCGCCTTTTTCAATTCTAGGAGAGATACTATACCGTAACCTACGCCTGGCAAATTTCCTGACATGCCAAGCCTTTGTAGAGGCGTTCCTCAAGGATAATAAACTATTATGGTAAGAAGATTCGCAGAATTTGTTTCCGAGGTGAAAACAACCGCCGCACAAATGCCGCGCCGCACAGTTGAGCAGCCGAAATGGCAAGAAAAAGTGCGCTAAGAGAAGACTGTTACAAGAACAATTTTACAGTTATAAGGTCTAAACGAAGTTTCGATTGCGATTCTTTTAAAGACTTACTTTACTCCATGCCGCCTCATATATATATATATATATATATATTGTCTGTGGACACCGCACTGGTCGTCGTCTCTATGAAGATCGCCTCGATAGCCTCCGTATGATATTAAAGCAATCTGGCACAAGCTAGCGTCGACCAACCCCGCCTCACTTGACAAGGCTAAGGCAGCTCTTCTGCAACGCATTGGACTTTACACGTTTCCACGCGAAACAGGCTTGTGCATATTGTGGCAAACAAGACAGCTTCATATGTCTTCAAACAAATCCATTTGTTTGAAGAGAATCTAAGAATGCGATTCGAGCTCCCGTGAGCCCCGGCATACTGATACCGCAGTAGCTGATGGCTGTAAAGTTATAATGACAGAAATAGACTTGGCTTTTTATAGCGTGGGATACGGACCCATAGAGATGCGTAGGCTGAACAAACCGACATGTATCTTAATTTTGTGCGATGCGCTGCAGACGACCTTCATAACGTTGTCTGCCGGATAGAGGCTTTCCTCGAACCAAATGAGACGTGTATCTGAAAACATGTAACTGTCGGTGCACAATCTATCGTGCTAGTCACTGTGTAAGTGTTGTGTCGCTGGCGAGCCTGGCATCCGCTTCATGGCGCGGAAATTCGTGCATCACACTTATTTATGATGCATACATGACTACTACTATTCATGTATCCTGGATACGGTTTGCGGTGTAAGAAGATATATATATATATATATCGTCGCCATAACGGACTGCAAGCGCCCCAAGCAAACGTCAATAGCCAAGTTGGATTTAAAAAAAGGGAATTATGATGCCATAAAGCTAAACCTTGACCTAACAGATTGGACCAGATTTTTTCAAGGTTGCCTCTCCGTGGACTCGAAGTACACCAAATTTATCGAGTATGTGCACTTTCTTATCCAACTACATGTGCCACAGCGAACCTGCCGCACATCGTCAATTGACAGAGATGTGCGTGCTCTTCAAGCAGCTCTTGATCGCGAGGTTAATGAGCGCAACATTGACCAGCTTCAAAAAAAGCTCACGAAAGCACGCATCCGACAAAGGACTCTAGAGGAGCATGCTGTTATTTAAAACAGCAATGTAAAATCCATCCACAGATATGTCCGCAAACGATTCTCAGTTCGTGACTATCTGGCGTCAATTATGCGACCTGATGGTTCACTAGCTTCTGATGATTATGAAAAAGCAAAGTTAATAAAAAACATATTCGCACAAACCTATCCATCGAATGATAAGCTACGTCTGTGAGATTCAGGAGTTAGGCATGCTCCTAGTGGTTGTGGCGACTTAGTGGTCGTGATTGATGTTGACGTCACATCCGAAAACCTGCTGAAGCACCTAAAGGGCCTAAAATCTAAGATAAGCGATACCCCTGATGGGGTGCCGTCAATCGTGTACAAACAGCTTGGAATCTCGATATGCCACCCCTTAAGCTTGATATTTCGTCGATCGCTGGAATCGATTCGATTGTACCAGAGATTTTTAGAACGGCGATTGTTAGCCCTGTACACACAAGCGGGGAAATAAGTCAGACCCCAAGAATAAGCGACCCTCACTGTTATAGCTTGTAAAATGTTAGAAAGTGTAATTTCCATGGCTATATTTCAAAACGCCGACAAGCAAGGACTGATCACTAAAGAACAATTTGCTTATCGTCCTGGTAGAAGCTGCACACTCCAACTCTTGGAGACGCAGTTTGATTGAGTGGAACATGTTCACGAATCAAGGTGTTTTGACGTTATATACTTTGATTTTAAGTCTGCTTTTAAAACTGTAACACATAGCAAACTACTGGAGCTACTGCCTAAATTTGGAGTGGGCATTAAAATAGTTGCATGGATAAATGATTTCCTACGTGAACGGACATTCTATGTACGTGTTCATGATACACTGTCTACATACAAGGCTTACGCCACCTCTGTTTGCCCTCAAGGTACCATTATTGGGTCACTAATGTTTATTCTTTACATCAATTCGCTAAAGAGTATTATTCCCGAGAACGTGCAATATAAGATATATGCGGATGGCGTTAAAATATAAGGAAAAGCGGACTTAGGCGAGGACTGCAAAAAGCTGCAGGATATGGTAAACAATTTTTACAAGTGGTCCGTTTCGCTAGGTCTAAAACTATCGGTGACAAAGTGCGTTGTACTTCATTTTGGTCACGGAAATGCAGAGAACAGTTACACAATCGGTGGCCATTCTCTTGCCTCGAAAATACTGGTCAGAGACCTTGGTGTAATGACATCTATTAATATGAAGTACACCGAACACATAACAGACACTGTTTTAACAGCAACACAGAGAGCGAACTGAATTACACGTTCATTCATACTTAGAGATCCACACATTTACTCAAAACTATTTGAGGTGTACGTACTGCCGATCATAACATATGCAGCCCCGGTCTGGAATCCATGACTAAAAAAAGATCAGCGACTTCTAGACAAATAATACAGCAAATACCGACGAAGGATTGCATACAAGTGTGGAATTCCAAGTGATGACGTCCAGATTCGCAACATATTGGAAAGGCTGCGGAAGATTGACTGTGATACCCTCGCAAATATTGAGAAGAACATTCTTCCAAAGTTTGTAGCGACAAAGCAAACAGTAAACCATATGTTCCCTTGGAGAGTAACCCGCTAACTCCATGCAAACTTGATGTTAACAGACTAAACTTTTCCTTGAATAAAGCGTATATATATATATATATATATATATATATATATATATATATATATATATATATATATATATATATATATATATATAATATATATATATATATATATATATATATATATATATATATAATATATATATATATATATATATATATATCTATATATATATATATATATATATATATATATATATATATATATATATATCATTGTACCTGCGGACCGCACGCTGAGGGAACACACCTTGAGCACGAACGCATCTGAAGCTGAAGTCAACCTTACGCTCAAGTGACCGGCTTTCGTTCTGACTTCAATCCCAGAAGGGCTTTGATTAGAAATTTTGCTTTGCGTTGTTGGCGACATGCTCATCGCCGGGCTCCCCTGTTGCTGTGATGCTGTTCCGATTCCCCGCGGACAGCACCTCACATTGAACCGCGGCCGAGCCCCACGCATGAGTCTCAGAGGAGGGCGGAACCAAGAGAGGAGGCTAGCGGGTTATGACCAGGTAACGCCCTATTAGTGCCAGCCAGATTCAGATCTCGATGATGATTTTGTCTCTCATTTTTTAGCTGTACTTTCTTTTCTGCTATTCGGACGCTCTAGCGCTGGAAGCCCGCAAGATCGAAGGCCAATTGACATAAAAAGCGCGCAGCGAAACGCTCTCTCCAGTATGCGGTAGTGGAGGGCGAACTGCTTAAAAGGAGCGTCCGACGCAGAAAGCATTCACTTTGCTTCGACTGTTTGGACCTGTGGAGGCTTGAACACGTGCGCTGTACCTGAGTGTGTCCATGCTCTTTGGTACGAAGTAATTACTGGTGGTGAGTTGACTGTTCAATAGCACTACATGTACAAACGCGTTGCCAATAAACATTCACAAATGTATCTATAAATAGGAATGGTAATGAGAGTCAGAAAACTGCTATAGATATATATATATATATATATATATATATATATATAGTTTTCTTTGGATTGCATAGTTGCCAGTTGTCCCTGTCATCGCAAATGTTATGTAAGTGTTAGTTATGTAGTTTGCATAGGTTCTAGCTGGCGTAACTGTACAAATATATGTCCGTGTGTTGTAGTTCAAGGTTTGAACAGTGTTTCCTTGTAGAGAGCAGCCTAATAAGATATGTACGTTTGCGTCAATTTACGTTTGTGGCTACGTCAGCATGTACCCGTGCATTCAGAGGCTTCTATATATATATATATAACATAGTAAGCATATAGAGGCAAGTATTTCGTCTTAGGCGAAGTTGATCGAGACATTGGCTCAGCCAGACGGAGTTGCTAATTGATTTATCTATCTATCATAATCTATTTGGGTCTATTCAAATGCACATACGACTATATGTGTGTGTGTGTTAGTATATCTTCTGATGTTGGTTGGCTTAACACGAAAAGCTATAACGGCGCATGAGGGCTTCATGCTGTCCCACAGTAGCGGTGTTGCTGCTGTTGTTGTTGATGTTGTTGATGTTGTTGTTGATGTCGTCTTCACAAGCGTCCTTCTCGAGCATCATTGATATTACAGCAGCAGCAGCAGCAGCAGCAAGAACTTCCTCTAATGACGATGCACGCCCGACTAGTTAACAGAACACAGCAAGATCGGGTTAGCCTGGTCTTCCTCTACCATTGAGGCTGTGTTAGGGCCGGTGCTGTTGTTGTTGTTCTTGCTGTTTCTGGCATTGTCCCTTCATTAATGAGTCAGTGAGCGGAGTCAGGGTCAGTTCCTTCTCCTGTCTCATCTGTGGGCGGCCGAGCGACCGTCCGACTGGCTCACTGAACTGATCCCACAGTCGGGGCCGCGGCGGCGGCGGCGGCGATGACGCCAGAAACGCTTGGCAACGCTGTCGTCGCGAAAGCTGACGCGCCGGCCGGTAGGTGGCTGAGAGAAAGAGGGGCGAATACCGCGAGGTGCGCTCTAACGTTGCCGGTTGACGTCGCCGTATCAACGACGAAGACGTTACGCCTGGACACCAACCACGTCAAGCTCCACCTCATGATTCACAGCAGCCAGCATCTACCTACGGCTGACGACTACCTTACCTTAGTATTAGAGCTTTGTTATTATTGGCGAATTTTATTATTACACAACTTTTAGCACTCTGCAGTGAACAACTGTCTCCGCAATAACGTGTAGCTTTTATTTGATTGATCTAGTTATATAACTTTTTATGTTAGCACTTTGAAACACACGTGTAGCTTTATTATTATTATTATTCCCATCATTAGCAGCAACAGAAGCAGCACCACAATTAAGCCATTCAGGTGTGATTATGTTACTGGTGTTTTTAATATGATAATTTTTAATAGAACAACATTATCTGTTAGCAACAACAACAACAACGACCACGTAACCAACGTCATACTTGTCAAGTACCGTGGTGTTCTCATCAACAACAACAACAACAGCGACAATGGCAACTACAACAACAACAACCAAAATGACTACAACAGCGTCGTCAGTTGTCACCAACGTCACCACGGACGCCGCCCGCCGGCGTGACGTCGGTTCAGCCAGGGATGGTCCGGGTTTCCGTCTGTCGTCGGGCCGACGTACTTACTTACGTCTATCCGGGCTGTCTTCTTTACCCACTATCGCCACCGTCGCTGCTGCTGCAGCTGCTGCTGCTGACGCTACGCTAACGTTCATTGCGTTCATTGCTACGACTTGCTGTTTGTACGACAAAGAAGACGACCGCTGAAGCTTCAGGAGCTGCTTCGGCTGCTACACACTACTATTACTACTACTACGCCTGCTGTGGTTACCATTGTAGGCGTGTGTGTGTGTGTGTTGGAGACGACCAACTGTTGGCAAGTGAAGTCGACGAACTTCGTTTGCTTCAGCAGCACCAGCGGCACCAGCAGCAACGGAAGCATGCACCCTAAACAGCAGCCGCAGACGCAGCAAGGGTAGACCAAGCAATGCCAGCCGCAGCGGCTTCAGCAGCGTTTGCCAGCGGAGCAGCCGGGCGGAGCTCGGCTGAAGTACATAGCTGTGAAGTAGTCGCGTCGATGTAGCAGTTGATGTTGACTAGTGACTGCGTATGCATGTGTGTAAAGTCTGTTGTTTGTGTTGCTGTAAAGTCACTAAAGCCGCTGAAGTCCTTCGACTTGCCAGCGTGTGTCACGTATGAATGTAGCAGTACAGTAGGAGTTGTGGCAGTACAGTAGGCGTTGTGGCAGTACAGTAGGAGTTGTGGCGTTGGTGGCGGCAGTGGTAGTCGCCGTATCGGCGCCGTAGTCGTATCGTTGTTGGTGCAACATCGTTAGTGAGGAGCTCATCGATGATACCTCAACGTTACAACCAACACGATATACTACCATAGCGATCACCAACAACAACAATCCAACCTCCACCACTATCAGAACTTTACTTCTTCTTTTACCTTCAATACCGTTGTTGGTCCGGACCGTTGTTGATGATGTTGTTGTCGGTGTTGTTGTGTTTGTTGCAGTGACCGCCCGCACACAGTATCCAGCGCATCATTGCCTTGCCGTCTCCGCCTTGTCTGTGACCTCTCGTCCTTCTCCACGCAATCTAGAGATAGAGAGAGAGAGAGAGCGACGGGTGAGAGAGCACAGCATCGCGCACCGTGTTTGTGGTTCACTGTGCTGAAGCTGAGAGTCGGCGGGATCAACGACCGACGAGGCTGGCTTCGATTCGATTCTGCAGCTGTACAACAACATCCAGTAAATCCAGCGGCAAGCAGGCCAGAAGGCGGCCGGCCATCGGACGTCAACAACAACGAAGACTGTTCCAAATTTCGCACGAGCTCGCAAACGGCGTCCGTCTGGCGAACCAGCGAGTTTGTCGTGTTGACGTTGTTGCCAACATCAGACACACGATAGATCAAGACAGAAACCGAGAGACATAGTCTGAGAGTGTGATTACTACCTCGTATATCGATTTTAATCACCCTCCAGATCAGCTCAGACTTGCCGCTGCCGCCGCCGCCGCCGCCTTCAAATCAAATCAAATCTCCTGCCTCGCCAGCCAACAATGAACGTCAACGACGCGGCCTCACGAAGCGGCTTCCGCGTCACCCGAATGCGCCTCGATGAGAACCTGCGGCCTTCGATGATCATCGATGACCTGCCGTTCATACCCGTGGTGCGGCGTTTTGTCGTCGAAAAGTACCGACAGATGACCGAGTTCGTCAAGCTGGTCTTCTTCTGGCGCGCAGATCTGTGGAACATCTTCATGGCGCTGCTCGGGCTCGGTGTGCTGCTGTTGTGTATCCACTACAAGCGACTGCTTCCCCGACAGCTTCAGAGGAAGAACAAGTACGCTTGACCGGCGCGCGACTCAGCCACGCGGCCGGCTCGTGCTCAGTCGACGACGGGCCATCCATCCGCAGGCAGCCGTGTTAGCAGCATGCCGTGAGGTGCCGGACACTCGTGTTCTTCGCTCAGTTTTTCGAACACTTGCTGTTTGTCGTCAAACGTTCCCGATCTCAGGACTCGAGCCAAGTCCTCCTTCTACGTGTTTTTGCAACACAGACATACCTACCACGTAGCTCTGGCTCAGTTGGCTAGTCATTAGTCTGTTAGTCATGAGTGTGTAACTTAATGTAAAAAATGTTTGAGCGACGTTTGCAGCACATGCAACGATGTTAGTGTTGTGGTGCTCAAGTGATGCTAATAATTTGCCTAATGATAATTCTGATACGTTTTTATTTTAAATGCGTAAGTCGAAACTGGAAATGCTAGACACTTCACGCCAGTGGTCCGTTAATGTAACGCGGATTCATTACGTGACACACATTAATTTAATTTAACTTAGTAGATTTCTCGTTACATTTTGCTAAAGAAGCAGCTTCGTGTAGACGTGTTAAAAATGTGTACTTAGTCAAAAAGCACTTCATGTGGGTATATATATATATATATATATATATATATATATAGTCTGTATGCATATGTATATAAAAAAGCATCAGTAACCATAAACGCAATATACCTGTGGCAGTTTTTAAAGCAGTGACTCTTTTTTTCGTATGTACAGACAGTATTCAGTTTTTAGAACCGATTAGAACTAACGTATATGTATATTCATGTTTGATTGACAACGTGGTTTATTATCGGAACTGCATCTTACAATGTTTTAAGTTCTTAAAATTATATATATATATATATATATATATATGATAGGCGACATAGAATGCCAATACGTAATAGTATAACACACAGAAATTCGTTCAAGAAAGTAGACAGCGGGCGTAATGTTTTCGCGCTGCCAATTTAGCTAGCATCTGCAGCAATAGCGAAAGCTCGCCAACACTGGAGCGCCAAATGTCAATGAGGACAAGACGTACTGCTGTGAGCTGTATGTACGGTTAGACAAACGACGCATCGACGACAACAACAACGACAACAATTAAACTGCCGCTACAACAACAACAACAACAACAACAACAGCAACCACAATTAAACTGTCGCTACAACAACAACAACAACAACAACCACAAAAATACACTGAGCAGATCGACCGAGCATCATGGAGATATTGTGCCGAATATTTCTGCATTGCCGGCAAAACAACTCATCAATTTTGGCCGCTGTTTGGCCGCTCGACTATGTCTACTTTGAGCGCCAAGCGCTGCCTTCTTTCCCCTTGGTGTATGTACAGTAGGACACATTCTAACTTGCACCAAGCCCAAGAACGAAGCAGGTAGTGGATAGTGGACTGAACAAACAAACGCTATGCATCACTACCACGCACAACCGAGGCTTAAGGAAAACACTACAAGCGTTTTTGTTGTTGTTGTTGTTATTATTAAGGTTACAGGCATTATAGTCGTGGTCGAAGCTACAGTAGCACTCTTGATGATGCAACTCTCTGCTGTCGACCCGATCGCTGTGGCCGAATTTACTTTGTGCTATGGCAAGGTACAATGAAACCAAATGATGGCAAACTCTAGATGTTGCTGGTTGTGCTGAATGTGCTTGTACCGTGGCCATACTGCCGTATGGTCATGGCAATCTTACGGCCATGAGACCGTAAGATTGCCATGGCCAGCTGTGCAGCTGGTCATAGTAATTGCAGGCGTGTACTCTAGTTAGTTCGGCCTGTGTACTAACACTGTGTACCCAGTGCTAGTGAGCAAGAGTAACCGTCTAATGTTGAACAAGTCTAACCGTCTGTCTACCAGTGTGCAACTCGTCAAGCAGGGCTGCCAGCCAGAAACAGAAAAAGAGACAACGCTCGGCGGTTGCAAGCAGATCCGGTGCCAGTATCGCATGCACTTGTTGCTAGGTGGACGAAAGCCAACTTAGAGCCAGCCGAAACTCGTAGTAGCCCGTAGTAGCCGGAACTGTAGACATGAACAACATACTTAGGTGGCGTACGCATGTTAAAGCGGATGCCTCAAAACCAGATCGTCGGCTACCCTGTTTCCCTAAACGAACTCAGTGAATCGATTCATCGAATTTCGTGTGACACAGATGCATCTCTTCCTGGTACCACACGAATTATTCAATTACAACAAATAGATAAGTTTAAAAAAACAACAATAGTAGCACCAGCAGCTACAATAACACTCACAACCAGCAACACTAGAACGCCAATAGCAACACCACAGACAACAACCCAAACAACTACAATCACGTATATCTCTAGTAGTGCGACAAATTACATCAGCAGGCCGTATTGCCATAGTTTTCCGACACAGTGACGCCCAAGCAACCAATAGGTAAGTCGGATTTTGCAGCCCTAGGTGCTCTGGATGCAGTACAATTACGGCAAATGCCAACAATCGTAAAATTGTATTGTAATGCATATACCTGCAGACATCATTGCTAGATTTCCAAAGAGATCTTATGGATGATCTATTTTTTTGTGTCGTAACTTATCAGCTAGACGAGTAAACTCTAGGCCACCTGAACAAATGATGATGGCGTCACGTTACTATCGAATGGTGTCTCGATATGTTTAGGGATCAACACGATGCCGTCACTCGGTAATCGGAGAACGATATAGTAACTATTATGTCATCTTCTCCGGTGACCCTTATTGGATGTCGTTAGCTGTTAATGGAAGAAGAGCTGAGATACGCGTTAGCTATACTCAGACTGGCAGATCTGTCGAGCCCGGTGGCGTGGTGCATTAGTCTGCGCCTCGCAGGCGGAGGAGACACATAGGTGCACGGGTTCGAGCCCCACCGTTGCACTTTTATATTTATGAGATTCCGACTATGAAGCAATGCGAAAAGCAGTCTCGTGAACGTTAAATCTTGGCTGAGGGTCAGCCTTAAAAAAAAAGACTGGCAGATCTATTTAAACCAGATATATATATATATATATATATATACAGAATGTTGCCGGACAGTTTTAAGATCGATAATAGGAATTGTATAGCTCGTTTAATAAATATTTGTTCAATGGAACATGGTCTCTGAGAAGTCTTGTTTCGGAGTGAGAGTGAAATGACTACCATTCGTGACACTGGTGTTGTTGCCCGACATAAGAGCATAAAATGCGCCATTGCGAAACAAAGATGAAGCATACCGTCGTGTTCGTGAAAAAATGCTTTCTCTGAAGAACATGTAACGCCGGCCAGAAGATGCGACAAGGCCGTTTAGAAGAAAATTTGCAAAAAATGAAGTTTTTTATTTATATATTATATAACCCTATTTATCATGATATGACCATTCACCGCGCTCGAAACTAACACGTCCAGGCAAATGCGCATTTTATGAGTCGTGGTTGCGGAGTAATTTTTTGACGGGCACGTCGAGATTGAGCGCATGCATAATTGACCTAGAGTGATTTATCTGTTTGAGTAGGTCATTTATGCATGCACTTAATCTCGATTTCTCCGCAATCACGGCTCACATTGCCATTGATTTGGTACCAAAATAATCGTCGTGCACATTTGCCACTTTTTTTTTTTTTTTTATTATTTAATATTTTATATAATAATTATTAATATTGAGCGTTGTGCGTGATCGTAAGATTATAATTTTGAGGTGTTGGACGTGAAAGCTAATAAAAAAACGTAATTTTTGCAAATACTCTTCTGAACGACCATGTTGCATCTTCTGGGGAAGCAGAATTTTCTCACAAACACGACGGTGTGCTTTGTTTCTGTATAGGAGTATTTCCGTATAGGACTGGTTGGGACTCGCAAATTTTAGTAATTTTACTCTCACTTCGAAACAAGACTTCGCAGAGACCATGTTCCATTAGATAAAATATTTGCTTTAACGAATTCTACAGTTCGTATTATCGATCTTCAAACTGTCTCGGCCCGAGCGCGGTTTTCTAGCCCAGGGTAAGCTTGGTTCAACAATTTTCTGCGGACAGATACTGCAGTCTCGTCGTCCAAGAAAGTCTTAAATCGCGTACATGTAACCCGAAGGGGGGCGGGGGAGGAGTCAAATGAAGACGACAACTTGTCACTACGTCTTAGACTTCATCGTAAGTCTATAAGTTTTTACTTATTACTATCCAATAATGTCCTAAATATTGTCCTGTCTGCAGCCTGGGTCGATCGCGTCACGACTGCGGGTCCTGCCATCATGACCTCGTTTGACACATCTAGGCCGTCTAATGAGACCAATGCCTGATATTTTGGTTCAGCGTTCAATCTAAGATTTAGTATGCTCTCCATATTGTCTAAGCTGAGACTACTAAATGGCCGTAAGAACTCTGACTATACCGAAGAGTTGCAGCTTTTGAGCAGGCGCAGGGGCGAAGCCCAGCTTATCTTAATACCGGCCAGCAAGTGCCTTCGCAATTTCGTTCGACAATAACAGAACACCCAACAGCTACAGGTCAACCCTGTTCACTAAGCGCCAGAAAGTAGAAACCAGAAAGGGTCCGTAATAGTTGGTTTAACTCCTGGTGGTATGCTAGCTTTGTAGCCTTTAAGCCAGGGGGTAGCGTAGCTATGTTAACCAAAAGTTGCTGCAATAGCATCCTCATTGTCGTGACAGATGATTTTAAATTAGGCCGTGGAGGCTTCTTTCAGCATAAGATGGGTATTTGCTT
The DNA here is from genome assembly GCA_003439945.1 of Dermanyssus gallinae. NCBI lineage: Eukaryota > Metazoa > Arthropoda > Arachnida > Mesostigmata > Dermanyssidae > Dermanyssus > Dermanyssus gallinae. The sequence continues at coordinate 826,217 of QVRM01001450.1, forward strand.
GCCTCCCTGGAACTCATTACGCATAAAACTTGTATGATCAGAATAAGAGTTTCAATTGATTTTTACTATGGCTTTCAACTAATTCGCGCGCTTTAGTTGGTCTATTTATTATTATAAATTGACTTTACTATTTGAGCAACTAAAACTACGTTCTTTTTTAAAAGCTTTTTTTTCATAAAACTCCCGTAGAATTAAATCGACAGTGCAATGTCACTAATGGCTGATTTTTATGTATCATTGACAACAAAAATCGGATAATTTTTCCAATGCAGTTTGTCATCTGTAACTTAGGGCTATATATATATATATATATATATATATGGAGAACAATGTATATATATCTGTAGCCGTTCGTCCGTCCTCTTTGAACAATAAGGGTCAATCGAACCAGGTTAAAGTCTCCAACACGGAACCTGGAAAACCAATTTTGGCAGATTCGATCGTTGATTAAGTCGCCTTCTGAGACAGTGCTGCTGTTTCGGCATATATATATATATATATATATATATATATATATATATATATATATATATATATATATATATATATTTGCTATTAAAGAATTACAGGTTTAACAAAGTGCCGACTTTGTGGATCAACTGCCTGGTCCAAATGCCAAGAGCATCGAAGGTGTCTGTTTCAAGCACGAAAGGGGCAGACTTCGTGGGGATATTGAGCTTCTTTGAGAAAATGGTGTTTATATTGAGCTTCTTTTAAAATTTGATGCGCACGCAACGTATTAGCGGGCTACGACCTCGAGCAATTAGCATCGCAGAAGATCACACCCGCATTCGTGTATGACTATAGTAGGTATTTATAATATAACTCATCTTCGAATAATTAACCATTGTTTTTAAATCATATGACGTGTAATATATCTTTTTGATCAATAAATGAGATGATGATAACTTATCTTCAAGGGCAAACATGGTGGTGATGCACACTAAAAGCATAATCTCACCTCATAAAAAACATCGGTGGCATCAAGCGCATCACTCTAATGTTGGACGGTTCTGCTTGCAGAATTGCGCTATAAACCATTCATTCAACTGTCCGGCGCTTTTGAAGAGGTTGCTTGACTTTCTCTATTTTTGAAACGGCTGGGAACAGGAACCAACTGCAACTTCACAGTTGTGGCGAACATTCTCTGTTTAAGTGCAATAACTAATAATGGTGTCCAAGAGTAATAATTTGTAGCAGAGAATCGACCATAGATATTTTAAAAACTCTCGAATACCCCGGGGACTACGTGTTTTTAGCGGAGCAAAATCCTTTTAGCAGGAGCTGGGTCAATGTCATGGCCGTGCTTCACTTACTTTCGCTGGATCCATTTCTTTCATACGTGTACCTCGCCAGGGAGCTTTGGGATGGAGTGGCATGCACTAGCCGGCACGTGTACACAAGATACATTGTGCATGGCTATCATCACTTGGTATGTTCGACCCAAGGATTTCATCAAATTGGCGATCAATGTCGTTGCCGGTTCTGCTCGCAGATTTGCGCTAAATACCACGCGGCAAGCTGCCAGAAGCATCGGCGGTCTTTGCACTTTTTTTTGCCCGGTGGGACGGTCGCGGAAGTGTTTAAATTATAAAAAATAAATGAATTGTATTGTAATTATGTACCATCTTGAAATGCAATGTTATTGCAAAATAAACAATATATATACTGTAAAAAAAAATCTTTCATTCGCGCTGAGGATATGTACTGCGGTCTGCAAGCCGTTATTATTTAAAAACGTGGGTGTGTGACTCCAACGGCTTACTTAATCAACTTAATTGTCTCGAAAAGCCTCTGTAGAAACCTCAGGCACGCAAAACACAATTATACAATCCGGGGGACTCTTAGTAAGACTAATATATCATATACGCCCGAATGGAGAAGCTTAGTAAAGTGCAATAGAGCTACAATCCCATCATAGGATTTTAAAAACTGTCATATACGTGGCAGCAGTTTTTGTATAATAGCTCAATCGGTAACGTGTAACGGAATACACTGAAGCTTGAACTAGCTAAGACATACATTTTTAAGTACATTAAAATGAAGAGCGTTGAACCCATCACTACAAAGCGTTTCCAGTTCGGAATAAGTACGATTGGAAATTCTGTTAGCCCTGTGAGGATCTGGGTGAGGTCGCTCTTTGGCCTTCTGTCTTAGATAATACATTCTATTTTATGAGTCAAGTTCACAAACCAATGTGAATATATTCAGTACAAAAATTCACTAGTCTAAACGTCCATACAACGCATCAGTAATTGAATGAGCAAAATAAATAACGAGAGTAATAATAATAATAATACAATTACAACTACTACTACTACTAATAATAAAATATCTGCGCGGAATTAACAGCGATTGGCGAAGATAGTCAACTCCCAAACAATGTAATGTTTCTGGCCGCCTGGAGGTAGAACACTGCGATCAAACTTGGCGCTGGATGGAAAATGAATCACAGATACCTACTAAAGAGCATTCAATAAACGCCTTCATAAAGTGCAGTTGTTTCTGTGAGTTATCTAATAATCATTATCATCAGCAGCATAGGAATAACACGTAGTCAAACATCAAAATCGTCGTAGAAATAACACGCCAATAAATCGTACAATCTCCGACAGAAGAGGACAATAGTACACACGGCGGTAATCGTAGTCACAATGCTGTAGTCGGACCCGCTCTCTCTCTCAACCACTCAAAGACGCTCTACGTAAACATTCAAGACTCGGCCGTTTTGCGACAAACGAGAGAAGAAGAGACACGGCATATACGTGTAATGCACGTTCGCGTGTGCTCTCGACTTGACTCGCAATTTATTTACACAGTACAGTATCAGTACATCGGACGCATGGAATAGACGCACAGACAGAGGTATCACCACCAGCATCACATTGTTGTTGTTGCCATCGGTTGCACAAGGGACGAGACGGATTTACCATTACAACGACACCGGCTGAACTTCTGCTACGAACTACAAACTCTTACTATCGTCGTAACGACGACGACGACTTTACTTCAGCTTGCTGCAGTGCACCAGGGGCGCAGGCTGTTGATGAATTGTTTGATGCTGCACCTTAACTGGTGTTAACTAATTAGTTAGCTTCTTCTAAATGGTTTCTTCTGGAAATGTCGTCGCTACTGTTCCGCCAGGAACTTAGTAATCGGTCTAGAAGTTGCAGTTGTGTCCCGACACGACTTGCCCTGACCATCAACGATTCATTTTCCATACTAGACGACTGTTGTACTATCGGTGGCATACAACGGCTTGTGTTGTTGCCACGGTGCATTTTCTCCTCGCGAAAAAACAAATTAATTAATTAATCAGCTCCCGTACACATGTCACGTCGCTCGTTCTTTGACCCCCCCCCCCGTTCCGGTAGGCTTTCGGTGGCTGGTTCTGGATGGGGGTATGATAGTGTTGATCTATGATGATGGTGATGCATGGATGCACAATGAATGAATGAGTAACTGAATACATTTTCCGTCAGGGGGCGATGAGATGATTAATTATGCTTTCTGTGAAGCTGATAATGATGATGATGATGTTCATGGCCATCATGGTTTTAAACAGATTATGAACATGATGGTCATGTTGTGGATGAACGATACGCAATGTAGTGCAGTCGCCAATGAGCATGAGGACAGCGATGATGGGAGCTATTTGACAAAGCGAAACCGTACGTAAGCGAACTGGAGGAGGGGATCGTAGGATGTTAAAAACGGTACCTAGAAGCACGACAAGACAACAGTTTTCGGCGGTTTGGTACACCGCCAAACTGAGCTGATACGCCGGTCGAGGTCACGAGGTGCCGTCTGGGCCTGCTCCGACACAAACATTTGCTAACGTATAACTTTGTCGATACTTGGAAAATACGTCATCAGCAATAGACAGGTTCTGTGTAATTTAGTTTACCCATTTCCGTCACAGCAAGCGGGAGTCTCGATAAGTCGATTGATTCAGTCTGCAGAAAGACGTACCTTCCTGAATGGTAAGGGAAAACATTCTTGCCGTCAGGCTAGAAGTTGTTTTCGTTTGGCTATTGTTGTCGCTGCTGCTCTTGTTATTACGTTTGTTTCTCTTGTTGTTGCCGTTGTTGTTGTTATTGTTGTTGTTGTGCTGTTGTGGCGGCAGCTAATTAGCTTAGACCCCGTAGTTACGAACGGGTGGCCTGGAATCCTTGGTAGAACTTCTCGAAGCCTTTGATAAGCTTCATGACGCTTTCGTCTTCGACATCGCGTCGTCTACGTCGACCTGCTACGGTGGCCGTCGTTACCGCCTGGTTGAGCGGGAAACCGATTGGAGCGGCGAACTGAGTCATCGACGCCATCAAAGCGCCTGTAAATCGTAGCAGAAAGCAGGTGTGACAAGGAAGAAAGAAGAAGGACAGATCAGCCTTAGTGTAGCGGAGAGTAGAATATTATAGCGACGCATGTGCACCATACATTTCCAAAACCTGCAATAAAAAAACTAAATCATCTAGTGTAGCGTATTGGCGACAGTATAAAAACGGCAGCTGCAGTCAAATTGCTTTGCCCCTGAGAAATCGAGCTTAGAAAATTCAGATGCGTACTGAATATCAGGCGGCGACCAACGGCTATGCCAAGGAAATAGACTTTGCCAAACAGCTGTAGGGAATTTCCGTTAAGGCAAGTATTGGCCCACTCAATTGTTGTAGGTAGCCCAATAGACACGCATTAAATAGCGCCTGCTTAAAGCCAGATTAACTGTATTTTCCTTGAGGATTTGCTAAAGAGATTGTTAAAGAGGAAAACGCTCCAATTCCAAAACGCTTTGAGGATCACGACTGAAACCAAAACTGTCTTGGCTTCAGGGCTTAATTCATAAAGAAAAAACGGTAAACACATATGAGTTAGTTCGTTAGATCTTGTTCGAATTATTTCACTTAATTTCCAAAAAAGTGGTGGAATCAACTAACACCCTTTGGTGTGCTAACGAGGTAACGCTAACGAAAGGCATTGGATTTGGTTTGCTGTCATAAGAGCCAGTATGGAAGAGACTGTAGTTTGCAGAGAAGATCAGATCGGGAGAATAACAATGTAAAATATTGTATCTTCTCGTATTTGTGCTGAAATAGTTTGTCAGAGAGGGAGAAAGAAAAAGTTGATCTACTCCTAATGTATCTATTTTTTTCGCTATTTGCAGTTGTGGCTAGCTTAAGCGGTGTCATGCCTGTATATATATATATATTGCCGGCGCACAAATGCTAAATATGTGTTCAGAAAAACAAGCACTGCAGATTTGTTTAAATCTATTTGGATAATCTATTCGAGTTATAGGAGCAAATATAACTGCAGAAAATCTGCTGGCTAATAGCTTTCACATTACATCCACGTCCGGGACCCGCGGACAGTGTTATCGTTATATAATAAGATAATCAGCTGGGGTGTTATTTGTCATCGCGGGAGATGAGCTTCGTCACAGAATATTCGTTGCAAAGATGGAATCGTTATCACAACTGATAATAACTGAACGATGTAGTGCAGACGACAAATTGCAGGCTGAATCAGTTGCTAGAGAGGCAAAGCAGGACCGAAAAAAGACAACGCCAAATTAAAGAGTCGACGAACAACTTATCTATAAATTAGATTTGTGCTTGACGGCAACAACCACAACAACAACAATACCAAAGCGTCAGGATAAGGGCGAGCACACAGTCTAAAATAAACAAACGGGCGCAATCAGCGGCACACAAATATAGGTTCCCCTACGGCAACAAATAAAATACGTTGAGTTAGACAATGGATTTATCACCCTGACAAAAGAGAAATCCCCAAACGTCAAGGTAAACAATTAATAAACATGTTGTTATGACACAATACCATAGGCATGATAATAAAATAAACGTGATGAATTAAAAAGGTATGCGACCTGTAGAATAAGCGCTAATGGCCCACCCTGTTTCTAAGCGTTTTTTTCTAAACACCTGGCCGATAATCTTTTCTGCAATACGTTCGTTGTGTGCATTGCTTATTTTTTTCTTGTAGTTTCTGTGACCCTTTATTATGGTTCTATTATGAGCGTGTGTGACCTCTTCGCCATGGTGATGACCATGGTGTCATATTACAGCATTCCAATAAGTCAATTGAACATATTGTAAAAGAATGTACAGCTTTGGTCGGAGGCCCTGGCTTTAAGAATAAACATTAATAAGAACCAGGTCAATATTACAAAGAAGAGGTTATTTCAATGGAAGGCAATTACTCAGTAGGCACTGGAGGAGGACACATTGATGATTTGGATGCGTAAGTAACGTATATGCTGCCGTTCTAAGCACCCCTGCTCTAAAGGGGTGACAAGTGTATTTAGGTATACAGATCAAGCGTACAAAATCAATTAAACAAACATAGAAGCATAAGTACGGAGCTACAGAACAGGAACACGGAGAGTTCCTGGTCCTCAGTGCTTCAAGGACAGAAACGGTGCACAGACTGCACGAGATTGCATAGACTCCGAATAGGCAAGGCATAGACGGGGTCTGAGAAAAGTGATCACAGACGCTCATAATAGCCCCAGCTCACAGAAACAACGAGAAAGATACAGCAACGAGCGCATTACAGCATAGATTATCGGCCGGGTATACAGAAAACAAGACGATTCCAGAATGTCTAGGATAAGCTGGCGTGTGGGCCTATCATATGGGCCTCGGACACATATCGTATAGTTTTATCGGCGACTCACTCACCAAGGAATGGCAGAAATATGACGGCGAACCCAATTAGCGCAAAGATAGGCAGAAATTCACCGCCGAATCCGCGATCGAGTAGATCATGTCCGCCTCCATAGCCGACTCCTCCACCGTAGCCTCCTCCACCAAAGCCTCCTCCACCGTAGAAGCTTCGCGGCTGAGGTGCACTGCCAGCAGCCCGTGGGCTGGCAGCTCTGCCTGCTCCAGCAGGGGCAGTTGTAGCGGTCGACGATGACGACGACGACGACCCCTTCGGGAATTTGCCACCCTCGGGGGTAGAGCCGGGGCCGGTGGCGACCCCAGCGGTTGCCGTTCGCCCGCTCGAGCCACCTACGCCAGAGGCCAGTGTTGGTATGCAGTTGATGGACAGGCACCAGAACACAAGCATGAGTGAAAGCCCCATGTTGCGGAGAAGAGATCGAGCCAACACCATCGTAGCACCGCCGAGACTCGCAGCGAGACGAACTGAACGAAAAGCGCTGCAATGCGTACGCACGTACCACCATATTAGCACTCGAACCGTCGAGAGGTGACGTAATGAAAACAACGCGTTGTCGTTTCTACCTCAGCACCCCTAATCGTTGAATCGTCGGTTCCTTGAAAGTCACTGACTGACAACATTAACTTCATTGTATGACAGCACCTATTGCAAAGATAATAGCAGCTGGCGCGGTTGTGGTGTATTGTTAGTTGCCAATCACAATCACATTATGTTATGTATAAATCCTACTTGTGACATTAACGTTGCCGATGTCTCCTGCATAGATCATAAAGTCATTACGGCAGACCAACGTCTCAGCGCGCAGAGTTCAATTCCAAACTAACGACACACAAAACGGGTTAATCATCTTCTATAATAAGAACCCCTTCTTTGAGATTCCTATTAAAGTTCGCTGAAGATGAACATAGTTTTGACTTGGGCAAATAGAATTTTTCAATAAATGAAAATAAGCTTAACTAAACAGATGCACGTGGAAGACGTGTGTGAGATTTTGGGCATACTGACGATTAGTTATCGCTTCTGCAAATAGACGAGGATACGCTACTTTAGTTAATCAAGTCAAATCTTGCGGATAACCTGTATATAAACTCGCCTTTATAAAGCATACAATTAAACGTGAAATTGTGCGTATATAAAAGACATGTATGACTCGTTGAACGATTAGCTGGATAATCCGGATATAGACGTACTGTTTTACTGCACTATAACCATATACGCGCAGTTTATACTCCTAAAAAAGTGAGGATGGATAAAGGACATAGGACTTTTTATACGCGTATTTTTCCGAGATACGATACTTATGAGCTTATTGGTGTCTCCTCTGTCCTTGTGCTTTGCCGCTGGCAACATCACAGCCTTTGTCTACGCACAACACGAATAACAGCAAAGTAATGATCTCTGCTCGGTACATACATTGGAGCACATGTGTCTCGTTCGGGAGGAGGACACTCACATTTGTCGACTGCACAGATGAAAATGACTATAACGACGACGGGGGCGATGCTGAGACGGCGTAGTTAGGACGAATCGGCGTGAGCTGTTACTCCATAGACAGAACGAACACAACGACAGGTACGACGCACAACAAGCACGGCACACACATAACCTGGTTCTGACCGGGTTCGCACCGGCTCTTATATCCCGTCGTCCATCGGGACGTCCAAGTTGGCGGGGCTCGAGCCCGGGGCAAGCCAGCACCCCCGAACTCACCACGCTGCCCCAACAGCGGCCGCCCTCGCCCGCCAAGTCACGTTTTTCCTCTCTCCTTCTATCTCTGGCTCTCTCTCTATCGCTTGCTCGTTCTTTCGCTCCTTATTTAGCTTTATATATATATATATATATATATATATATATATATTTTGTCGTAACTAAATCTTACCCATATCTATCTATGTTTCTTGTTTCTTTTACCCTATTCCTGTCTATATCCACCTCTCTCTTTCTCTCTCTCTCTATTTGCTCTCCACTACCCCACTCTTTTGGGCTCTGTTGTGGCCTATGACCACGAGCTGCCCTCCCCGCGGCCCCGGGGCAATAACCGAGTCCCGCATGATGGGAAGATGCCGACGATGAGGATGGCTGCATCCATGCTGTCGTTGCCGTTGTTGTTGTTGCAGCTGCTGCTGCAGTTGAATATCATGATGTCACTCGTTGCTCGCCTTTGGTTAAATCGGATCGTTTCAACAACTACAGCTGTTATTACGACAACAACAACGACGACGACCACCACCATCACCACCATTGACCGACCGGACCGCCTTGGACTTCTTTCATCGTTCAGAGGCGGTCGAACACGAACGACATTGTTCAGCTGTCGCCGGCGTCGACGTCAAGAGAAATAAAGGACAACCGCCACATCTCCGGCGACTCGCACCCACCGCGCACGTAGCTACGGCTGATCCTCACCACAGATGAGCGAGTCTGCCACTACGCGGCACGAACGCAGCCCACGCAGACCTGCTGCGACCCGTTTACGTCGTCGCCTATCTAGCGGCTAGGCTGCTGGTTACCAATAGCCGGCTGTTGTTGTTGTTGTTGTTGTTATTGTTGTTGTTGTTAGTATGCCTAAACACGATGTGCGTTCGCGTTTATTGGCCAAGCTTTGAGCAACGCATCGCGCCTTGACGCCAGCAACACGCTCGGACGAGACGCGCGCTCAAGCCAACAGCGCCAATGAACACTCGACCGACGACCGGCAAGGCAGCATGGATGACAATGCCAACCATAATCGTAGGACTGAAGGCGTTGTAGAAGTTGTAGTGCTTGTAGTGGTAGTAGTAGTAGTAGTAGTAGTGCTAGTTATTGTTGTTGTTGTAGGGGAGAAAAAGAGAGACTTCAATTCTCGTCGTAATTCGTCGGTTATGCCATACATTTAATAAAGCAACAACGACAACAACAACAACGATAGCAACAACAACAACAACAACAACAACAACAACAAAAACAACAACAACGACAACAACAGCATGAACAACGACAACAACAACAACAACAACAACAACAACAACGACAACAATAACAACAACAACAACAACAATAACAACAACAACAACGACAACAATAACAACAACAACAACGATAGCGACAACAACAACAACAAAAACAACAACAACAGCATCAACAACGACAATAACAACAACGACAACAACAACATACGAACAACGTCGTCAACAGCAGCAGCGGCAAAAGAAGCTCATTCATTGCCACTCTCGCATTGTTGTTGTTGTTATTGCTGTTGCTGTTATCGTTGCTGTTGTTGTTGTTGCTGTAACTGTTGTTGTTATTGCTGTAACTGTTATAGTTATTGTTGCAACCGCTGTTACAGTTGTTCCAGCCATTGGTGCTGTCATTTTAGCTATTGCTTTGGCTGATCCTGTTGTTATTGTTGTTGTTGCTGATGCTTCAGCTGCTGTTGTTGTTGTTGTTGTAGTTGCTGCTGTTGTGATTGTTGCTCTTGTTGCTAACACCGCTTGCTTGACTCCTCTCAAATGAATAAGTGGACCGTCAAGGGGCACCTTCACCTGTCGCCGCTGCCGCCACCGTCGTCGCCACCCTTGGCTGTGTGTGACACGTAAAGCCAGAAGAGATAGCGACAGATAGTGAATGAACGAGATGAAGAGACAGAGAGAGAGAGAAACAGATCGCACTGCAATCGAGGCTGCGGACCGAGTCCGATGTTACGAAAGAGGTCCAACCGGCCGATCAACTAGGCGTGGTGTTGGTTACGTTGTCACCGCCGCCGCCCCTGGCCATAATCATCCCTATCGTCATTGTCGTGTTCTTATTGCCAAATAAACGCACGCAGCCTTCTGCTACTCTGATCACTATCGATACTGTAACTAATTTGACTACTTGTATGCATATGTAACTGATTTGAGTACTTGCACGCACAACCATTCACTATTCGTATTACTACAATTACCAGTAGATGTGTGCTTCTTGACTCTAGTTATTATTATTATTATTATTATTATTATTATTATTATTATTATTATTATTATTATTATTATTTTAATGCTCGTTATTAATCATTACTTTGGTAATAGTTTACCTGTGCATGTACTCGTATATGAATATTGACTGATCCAATCAGTTGGTCTAGTTTGTTGTTGTTGTTGTTGTTGTTGTTTTTGTTGATGATGATGTTGATGTTGTTGATGTTGTTGTTGTTGTTGCTAAAATATATAAATATACATTGTCAATTTCAAATTGTTATTGCTGGTGTTGTTCGCGTTGTTGTTGCAGCTGTTGCTGCTGCTGCTTCTGTTGTTGTTGCCATTGCCACAGCAATGGCAACAGCAGCAGTAGCTGTTGTTGAGCGCGGACGACATCCGCCCGCGCCTACGTAACGCGTGACGCCGCCGTTAAACCCACCGTTTTAGCGGTCGCTTTCAACGTCAGCCATCTGGCAAGATTAAAAGGATGAAGATCAGACGATGATGAAGACACATTTAGTCATGCCAGCCAGCCATTGACGCGCCGGCGCGTCCGCGTAGGCACCCTGCCAACACAACAACAACAGGAGGACGACTGACCACTGCCACCAGCGACTCGTGGTTTGCTCGCGCCACGAGAGAGACTATTTGACGTCTCCGGTCCGGTCCGGTCTCCCGGCCTGGCCTGGCCTGCCAGCCTTGGTCTGCCCTTGTGTGCGTTTTTTTGCTTCCTTTTAGTTGTGGCTTCTCGTCCGCTGACGCGTCGAACACGCGACCACCGCCGCCGTCGCAGCCGCGGCCGATAACGGCTACTACGCGACAAACACCACGAGAGCAATAAACGCCGCCATATTCATCATGGAAATGCTCAAGCGATGCTACTTTGAGGAGCAGATCCAGCAGCAGCATCAGCGTCAGCAGCTCTGCTTAGGGGCAACTTTCCCGCCACAACGACGACGACAGCCGCGACCCCCCCCCCCACATCCACACCTCCACCACTCCCCCGAGACTCTACCATTCAGATATCATTCAAATAGCCTCCTTCCTAAAACGGTAGCGCTCAATTCCTACTTCTATTGACCAGCCAACACCTCTCAAATGTGTAAAGAATTACGTTTATATATATATATATATATATATATATATATATATATATATATGTGTGTGTGTTTGCCTTTCTGCATTTGTGGTTTTACCGAACTAGAATGGTCAAGCATACTTCGAAGTATTTAGCGCCGATGAGCATGTGTTTCTTTCCGACACCAACGTTTGCGTTTGATTTCCCTGGTTTATTGGCTTTACTATTTCGCCGAACAAGCACGCCTCATTACGATCGTCTTTGTTTGCATTTGTTTATACTAATTTGTCGCTATTAACGAAATAAGTGAGTTCTACGAAATAAGTGAGAAATAAATGGCACTTGTCATTCTGGCAGAGTTACCCTTCGGTTGGTAATTTGCAGTAGGCAACTTTTGTACGTGATAATGAGTCATTTCTGCAATTTGATGTGATCTTAGAGGATCTTCTTTGGTGAGCATGTTCATCCACCCGTATGGATCATTCGTACTTTGAAATCCTCAATTACCTCACCGGCCTCAACTCAACGCTGTAGGAAGTGCGAGCAATCTCTAACAACTAAATTGCTCTCTCTTTCTCGCGCTCAGTATTAGTCAAGGAACACTTTGACTGTAGCACCAGCACAAATAATAGCGCATTAAAAAAATCTGCGTCAGCAAATTACTCTATCTCGACAGGTTTTGAAGCCACTAAAACCACAGGTCGTGATTCTGCGAGCTGCCAGCTAGATTTATCATTGTAAGTCCGTTTCGCGATATATATATATATATATATATATATATATATATTAGTGTCTGATACACTTTAATTAATTTCGAATCTCGTTTCAGCTAAACTGATTTTATAGTAATAATATTCAGCAGGTGGTGAGCCAACAAAGTCCATTGTCGTTTTACCTAGATGAAAACACCACTAATCAATTAATTATATACGCAGTGCTCGAGAAAAAGTTGTTTGCTAAATAAAGCGATCTGCTCACTCATCGTAACCCAAAATAGGAATAATCAATGTGCTTAATCGTCCAACGATTTTGCCAAAAATTAACACATCATGCACTTCCTTAAGAAAAGCGTCGAACTTTAATTAGTAATATCATAATTTCTCGAATGTTTTCCACTAAAAAGGAACTATTTGTCATGGGGATGCTAGCGCCTCCTTAAAATGTTTAAGCCTTAAAAATGCATACTTCGTTAATTTTTTGCTGCCGTGTGTTATTTAATTAATACAAGAGAAACTCCTGCGCTATTCCTAGCTCGTTGTGAGATATCTGCCATTAAATAGACCTCTAAGGTAGATTTAATTGCTCTTCTCGTTCTCACTATGTGTATAATACGTCACCTAAATTTAAGTGACATCTTAGATTTTCTATTTACATCAGCGTTAACAACAGGCGGATATCGTCCAACAAGCACCACACATATTTACTACCTACAAGCTATTTACGCAGCGTGCGATTTGATCGTTTACCAAATATGGGCCTAAACTGTGCCACGAAGATTCAAAGCAATCTTTATACGCGACGCAACACACCAAGCGTCGAACCGCCTATATACGCATGCGCTTCGTAGCTTGCGAAATATGCGTACAGCAGGCACGAAAATGCGCGCGAAATATGCGTACAGCAGGCACCTTCATCGCAAATAAAAGCTTGGCCGGATGTGTAAACTCCTTATAGTAGCATTCCTTAGGCTCGTTGTGCAGTGGAAAGCAAGGCATACCATAAAAATTATACATCTGCACGTATTTGCACGCTCTTTTCCAAACTCGACGTCAGCATCTAAACAATGGACAACAAACGCTTTATGAGTACTTTTTTATGTAAGCTCGATAAAAAGCTCGAAATATCTTGGACCTTTATTTAGCTGAAACGTTTACACTTGTCACTTTGATTGCATGCGACGCAGGCCACCAGTGGCAACATGCCAATTCATTCGCGGCTCATAATGTCTTCTTAAATTAGTCCAACGATTCAGGTCAATTTCGCGTTTACTTAGCCTTTTTATTTTGCTATAATTTCGTCAAGAGTAAATTACTCGTTTACCATTAATACGCGTTTATCTTTATTGACATTTTAAGTATCTAATAGTTTCAAGTACCATACTCTACATGCTGCGTTTCACTTCTTGCAATGACGCCCGGGTAGGTCTAGCTTGAGTCAACCATCGGACGTATCTCGTCTCTCTCTCTCTCTCTGCAGCCATTACACGTAACAACACTAACAATAAGATTAAGTCACGCATCGATGAAGGCATTTGATATATAGCAAAATCATTTATGAAAATAATCTTATTGATACAGCGGGGACATATTTGTTTTGTACCTGGCTTTGCGAAAAAATGACAAAGACTGTTTGTAGCAGTCGACAAAAAATTGCGCTTCTCTGTAATCGAGCTTTTCATCCGAGCCCTTCGAGCTGACCTTCAATGAGCTAACCTTTCATAGTGTAACAGTTACACAAATAACGTAAGTGAACTTGAAAATAGAGGGGAACTTAGTTATTTCAACTGACGCAATTGCACCCGGGGACAACAATTTACCCATTCATTCGTTTCAAGTGACTCACATCGGTTAAGTTATAGATAGCATAGCCAATGTGGTTATATATGATATTCGTTGGGCCTTTCTTTTTTTGGTTGAATCTGGCAATTGTAGACGGTATGTAAAATGTAATGTTAACGGACCGAAATGAATCGAAATAAATGATGATGAGCTTGTAGCAAGCAGCGCGTTAATTGTACGGTGTTAAGTACGGTGAGGTCGATTTCAGTCGATATTGAAGATCGCGTGACGCGATTGACATTTTCTGCATGCGCTATATGGATTCCATTATTTCCATTATCTTTATCATCATCACCATCATCATCCTGATCATCGTCACCTCACCACTAGCATCATCATCATCATCATTGTAATCAGCACTATCATCATCATAGTCAAATATAGCCAAACACTTCCCGTATAGCCTTGGGCTCGAGTCGGCCGAGAGGACCTCGCATCAGGCAAATGCCGTCGTAGAGGCCGAAGTAGACCGAGCGGACCCAGGACGCGGCGGGGTCGCCGGCCTCGACTGCCGCGTCGAGGCACGCGTGAAGTTGCGTGTCGCAGTCGCACGACAACACCGAGTACTCGTTGCCGTCTTTCAGCCCGTACGAGTGCGAATGAGGCGGCAGACACACGGGACAGAAGTCGTGGTCGCGACAGCACCGATCGGTAAGAGCTGACGGGCCCAGAAACGTGTAGTTCGGCGCAATGTTGCCCGGCCCGCACCATAGCGTTCCTGTACATACGTTTCCATTTTTTGTTTGTTTTCAATTTCAAACCTTGTTTTGTTCAACAAAACTCCATTTCACAACGCCGAAGTTCTCGGCAAATAAACATATGTATGTATGTATATATATATATATATATACATATATATATATATATATATATATATATATATATACATATATATATATATATACATATGTATGTTTGTATGTATATATATATATATACACATGTATGTACGTATGTATATATATATATATAGATATAGAGAGAGATAGTATAGATTATATATCTAAATATATAGAGAATAGAGAGATATTATAAGATAAGTGGAGAGAGAGAGAAGGGATATAGAGATATATATGAGATATATATAGAAGATATGTAATAGGAGAGATAGATAATATGATTAGAGAGAGATATCTGATAGTATAATATATAGATATATAGATATTATGTATCGAATAGAGAAATATTCTATCTATATATCTCTGTACTATATACTATATATATATACTTTATATATAGATATATTATATATGTGTGTTAATATATATAATTATATATACACACATATATATATATATATATTATATTGTGTGTTTCTAATATATACATATACATAACTTAATACAGTTTTACTCGTACGATGCACATATACACATGACAAATGGCAACACGGACCCGAGACACATAATTGACGTCATGAATTGCCCACATTTAAGCAGTCAAGGGCGCTGGCACTTATCCCTATTATTTTCAGATAGATGGTTATGTCCAGCAAAATAGCTCTTATAGCAAAAAAAAACAAATGGGTACCTATTGCAATTACATAATTCGCCATGTACTTTGTTTAGTTTAGAATCCGTTGAACTCAATTAAATGTTAACTAGTTATCTTAATGCAACAAAACTTATTTTACATGCAGACGTACCGAGCAAGATGCCTTAGTGGCAAAGCCTTTGCCTTGCTTTCGGGAGGACTGAGTTCGAGACCCAGGCCGGACACTCTTAAATTTCTGGTTTGCATGGTTTCCAATTTAGACAAGGTAAATGCCGGAGTGGATTAAAAATTAGCCATGGCATGAAAAAGCCGTACACGGGCAATGGCCTTACGGAAAATCTAAAAAAGCATAGCCGGCAGAAAGAGCTAGAGAAAGGATCTTACAATTTACAAGACAATAAGGTAATATAATACATTATTATTAGAAGAAGAAGAACTGGAAACTGCGTACAAACAACCTAGAATACTTAATAAGAAAACGATATTCTAAAATAAATACGACTCAGGCTTGAGCCGA